>JANRMT010062850.1:9919792-9936103 GCA_026402145.1 Polypterus bichir lapradei | reverse complement strand
GTTATTAGGGTCAAATAGAGGCTTTTTATTCTCTCCAGGCACTTCTTCCTAATCCTCTCTCCAGTAATAAGCCACACATATACAATAAATCAAACCATTCTCACAATTCTTCCACCTTCTCTTCTCCAGCTGTGTGCTTCCCGCAGCCTCTGACTTACTGGAACTGAGGCAGCAAACTTCCTTTATGTTGGACCTAGGAATGCTTCCGGTGCCAGGCGGTGTCTTCCATAAAGCACTTCCCGGCCATAAAGAAAGTAGAGACATCCTCCCATGATAGCACCCTGTATTGGAACGTAGGGACCGTGACATGGCTGCACTCCCAAACTCCATATCCCAAGTACTCTGGGGTGAAAGGGGGTGGGTTGAGCTCACACTGACTGGTCCTCTTTTCCTATACAGTACACAGCTGTAATAACCCCAGCTGCATTGCTCAGAGCTGGCTCCACCCCTTCTGGTCAGGGACTCTATAAAATTGGACGGTCCTGGAGACTGGTATCTGAGTTTGGACCCAGAAAACAATCTGAAGAAACCTCTAGTGATTTGCCTGTGCCTCCCTAATCTGGAAACCTTTTATTTGTTGGGTTGTTTCAAGCCATCTTTTCTGTTCTGCCATTAGTGCATTGTTTTTTGTTTTTTTTTTTGTTTTGCTTGTTAAACGGGGTCACCTGGCTGGAAGTGGCTCTGTCAGTCACTTTATACATATATATACATGCATATATACATACTCTATAATAAAAATATTAAAGGCAGTCAACAAACATAAAGGGCTGGCGTACTAGATGTTCACCCCATTTCCTTATTTATTAGACCTGTGGATAAAAATTGTCCCTAATCCAATGGCAGGAGTTCTAATAGCTACAGTGTGGTGCCTTATCAACTAGGCCACACAGCCTGCCATCTCAGTTAATTCCTTTCACAATTTCTTTTTTCCTTCCTGATTATTCTAGGAGTTACGTTTGTCGCTCTCTTCTACTGCCACTGATATTTGTATCTTTTAGTGTTTTTCTTCTTCTACCAAATCTATAGTAACTGACATGTAAATAAATTTATAAGAATGACGTTTAAGGCTAAATGAAAGTGATTTGAAAGCAGTGAGGTGAGGGAAGTAGATTTGTCTTTGTAAAAGATTTCAATTAATTCTGTTAGTGTGTATGTAACTCTATACTTCTACATCCACTGCTCAACTTTTTATTGTTAAACTTTCTTCATTTAATCGCAAGTGGCATATACTTAAAAGCTGCAATATTGTGCCATTGAGTAGCAGGTTTTAATGAAATATAGCACCTTACAGGTGTTCCTTTGTGACACACAAAACCTGGATGGTGCCTTTAATCCCGCTTAAGGCCAAACTGTCTTCTCCGAACTCTCTGCCTCTTTTTGCATAATCGTTGTGTCGCTGTAAGAGGATTTGATTCATTTCAATTTCTTTGCTAAGACTCTCCATAAAGCCTCAGCTTGCTTCATGCCAAGAAAACTCAGAGAAAACAAGCTGACTCATTCAAAGCATAGAAAAGCTTAGTAACAAGTCTGGAGACACCAGTTTCCAGCCTACAAAGACAGCTTTGAGAACTGAACGTGTATTTGTGCTAGCAGCAGTAAATGGCAGCTTTCTATTGGCTGGCGCCTCCCAGGTAAACGCTGTCCATTATTGGGGTTGCGGGAATGGGCCTTGGAAACAGCCGATGTGTGGAAGCCAAACTGTGTCATAAACGCTGGCAGGCTGATCACCTGCAGAGAGAAGACGGGTGGACATGAGGAGTCTGTGCAAGACAAGGCCTTTTGGTTAATGCGCTCTGTTCAATTTAGTTTAATCTTATATAAACCTTGCACATTATGCAATAATCACAAATACAGTAGTACTAGGGTGTTATACCATGTTAGCCATTATGAATGTAAAGAAAAGCCAAGCAAAATGACACCTTTTATTGGCTAACTAAAAAGATTACAATATGCAAGCTTTCGAGGCAACTCAGGCCCCTTCTTCAGGCAAGATGTAATGTAATTAGCCAATAAAAGGTGTCAATGTAGTTAGCCAATAAAAGGTGTCATTTTGTTTGGCTTTTCTCTACACAAATACAGTGTAATTCTAATTTACATTATAGTGTAGAAGTTATTGTGGTATTGTATGAAGAAGTCGGGAGTGGCAGAGAAGTACGTAAGACTTGCACAGGATATGTACGAGGGAAGTGTGACCGTGGTGAGGTCTGCGGTAGGAGTAACGGATGCATACAACGTGGAGGTGGGATCATATCAGGGATTGGCTCTGAGCCCTTTTCTTATTTGCAATGGTGATGGACATGGTGACAGACGAGATTAGACAGGAGTCCCCGTGGACTATGATGTTTGCTGATGACATTGTGATCTGTAGCGAGAGTAGGGAGCAGGTTGAAGAAACCCTGGAGAGGTGGAGATATGCTCTGGAGAGGAGAGGAATGAAGGTCAGTAGGAACAAGACAGAACACATGTGTGTAAATGAGAGGGAGGTGAGTGGAATGGCGAGGATGCAGGGAGTAGAATTGGCGAAGGTGGATGAGTTTAAATACTTGGGATCAATGGTACAGAATAACGGATATTGTGGAAGAGAGGTGAAGAAGAGAGTACAGGAAGGGGGGAATGGATGGAGAAGAGTGTCAGGAGTGATTTGTGACAGACTGGTATCAGCAAAATGGAAGGTCTACAGGATGGTAATGAGACCAGGTATGTTATATGGGTTGGAGACGGTGACACTGAACAGAAAGCAGGAGACAGAGCTGGAGGTGGCAGAGTTAAAGATGCTAAGATTTGCATTGAGTGTGACGAGAATGAACAGGATTAGAAATGAAGACATTAGAGGGTCAGCTCAAGTTGGACGGTTGGGAGACAAAATCAGAGAGGCGAGATTACGTTGGTTTGGACATGTGCAGAGGAGAGATGCTGAGTATATTGGGAGAAGGATGTTAATAATAGAGCTGCCAGGCAAAAGGAAAAGAGGAAGGTCTAAGAGAAGATTTATGGATGTTGTGAGAGAGAACATGCAGGTGATGGTGAGAGAGGACATGCAGGTGATGGTAAACAGAGCAAGATGCAGAGAACAGAAAGATATGGAAAAAGATGATCTGCTGTGGTGACCCCTAACAGGAGCAGCCAAAAGAAAAATAAGAAGTGTAAAGGTTTTGTTCTGAGCAGGTCTCACATCTACAGAATGCAGCAAAGTTCTTCCTTGCATGTTTGACCAATGGTGCCATTCTCCAGAACCAGGATAAGCAAGAATTATTAAAATGCACAACTTCATTTTCAACTAATAAAAAGCACAAAATATGTGATACAAATAGAAATAGAAATATTCTAATACTGTAGAACAATTTTAAAAACTGATAAAAAACCCTTATTTTAGCTTTTTGGTAGCTAAATTTTAGTTGTTTTCCTATTACACTATATGGGCACTGAATTATCATTTTCCTCTGGGTTGTGCAATTCCCTACTAATCCTCACTATTCTCTTTTATGGTTCTTCTGTGATGTTTGCCACCACCACCTGATCAAGATACCATGCTGCCCCCTGTGTTTATGGATTGAATGTCCCAGATGTCCACATGACCACCATCATCAGTTTCTTCCATGTGAAGCCTGAAAACCCTGAGGACTGATTTAGATCATTTATGTTAGGTAGAATGCCCACTGGGGCCTGGGTGGTCTTTTGGCCTTGGAACCCCTGCAGATTTTGTTTTTCTTCTCCAGCCTAACTGGATTTTTTATTTGTTTTTTCTGTCCTCTTTACCTTTTTCTTTGTTAGATACTGTATAATATTACCGCCTAATCTTCTTTATTTATGTTATATAATAACTTCCTTTTATTCTATTTTGTAAAGCACTTTGAGCTACAATGACTGCATGAGTATGTGCTATAGAAATAAATTTTGTTGCTGTTGTTGTTGTTGTGGCCCACATGTTCTTATCCTTTCCAGAATTAGTTGGCCGCAAGGATAAATGAGTCAGAAGTGAAGGATCCATTATCAAAAACTCTCATTACATTTCATTGTCCCGGTGGGCAACCTAAAGAGCAAATTTTGACAAGAATGAGCCATTCAGCCCAACACCTAAATTCTCCAAAATCATATCAAGTCAGGGTTTGAAGATTTTTCTCTGCTACACTACTTGGTAATTTATTCCATGTTTCACAGCTATGTCCACACTACTTCGTTTAAGCCGGAGGTTCTCAACCTGTAGGGGTGCGCCCCCCTAAGTAACAAAAAGTAATAAAAAAGGGGGCGCAAAGATGTGAAAAAAAGAAAACAAGAATCGAAAATATGAAAAATACATCTATTGAAACCAAAACAAACTAACTTAAACTACATTCTGATACTAGAAAAATAAATATAGAGTTAGATAAATGTTGATAAAAGTTAAGTAGGTATAATAAAACTTGTAGCAGTGTATCGGCAGCAAAAAATATAGGAATAAATTTTATTAGGGTTTCAAAAAAGCATTAGCGGGCAGAATTAAAACTGGTATGAAAACTAGGGTCGCAAATACTTAAAGGTTGAGAAACACTGGTTTAAGCAAAAACGATCTCCGTCCACACTAGCGTTTTGACATCATTTACAAAAGTATCGTCATTCAGACTAAAACAACCGACAACACACATGATGAAGATGTTCACTTCTACTGGGCATATGCACATCAGGAGAAGAAAGCTTGAAGGTTCAGTCATGCCACCGGCCACTGGATTTATGTACAAAACACAATTTAGATTCATACAGGTATGCATCACAATAGACCCCATGGAAAACCACCCTTCTATGTCTGCTATATTGGAATGAGTTGCTCTTCTGTGAAGGGTAACCAATCAGGGAATGAGAAGCTGTAATTAGCAGGATCCAATCAGGGAAGTGACACATAACAAGGGCAAACAAGTCCAATTAGAGTCTACATTTTCTAAAAGCTTCGGTTTCCCCATCCACTCTACAATGTTGAGGCAATATACACCATTTTCAAAAGTCTGCTGGGGTAATGTAGACAAAAGGTGAAAAATGGAGACTCATGTCTGCATTTTTGAACAAAAACATAATAGTGTGGATGAAGCCTATATTTCTTTTTATGAAGAAGAACTTTCTGAAATTTGTGCAAAATCTAACCCCTAACAAGAGCCCAACTGACCGTGTCCCTATGTTCTTGTTGAATATTTTAAAGTAACAGCTGGGACTCACTATACTAATTCCTTTCATAATTTTAAACACATTGATAGTGTCACTTCTTAATTCCTGGTTGGTCAAACTGAAAGCGTCAATGACAGCCTCAGTAAAACAGGAGCCAACTCTAGACAGGGCCACAGTCTTTAGCAGGGCACACTCCTGCTGTTATACCACCTTGAAGATGGTTAGAGAAATGGTGTGTGCCCCGTCAAGGTGCATGCCATGAAGGACTGTCTTTCCTGGGGATGGTGGGTTCTCCATGTGGACTTCAAGGTGGATTTAGAAAAAAAGTATGTCAGAGTGAGAGAGATTGGGTGGGCAGGTGAGACTGGGAGTTGTTGAGCATGAGAAAGACACAGCAAAAGAGCAATCACTACAAATGGTAAGGAGAGCAACTGAAGTAGAAGAAAGCTGGGCAGAGATTGATTCTGAGACTTTCACCAAGGCTCTAACAGCTGGGAAGTTCATCTTTGCAGTTTGGATCTTATTCAGAAGTCTGACTGTTTAAAATAAGTGAATCATAATGGTTTAATGTATATAACCAATCACTCAGTCCATTTTACTGTATACTTACTTATGTGATGACAGACACTGTTCAGACCACTTGACTCATACTTTTGTACCACTGTTTTTCTGTGGACCACACTTTGAGAACCACTGGCTTATCACAATTATGCCAGGATATGGCCGTGAGATTTCTTTACAGTTTTGTCAGTGCGCTTATCTCATTTTGGCCTGTGGAGAGCCTGAAGGTTTCCAGCAGCAGCAATTGCATAAACCGGGGAATGTCATGACATCCATCTATCCACCATCCATTATCTGTACTCAGGTTTGTGTTGAGCCAGGGCCTGCACTGGCATCACTAGGTGCAAATGAAGAAGAATCTCTGAACAAGATACGAGCCATCAATTTAAAATGCAAGTCAACTCACCTAAGCTTGGAGAAAATGTATAAAATATGCAAGAGGAATCCCATCAATGAAGCTAATTGCAGGTAGAGACTAGAAAAGTAGAAACACCAAAATGTAGCCATCACAGCACTAGAAATACTTGTGGGCACTGTACTTAAGAAACCCACCATGTACTGAAGTCTGCAGAGAGATGTGGCGCCATTTGTTCATGACAAGGCCAGATAACTCCTACTTTACAATGCAGGTGGAAGAGGCTACATTAGACATTGCTCCTTGTATACACTTGGCTGAGTTCGTACCAGGTTACTGAAGTGGGAACAGCCGCTGGATAAGTTGATTTGCATGCTAGTGAAAACACTGTGTGTTCTCACGTGCTATGGAACAAGGGCATTGCCATTATGGAAAGCTGTCTATCTAAGATGGTGAACATTTAGAATCATTAAGTAGTCACATCTCATTGGGTTCCTCTGGTGTGCACAACATGTGATGTCTATTTCTGGAGAAATAATACTTGTGAGCACAGTTTAGGCCCCCTTACTGATGATATTTTTCTGTTTTGTACTGCTTACCTGTAGAAGACTCAGAAAATATTCAGATCCCTTCTTTCTGCTGTAAGTGCCACATGGGATATATGGGCATCCCGACCAAGAGAGAGAATGGTTCTTTACCTGGACAGGAGGCTCCTAGAGGGCAGACAACTGTTCAGGCCAAGAGAGAGGGCCAAACCTTAAACAGACTTTTGGGGCTGATAAATGGACATGCCAAGCAAAAAAGGAAATTCCTTACCCAGGGAAATGCACAGGCATCTCAACCAGATATATTTCTAGGACTAGGACATTCCCTGTCTCTGGGGGGGGGGATTTATTCCCCCAATTCGCTAGATGGCAGCAGCCCTCGATACCAGCATCCTTTTGGAAACCTGCAGGGAATGCTAGGAATTGTAGTCTGGCAGCGTAGTCCTGCTGGGGTTGATGAGTGTCGCTAGAGCATGGATGTCGAACCCGGTCCTGGAGGGCCGCAGTGGCTGCATGTTTTCATTCTAACCATCTTCTTCATTAGTGACCAGTTTTAGCTGCTAATTAACGTTTTTTATTTTAGTTTTAATTAACTTGACTCAGCACCCTTTAGTTGTTTCTTTTTCCTTAATTAGCAGCCAAACAATAATGAGACACAGAACAAACCGACACATGACCAGCTCACCTGTGCCCATCACACAATATGTGAAAATAAAGAAAGGTGATGCTCTCAGTAAGGCTGATCTCTCAAGTCACCAAAGCATTTTGACGGTGTTCTTAGAAAGAACAAAAAATTCAAAAGTTTTGGAAATGTTTGATGTGGCAAAATGAGAGCAGCAACAAGTCATGGAATTAAATAACGGGGTTAATTAACAGCAAGAATAATCTGCTTTTAATTTAGAGACTGGTTGGAGTGAAATTGGTTGGAGTTTGAAATCCCAGTTTAGCTGCTCATCTGTTGGCTCGTTTCACATCTCATTTCTGTTTGGCTGCCATTTAATAAAGAAAAGGATAAATTCAGAGGACTGAATCCATAAAAACAAGGCTATTAAAAGGAAGGGAAAAGAAGTTAATTAGCAGTGAAAACTGGTCACTGATTAGGAAAAGGGTTAGAATGAATACCTGCAGCCACTGTGGCCCTCCAGGCCCAGAGTGCGACACCCCTGCATTAGAGGGTGCTGCAGGGAGATGTACTCCCTGTTATGTGGGAATTCTGTGTGACCTGGAAGTGCTTCCAGCAAGCAACGGCCCTGGCACTGGAAGTAGTCCTGGGTTCTCAATAAAAGGGGCCACAATCCCTTGTCTAAGTGAGTTGGAGCTGGGAGGAAGGAAGGAAGGCAACACTCAACTGGAAGAGGGCAGTGCGGTGGAGAGAGGAGAGGTGAATAAAGGAGCAAAGAAACTTGTCAATGTCAATTTATTTATATAGCACATTTAAAACAACATAGGAATGCTGTGGCCAAAGTGCTTTACAATAATAGAATAAAAGAGAACATACAAAATAACATAAATAACATAAATAAAAATAAAATATATGAACATAAATAAAATAAATAATAAATAGAAGTAAATGTTATATAATCACAATGAGGAAACCATCAGTATTACTGAAGATCACGGAATTCAAGTGAATAGAAATGAGCCTTTAATCTCGTTTTGAACAGTTCAGTTGTAGACGACTCCTTTATGTGATGAGGTAAAGAGTTCCACAGGTGAATTGCAGCAGCTGCAAAAGCCCTGTCCCCCTTAGTTTTACACTTGGTACGAGGGACAACAAGAGACAACTGACCAGAAGATCTAAGCACTCTGGATGGCTGGTGTAAAACACACATACTTGTGTTTGTTCTTGTGTTTGCAAGGTATTTGTTAGAAACACACCCTTTATTTGAATCTGGGACTCTCTGGTGAGTTTGTGTTTGGGGTTTTGGGCACTCTGGCTCCCCCTTGGCTTCACACTGCACACCTAATTATGTTGTAGATTTAATTTTAAATTTCTAAATTTGTTTTTTTTGTCTATCAACCTACACTCAATAACTGATAATGAAAAAGTGAAAACATGTTTTTAGAAATGTTTGCAGATTTTTTAAAAATCAAAAACTAAAATGTAAGCATTTAGACCCTTAATTCAGTACTTTGTGGAGACCCCTTTGGTAGAAATTACAGCTTTGAATCTTAGTGGGTAAGTTTCTACAAGTTTTACACTTCTGCATATGGACAGTTTATCCAATTCATCCTGGCAAGTCTTCTCAAGCTCCTTTACATTGGATGGGAAGCATCTTAAAGCTGTCATCTTCAGGTGTCTCCACACATGTTCTATGGGGGTTTACGTCTGGGTTTTGGCTGGATCACTCAAGGACAGTCAAAGATTTGTCCCAGAGCCACTCCAGCATTGTCTTGGCTGTGTGCTGTGGGTCATTGTCGTACTGGAAGTTGATCTGTCACTCCAGTCTGAGGCCATGACTCACGAGAGCAGGTTTTCTTCAAAGATCTCTCTGTATTTGTTTGTAATTATCCCTCCCTCAATATCGTCTCCCTGCTGCTGAGGAGCACCTACATATCATGATGCTGCCACCACCATGCTTCACTGTAGGGATTGAGCAGGCAGCTAATGAGCAGCGTCAGGTCTTCATCAGACATACTGCTTGGTGTTCTGCCCAAGGAGTTCAATTTTTGTCTCATCGGACCAGAGAATCTTTCTCCTCATGTTCTCAGAGGTCTTTAAATGCTGCTTGAGAAACTCCAAGTGGGAACTGCTGATTCTTCTATTAATGCTTTATTGTTGGAGTGCTGCTGAGATGATCATCCATTCCACAGGTTCTCCCATCTCAACAGAGGACTTCTGAAGCTATGTTAGAGTGACCATTGGACAGAGATCTAAAAAGTACTCGCGGAATAGCAGGTCGCCAGCTGAGAAGATAGTGGCCCATTTTTTAATAAATAATTGAATGGATGACATGCTTTGCAGCTGCAGGAGTTTGATAAGATAATTGGGGCGAAAAGCACCTGCATGTGAGGGTGGTCTTTCTCAACTGCTTTATCAGCTTCCTGCGGTGTGTGATACAGATGCTGCATCCATGGAGGCCAACACAAGAAAAAGGGAAAAACAAAAGGAGAAAAATTAAAGATCAAAGAAAGGAGGTTAAAAAGAGGAACTGAGAGAAAGGGAGGAGTGAGTGAGAGCCGGTGCAAGACGAGAGGAAGCATACGGACAGGAATGGAGCCCCAGGAAGGAGAATGTGGTCAACGCTTAGGAGGGGGCTGAAGGGTCACTCCTTTTGCGCGACCATGTAGCAGGAGCAATGATTATGTTCAGGGTGTGCTCTCACCATTAGGAGCTAGCAACTGGCTTTGATAGGTTCTTATAACTATGGAAATGTTAACATATCTTATGTTCTGTTTGGTTTAAAGTTCTTCACTTGTGATGATCAATTTTGTAACTTTGTCCTGTGTGTGACCTGCAGGGGGCAAACCAGCTCCCCAGACCCGACACAGACAGTCATGAGGCAGAAATCCAGGCTTTTTTTCAGCTGTCGGAAACTCTTCCCAAGGAACTGAGAAGTGAGAACTGAGAACTGCATAGCACAGTTACAAAAACACAAAGCAGTACACTCTACTGCTCTTTGTCTTCTCTCTTTTGTCTTTCTCCACTCCTCCTCCAGCAAGCGTTGCCTTCTCTCTCCCAACTCTGGCTCCTGAAACACTTCTTTTATGTAATACCCGGGAATACGTCTGGTGTTCTGTAGACTTCCAAAAGCACTTCTGGGTTAGCTGGGAACCCAATGAGCCCCTGTAGCACCCCCTGGCAGCACCCATGGAACCCATCAGGGCTCTGCCGAATTCCAACTCTCATGAAGTGCTGTAGAAATCCTAGGCACTGCTGCAACCTAGGGGAGCTGTCATCTAGTGTCCTGGGTGAGATAATGCACACTTTCTTCCCACGCACACATGCCTTGGGAACAACTTAAAGGCTCTGGTGGTGGTAAGTCTTCACCAGTCCACAAGATGGCACTATGTAACAATGCCTCTTCTCTTCTGCCCTCTACAACTCAACCACATTTGACATCACCTCTGGTGTCCATCCCCCTGGCCTCTTCCTGTCTGGCCTGTACTTAAACAGAAGTGTATAAATCTTAGTCAGTCTAGTCTGAGGTTCTTGTCCTTAGGGACCTTCTTTTTGCTGAAAAGCCTTAAATTATTTTGCAGTGTCACCCCATCTCCTTGCATTTGTCTTATCCTCTTTTACACCTGTAACACTTGTTCCTAAACAGAATGATGTTTACTGAATTGTGCTGACCTCTTTTGTAAGGCACTTTGGATAAAATTGCCTGTTAAGTGAATAAATATTAAAATGGAAGTGCTTTAGTGATTGGCTCAGAGTGACAAAGTTGAATGGCAGTATTGAACTACAAGTCAAGTCAAGTCAAGTTGGGGAGCAGCGCATTGCCACACCCACTACACGACGAAACAGCTCGGGATCCCAGTTGGCAACCACCCAGGCAGACACGCGGTCCAGTCCCACCCTCCAGATATGACCCTCTATCTGCCGCAGCCAGGTGTTACGTGGGCGTCCCCTTGGCCTGGTCCAGCAACTCGGGTCCCCAACAATAAGGATCCTACGAGCCAGATCAACCTCGAGGAATCACGCCACATGGCCGTAACTGACACTCCCTCACAATGCAGGTCATGTGCCTCATTCGGGACTCCATGAGCAACTGCTCATTCAACACAAAGTCAAACCAATGGTACCCAAGGATTCTCCAGAGAGACACAGCACCAAAGGAGTCCAGTCTTCATCTCAGGTCACTGGATAGCGTCCATGTCATGCAACCATATAGCAAAACAGGAAGCACCAGGACTCTAAAGACTGGGACCTTCGTCCTTTTCCATAAATATTGGGAGCGCCACACACCCCTTTCCAGCGACCTCATGACCCACCATGCTCTCCCAATCTGTCTACTGACTTCATGGGAAGAGTCACCAGAGACATGAATGTCACTGCCAAGGTAAGTAAACATCTCGACAAGGTCGACACTCTCTCTGCATACAGACACACTACTGATGGCTGTGCCCAAGAGGTCATTAAAGGCCTGGATCTTGGTTTTTATCCAGGACACTCGCCTGCCCAGACACTCAGACTCCTCAGTCAGTCTCTCGAGAGCCCTGATCAGAGCCTCCATTGACTCCTCAAAGATCACAGCATCATTGGCAAAGTCAAGATCAGTGAATCTTTCTTCCCAACAGATGCCCCACAGCCGCTGAACCCCACAACCCTGCCCAACACCCAGTCCATGGAAGCATTGAACAGTGTAGGAGCAAAACACACCCCTGACGATCCCCAGAGTCACCTGGGAAAAATGTAGAGGTTCTGCACAGCACTCAGTACCAGTGTACAGGCCGGCAATGATATCCAGCAACCTTGATGGGATCCCCACACTCTTATGAATAAAGATGCCCGGGTGGTTCTTCAGAGCGATGCCATAGGGGAAACATTTTGGATTCCCAAAAGACCCATCCCCATGAAGGTTCTAGAAAGAACCTTTATTTATTCACATCCATGACAGGCTCCATACAGTCAGTACCAATGAATAGATGGTAACAGATTTGTGAAATGCAATTGGTTAATGATTGTAAACAAACTTTTACTGCATACATACAGTAACACAAACTAAGTCCAGGTTTTCTTACTCTGTTAGTGTGCCGCTAGGTAGACTACCATACATTAAATATTTCAGGTTTCTTTTACATATTAGGTAGTTTTTCAAAGTACGAAGAAACAACTTCATATGCAAAGAACCCTTCCTAGAATGCAATCTTACTTTGTCATGAAATGGCTCTATGAGGAACCACACAACCCAGTAAAGAACCATAAAGTACCATTCTTGGGACCTACATCAGCAGTAACCTAAAATGGAGTATAAACACCACCGCTGCAGTGAAGAAGGCCCAGCAAAGATTGCACTTCCTGAGGATACTGAGGAAAAGCCATATCTCTGCCACTTTTCTGAATACTTTTAATCACTGCTCAATAGAGGGCTTATGGACCTACTCCATCCTGGCATGGTTTGGAAAGTGTTCAGAGGCAGACAGGGCAGCCCCCCCAGAGGACGGTTGACACAAAAAAATCAGTGGACTCTCCCATCTACAGGTCACGCTGTTACAGCAAGGCCTGCAGAATTATTATTATATTAATACTCACCCTTTCCATCACGTCTTCTACAGGGCCATACCACGAGACTGAGGAACAGCTTTTACCCCTCAGCTGTCCAAGAACTTAATTCTCGGCCCTCTGTCCCATTGTCCCTACAATGACTTTCACCATCTTAATAGCCTTGGACTTGTTTTCATGTGAGAAACTGTGTGCAATTACTGAAATGCACTTTTAATGTTTTATGCACTTTAATTATATATATTTTTACATTATTTTACAAATCCAATCAGTTTTTAATCTGTGTATGTGTAAGGATGTGTGTGTGCGTGATGAAAGCATCTCAGGGAGAGCTGTTTAAAATTTCATTGTATTGTTCTCTTCTCTTTTATTCAAGAACCTGGATTTTTATGAGTGTACCAACTTTGGTGTTTAAAGTCCAGTACCTTAGCCATTAGTCTCTGCACTCATGATGCTCCAACAATGATGGATGGATTAAAAGGCAGAATTCTACGTGACCATCATCATCAAGCCCTTCCGTGAGAACCCTAAATCCAAAGAGGACTGTTTCATTTATGTTAGGTAGAATGCCCAGAGGGGACTGGGCAGTCTCATGGTCTGGAATCCCTACAGATTTTATTTTTTTTTCTTCAGCCGTCTGGAGTTTTTTTTTTGTTTTTTCTGCCCCCCCTGGCCATTGGACCTTACTCTTATTCGATGTTAATTAATGTTGATCTATTTTGTTTTCTTATTGTGTCTTTTATTTTTCTATTCTTTATTATGTAAAACACTTTGAGCTACTGTTTGTATGAAAATGTGCTATATAAATAAATGTTGTTGTTGTTGTTGTTGTTGTTGCACTGGCCCAGTCTGAGCGAGTGTGGCTCTGTGTCAAAGTCCCATCCAAGGCTTGCTCTTCTCTCCACATCACCAACTGGGAAGCAGTAGGCTTAGAAGATGATGTATTTGTCATTAGGAGTTGATCTGCCAGCTGCCACTGGATGTATTCCTGCTTCTCCAGGTGGTGCGGAGGAAGATTCAGTGAGTCATCAGGATAGTGACACTGGTAGAATTATCGGTTTCAGTGCCATTGAAGAGATCTTCCAGGCTACCTGCCAAAGAAAACCTGGACACGAGAGTACAGTGCAACCCAAGCCAGGGCTCTTTAAGAACTTACTTTATACTTTAAGGGGGGCCGAGGGTGAGGGAGTCAAGCACACTTAATTGTAGGCTATGATAACTCTGTTAGGACATCACAGTTTACAAAGCAATAAACATTTATGTTCACAATGCGCTCTGTTTCTCGTCATTCCGGTATTTCTGATTTCTTGGCCAGGTGGATGATACACTATTTTCCCAGAACTCCAGATTTTACTTTTTTTTTTTTAATTCTATACTATGGATTATGAGCCTGGATAATGTCAGCGAAACAGGAAAAAATTTGTTTTGCCTTTAATACTGATGATCTGCTCACTATTGGCTCACATTTACGGGAACCAGCGTGAAAGTTATTACCGGCAGCCCCCAGCACAGACCCCTTCTGAAGGAAAGCAACAGTCTGAAACTCGAGCTTTGAGCTGAGCTGATTGGCCTGCCCTGGGCCGCTGCATTAAGGTGGGGGCAGCAACCTGAGAGTCATTTGATTAATGCCATATATATAAAGCTGCAATCTCAAACGTTCCTGACCCCTTGAGTCAGTAGTTCACAGATGATCCCGCAGCACTGCAGCAGGTTTAAAAACAAGTTTGACCCCAAGTCATATGGGTCCCCAGATTGTATATCTGCAGTTCTTTAAAACTTTGTCTGTTCTCAGATTTTTTTCCTAATCCCCCTGCCAGTTGTTTGTCTGTATGGAGACTGCATGTTCTGCCCACATCTATAGTCTAAGTGACCATTCCAAAATGATCCCAGTATGAGGGTGGGTTTGAGTGGGGCCAGTGATGGTGTGCACAGCTGTTTCCTGTCTTTTGTGCTATGCCTCAGGAATAGGCCTTGGCTACCCAATTGGACAAAGCCGCTTCAAGAATGTGATGTGATGCTAATGCATACATCTGGAAAGTGCGGTATGCTGAAAGGGATGGCAGTGGTACATGTCCGGAGTCCTGGCCTAGAAGTCCAGTCATTTTGTAAAGTCGACATGTTTTTATTACAACTTTTACTAAACAGTTAAGTTCATTGAATTCTCAAGTGTTTCACCTAAGGCTTGGAGCAAATGTGACAGGGCTGAGTTGAGGACCTCAGTGAACCATTGAATGGAGTGAAGCAATGAGCAGATATACAAAGAGGAGCAGCAGCAAAGGTTGGAAAAATATTGTCATGGGTACAGTGTACCGAATACAGTGAAAGTATTGTCTTACTGGCATGTCCTGCCAACTTGCAACACATTGCCACCTTCTAGTGCCATGATAAACAAGAATATATTAAAACACAGAATGGCATTTTATTTCACAGAAAACTCAAATCTGCTTACCTGATGCACTCCTTAACCACGGTTTTCTTATCCCCTTTTTCAGCTTATAAGTAAAGTATTTAAGATCGTGCGCCCTGAAGGTGTTTTGAATGTGTGTTTGTGTATGCCATTAAATAGCACAGAACACCAGAAATATTGTACAGGGACTTAACCAGTGCCAGCTTATAACCCACACTCACCGAGCATTCCTAATCTGTGGGGAAGAATTTCAAGACATGAAATTATGTGAAGTATAGCAGCTTATTCACTTCTTTTGGCTCTGGGTAGACACACATTTATTCATTTAGTAAAGCATTAGATGTTTGGTTTAGGTTGATGTGTTTCTTGATCCTTTCAAATTTGACCCATTTTTGTGATTGAAATTAGTAAAAGCATCTGCTCAGTATAAAACATTTTGACTTTTCCTATAATTCCCCAAATTAATGAAATGTAAAAAAAAGTTAAACATCTCATAATGTGTACAACTTCTAAAAAATATTTACCTTGCCATGTCCTTCGGGTGAATTTTAAGCCCACCATTGACTTTACAGGATGTTTCACTGCATTTCAGGCTAGTTTGATTCTTCACATGTTATCATGTTAGCTTGGGGCTGAAACAGCTTTTAGAAGACCCCCCTTACTTCTCAAATAGTAAAAACAAAATTCCAAATGTCACACTTTTGATCAACTGCTATATATTTTAAACACAGCCAGTTCCTTTGGGTTAAATTTGACCCAACATATTCTTATTTTTCTTGAGCTTCGGTAAAAGCTAAATTTCCCCTTGAGACAAAAAGGTACAATCTATCTATCTATCTATCTATCTATCTATCTATCTATCTATCTATCTATCTATCTATCTATCTATCTATCTATAGGGTGGTCCAGCTCTAATTATGCAATTTTCATTACGCTATAACTTATTAAGTTTATTACATAGAAAATTACCCGAAAAATCCTGGACCATCAGGAAGTGTGCGAACTGACAACACGAAGAATCGTCTTCGCGCCGAACTGGAATCGTCCCAGCATAAATCAAAGTCACCTGGATCTGCATAATTAGATCTGGACCACCCTCTATCTATCTATCTATCTATCTATCTATCTATCTATCTATCTATCT
>JANRMT010062850.1:9897362-9912873 GCA_026402145.1 Polypterus bichir lapradei | reverse complement strand
TATTATATTATATTATATTATATTATATTATATTATATTATATTATATTATATTATGGAAGTCCCAGTTGTTGTCCATTTGGTTTTAATAATAATAATAATAATAATAATAATAATAATAATACATTTTATTTATTTGTAGGTGCCTTTCTAAACACTCAAGGACACTGAACAATAGATAAAACACAGATTATAAACAAAAGTAAAATACAGAAGTTAAAATCAGACAGAGAAATTGTAATCAAAGAGAAAAAGCAGTCTTAAACAAATGAGTTTTAAGTTTAGATTTGAAAAGTGAAAATGATTCAGTATTTCTAAGCTCAGATGGTAGTGAGTTCCAAAGCTGGGGACTAGAGCAACTGAATGCTCTGCTCCCCATAGTGGTAAGACGGGTGAAGGGGACAGTCAAGTGGATGGAGGAAGAGGATCTAAGGGTACGGGAGGGAATGGCAACATGCAGGAGGTCGGACAGATATGGAGGGGCAAGGTTTTGCACATTCTTCCCATGTCTGCATAGCCTTTCCTACAAATATTATAATTATCCTTCCACATTCCCAATAGTAATAACTTGCTTATTCCAAATTGGCAGCTGATTGAGTATGTGTTTCCTTCTACCCAGTGCCATAAGGATAGCCTCTGGCCCTCTTGCAAAACTAAATTGGAATGAATATGTGGGAGAAATATTGCATTATCACTGGTTGTATTATTGTATTAATTATTATACACTGCTCAAAAAAATTAAGGGAACACTTAATCATCACAGTCTAACACCAAGTCAATGAAGCTTCAGGGATATCAATCTGTCCAGTTAGGAAGCATAAGCTATTGTGAATCAACTTCATCTGTTTGGTGCAAAGGAAAGTGACAACAGGTGCACTGCAGAGGCAACACCAAGGCAGCCCCCAGAAAGGGAATGGTTTTGCAGATGGTAGCCACAGACAGTTGCTCTCTCCTTATCCTTCCTGACTGATTCTAGCGTTTTGCTAGTGTCCTTGTCACTACTGGTACCATGACGCTGTATGTACCTGCAGCCAATTCAGGTTGCACTAGTAGTCCAGCTCCTCCAGGATGGCATATCCATACGTGCTGTCTCAAGAAGGTCTGTTGCGTCTTGCAGCACAATCTCGTAAGCATGGAGGAGATAATAGGAGCCGGGCTGTTACATGACCATTCCAGGTGTTTGCGGAGTGGACACACTCTCCCCTTGCCCCGTTGCATTCCTGTTTTCTACCACATCACAACGGCGTTTGTCGGTGTTTTATCATTCATTTATTAGCAGGTGTTCCCTGCGATGGTGTGGCGCCTCTTTCAGAGTTGGGTCCTGATTTGCACTCCATAACTTTCGCGACCCCAATCTGATTCAGAAGATTCAATAATGGCGGGATGAAACTATGCACTGTCTTTTAATTTCATATATTGCATAATAAACCTATTTACTATTGATCTCATTTACTGTATCCCCAATTAGTTTAATCTTTGTTCATCAATGTTATTGATTGAGATTGAACAAATTCTTCCAGAGAACGAAAGCAGCCTGATAAACGCGTTATTTTCAGAGCCGCACTAGTCTGACATTGGTCCACGTGACTGTGATGTGCGCTCCTCCCACTTTCCTTTCCACCCGCAGCGCGTCGCCGCGACTTTCAAGCCCTCCGAAGTTGTGAATCGGACACTGCACATAGCCTGACTGCATCTGGACTGGATTACAGGGGCAGCTCAGAAGAGAACGCGAGCGAGAGTCTCTGAAGTCACTCGGCGAGACTTGGACGGAAAGACACAAGGGATAGGGGCTAGCATCTTTACAGAAAAATGCCGGAGCAGATTAGCGTTGTCGAGTTCGTCAGTGCCACTTGTGAGGATCTCGCCTCTCCGTGCACGTCTGGCTTCACCTTACAGATGGCCAACTGTCGCAACACGGTGACCGCTCTGGAAGAGGTAACGCTTGATTCTGTTGCTGCTGAGGAGCTTTTATTCCAGTGTCGTACACTTTGTTGTTTTGTGTGTTTATGATCTGTGCAGCGTGCGCGACGTTTTGCAGTCGCCGTGCCTGCGCGTTTCTTTTGTGTTGCTCTGTTTGTTTTGACACGCTTGGGTTTGGTGGCTCTGCGTCACCTGTGAGCTTGTCGGACGGGTGTATGCCGCTCTGATCGTGCACATTGGCAGGATTTGCAGAAGTAATGGCCACTCTTGGCTCTCGGAAACTTCAGTTGAAGCCGGTGCCAGTTTTTTTGCCTTTGTTTTTTGGGTGGTGGTGGGGGTTGGTTGAGCGATTTTCTCGGATTTCAAAACACCGCCCGTAAAGTGATACCCCGTCCTCCTCCTCCTGCGCCTCGCCAATTCAAGAAGGGGAAGGGCAAGGCAACTAATGAAGAGTAACCGATGCACAGCCGCTGGAAGACATCTGGACGTGTCCCGACACGGGCTGAAGCAGGAGGAGGAGTTGGGGGCAGGCAAACAAACCTCACATTGAAGCCAAGATTTAATCTTCGGTGTCCCGTTGAGATGGGCGCATTAATGAACACCTGTCTACCTGTGCTAAAGAGCTTGGGTTCAGCTAGGTGGCCATGGAGTGTACAGCGCTGCGTGCGTGGCGAGGCTTGGACACCGTGGGTAGATCGCAGTGATTAGATTGCTACCTGTGGTGGGAGCTTCATTTTCCAGTAATTAAATTATTCTCAATTAAGTAAGACGAGCCAGAATGTATTCAGAACAATGAAACGTCAAGGGAGTGGCGATTCCCCGTCTGCCTTTAATAATTGTATTACCTGCAGTTGCGACGATTTACCTTTGAACCATACGGGCTATTAGTTTATAAGTCGCCGCCTTCTGACAGCCTTCAGTGTGAACAGGATTGTAATTATCACTGCACAGAACTGGAAATAGATATCCTAAAAAAACAATCAAAAGTACGGTCCAAATGGATCAATAAGAACCGTGTAACATATGACCGTAAAAGTAAACGAAACTAAAAGTCAGAAATAGAAGCAGTGGAGAAAGATTCCTTCAAAAAGGACAAGAAGCAAATGCCGACCGGTGATGGCTTCGGAGTTAAACAGACACTCTCTCAAAAATATTGGTTCTGTAATGGTACTTTACTGGTTTCTGTGGTTAGTCATAAAACCTTTGCTTGATAAAGAACCATTTAATTATAGAAAGGGTTCTCATCAGAACAAATTAGTGTTTTGGGCTATGAAAAAGTTCCTAACTGAAATCTTTATTGTATAGAGTGGGTTACATAATGTACAGTGGGCTACCTAGAAGAATAAAACAGATCAAGAAAATCTGAACTAATTCTGTGCTGTTGTCTGCAACAAGACTCCTTTCAAAATCAGTAACCCACTGGTTATTTCACAACTTTCTTATTATCTATTCATGGATACTTATGGACCCTGTTACAAATCTAAATAGTTAATGTCCTTTCTGGAGCCTTCATACAGATAGTTCTTTTGGAAACTGACAGAAGAACCATACTGGCACCTTTATTTTTTAGAGTGCACTTGTTCAAGTGCATGCCATTTATAGACTTCTTATGTCCTCACACTGCTATTCTATGTCAGTTATGTATTGTCTTCCCCTTTTTGGTTAATCATTTCTTTCCTGCTGCCCCTTGGCTCCAAAGTCCTGGGTTCAAATCCTGGAAAGAACTTGTGTTGTGTTTTCCCATTCTTCCTAAGTCTGCATGGATGTTTTTTCTTCATATACTCTTACCTTGGTACCCACACCTCTTTCTAGGCTAAATGGTATCTCTCAACTGATTCACTATGAGTTCATGAGTACCCAGCACTTGGATGGTACCCTGCAGTAGGTCTAGTATGTCTGATGTCAAATGTGGTAGCCCTCCTGCCCTGCACTGGATAACTTTGTTGGATATTCAGTTCATTTTCTCTTATGTGATGCAGTTTGAGATGTTAACTAGCCAGCAGCCATACCACATGCACTTCAGAGCAGGTCATCCACCTGAAGCAAAGCAGGCTCATGCCCGACCAGTACTTGGATGGGAGACCAACCAGGAAAAAGCTTGGGTTGCTGCTAGAAGAGTTGTTGGTGAGGCCAGCAGGGGGCATCTACCCTGTATTCTGAATTTGGATCCCAATGCCTCAGTGCAGTGATGGGGACACTGTGCTGTGAAAATAGTGCCGTCCTTCAGCTGAGATGTAAAACTGAGGTCCTGAAATATCCCTGCACATTCTTCATAAAGAGTAGGGTGTATCCTGATGTCCTGGCTAAATTGTTCACTTCATCCTGGTCATTCTGGCCCTCTTGTCACCCTCTGTCTATGATTGGCTAACTGTCTCTCACCCCTTCACCACCTAACTGCTAATGTGTGGTGAGTCTACTGATGCAAAGAAGTGGCTGCCGTCGCATCATTCAGGAGGATGCTGCAGATTAGTTGTGGTTGAAGTGGCTCCCCATTCAATGTGTAAAGCACTATGAGCATCCTGAAAATTACATATACAGTAAATGTAATGAGTTATTACCCTTAAGGCACTTTATAAAGTAAGTGTCCTATTTCTGAGCCCACACTTCAACTTAAACCTTGATGTATGGTTTGCAACATGGTATTTATGTACAGCCCTCATTTGGATGCTGATTCAACTCCTGACTGAAATGTCTTCTTACCTCTTGAGTTTCTGTTACGCCACCGCCAATCCAAATACAATAAAATGGTCCTGTGTGACTATTGATGCATGTGCCTGGTTGAGCCATGTATGGATGTGCTTTATTGTATGGACCTGTGACTGGCTTTAGTCACATCACTGCACATAATGCAGAATGAAGCCTGGCGCTCTGTACATTTCGTTTACATTTTAGTTAAAACAGACATCAGGTATTCTTTTAATACGGTCTAGTTAGTTAAGAGATTTGTCGAATTTCAATAAGGATGCCTGTTTGAATCTGCACCCTTGTCATGTTCTTTCTTATTCTTATCTCCATCTGGTTTTCTTTTGGTCATTGTCTTGAAAATCTGAGCTTATCTTGGTATTGGTCAGTCTATGGCAGGGTACACAGGACACATCCCAGCCTGAACGTAAACTGGGGTCCATGTTATGTGAGACCACAGGGTTTTTTTTTTAAAGAAATAAAACAGTATTTTCGATACATTGGTGGTTGCACTTTTCTGGAAACTATTAATTGTCTTTATCGTTAAAAATGCAGTAATAAATGTGAGAGATACCTGCTTGCTGGTTGTGTTCACAGCTAAACAGAAAGCGACTGATGAGAGCCAAGTGATGTTCTGTTAACTCCTGCACTGCTCTTCAAGTCTCATTCCTTCAGATGGGTCAGTTGATCTCCAGTTGCCTAATCTGTGACTAATCCAACTTTATTATCCTATTAGCTTGAAAAATAAAATAACAGTATGTGATCTTCATTTAGTGTCAACTTACTTTTTAATACACAGTCTGCAGAATGTTTAAGGACCCAATGGTTTTAACAATGCAGACTAAATGGATGAGCTTGAGCAGCTATCATTTTATTAACATAAAGTTTCATCTTTATGCAGTACAGTATTGCAATTTCTAATCAGGGTGTCATGATGACACTATAGTTCATACTGTTGTTTGACAACTTCAAAGTCCTGGATTCAAATCACTGTTTATGCTCAGTTTGCTCCAAAATCCTGGGTTCAAATCCCTGCCTGCATGTGTAGAATTTGTTCCAAAGTCCTGGGTCCAAAAATCTCCTATTTAAAGTTTGCTCCAAGGTCCAGGGTTCAAATCACTGCCTTGTTTGTACATCCTTCACCAAAGCCTTGGGATCAAATCATAGTTTCTGTTCAGTTTGGTCCAAAATCCTAGCTTCAGATCATTGCCTGTTTAGAATTTGCACCAAGGTTTTGGGTTCTAATCAGTGCCCGTGTAGAGTTTGCTCCAAAATCCTGGGTTCAAATCAATGCCTGTGTATAGTTTATTTAAAAATCCTGGGTTCAAATTATTGCCGGTGTAAAGGTTGCTCCAAAATGCTGGTTTCAAATCTCTTCCTGTATTGAATTTATTTCCAAATCCTGGGTTCAAATCACTGCCAGTGTAAAGTTTGCTCCAAAAGTCCGGGTTCAAAACACTTCCTGTACAGAGTTTCTTTCAGAATCTTAGGTTAAGATTACTGTCCGTCTGTAATTTGCAACAAGGTTTTGGGTTCAAATCAATGCTATTGTAAAGTTTGCTCCAAAATTCTGGGTTTAAATTACTGACTGTGTAGAGTTTCGTTCAAAGCCCTGCATATGCAGAGTTTGCTCTAGAGCCCTGGGTTCAAATCACTATTCATGTAGAATTCACTCCTAAGTCCCTGGTTCAAATTACTGCATATGTAAAATCTGCTCCAAAGCCAGGGGTTAAAATCACTGACTTGATTGTACAGTTTCCTCCAAATTTCTGTGTTCAGATCACTGCCTGTGTGTGCAGAATCTGCATTGAAGTCTTTGGTTCAAATCACTGCCTTTGTAGAATTTGCTCCAAAGTCCTGGGTTCAAATCATCATCTGTGTGAAGTGTGCACATTCTGCTCATACCTTGGTGCCCTGGTCTTCTCCAATGTACTAAAGTCATTCACTGATAACACTAAATTAGCCCGTGATGTGTGTATGCCCAGTGATGGACTGGCACCATATTAAGGCTCTACTTTTTCCTTGCCCCCTGATTCCTTTACACCTCTGTAGCAAAATAAGCAGGTTTGGAAAAAAAAATGTATAAATTAATTTTTCTAAAGAGGCTGCATACAATGATTGGTAGGGTGTCTGCTTTTTAATGTTATACAAATGTGTCCTAATAAAATAACTGACTTGGGTTTGAAATTTGAATATATTAAAACCTGTTAAAGATGTGTGTCACCCTCACGACCCTGAGTTGCATTAAATGGGTCTGAGGATGAGATGACATGAGCTGGTTTTACCATGGCACATGGCTTAACCCACAGATCCAGCATTCTGCGTTCAAATCCTGCACCTGGCTGCTGCCAGTGTGGACATTGCCCAGTCTTCCCAGATTTCTGTGAGCTTTCTACCTGGTATTCTGTTTTACCTTCCACATCCCAAAAGACATGAAGGGTCATTTAAACAGAACATGGTGAGTCAGAGTGGGCCTTATGATAGACTGCCACAATGTCCAAGCTTCCATCTTGCCTCCAGCTCGGCGGAATGTGGTCTGGCGCTCTCAGCCCTGAATATTTTCACATTCCTCAAAAATAAATAAATCCAAAGCGTTCAATTATTTAAGCAAAGTCGTTCATTTATTCAGTGTCATGTGTAAACACGTGCCACAAGTCCTACGGCATTCCCATAATTCATTCATCCCTATCTTGGCACACACAGTCATATCAGCTATTCTTTGGAAGAGTGTGTTTGTGGCGGGGTGCGTGACTAGATAACGTTTAGTACCTTTTTTAGTTTTAGTGGTCTCATTAGATCAGAAGTATTTATTTATTTACAAGGGGGGAGCCGGTGGAACTTGTGGATGGCTTCATTCTGCACCTTTTGCCGGCTGAATGGCTAACGATTGGCTGTTTGGGTCAGTTTTTTTTCTGCCTGATTTGTCTGCCTACTCCGAGAGTGTGCGTAGGGGCCGAGCGCCGACGACTGAAATCAGGACGCGCGCACCGAGAGATACAGCGGCTTAGTGCGTGCGCGTGCATGTGATTGGCGCGCTGAAGTTTTCAGTCCACTATCAGGTGACATACCGGGAAACTTTGTAAAAGGCGGGCGCGTGCGTGGTTGAGGTAGGCAGTTCAAGAGGTAGATGGTAAAGGAAAAGAGCTGCCAGGAGCAAGCCAGATCCTGGAGAGCGACCAAGTGTGCCACGGATCAGCTGGGGTCGTAGAAAAAGCCAATTTGCGGTTATGAAAAGGAGCCTCATTGTTTAGGGCTGACGATTCTGCTGGAGCCCGATAAAGGATTAAACCTGTGTGTTTATAAGATTATTTTTACACACGTTTGATTGCGGGTGCGAGTTGTTTGTATTTGGTGAACTGATTTTTATTTACTGTACATATTTATTGTGCAAGTTTTAAAGGACGCAGTTTCGCCGTTTTTAATGACACTTGTGTAATAATGTAACTGTTTATTGCTTCTGAGCACATAGTACTGTTTATAAAAATTTTGTGCACAATGCATTAACTAATTGCTTGCGTCAGCACCTCTCTTACCTGCCTCCCTCATTGTTCCTCTGGTTCTCAGTCCCTACCATGGGTTCTTCGGTCCCGGGATTCCTCCCGTTGAAGTCTTGGTGTGTGACAATGTTACTATGTACAGTAGGTGTCTGCACATCGTGCATAAACCTGGATATAGCGTTTGGAAGCTCATTGTGGGCTGGTCATATTCCAATTAAGACCCAGATTGATGATTTAGTTAGTTTTAAACACAGTGCAAGTGCATATCCACATTTTTGAACTTCTGTTCACACTAATATAAACTTTTACCCCCCCCCCCCCCCCAAAAAAAGCACAGGTTTCTGGATTCATTAAAACAAAGAAAAAAAGACCTGTTGAAGTGCTTCGAATGAAAGACAAGTTTGCTCCCACATCCCCAATGATGAGTCCGCTTGATTGGTGATTTCAGATTGGCCTCATGTGAGAAACAATGTGATGGACTGATGTCCTGGCCAGGGCTGTTTTCTGCATTGAACCCAGTGTTGCTGGGATGGGCTCTGGCACGCTGACACTGAATCAAATTAAGCAGGTTTAAGAGTAGATTGTTATTCTGTGATTTTATAAAAAGTGAGTCTGTTACAAAATGTATGGGCAGCGTCGCATGCTTGGAGTTTGGTCACTAAGGTCACCTTTGTTGGAGGAGGTATAACAGTCCTTTCCTTGATGGTTTTCTGGTGAAATAAAATGTTGATTCCCCAGCTCTGTGGAGTTCTAGTTAGATTTGACTGAGTAATGTCACTGGGTAAGATCAGTTCTCATTACTCGAACGTGTATTGATGGCAGTGATGTGAAAAGTCACCTGTTTGAATGACGTGGGGTTGCAACCAACCCTGGATGGGATGCCCATCTATCACAGGGCACATACTTGCTCACACCCATGCTCATTCACTCGGAGGCACTTTAGAATCACTATTTTCATCTTTGGGTCCCCAGAGCTGTGAAGCAGCACTGGTACCCACTAAACTACTGTACCAGTCTGATGTCAAAAATGAACTGATTTTAATTTCTAGAGTGTACATTGATCCTTTGTTTTCTTTGAAAATTATGCTCAGAAGTTACTCGGTCTTTCTTCCCATTTCTCGTTCAGTATAGCATATAATGACTTTAATTTATTTATTTTTTTTTTACTTTCTCATATACGAAGTACAGTGGTACCTAATTCTTTCCAAAACTCTGGACGCAACCCGAACGTAATTTCCCTATAAGATTGTATGTAAATACAAATAATCTGTTCCAGACCATGCAAACTGTATGTAAAAATATATATATATATTTTTTAAAGTTTTTTAAGCACAAAAATAGTTAAATAATTATATCATAGAATGTACAGTGTAATAGTAAACTAAATGTAAAAACATTGAATAACACTGAGAAAACCTTGAACAACAGAGATAACTAACATTGTAAGAGTTCGTGCTAGACCCTTACGAACCGCTTGCTGTAAACACTTTTTTTATGAGTTTTAAGCACAGGGAAAAAAAAATAAATGCCACCTCTATTGCAAAACTTTTCAAACCATCAACTACTGGCTTTAAATTCCTCACCTTCGCCACTCGAAGAAGGATTTTTTTTTTCAGCAAATCGCCATGAATCTTCCTGGCTTTCTTGCATATGATCGCCTCGCTTACGCTATCCCCTGCAAGTTGCTTCTCGTTCAGCCACACTAGCAGCAGTTTTTCCACCTCTTCCAGCACTTGAGGCCTCTGCTTGGTTAACATCGTAACTCCTTTTGCAACATCAGCTGCTTTGTTACGCAAACAAAAGAAAATGGGAAACGGAGAATGGGAAATCATTGGCGCGTATGAACCGGAAGGGAAACTGGCCGCCAGTGTTTTTGTTCATCACCAAAACGTGTGGTCGTGAACAGATGCAAAATTTTGTCCAACTTTTTGATTGTAACCCAATTTGTATGTGTTTGGAAACATTCGTGACCAGAGGTTCTACTGTATAGGGAAAGTATTGTAATCAACCAAAAATTTGACCTTGAGATTTTGATGAATCTCGACATATTAGACCACCCTGAGTCCGAAAATACCATTATTGGAATTGTGTGTGTGTGTAAAAACACGATAACTTGAGTATGCTTCCACTTAGGTCAACCAAATTTTGCATACAAGTATTAGGTACAAAACGTAGCTTTCTGTTAACATTTGGGCTATTTCCACTAACTGGAGGTGGTAATTTTTTTATTCATACCACTGCAGAGTCTGATTTATTCAACTTTACTTTTATAATAATTCAGTCAGTCATTATCCAACCCACACACAAGGTCACGGGGGTCCGCTGGAGCCAATCCCAGCCAGCATAGGGTGCAAGGCAGGAACAAATCCCCGGGCAGGGCGCCAACCCACTGCAGGACTTTTATAATAATTGTTCAATTTATTATTCATTTGATTTGAGTTGTTGTTGATGGTTCTTTAATGTACATAATATAATCATTGTCATGCAGTTTACTCCTCAAGTATGCATCCCCATATCTGAGTATATGAAAAAGTCTAGGGGGAGACCACTCCCGATTTTTTTGGTTGTGTTGTAATTGTTTTATAATTGCTTTCAAATTATGGCTTAAATCTAAGGAGAAAAAAAAACAAAGAACCATCAAAATAAACTCCAGGGTAATCTTATATATAAATGTCTATGCTTGGAAGTGTGTGTGTCTGTCTGTCCGGCCCGGAAGTGAGAGGTGGAGTCGGGGTAAGGGCTCCACTTCTGAGGAAACAGAAAACTCGCTTAGCTGCTAATACACAAGCGAGGCCAGCATGTCAGCAAAACGAAACCTCCGAAGAAAGACCAAGTTGCGTAGCCGCTAATGCACAAATGATGTGAGGACTTTGGCAAAACGAAACCTCCTAGGAGAGAAATTCCCAGAGTAGTTCCTTTAAATTACCTGACATCTCTACATTTCAGTTTTTTTTCTGATGATTTCAGTAGTTTTTAGGACACCAGGCTTTTTACAGGACAGGCTTACACAGCTAGTTAATAAGATAAATGTCATTAGGACACAATAGCTATTTTCTAACCCAGTGGTTCTCAAAATATTTCAGACCATTAGCCAAAGTCAGAGATTAGTTGGTTCACTTATAGGAAACTGTGATTTCTTAGCATACATTCCATGTTACTATTACTGTGTTTATTTAACAAAGTATATTTATATTGCAAACCACAACTACGAAATGCAAATCCACCAGCTAATGATCTGTAATAAGCCCTCAGTCTTTAAGATGGTGTAATGGCCAGAAGAGCGACAACACTTTCTTCTCAATGGCTACAATGGATTGGGGCTTGGAAGAAGTTGAATGGAAGTAAAACATGATGTTGTCAGCAGTAAAGCCAACAGAGTCTCCTTGCTGATAATTTTAATACAATTTCCTATGGCACTAACAGTGGGGAAGTTCATTTAGGTGAGCAGAGGACAAGCAGTTGCTTGATTAATGTACACACGTAAGTAAGTGCAAGGGTCATATGGTGGCCTAGTGGTTAGCGCAGCTGCCAGAAGGATCCAGAATTGTGTGTTTAAATCCTGCATCTGGTCATCGTCTGTATGGCGTTAGCCTGTTCCTCCTATGTCTTCACAGGTTTTCATTCCACCACTCCAAAGACGTGTTTATGAGGTTGCACCCACCACCACCACCATCTGTGCAGCCACCTGTGATTTTTGAATAAAAGCAAAATAATAACCACAAGACCCACTGCGTCAAATTCTCTAGGATGAAACCTAAAAAAAACAAGTCAATAAAGAACTGCTTAGGAACATTTACGTTAGGTAGAATGGCCTATTGGGGGCTGGGTGGTCTTTTGGCCTGGAACTCCTTCAGATTTTTTTTTTTTCAGTTTAACTGAAGTAATTTTATTTTTTTTTCTCTCCACCCTGGCTACCTGACCTTATTATCGGATGTGCATTTAAAAATCTAAAAAAAACCCAACAATTCTGT
The DNA here is from genome assembly GCA_026402145.1 of Polypterus bichir lapradei. Classification (NCBI taxonomy): domain Eukaryota; kingdom Metazoa; phylum Chordata; class Cladistia; order Polypteriformes; family Polypteridae; genus Polypterus; species Polypterus bichir. Next base: position 9,900,804 of record JANRMT010062850.1, on the reverse strand, counting down.
ATTTAAGAATTATACTTCTCTTAATTATACATCTGTGTTATGAAAGTGTGCATTATTTATCTTGTGTATACTATTGATTCATTATTATTCTTATCTAATTTGAAGTTGTTTTTCTTTGTAGCTATTTCTTTGGCATTTTATAATAATGCTCTTTGAGCTACATCCTTTGTATGAAATTGTGCTACAGGACTAAATGATGTTGTGGTTGTTGTTATTGGAAATTCAAAATTGGCACTGTACACACGAGTGGGCTGTTTTGTGCCATGTCCCCAATGCTGCTATGAGGCTAAATTGGATTAGGCAGGTTGAATGGTATGGTATGGTATATGTAAGTAAGTACATAATGAACTAAAGTGTAACATCATCCATCCATCCATTATCCAACCTGCTATATCCTAACTACAGGGTCACGGGGGTCTGCCGGAGCCAATTCCAGCCAACACAGGGCGCAAGGCAGGAATCAAACCCCAGGCAGGGTGCCAGCCCACTGCAGAAGTTTAACATCAGAATGATTCAAATATCTCTTTTCTCAGATACAGTACATTGGCTGTCACCTGAGGGACCGTTTGGCTCACTGCTGTGCTGACCGCACTTTGAGCCCCACTTGTTTTATTGATTTCTTCTGCCATAGGCTTATGTTGTTAGGCAGTGCAGAATAACTACCATGGAGTTTAGTGCATCACTCACTTTTATATGAGTTATAAAAAAACATGATACAAAACAAGTGAGGGTTTGTTATCATTTTTAAGTAAAATCGGTGGGTACTGCTACCTTGTCACAGCACTAACACAATTTCCAGTTGAGGCGCCTTTAATGTGGATGTGGATTCTCCTTCTTGTGTTCATCCATCCATCTTTTTCCCTGCTTATCCAGGGCAGGGTCGCAGGGCAGCTGGAGCCTATTCCATTAGTCGTTAGGCTCAAGACAAGAATAATACCTAGACAGGGTGCCAGTCCTTTGCAGGACAGATAGACACACGCACACATCCACAAACATGCTCACTAGGGTCAGTTTAGAAATGCCAGGTGCCAGTCCATCACCGGACAAACACCCTTTTACTACGGTCAATTCAGAAATGGCAGTCTACCTAACCTGCATATTTTTTGACTGTAGAAAGAAACTGGAGCCACTGAAGGACACGGGGAAAACATGTGAGGCAGCAGCGGCACCAATACTCTACCGTGCTGCCCCTCTTGTGTTCATGGCTGGTTGATCTGAGATATTAAATTGACTAGTGGTGTGTGTGCCCTGTGATGGACTTGGCTTTTGTCAAGATTTGCTTCTTGCTTTATGTCAATTTCTATCAGTAGTGAAAAAAGTTTCAGAAATTGATTCCTTAGGAAGTATGTGAAGTTTTGAGGCATTCAGGTTTGCTGACAGAAACAAAAATGCCAGGTTAATGTGTGACAATAAGTTCTTTTTCTAAGGCGTATTCCACTGTTACATCTTTGCACAAAGGTTTTATTGCTAATATTTGTTTTGTGGATGCCTTCATCGTAAGTGACCTGTAAAAAAATCAATGTATGTACAGTTTGTCTGAGAGGCTGGCAGAAAAGTCCTAGGTTGTTGAGCAACAGAGAAAGAAACTAAAGACTTAGCACAAGAAATCCATCTAAAATCAACATGACAGCAGAAGCCCAGTAAGCTAATCATTGGTTGCATATCTGGATTTTGTTCAAAACGTGATGAGAGAAGAAGGTTAAAAGGTGCATCACAAACATTAACACCATACCAAATGGCGTATAACAGTCATATATGTATTGCATTTATCATTCCAACAAATGGAGCAAAACAAACATTTGTAGCAATGCATTTATTACTGCAAATGTTTGTGAGACGCCATCTGTTGGAATGACAACTGCAATGCTTTTTATTACTACGGACATTACAAAATACATTCTAATACATGGTGCACTGCAAAAGTTAACGCTGAAGTCTCTGTTGATGGCTTAGATTTCAACCCACCTTAGACGGGTAGCACAGCTAGTGACCCTGTAATTCTTAGAACATTAGAACAAGCGCGATGAGAACAGGCCATTTAGCCCAACAAAGCTCGCCAGTCTTATCCACTTAATTCTTCCAAAATAACATCAAGTCGAGTTTTGAAAGTCACTAAAGTCTTACTGTCTACCTATACCTGGTAACTTATTCCATGTGTCTGTGGTTCTCTGTGTAAAGAAAAACTTCCTAATGTTTCTGCGAAATTTACCCTTAACAATTTTCCAACTGTGTCCCCAACCCCGTGTTATTGATGAACTCATTTTAAAGTAACAGTCTCGATCCACTGGACTAATTCCCACATAATTTTAAGCACTTCAATCATGTCATTTCTTAATCTTCTTTTGCTTAAACTGAAAAGGCTCAGCTCTTTTAATCTTTCTTCATAACTCCTGGAATCAGCCTAGTTGATCTTCTCTGGACCTTTTCTAGCTTTGCTATGTCCTTTTTATAGCCTGGAGACCAAAACTGCACCCTACACACATATAACCCTATATTTTTAATAAGTATGTTTCTCTACGTATACAGTAACCTGTGGAGGGCCACCTGCAAACCAAGACACAAAACAGTGTTGTAAAGCTTTATAATCAGACATTGTTATATTACTTTTTAGTTAGCAGTGTAAGTCTTAGCCTCACACGTGAGTTATTGTGCATCTAAGATAGAGTTCTGGCCTTTTTAAATAGATTGAAAATACTTCCATTTTTTCTGGTTTACTCTTTCATTAAATATTCTTTGTGTGCTCATGACCAGAAGGGGGACATTGTCTTGCTTGTTCCCATATCTGCTGGGTTGTGCTAAAAGGGCTTCAGTGTCTATTCTGATCTCTTTTTATGATACCCCAGGTGGTGCCACCCCATTTTTGGAAGACAAAGGTGATTTACTGTGTGCAATAAGAAATACTCGCACCAAGAAGAAATGGTGCAAGAGTTAAGGAGAAATGTATTGATTGAGAATGAAACTACATGTGATTTTTCAGTATAGGATAACCCCAATTGCTAATGATATGCATTAAGCATGTATGCATTATGCCATGGGGGTGTCCTGTGGCACAACCAGCCTAGTATTATACAGCAGCTCCTCCAGATGGACTGTAGCTGGCAGATGTGGGAGCCTATCTTCTTAGAATTTCTCACCCATGTTGTTCAAGTCATGTCGGAAGTCATGGGAGAAGGTATTCATTCAGCTGTGATCTGGCTTTGTCTTGTTGACTAACAGCCTTAGGCATTCATACCCACCTCAGAAACTCATATAAACAGTCACAAGATCTTAGTATATTTTCACATAGTCAAAGTGTAAGATGTGATCTGTTATTCTAGGTGCTCATACTCCACACATTGATGCCCACTCTTCAAGTTGTGTCCTGTTTGAGAAAGTTGACCATATGACACCACTGCTCAGTTTGTCTCTGTGTGCACCCCAAGAGGACACAGGCTTCTTAAGC
>JANRMT010062850.1:9886404-9897352 GCA_026402145.1 Polypterus bichir lapradei | reverse complement strand
TAAAGGACCACCTTGACCATATTTGTGTCCTGCAGTTTGACATCAAAGTGAATTTAGAAGGGAGACCTGCACAGTCACCAAGATCAACTGCACTTGTGAGAGACTTGCATTTGAAGAAGTGTTGTATGTGCCAGAGATAGAGAGAGATTGAGTGTGGCGACCATGCAAACAAACAGGAGTGGAGAAGGAAGGCTTGGAATTGTAGCAAAAGTTGTTAGTCTTCATGAAAGTTAGATGGTGTGCTTCGTGGTAGTAGTTTAGAGCCATTTTTCATGTATAGGGTTATATAGGTAAAGTATCACTGGTTTCGACTAGAAGTCTCATCTATTACAAATAAATGCTTATATACAGTAAGTACATAACAAATTAACATATCTGAACAATTTAAAAGACATTTTCCCTGATAACTATCAGGCTGACAACTTAACTCTCACTTGGGGACTACTGGTAGTCCATAGACCACACTTTGAGAACCACTGATCTAGATGGTTCAGATTATTCAAATAGTTCAAATGGTTAACTTTGACCACAGAAATATCATTGAGACATTCTACATGTGGTATAATGAAAGTTCACTTGTCCTTTTGTCACCATAGGCCAATCCTGTATATCGCCTTTGGCAACCATCTTAACTGATGAAGATCAATGATTCGGCCCATATCAAGACCAATGAACACATCACTGTGCCATTACCGATGTACTGATAAATCGGCAAACACATTTAAACATACAAAACACAACTTGGAAATCTGTACATGCAAAATGAAATGGGAAATGTGATTTTCTTTTGGTGTGTAAGTATCTTAAAGCTTATGTTTTTGCATATGGACTTGTATATGAGGCGGCACGGTGGCGCAGTGGTAGCGCTGCTGCCTTGCAGTTAGGAGGCCCAGGTTCGCATGTTCTCCCCGTGTCTGCGTGGGTTTCCTCCAGGTGCTCCGGTTTCCTCCCACAGTCCAAAGACATGCAGGTTAGGTGGATTGGTGATTCTAAATTGGCCCTAGTGTGTGCTTGGTGTGTTTGTGTGTGTCCTGCGGTGGGTTGGCACCCTGCCCGGGATTGGTTCCTGCCTTGTGCCCTGTGTTGGCTGGGATTGGCTCCAGCAGACCCCCGTGACCCTGTGTTTGGATTCAGCGGGTTGGAAAATGGATGAATGGATGGACTTGTATATGAATTGTGTATAATAAGTGAGCCTACTCCTTTAAGAATATTACCCAGAGTGCTGTGCAGTAAAATCTGACTGTTGCAAGCAGAAAAGGAGGATTGGAAGAAGCCATGTCTTGTGCTGTGTTTGCTTGGCAGCAACCACAGCAGCAATACTGTAGTTTGAGTGGGTTTGTTTGAGAGAGGTGAATAGTTATTATGAAATTTTTTTCAGCAGCAGAGTGTTAAGCATTTTGACGGATAAGAGGCATTTCTGTTTGAAGAGCTGATCAGTAAAACATTTGTTATTTGTTAAAAAAACATGCTACAGCTGGAAAAGTATATATGAATATATTACAACAGTTTTTATTTATACCACAATTTGGATTTTTGGCCTTATCGCCCACTCCTACAGTCTGTATGTCCTTCTGTCACTGTTACCCAGTTACTCTGTAGCCAAATTGGTGCTGCTGATTTTAGCCATACTCTGACAATGGTAGGACCTGGAGAGACTTAAGCTGAATCAGAAATGGCTGAATTGTTTAAACAAACCCAATTGTTGGTTTGTCTAATCACTATCAGGTTCCTAATGCAGTCCTCCAAAGCCTGTAGATTTCCCACCAACTCTAAAGTAACTCGACATTTTTGGCAAGTGAAGCAATCTACATTGTCTCAAGGAAAATCTACTGCAGGACAGACAACACACAAACGTGCATGAGACAAGCAGAGAACAGATCAAAGTTACATTTAGTGGCATGTTTATTGTTTGCTTTGTGTTCTCTGTAACTTCTCTGTCTTCAAGAATGCCACTCTTACTGGGGTGTTGGCTGAGAGACAGCTGCATTAAGACTTTCACCTCTGGCTGGATGATCGACTTTGGTCTGCTGGCTTCCTTTGGCTTTTATTCCAACTGGATTTTACTTTTTCATTTTTCAGTTGGTCTCAGTTAGTTTTCAAATCCTGGTAAAGTTATCAGATATTCTGCTCTACTGCTGTAAAACATGTAATTCATTTGTGTGTGTATGAGACATTCTTATGCTTCCAATTAGTTATTTAAACTTTTCAATAAAGACATCACTGACATATTCTTCATGGCTTGAAATGACATTCCACATGTCCTCTCATCTCCACAGGTCGACATTCTTAGTCTGTTAACTTTTAAATGATGCACTTGATCGGCACTTAAGTGGTGTCACTTATGAGTGTGACACAAATGCAAACTTAATCATTTACATACCAAGCCATTCTGTTCTCATATGCCAGTTTTTATGTAAATTGGACTACTGCCTCTGGGTGCAGCAACTGAGTGTGTGCTTATAAAATAAAGTTATCAATTTTGTCAAAACAAAAGTCACATTTTGAAACGTCAGTGATTTTGTAACATACAGTGGTAGTCTTTCTAAACTGTCTACTCATTTACCCATCATTTTACTTCCCAACCAGCATATCCAGTTCAGAGATGTATGTAGCCAGCAAGTATCTGGGCAAAGTCAGGAGCAAGGAAGATCACCTGTCTATTGCAATTCACTCTCACATACAGTGGTCCCTCTTTCACCTTCTGCACACATTATTGTGGTGTAGATATCATTTTAAATGGATACATTTGCCATTTTCGCCTATCAATCCACACTCAATAACCCATGAGGACAAAGTGAAAACATGTTTTCAGAAAAGATTGCAAATTTATTAAAAATCAAAAACTGAAATCTCTCATTCATTGAGGTATTCAGAACTTTTGCTTTGGCACTCTTAACTGTGTCCGGTGCATCCTGTTTGCTTTAGTTCTCCTTGGGATGTTTCTAGAACTTGAATGGAGTCCACCTGTGGCCAACTGAATTTATGGGATATTAAATGGCTGATGTGTACCTATATATAGAAGGTCCCACAATTCACATGGCATGTCAGGACAAAAACTAAGTCGAGACGTCCAAGGAACTTTCTGTAGGTCTCTGAGATCACATTATGGTGAGGTTTAGATCAGGGCAAGGGGATAAAACCTTTTATAAAGCATTGAGTGTTACCAGAAGTACAGTGGCCTCAACAGTTATGAAATGGAAGAAGTTTGAAACCACCAGGACACTTCCTAGAGATGGCTGTCTGAACAAACATTGTAACCAGGCAAGAGGGTCCTTGGACCAGGTCGTGACCAAGAACCTAATGGTCACCCTAACAGAGCTTTAGAAGGCTTTGTTGAGAGTGGAGGAAGACCATCTCAGCAACACTCCATCAATCAGGTGCCTGTTACATCCCAGTTAAAGTTTGCCAAACAGCATTTAAAAGACTTTAAGAGCATGAAGAATACAATTCTCTGGTCTAATGAGACAAAAATCTGATTCTTTGGACAGAACATCAAATACTATGCCTGGTGAAGACCAGGAACTGCTCATCTGGCCTAATAGCAACTTGCAGTGAAACATGATAATGGCAGCATCTTGCTATGCACTTCCTTTTCAGTGGCAGGTACAGAGACACTGGTCATAACTGAAGCAAGGCTGAATGCAGCCAAATACTGAGAAGTTCTTCAAGAAAACCTGTTCCAGAGTGGACACCACCTCAGACGGTTGTGACTGTTCACTTTTCAGCATAATGAACAAAACCATACAGGTAAGACAACACTTGAGTGGCTTCGGGACAAGTCTCTGAATGTCCTTGAGTGGCCCAGCTGAAGCCCAGACTTAAAAACCCCATACAACATCTGTGTGGCTTGATGGTGACAGTTTACAAATGTTCTCCATCAGGTCTAGAGATTAAGAGGATTTGCCATGAAGAATGGACTGTCCAAATCCAGGTGTGTAAAGGTTGTGGACACGTAGCCAAAAAGATTTAATTGCTTAATTAGCTGTACTTGCTGCCAAATGATCTTCTACAAAGTACTGAATTAAAGGTCTGAATAGAGAGAGAGAGATTTCAGTTTTTTTATGACTTTGCATACCTTTCTGAAAACAAGTTTTCACTTTGTCTTTATGGGTTATTAAGCTTAGATTGATGGGTACAAATGGTGAATCTATCCATTGAAATTAAAAATCTACAGCAAAACAAAGTGTGCAAAAAGTGAAGGGGTCTACTTTCTAATTCCACTGTACACATTCACTGATACTGGGCCAGTTAGCTACAGTTGACAATTCCTAATATTTAATTCTATTTGTGCCACTCTGTCACTTCCTTTCATGTCCGGCTGTTTACATCATGTTACTTTTTCTTGTTTCACACACACACTGCTTTTCCCGCCCTCCCAAGAGTTAAGAAAGCAACCCAAATTGAAACTTAGATTCCTGATTGCCAAGGCACGTCTCTGCCTGCCACTTCACCCTTTTGGCCTCTGTAATCTTGAAAGAATTTATTTGAGGGGGGAAAACCCTAGAAGTGACATTCTTTGACTTAAGTGATGAGAGAAGGCACAAGAGCACAAACTGTATAGATGACTGCTCATTGGATGCTGGCCTAAACGCTTGCCATTTTATGAATGAGTATAGGTTCTTGGGGAGGCCAGGGTGTTTACAGTCGGTGCTCTGAAAGGTAAGGATGTCAAATGCATTGTTTTTTTACCATCATTCCAGCTGCCTTAGAAAAAAGGAAGTTATTTTATTTCAGCAGCAGAGCATTAACAAGCATTTTGACAGATAAGAGGCATTCCAGTTTGTTTAGCTGATCAGTAAAATGTGTTATTTGTTAAAAAGTATGCTACAGCCTGAAAAGTTTATACAAATATATTACATTAGTATCCACTGAAACTGACACAAGTTTTATTTATACTGTTACTGTATATGGATTTTTGGCCTTATTGCCCACTCCGGCAGTCTGTATGTCCTTCTGTCACTGTTACACAGTTACTCGGTGCCTGAATTGTTGCTGCTGATTTTTGGCCATACTCCGACTACTGTAGGGCCTGGAGTGACTTAAGCTGAATCAAAAGTGGCTGAATTACCTAAACAAACCCGAGTCAATCCAATTGTTGGTTTGTCTAATCACTATTGGGTTCCTAACGCAGTCCACCAAAGCCTGTATTTTTTCCCAGCAAACTCTAAATTAACCCTGCATTCTCTCCATGTCTTTGCTGATTTTTCTCCAGGAATTGATTTTCCTCTGAAAACATACAGATAAGGTTGATTGGAGAGTCTAACTTGGTATGCAGTGCACTCACACCCAATCCAGGGCTGATTCTTTCCTAGCACTTAATGCTGACAGGTCAGCCCCTCCCTGACATCCTTAGTTACATTTTAGGATGGCTGAAGACAAAAAAAAAGTTTTCTTAGAACGTTTAACACAGGTGCATGTTTTGGTTTCTGTTTTTTTAAACTCTCATTCGTTAGAAATCTCAGGCTTTGCTTATTCTGTTCACCTGCTTGAGCATAATAGACGCTAACTTCCTGATGAAAGTCACTTTGAGGAACTGACCATCATCATTCTGTAATGTGATACACCTCACATCCAGTGAGTCTATCCAAAGCTGGATTTTACTGGTTATTTGGCTAATCCTTTAATACTGTAAATTTGTCGTGCAGAAGCTGCCTTAGTGGGGTGTGGTGAGCTGGTGTTGCATTTACCCCTGGATTTGGAGCAGAAGTGGGAGAAATTGGTGATGTGTGCTTCTTGGATTTGTTATTTCTTATATGTTGTAGACCCGACTCTTTAAGGTAGCCCCACAAGAAAAAATCACAAACGGACAAATCCGGTGATCTTGAGGGCCAGGGAATGTCACCGAATCTTGAGATGACACGGTTACCGAACAATTCTCGCACAGATGCCATTGATTGCCTTGTAATTGATTACTAAATTGCTAAATGGCGAGATTGTTTACAGCTCAAGGCCCCTGTTCCGCAGTGCTGCCAACTGTACATGGCTGCCACTACGCATTTCAAAAGGTCCCGTTTTTATGTGTCATCCTGTATAAATTGAATGCGGAAAACTCACGCTATTAGTCCAAGAGATTACGATATGCTAATGCCCACCTGAGAGTAACCACGGAGCACACAGCCTTTTTTCTGCATCCCTTATCTATGATGGAGCGTTTGATCAGAAGAAAATATGAAGCTGGTTTTAAATGAAGTCGTTGAATTGATAACTGCACTGCTGCAACAAAATTCGATGTGTCTGAGAAACTGATGCGAGATTGGAGGAAGCAAGAAAATGTAAAAAAAATAAATAAATAATTAAGTGTCGCATTTTTGAACAGGCATATAAGTCGGGATCTGATTTTATGATTCTTTTTTTGGGTTTCAAGACCCGACTTATACCCGAGTATATACAGTAGGTAGACAGATATAAAGCATGCTATGTGCAATAAAGGTAGATGAATATTAATGAAACTATAAAATGAAGACAAAGAGAGTGCCAGATAGGTAGCTAGATAGCTAGGTGGGGTTATGGCAATAACTGCCTATCCCACCAATATTTAGAGAGCAGGCAGAAACAAACACATCCCTTTGTCTCATTATCTTCCATACTGAACATTTATGGAAAGGCATTCCTGAGAAAAGCACCTTCCACCTACTTTATCCCCACATACCCCACTAACAAGCTGTTAAAGCTTCTGCTGCCTGCCGTGTCCTCATATCACGACACTTAAGACTGTACCGTCAGACTTATAGCAGTTTTTCCTGGTGATTTTTAAGCTGATAATTACATGCAGCCATTTAGTTAATCTCATGTGTGCGCAAGACTCAACTCTGGAAAGCACCTGCACAGTTAGTTGGTACTGTTTACTTCTTGGGTGTTACTTGTTCTCTTTTGTACATATTGTAAATTCATACTTGATGTTTTTAGCTCCCCCCGCAACCCTATTCTGCATTTAGTGGGTTAGCAAATGACATAAAATTTTTATTAAACTAGTATTTATTATTGTATTAAGAAACATTTTTATACATGTATTTATGTATATTTTTGTCTTTTGAGGATTCATATTCTGACATTTTATGATTGTAATTACATTTTCAGAGTTATACATTGCAGTTTTCTTCATTTATATAAAGCTGTTTTGAAGCCCCTTGTGATTACAATCATTGCACTGATGACATCACAGAATTGACACTATAAATATGGTGGCAGTCACACTGTGCAATATCCCTCGGTGGATAAACTACCTGTAAAAACTTTTTAGGGTTAGTTGGCTTATTTCTTAAGAACTTCCTAGCGGTAGGAGTACATATTCCAGTTTCAACTTTGCTGAGACCCTGACTCTTGAGTAACGTCTTGTCTTTTTGATTCCTGGTTGCCTGGTTGGTTTGATCTCACAGTTTTGACCCTTTGTTGTCTCAGACCATGTTTTCTGATTTTTTTTATCAACAACCATCCTCGGGCCATTTATTGTGTCCATTACAATTACACTGTGAAGCCTAAAAAGTAAAAGAAATGACTCCTTATGCCTGGTAAAGTTTTATGTATTAAAACATAAATGGAAAGTTCTCAATGAAGACAAGTAATTACAGGTAGTGTGGCACAGAAGATATAAGAAGATTCCAAAATAGGGGGTTGCTGAACCAATTCTTATATCTAACTCATGTGTGATCCCCGGCAAGTCACTTCTGTAGTCACAAAATGACTACTGATGAGGTGGCACTGTGGTGCTGTCATTACAACAACAATTTATTTCTTGTATAGCCCAAAAACTCACAACGAGTGCCTCAATGGGCCTTACGAGGCCTTGTTTTTAACAGCCTTGACTCATTAGTGCTGCTGCCTCACAAATCCAACGTTATTGTAAATGACTTGTTGAGTATTGATTAATAAAGTTCAATTCAAAATAAAAAAAATCTTTTCTTTCTTTCTTTCTTTCGGCTTGAATTCTGTACTTACAGTCTGCGTGGGGGTTTGCATGCTCTCCATATTTCTGTATGGTTTTGTTTCAGGTACTCCAGGTTTCCTCCCACATCCCTAAAGACATACATTTTTAGTTTATTGGTGCAGTAGGTGTGTGTGTGTGTGACTGTGATATGTGTATGTTTGAAAACTCCAGCAGGGTGGTTGTTCCTGATGCGTTTAACCTGAGATGAATAGTGCCCAATAGTGGGCAACATTCAGTGACACCCAAAACTTTAGCTTTGCTGCCCCTCTGCCTATGAATAGCACCAACACAATCCATCACATAATGAAGTCACAAAGTGAGCTCTCTATAACGGGGAAGTGCCAATGGACTTAATGTAGTGGCCACTTGATGAAATCCACCTTTTTAATGAAATAGTGTCAAATAAAGAAGTCAAGTAAAGTATTGTGTAGTGGATAAATGCACTGACTTTAAAACCACAAGGTTGCTAGTTCAGTTTTCACATCTGCATCAAACTGTGACCTTGAATAAGTCACTTAACCTGCTCCAAATGTAAAATATATTGTAAACAGCTGTAACACAATACTCCATGGCAAAACTGTCAATTAAATATGTCAGTGGTTTTCAAATTCGGTCCGGGGGGCTCCCTGTGGCTGCATGTGTTTATTCCAACCAACTTCTACTTTTAATTGGACTTTTGGCCTAATTAACTAAGCTGTTATTTCCCAGTTTCTGTGTTATGGGATTGTACTGGGCAGAAAAATAAGTTGGAAGGCCAAGTAAAGTTTAGGGTACTACCCTGGTAACCCTGTTACCAATTCAAAACAAAACATTTCCTTTTATCGGCAAATGTTTAGATTTTTATCCTCTCTGTAGGCAGTAGAGAATCTGACGCTACCTTCTGGGAATGGGCTCTTTTTATATTGTGGAAACCGGAAGGGGTGGAGTTTTCTCAGCAGTGGGGCGGAGTTTTTCTTGGGCTAGATCGTGGGGTGGGGTCAGTCATTCCTCTTGGGTGCCTTTTCTTGACTGTGGAAGAGGAAGGAGAAGATAGTGTTAATGTCGGCACCCCCTCTGGTCCTGGGGTGGTATTGTTTACTTCAGTACCCCCAGGAAGGTGGCCTAAAGATGTGCATGCATAGCAGGGTCAATATAGAAACTGCAAAATTAAGTTTGGTAAATTTTTATTGAACTGTACTAAGCAGTTATATGGGGATAATAATATAGTTTTTTTTTTTTTTTTACTTCTTAGCAATTATTTTCAACCTGATTTTCATTCTGCTTTTCCAGGAGTTCTGGTTATTTTAGCCATTTTTTTACTAATTAGTGGGTCTGACGCTGAAGTAGTTGTAGCCTTTCATCATTCAGTGTTATTTGTCCATGTGTCTGCTATTATTAAGATAAAACGAAGGGAGCAAACTGCACAGAAAAGAAGACAGTTAAGCATTTAAAGCTATAGCAAAAATAGAAATATTTCTTAACATCTTATGAATGTAACAATCACATTGTTATGCTTTTTTGAATGTAAAATAAGAGAACCGAGAAAAAGGCCATCTAATTAAATGAGATCAGTTATTATCAATTGTACATCTGATTGGAACAAAAACCTGCAGCCATGGTGGGTCCACAGGACCGAGTCTGGGAACCACTGAAATATCCAACACAGATGACATGGTGGTTCAGTGGCCAGTGCTGCTACCTCACAGATTCAGTACTGTGGGGTTCATTCACATCTCACACTCAATGTTGTTCATGTGGATTTGTCAATTTCTCCCCATGTCTGTGTTGGTTGTCCTCCTCAAGGCATTCCAGTTGTCCTTCAACATGCCCAAAGACGTGCACGTTAGGTTAATGGGTAGGTAATATAAAATTAATAATAATAATAATACATTTTATTAATAGGCACCTTTCTTAGCACTTAAGATCTCCTTATAAAGAATTAAACAACAGTAAAAAGATAAAAACAAATAGAACAATAAAATCAAATAGCAATAAGGGTACAAAAGTAGTAACAAACTTCAAGGATTGTTGGCTATAACAGTGGCAGTTTGAAAACATATGTTTTGAGAGCAGGTTTAAATCGCGTTATTGAGTCCAGCTGATGAATCTGGGAGGAAAGAGAATTCCAGAGTTGAGGGGCACGATGAGAGAATGTCCAGCTCCCATTGTAAAGAATCTGATGTGTGGTACACAAAGTAGAGCAGCACATAAGGATCTGCGGGAGTGTAAGTCTGTTGGAGAGATCAGTAAGGTAGAGTGAGTACGATTGTGGAGGGCTTTAAATGTTAAGAGCAGTATTTTGTGTCGTATTCGGTAGTAGACAGGGAGCCAGTGAAGCTGGGAAAGAAAAGGCGTGACATGTTCAGTGGACTTGGAGCAGATAATTATCCTATCATCCATCCATCCATCCATCCATTATCCAACCCGCTATTTCCTAACTACAGGGTCACGGGGGGTCTGCTGGAGCCAATCCCAGCCAACACAGGGCGCAAGGCAGGAAACAAACCCTGGGCAGGGCACCAGCCAACCGCAGATTATCCTGTCAGCAGAATTTTATATAAATTGTAGGGAATGGAGACATTTTGTAGGCATGCCAGATAGAATAGCATTACAGTTATCTGTAAACTTTGTCTATAAAATCTATAAATATATAATCTATAAATTGGCCTTGTTTGTGTGCAAAAGAGAGTGTACCCCATGGCAGGACTTGTTCGGGGCTGCCATGTTAAGCTCTGGTACCCTGTGAGTATGAATCATGTCAATATTGTCATGATTGCCTTTTTATTTAATGCACTTTTAGACTTACTTAATTTCATAGTTCTTTCTTTCTTTCTTTGTAAACTTGAAGATAATGAATTGTTTTTTCTTATTTAACATATGAATTAAGTGGGTTTTTTTGGGGGGTGAGTTGGGATTATCTATGTTTGCTTTACTTTTGTTATTGTAAATGACTTGTTGAGTATTGATTAATAAAGTTCAATTCAAAATTTTAAAAAAATTCTTTCTTTCTTTCTTTCTTTCTTTCTTTCTTTCTTTCTTTCTTTC
>JANRMT010062850.1:9845476-9882136 GCA_026402145.1 Polypterus bichir lapradei | reverse complement strand
CTATCTATCTATCTATCTATCTATCTATCTATCTATCTATCTATCTAACATTGTATCGCACTGGACTTAATACAGCTGTTTTGATCAACACAAAAATATTCTTTATTGGCAAAGTGAAAACAGATCTCTGTAAAGTGGTCTAAGTTAATTACTAATCAGGTCAGGTCAGATTGGGGAGCATGCACTTGTACAGGGTTTTGCCGCACCCATCATACGATGAAACAGCTCAGGATCCCAGTTGGTGATCCCCCCAAGTCAGACACACAGTCCTGTCTCACCATCCGGAAATGACCATCTAGCTGCCACCTGAGGTGTTACGTGGACATGACCGTGGCCTGGTTCAGCCACTCAGGTCCTCAAAAATGAGGATTCTATGAGGTGGAAAACCCTAGGGGAATCGCCCCACGTGGCCGTAGTGCCGTAACTGATGCTCCCTCACAATGCAGGTAATGTGCCTCATTTGGAACTCAATGAGCAACTGCTCGGTCGACACAAAGTCAAAACATCGGTACCCAAGGATTTTCCAAAGAGACACAACACAATTTTGAAGGAGTTCAGGAATTACTAATGTACAATACAAAATAACTGGGGATGGATACAAGTCATTGAATATCAAGTGCTATCTAATGCTGAGAAACTTGTCCATGCTTTTATAACATCCCGCATCGATTATTGTAATTCCCTACTGGCAGGTGCCCCTTCTAATCTTATAGTTTATTCAAATCTCGGCTGCAAGAGTTCTTACATGGACCAGCAGCAGTGAGCACATAACACCCATCCTGCTTTGCCTTCACTGGCTCCCTGTGTCTTACAGAGTCGAATATAAAATCCTACTAATAACCTAGAAAGCCTTAAATGACCTTTTGCCAAACTACATCAGTGACCTTCTCCATCACTATGTGCCTGTCCGCCCACTAAGGTCCTCTGATTCTGGCAATCTTGTTGTGCCCCACACTAATCTACACTCCATGGGTGACAGCAGGGCCTTCAGCTGTATAGCACCCAGACTCTGGAATGACCTACCGAAATTAATCAGGTCAGCTGACTCCATGAATTCTTTTAAAAAACAACTCAAAACTCATCTGTTCAGGACGGCTTTTAGCTCTACTTGACTTTATTACCCTTCTCTCAGTTTACCTCTCTGTCAAGATGGTCATGTAACCTGTATGTGTGTGCTAGACCATCAATTATGTTGTCTGTTAGGTTTTTTCTCTGAATTTACTGTCTTAATCTTTTTTATTTATTTATCTGGTTTAGTACAATGCTATATACGGTATACCCTGCTGTTCTTTCTTAAACTCTGTGAAGTGCCTTGAGCATGGGAAAGGCGCTATATAAATAAAATGTATTATTATTATTATTTATTAATAAGTTAAATTAATCATTAGGAAAAGGAAAGTATACAAGTGTAAATCTGCTACCATCCACACCTGAGTGATTATGCAAGAAGAAGACTAGTGAGGGAGGCACCAAGAGACCTATGAACACTCTGACGGAGTTACAAGCTGCAGCAGCTAAGACTGGTGTAATTGTACAGACAACAACTGTTCCCAGAGTCTCAGCAGAACTTGCATGGGAAAATGTAAAAACCAACTGGAAGGTTCTGTGGTCGAATGGGACCAACCCTGAGTTTTTTGGCCATCAGTACAAACACCATTTTTGAACATTGCACATTATGATAAGCGCACCATCCCCACTGTGAAGCATGGTGGTGGCAGTGTCAGGCAGTGGGGATGCTTCTGTGCAGCTGACTATTGGAATACTTGTGAGGGTAAAATGAATGGAATGAAAAATGGAGAAATCTTGAAGGAAAACCTGATGCAGTCTACAAGAAACCTGCACCTTGGGGAAAGATGTGTTTCCCAGCAAGACAACAACCCCATGTATAAACACAGGAATGGCTTCAAAACATCAGTGTTAATGTACTGGCGGGGCAGAGTCAGAGTCCAGATCTTAATCCAATTGATCATTTGTGGCTGGACTTATTAAAGGCTGTTCACTCCCATTCACCATGCCACCTAACAAAGCTTGAGTGGTTTTATAAAGAAGAAGAATGGGGAGAAATGACAAAGAGTCCAAATGTGCAAAGCTATTAGAGAAGGAGAGAGACCTTAGCACACAGACTCAAGACTGTCATGGCTGCCAAACATACATGTACTTGATGTGGCGAATACTTATGCAATCAATTATTTTGTTTTATATTTGTAATTAATTTAAACCACTTTGCAGGGATCTGTTCGACATAAAGGAGTCTTTGTCTGTTGATTAGTGTCAAAAAAGTCAAATTAAATCCACTGTGCACATTTAATTGTTATACAACATTGAGTCAAACTTTCAAGGGGGGTGAATACTTTTAATAGGCAGCCTGATTTGAAGGGGTAAATATTTATGTGGTCAGTTATTTGATGTTTTATATTTGTAATAAATTTAGACCACTTTGCAGCTATCTGCTTTCACTTTGACACTAAAGAGTCTTTTTCTGTTGATCAGTGTTTAAAAAAGCAAAATTAAATTAAATCCACTGTGATTTAATGTGTTAGAATAATAAAATGTGAAAACTTTGATAAGGGTGTATACTGTTTATAAGCGGTGTACCCTTCAACCTGACCTGAATATTTTTTTGGAGATAATTGCAGTTTAGGGTACAAACAGAAAACCCTGTGGACACGGGGACAATGAACAATGACTAGGTCAGTATTAGAGCCCAAGTCTCTGAAGCCACTTTCCACTGTGTCACTACAACTATTAACATAACTTATGATTATTTTATTGCAGCTCACATAGAAAATGAAGACCAATATATTGAAATTCTGGAGAACCTGGGTGACAGCCATCTCTCTCAGGAAAACAATGAGATGTCAACTGGCTTCCTAAATCTGGCAGTGTTTACAAAGGAAGTGACCGCTTTGTTCAAGAACCTGGTAAGGAACTGACCCGCTCCAAAACAACTTGATGAGCTGCTGTTGTGTTGAAAAATCATTTTCTCGTCCTCTTAAATTTGATTCAAAATAAGTAAGTTTCCTTCTGTCGAAAAGCTGCTGTATTACAGGGTTAAAGGAAGCACAGAATCTGACCAAATTATTTCCAGCTGGATGTGACTCAGATCACTTTCTTATGTAGAAACAAAAGATGTAGAAGTGTTTTATGTTTCTTATTTTTTTTTTATACATCTTGCAGTCCCAAAAGGACTATTGAAAACCATGTGCGATCCAGAACTGTTTTCTTTTAGGGAGTGTGTTTTCATGAATTCCATTGCCAAGTTCCTAGTATGCCTGGATATGTCCTGCTCTTGTCAGTCACCCGACTTTGATTGCACCTAATCCTTACCCCTCACCTAATGGGTGGTGAGTGCATATGGAGATAGCACATGATGACTGGAAACAGTCCAAATGGACCAAGCCGCTAGGGGCTGCTTCACGGTTAACAGGCTGCAGGAATTGGTCCAAGTGAATGTTTTCCAGGTGAATTTTGCTTTGATTTATTTAGAATTATCCAATGAGGGTTTGTTTTTGGACTCTTCTTTGTCTAGCCATTCCCAGTAGATCGATTTGCTGTGGATACCTCTGTCAGGAATACATTATCGTCAGATAACATAACTGTAAATTATTCAGACTTACAGTTAGTAAGGGGGGGGGGGGCCTCATAATCCTCTGTTGGAAAAGAGTGCGTTGATCTCTATAGGTAAGGGGTGAGCGCCTTCCCTATGTGGGAGAATTCATGTACCTTAGGGTCTTGCTCATGAGTGAGGACCAAGGTGACCATGAGATTGACTGATGAATGAACATACTGGCAACAGTTTTGTGGTCACTGTACCAAGGCCACAGCAGTGGAGCAGAAGGCAAGTCCTCGGACAATGATGGAAAGAATGCTATATTTACTTGCTGTAGCGATTTTTAGAGCTACCATTTGTGATGTCACACCTTCACAGTTATGAAATTCTTCCAGAAAGGGAAAGGCCAAAATTGAAAAGAATCTTGCCAGAACTGACATAATTAATTTATTTAACTCAATTAAACAGAAGAGATTTGCCAATTATTCATTAATGCAAGTAATGAAAACAAACATGTTTAATTACTATTAATTATACAAGAAAAACACTTTGATTGGTGGTAGTAGTAGTACAGGTAGTAGTAGTAGTATTAGTGTTGTTACATGTACAGAGTACAATGACATTCTTGTTTGTACTTCTGACCAACATATGTGCTGACTCGAGATAAGACAGTAAGGACTTTTAATGAAATAGAACAGGAGATGAAACATAGTCCGAGAACGAGCTAAATTCAACCCTGAAAATCGAGCCGATCCTTCACTAAGTTTAAATCGCTAACCTAAATTCGAGATACCATATGATAAGAGAAATGATCTCAAGCCAGAAAATTTTTCACCAAAGGATTTACAAATAAACACAGGGATTTTTCTCCAAATGTGGAGGAGAAATGATTGCCAGATCTGTCTTTTTAACCTCACTGCATAAATGACATCAGATGCTGTAACCTCTGTGGCAAGGGTCCCTAACAATTGGGAGCCATGACCCGACGAGGAAATTCACAAAGTATGCAAAACAAAGATGGTTTCTCAGCATAACACCAAAATTTCAAATAAATGTTATTTTTGTAATCCTAGGGTTGAAAAACACTTAATTGAATGCATACTTTAATAGAACCAGTTCAAGGGAACCCAAAAAAATGTATTACAATTGTGGAATCATAATAGTCTGCAACACATCATCACTCCCTGGCATAATTTTAACAAAGGATTATACACACCAAAAAAAAGGCAAACAATACATCAACAAATTAATACCACAATTATTGATTTAGGCCAGATAAATGGGGAGAAGAAAAACCAAGCAAAGCCAAGTAATTTTTAAACACAAGTCAATACATTATTCCAAAAAAGAATGTAATCCTCAATATAAGAGAACAAGTTAAAAGCAGGAAAATTTTAAATACAAAATGCCAAATAGTGGCTAACACTGTTGTGAAGCCCAAGAGTTCCCAAGCTTAAAAGTTCTGAATGCTTCCAAAAATGCCCAGAAGAATAGGAAATCCCATCAAAAGTCCTGCCTAATAAAACAGAGGGCCACAGCAGAATCTTTTTAAGTAAAAGATGTATTATTCAACAGCTCTGTAGAACCAATATTAAGCTGTGAGGAGCACAAAAGGCACATTAAATTTATGCAAATGAAGTTCCAATCACAAATCTAAAGAGTAGTCGAAATACAGGTCAGAAAATCCAGAAATTCACTAAGCACAAAAACAATCACAAATCCAAGAATCATTCCCAAGCACATTCGAATGAACCACAAGGAGCTGTGGGTTGCCCCTGCTTCCATATTGCTGAGGGCGTCCCTTGTGGTGATTGGCAGGTGGCCCTGCCTCTTGGAGTACCACACTAAAGACACTTGGAACACAACAGAATATACATGGACATTAAGAATTTAAATACTCAATACAATTAACAAACAATCAACAAAATAGACATAAAAATGAAATTTGAACCCCAGCTAGGAGAGGAGCCCCGACTGAAATGCGCCAGACACTGTAAGACTATACAAAATATCTCAAAATAGACAAGCAATCTGAAATGACATTGAGAATATCTGTGACAATGCGGGTTCCGCTCCATGTTCCCATCTTCCTTCTGGGAGCCCTTGAACCTGACACTGTCGGTAATGTCACCGATGAGCTGGACAGTGAGGCACACCAAAGCAAGGGGGTGGTGCAAAAAGTGCAAAGTGCTTTTATTAAACCAGCAACAAAATCAAAGCAGTGTTCAAATAAATAGTGCTGTGCTTCAGAAATCTTCAGATAAATAATCCAATAAAAACAGGTGAAAGGTGGAGGTTAAAATCCAATAGAAAAAAAAAAACCTTTTAAAACCGAGGTTAAAACAATGGCTGGAAGCTGACTTTAAAAGCAAAGTCCAGGGCATTCTTTTACTGGTGACTCCCCTGTTTCTACCATCCAGGCTATGTGCCAGGGGCGTCACGCTACATGCAGCCAACCGTCTTCTCTGGTCTGGTGGCCTTTCTGATCCCTGGCTCCGGTTCTGCTCACCCAGACCGAGACTTGGGCTCCCCAGTGACCAGGACGCTCACGCTGGGGTTTTCACTTCACTGCAGCGAGCCATCCTTCTCCCAGTCACTTCTGCTCCAAACAAGCGCTCAGCAGGAGCGATCACTACTGCGGCCCTCGGGTGCCGGCCAAACACCCCACTCGGGCTCGCCTATCCCAGCTGCTTGCAAACAGTACGAGTCTGCGCTCGCTCGCTCACTTTCTCTCTCTCTGTCACCGGCTTTCTCCATCCTGCTTCCTTCTTCTCCATTAACCTTCCGTTCTTTTTTTTTTCTTTTTTCCTCCTAGCCTTCTCGCGCTTCTATTATTTATTACGGGGACGTGGATCAGGAGTGGCAATTAACAGCTCCCGGCATCAATTATGGGTGCAGACGACTCCTCACCTGTGCACTTAAGCAAGGACTGTCTGCATCACGAACCACCCGGGAACCGCTTCGGCTACAGTACCAAGCCCCCTCTCTAAGCTGCAACTATTTATTTAAAAAGTGGCCCTGTCAACTTCAGCTGTGGACCCACTACACCACAATATCCTGAGGGACAAATATTGTGATATAATACAAAATACCTCAAAAGATATAAGTGCAGCAAAAGAAGGCAACATTAGTCAAAAGAGATGTGGACTGACAAAGGAACAGTGAGAAAAATCAACCGAAGAGCTGTGGAAAACAAGAGTCTTTTATAGTCCTCTCAGGAGACTGCAGGGGCAAAGCAAAAATGCGTAAAAAAGGAAAGTCTGGAGTGAGGTACATGCACAATCCAGCAGAATTAAAAATTAGCAGTTATTATCATTTTTTTTTAATAAAAAATATAAACAGACGCATAGCAAGAGTTTCACATCTCTTTATTTAAGGGTATAGCCAAATATGAGTAAATTATTATATTTTCAATTTTATATAGCTTTTTTAATATTTTAAATGAGGTAAGAGATCAACATTTCTTCAAAATCTGATGCATCTAAGTAGCTCATTTTTCTCAGAACTGGGAACGTCCTGTTTGAAAGTAGTTCTCTGCAGAAAGCTTGTTATACCCTTCTGCCAAAAGCACATGAATGCAGCAAAAGTTGCTAATGAGATTTGTAGGGAAGCCAGACTGACAAGCAAAAAATAAGTGAGTTTTTTTTTTATAATAAATTGGAGATATCTTGAAGTGTGTCCCCATACTAGCAGCAAAATATTAGCAGAACTTACTGCTCAAGTAACAAAATGTAAATGTTTCCATTGTAGATTCAGAACATGAATAATATCATCTCATTCCCCCTTGACAACATTTTAAAAGGAGACCTTCGAGATGGAAGGCTGGTGAGTTTGTTTATAATTATAATTATATACTGGACTTTTAATTTCCAGTGTTTTTATATTTGGATGGTAAAAGGACTTATGAAATGTGAAAGCATAAGAAAGAATGGAAACTAGTGCTCCCAAATATAGAGTAGATAGTGTGGTAGGTGGGATAAGGAATCTAAGAAAAGAAAATATAAATGAACAGAAAAAAGAGAAGTCGTGTAAAGTATCTTCCATCCATCCAGTATCCAACCTGCTATATCCTAACTACAGGGTCACGGGGGTCTGCTGGAGCCAATCCCAGCCAACACAGGGCGCAAGGCAGGAATCAAACCGTGGGCAGGGCGCCAGCTCTCCGCAGGTTAAGTATCTTGTTGTGTGTAAATGTGTTTAAAGAGAAAAAATCTTGGTATGTCCTAGGAATCGAAGGAGCCAGTTGCTTGACTCAGCTACTTTTGGAACTCAGTACAACACTTAGATATTTGAATAAGCTGTAGTTTTTATTTTGCATGAAAACTGGGCATGGATTTGATGTTTAATCATGAGATTGCTTAAAACAAATGGAGCACAGAAGAAGACGATTTAGTATATGAACCCAGTAGAGCTGGGATGGTGCCATTTTCTCAGTGTGCAACAGTCATCTGATCAAGTCATTAAACGGGTAAAAGCTGGTGTACTCCTGGAATGTCACTCAATCTGTTTGTCTGCTCTGGAAGTGGTAAAAGTAAATTGCTTATTTGCAGAGTCAGAGCACGGACTCTGCTGCCAGGCATTGGTCTCATTAAGATTTTGTTTCGCTTGAACCGGGAAGGGCTGGCACCCTGCCCGGGGTTTGTTCCTGCCTTGTGCCCTGTGTTGGCTGGGTTTGGCTCCAGCAGACCCCCGTGACCCTGTTCGGATTCAGCGGGTTGGATAATGGATGGATGGATGGATGAACCGGGAAGGGCTGGCACCCTGCCCGGGGTTTGTTCCTGCTTTGTGCCCTGTGTTGGCTGGGATTGGCTCCAGCAGACCCCCGTGACCCTGTGTTAGAATATAGTGGGTTGGACAATGACTGACTGAATTGGGAAGTTTTCCACAGAATGTACACGTTGTTATATTCTGATGGGAATTTAAAATTCTCTGCAGAGATCCAGAAAGCACATTTTACTTGATTGGATTTGCTGTGTGCTGATAATAATTTAATTTTATTAACCGTCCACCTTCTTTTGCTGTTATTTGCAGGAGTCCAAGAAGTTTTTTGAGAAGAGTTGGAAGGACTATGAGATAAGAGGGTAAGGAATAGCAGTGGAGTACAATGTTTAGTGAAATGGGTTCCACTTATGGTCTTAAAGGAAATTAAATTCTTTATAATTTTATTGAACAAAGACTGGAGAACCTTTGCTTATGTAGGGTCACTGATTATTCTATCATTAGGTGAGTCGTAAGGTGGCTGTATACCAGAATGTGTCGTTATAAATGCAGATTAGTCTTAATCCTTCATTGCACCTGACATTACACAAATACCTCACCCAAAAATATGTTTTTCAAAGTTACTTAACCCCATGTAGTTTGTACTGATGGCAGAGAAACATTTTTAATCTTGTGTTTTTGTGAAGAACGGATTTTCTGATAGAATGGGACCCAATGGAGACCAATGCTGGACGGCAGCAAACAATATCAAAAATGTATATGAAAAAAATCTTGCATTACTCATTTCTCATAATGCATAAATCAAGTCGTTCAATTGTATGTGCACAATGAGCAAAAGGTATGCATTTTTTGGCAACAATATTGTTAAATGAAAATAGTCCACAAACAAAAAGTCCCTTCACAATGAGTTGTGTTTTTGAAATGATGAAAGTACTGAGACTGGGGGAAAGAATGACATGGGCAGATGGTTAAAATGAAAAAAATCAGATCTATTCAGCACAGAGAGTCAGTACTACACCGTCAAGGTAGTGATATGTAACCCATTTTATTAGTTGCTTTAAACAGATCAGTGATTATGAAGCTTTTTGGTTTTGGAACCCAGTTTTACTTATTTTTGTTCAGTAATGACCATTTATTAGCAGTACTTTTAATGTAGACTAGCCAGCAGATTCCCCTGAATGGCACACATTAACCAATAGCAGTAAATGCGTATTCGACATGTAAATACATACACACGTATACACGGTAGATGAAATACACACATACTTATCCAAAAACAAGTCGACACATGGCTGTTTAATAAAGAATCAAATTTAGTGTTGTGACGATGCTGGTCCACTCCAGGCTCTCTCTTCACATTTTAGGGGTCTCTCGAACCCAACACCGTCGATAGTTATGACCGAATAAGCTGACAGATGGGAACAAATCGCACATGGAGCAAGGGGATTGTGTACAAAGAGTTTGGTGCTTTTATTAAAAAAAGTAATCAAAGCAAAACCAAAAACATTGTCCATAGTGTAGTGCTTTAAAATAATCCATAAAAACAAGTGGATAGTGGGGAATAAAAACACAATAAATAAATCCATTAAAAGCAGAAATTAAAAATGCCATTACTGGCTCCTTCAGATCCCAGCCCACCTCCTTCTTCGTCTCCCCAGCTCACCCATAACTCGCGCAGTCGGTGGAGACTCAGCAGCCACAAACTTCATCCCCCAATCCCTATCTTGTCTGCCTCCTCACAGCGCAGCCAGACAGTCCAAGGCCGTCCATACCTTCACGCATTTGCAGTCATACCTCGGATCCCTGGGGTGGTCATCCTCCATGCTCACCCAACTCCACACCATTGTTCAGTGAGGCGATCGAGCTCCTAGAGCGCCATAACCTACACCTGTTTGTGCTGCCTTTCCATTCTATGTGGCCGGATCATCATCACCGAGACTGCTCTTCAGCTTCCTTTTAACCTCGGTTCCTTTTCATCTCCATTTTTTCCCTCCACCTCGCACTTCCGCTTCTCATTTTATATGTGGGGACGTGGCACAGCGTTAACAGCTCCTGTCTTCAATTACGGACACAAACAATTCCTCAACCGTGCACTTAAGTGTGGAAACGTCTGCGCTGCGTTGTGCCCAGGAAACGCTCCAGCCACACTATCATGCTCCCTCCTTAAGCCACAAGTGTGGCGATTATTTATTTTAAAAGGCAACGAGCCGCGGACCTCACTTTACCAAAGTGTTCATTTGTTTTTTTAATTGCTTGTCTGATTTTCACAAGTTTGTCAAAATCAGGCATAAATAAAGAGAGTGCAGGGAGGAGTATGTTTAAGTTTGCAAGTGACTGTCTCATCGAGAATTTTGGTGCACATATTTTTTTGCACAAGGCAAGAATAGCTGTTCTGCAATAGTCTGAGTCTATATTATATTTGGCAGCGAGATGAGAGTGCCAGCTGTCTTGTTGCACTAATACACTAAAATATTTTTTGTGAAGCCTCAAGAATTTTTTTGTTTTTACACATAAAGCAAGTCGAACGATTTGCCTCAGTAAATAGCATGCTTTGTTTTCAAATACTTTGGAAGGCTTTATGCTTTCTTTTGGTTGTATCACACTGCAGACAGAACACTTTACTTGCCATGCTTCATAGTAAAAGTAAGTCTATACCTCAAAAAATCTGCATTGTGCGTTTTTTTAACATTCCTGTTTGGTTCATGTCTTTGGGATGAATTTTATAAGGGTTATGCAGAATTCAAAGTAGGTGATGCTACAGCAAATTTGAGGAACTTGTACACCACGTACTTCGTTAAGAAAGTCAACGAACGTGAACAACAGGTTTGTCATCGACTTGTTACTGGACTTAAGTCAGTCATTTATTTCCCCAGTATGTAGAAGCAAAAGTGTTCCATTGACTTAGTGCAGAACTGAGATCTGTAATCAGTAATCTCTGAAAACAGTAGAGTGATGGCCGATTTAATTTGTTTTATTTTTTTTTTTACATATGCTGGGGTTGCATGGTTAACTAGTACTGGAAAAGTTTGGAAAAACCCAAATTTTAAAATGGTGCGGTACCTGCATTTTGGGATTTTTTGGTTTTGAAATAAACATTAACTTTCCTCTCAATTCCACAACACTCTATATTGATGTTGTCGAAAACATCCATTTCGTAGACTTCACAAAATAAAACTACACACTTCGATGCCATCTGAACTTCAGTGAGGTGAGCGATTGTGTGGTGCACCAGGGAGGCTGGAGTAAGACAAAGAGTTTTGGAGTTATCTGTTATTTGCTTCAGAGCTTTTTTGGTGCAGAAAACTGATATTGATACCGAAGATAAAATTTTAGCACCAAACCACCGATCCAACGCTAATGTAGAGTGACAGCCCATCTAAGGAGTGACCCATGGATTAAGAAACACTGAAATAGAGATAAAACATTTCCCCAGGATTGGATCATCTCAAGCTGCTCCCCCAAACAGTAACAACAAAACTGAAAACACAATTCACTTAATTCTGTTGACCTCCCAAGATGCAAACTGCCCTAGCCTTCTTCTTGTGGCCTTTTTGATGGCATCCTTACATTGGCTATCTTGTTAGTTAGTGGTTGTACAGGAAATGATGAGTTTTAGGGCACTGTGCAGCCCCTGTCCACATAAAAAAGAGTTTTTATGAGGCTTTCTTTTAAAACCTTCTTCTTTTTACCTTCCAGTGTTTCTGGGGACTCCATTCAAAATGGCATTTCTTTGTAAATAATTATATCCAGATTCCAAAAAAATCCATATGCAGTTGTAATGGTCAAAGTGGTAGTAGAACTTTGTTGTTCATTACTGAAAATTGTTCAGTTTCTCAGCAGTGGGCTCCAGATTTTAACAAACATTCTCTTGAAGCTTTGCAGTGGAGTTAAATTTTAATACTGGAGTATTCTGTTTTGCCAAGCATCTGTTTTCCAAACCCAATTCTTTGCATTAAAAAGTCCTCAGGAAACCGATCCCAGCAGCACTGGATGCAAGCCAGGAAACAAACCTGAATGTGAAAGTTAGTCTATCACAGGACACACACGCACTGACTGACTCATACCAGGCCAGTTCAGAATAACCCATTAGTAACACGTACATCAATGCAATGGGGCAGCCAAAGGAAACGTTTATGAAATCGAGGAGAAATGCAGCCGCCACACAGACAGTGATAAGGCCAGAAATCCAACCCAGGTCTCTAGAGCTCTAGAGCTCTAACCACCCTGCTCATATGCTCTTATCTTTAATGTCAGAATTTTATTGTTAATTTTAAAACAGGACAGAAAATCTTTCACATACCTTTTAATGTAACAAATGGCTGATGAGGATTAGTTTAACAGATAGTGGCATCAGGCAGCAAGGTTTTGGAATCTAATGGAATGCAGAAATGAAATGTTTTCTGGGAATTTGGAAGATATGTCATTTCTGAGTCACATTAATGGAAAACCAACGTGATATCAGAATAATTTAGGAACCACTTGGCTACCTCATCTAAAATATTTTCGTTGCATTGATGGAAAGTGTATGTGAAAAAGTAAGTACACCCCATGAAATTTTTTTTCTTTAACATATGTGGACATATCAAGGTTTGATCTTCATTTAAACAGTATCTTTAAATGAAGGTGATGTAATATAACAAACATCATGCCACATTTACATTTTGCAATAAACTGTATAATTTAAATAAATGTTTATTTCACATGTGGAAAAGTAAGTGCACCTGTCCATTACTCACTACTTCACATACCTAAAATTAGAATCGTGCACCAGATGAGGTGCAAATAATTAGGATATCATTAGTGAGGGTCTAGTCTGAACCTGTCATATTTAAACTTCAGACATTTTGTTTGGTTTGCATTTTGTTGTTGTAGTGTGTGTTTACTCCATGCTAAGATTTTAATAACTCTCGGAAGTTATCAGAAAGAATCTTAGAGATCTAAGAAAGGATTTAAAAAGATCTCCAAACAACTGGAAATCATCCATTCTACTGTCCAGAAAAGATTTCAAACAACTTGTCCAGACCGGCCGTCCCAACAAGTTTAGTCTCTTAAGAACCTCTGAATGTTAGTACTGGACTGACAGGTAACTCTTGCCACTGCTGATGTCGAAGTGCACGGGTCTACCATTAGAAAGGGGCTGAACTAATTAGATCTACATGGGAGGTGTTGGGAGCATGCATTGATACATCATGTTGCTGCACTCACCATACAACATCCCAAATTAGGACCCAAGCGCAGCCATGCAACGGGTGACACCTCAGCACCACACTAGGTTAAATGGAATAGTGTGAGATGTTTTTAAAAGTGGCTGGAGTGCCAGTCCTGCCACCAACCCCCAAGTTTTCCCTGCATGTTGGAGGGCCTGCTTACAGGTTAACATAGGACAAAGCAATTGCAGGTTAAAGGTCCGATGGAGTGGAATCACTTCTGGCATTGATGGAATTGGAACTGGCAACCTTTCGATTGCTGGCACAGATCCCAAGCCTCAGAGCCACCAATCTTTGCTGTGTGGAAAGAACATCAAGGCAAGACTAAAGTTTTTCCATGAACACCTAGGCAAAGACCAGAACCTTTGAAACTATGTGCTCTGGACAGATGAGGTAAAGGGGGTGTTATTTGGCCACAGTACCTGAAGACATGTTTGGCAAAAACCAAAGACAGTATTTGACCACAGGAGCCTGATAACAACTGTAAAGAATGGAGATGGAAAATCTATAGTGTGGGGCTTCTTTGCTGCATTGGGGCCTGGGGAGCTCACCATCACAGAATCCATTATGAATTCTTCATTGGACTAGAGAGTTCTAGAGGATAATGTGAGAAAATCTATCCAAAGACTGAAGTTGAACTTAAAGTGGACCTTGCAACATGATAATGACCCTAAACATACCAATAAATCCACCAAGAAATGGCTGAAAAATAAAAAGAAATGTATGGTTCTGGAATGACCAAATCAAAGCCTGGACCTGAATCCTATCAGATGCTGTGGGGGAATTTAAAATGGGCTCCACACAAAAGGCACCTCTCAAATGTCAAATAGCTGAAAGAATTCTGCATAAAGGAATAGGAAAAAGTTTCCCCCAGTTGATGTTGGAGACTGTTAGGTAGTTTTTAGGAAACACCGACTTGAGGGGGCAATACCAGCTATTAGAGCGAAGGGCGGACTTACTTTTTCCACAAACACAAATTACACATCAGTTAAATTTTTGTTGTATACCTAAATGCAAACTCAAATTTTCTTTTTTTTTTCAATTATATGACCTTTATCTAAAGATGAAGATCAAAAGTTGATATGTCCACATTTGATAAAAAAGAAAAAAATGTCATGGGGTATACTTACTTTTTCACAATTTTTTTTTTTTCTCCCAGAAAAGTTAACTTGATTGCATTGCCAGATCTACCATCAGGGTGAATTAAGAGTACACACTGGGGCACTGATTGCAAAAAAATAATAATAAGTTAACAGAAAAGTGCAGGTTTTCACCAACAGACACTCATAGCAGTCTGCACTACAGCACACACCCCTGCCCCACTTCAGTCCTCAAGATGATATAAGCCTGTCAAAGCAAACCTAATCAGGAAGCTTTTTTGAATGGTGTGGCCACAAGGGGGCGCCACTGAGCTCCAAATCCAAGAGAGAGTGACTTACCATACATTTTTAGAATAAAGGTATTTATTCTTTCAAGGCACTCTTTCTAAACCTCTTTCCATCAAATCCTCCAAAATTATACAACGAATGCACAATAAACCAATAAATCTTCTTTCTTCCTTCCATCCTCTGCTGATTGTTTCCCACTGACTCCGGGCTCTGATTCCCCAATGTGAGTCAGCAGGCTCCTTTTAAGCCGGACCTGGGAATGCTTCCAGTCCCATGCCATGTCTTCCGGGAAGCACTTCCAGACCATAAAGAAAGTAGGGAGATTCTCCCCCAACAGCGCCCTCTATCGGTATGTAGGGACCCAGACAGGGCTGCATTTCCATGCTCCATCTTCCAAACACCCTTGTGGGTGTTCCGACTGGGTTGCCATATGAGGAATACTGCCACCTGGCACATGGTGGATGGAACAGCTCCCAAAACGTAACCTCTGCTGGTCCAACTGCCATATCATACCAGCTGGGCACAAAGCTATTTCGATGTCCTGCCTGCAAATCTGTGTGGGCCATTGCAATGGCCTTCCATCTGGATAATGGAACATCCTCCGATCCAGGCGGGATGCCCATTTTCCTCCAACACAGGGAAATACGAGTCCTAGTTGGTTGATATGGGCGGGGCATAACCAGAGAAGGTGTCTGATTGGTCAGTTTTGTGCGATCATACTGTGCAGCAAGAAAGAAAAAATCAAAACGGATGGTCATTCAAAGCATGAGCCCATTGTTGCAGTGAAAAGAAAAATTTAAAAAGAGATAGACAAAAGACATAATTTTGCCGGAAACTATATTTGACATTTGCAGCTTTAAAGAAAGTACTACTTGAACAAAATTCTGAAAAAAATGTAATTACTGCAGTTCAGAAGAATTAGGCTGACCTTGCAATAGTCATTAAAGCAGTGTTATCAACACTTATAGCAGCTTTTGCAGGAATACTCAGTCCAACAACACTGAACAACAATGAGGAAGACAACAAGGCCACGGTAGGAGATAAGATGCACCAAACAACGACAAACTCCAATTAAGGATTTCTTCCCTATTATGACAAATACAGTTGTTAGCTTCTGTTGTTGTCACTCTTAGGAGACTTTCCAGTAATGGCCTATTTGTCGTAACTTTTATCTCCTGTAAATGTACATTTCCACCACTTCTGTCTAGAACTGGTATCTGGTCTTTTATTTTATTTTCTGCAAATAGGCGAACCTAAAACAATCAGTTTTGTATGTGCTACAAGTGACATAGTTCTTTAA
Source organism: Polypterus bichir lapradei (assembly GCA_026402145.1). NCBI lineage: Eukaryota > Metazoa > Chordata > Cladistia > Polypteriformes > Polypteridae > Polypterus > Polypterus bichir. Next base: position 9,865,972 of record JANRMT010062850.1, on the reverse strand, counting down.
AAATATTTGACCGATGTGCTATCAGATGGCAGCTATTTCCTACTCATGAAATGTTGCACATGCAGTGTAATCTAGTGAACAGAAAAGGAAGATCAAGTTAACCGGATATAAAGTTATTGATTTTTTTCACAACTTTAACCTGTGTATCAGATTTATTATTGACAAACAGTATGTGATGTCCAGAATGTGTGTTTATTCCTGTGCATTTGGGCAGTAAGGTGATGAGGGGCCTTTAGACTTTTGACACCCTGGGGCCTGCAGAGGTCTTAATTTGGCCTTGCATCATCAGAAAACAGTAGAAAAGCACACAATTTTCTAACACTTTTTTTTCTAAGACACTGTTTTGCTGGAAAGTGTAGTTGACATTTGCAGTGTAAAAAAATAGCAGACAATTTGAACAAAAACTCTGATAAAAACAATTACTGCAGTTGAGACAAATTATGCTGACCTTGCAAATAGTCATGAATGTGATTTATGGCCACTAGAAGTGCAATGCATTTTTTTCAAGATCTGCTTTATAATAATTTCATTTGAAAATACATCTGGAGGTCAGAATCTTGAAAGTACCCCTTATAAGAAAAACATGGGAGTCATATTGGACTTGACAGTTTCAACTACCAGATATCGTTTAGAAACCATTAAGAAGGCTAACAGAATGTCGGGGTCTATAGCACCTTGATGTGTAAAGTACAACTCCAAGGAGGTTCTGCTCAAGCTTTATAACACACTGGCGAGGGCTCATCTGGAGTCCTGTGTGCAGTTCTGGTCTCCAGGCTACAAAAAGGACATAGCAGTGCTAGAAAAGGTCCAGAGAAGAGCGACTAGGCTGAGTCCAGGGCTACAGGGGATGAGTTATGAAGAAAGATTAAAAGATCTGAGCCTTTTCGGTTTAAACAAAAGGAGATTTAAAGGAGACATGATTGAAGTGTTTAACATTATGAAGGAAATTAGTTCAGTGCATCGAGTCTGTTCCTTTAAAATGAGTTCAAACTTGTTATGGTTATATATTGCACATATGTTAGAAAGTTTTTCTTCACACAGAGAACTATAGGCACATTGACTAAGTTACCAAGTAGTGTGATAGACAGTAGGACTTTAGGGCCCTTCAAAACCCAAATTGGTGTTATTTTATAGGAATTAGTAGGATAGGACTGGCAGACATTGTTTGGCTAAATGTCCTGCTCTTGTCTAGATTGTTCTAATGTTCTTCCAGCTTGTCAAAGAGCTGAGACCAGTCACCATTCAGTGAGTAGATGGGGAATTGGTGCAGAGCTATCAGTACCTGATACCTGGACTGGTTTGACAACACAGAAGAAAGCAGTTTCCCACAGAGAGAAGTTGTCAAATAGTGGCGCTGTACAAGAAGGGCCAGAGCAATCTGTACTTCCTAAGGAGACTCCGGTCTTTTGATGTATGAAATCAGTCCATAGTAGCCAGTTTATTGTTCTACGCTGTGGTTTCCTGGAGAAGCAACCTGAGCTCAGAAGATACACAATGCCTGAATAAACTCATCAAGAAAGCCTGCTCAATAACAGGATGAACCCTGGACACACTGGAAGTTGTTGCGGAAAAGATGATGGTGGTAGAATTAGATGCCATCATGAAAAAATCTAAATCCCCTCCAGGAGGTGCTCTCTTGGAGCACTCTTAGCCACAGCCTCATTCCTCCACGGTGTACTAAGAAGCACCTCTGGGGTCTTTCCTGCCCACTGCAATTAGGCAATTCAGTATTTCCACCTGACGTCCCAAACTAAATGCAGATGCTCTTTAAGTTCATTTTGCATTTTCTGCACAATGTACATTTATTATTGATTGATTGATTGATTGTATTATTTGTCCTGTATGTCTGAATCTTTTTTTTTTTTTATTATTTCCCTTTGGGATTAATAAAATCAGTCTAATATTTTTGCTCTCCCTTATGTTTCCCTATCTGTTGTACATTTTCAGATCCAAAATAGAAAAGGAGCGCCGTGAGAAAGCCAAGCAGGGCCTGATCATTAGAACAGATGTATCTCCAGCAGAGATTGCAGAGGACATGGAGAAGGAACGCAGGGCTTTCCAGTTGCACATGTGTGAAGTCAGTCAATCTCTCAGTCTGTTTGCTGCACTTTATGTCATTCCAGATCTTTCCATCATTTTGTAACTTGTTCCCTGTGATATGTCAGTGCACATTTGCACATCGCCTGTAGAGGTTTCATGTGGATTTAAAGCACAACCAGTGCAGCAACATGTGAAACAGAAAAGTTGTTTTAGGTTTAATCTTTGATGCAAGAAAAATATTGTCTTGAAACACTTTCTCAAGAAAAACATTTTATTCACAATTATGTAATATAAAAATGTGAATCTTTTGGCTGTGATTCTGTGGTATTGAAAAAATATAGACTGAGCTCTGGGACAAAATATTCCACTAGCCAGATGTTGAATTCCTTTCTTATGTCATCTTGATCTGTTATTGCTGACTTTTTAAACATTTTTTGTCCAATGTAGTATCTTTTGAAAAGCCAGGAGCTGAAGATCAAGCAAGGGCCAGATCTCTTACAGAGTCTCATCAAGTTTTTCCATGCCCAGCAGAAGTGAGTCCCTTATTGTTGGCCGTTCCTTTGCTAATGGCGACTAGTGTACAAAATGACTGCATGTAAGGTGCTCTAATTATGTTGTGTGAGGAGTGTTATTGTGACGGTGTCCTGTTTTTTTAACATTCTGGTAGTCATTAAAACTTTTATATCTCTTAATTCCTTGTGGTCAATGACATGGGATGCTTAGCTGCCTGCCAAATACACTATCCTTATAAATAAGGGGCGAAATATGGATGCCTGGTAGAAATCCCAATATTTGAATCTCAAGTCTAGTATTACGGGATTTATTTCTTAGTATTTTTCACATAAATATGTGTAGTAAAATAAATATGTTAATTTTAAAGCAGGATTATTCTATGATGTGATTATTGGCTAGCTGTAAAAGGTCCACCATATCTTTGACTTTGGTTAAGTGGTGTCTGGTTCAGAACACTTTGACAACCACTGGACAACACCATCATAATATATGTTGTGCTTATTTTGTTGTGGGCAGTGGCTTGGACTTTGAATTTCTTTGGTGTTGGTGAATGGTCATATTTTCGTTGTCTTGGGTTTTGTTTGGACTCTGGTTTGGAACTGACGCTATCAACTCTAAGGGTAGCTGAGTAATTAACCGGCTGTTTTGATGATTCATGAAATAATCAGTGTAAACAAAAAATTATACAATAAAATTGATTTAATTGGACAGTCACTTATATTTTATTAGAAAAAAATATGAAGCCTTATCTTGAATAAACATTTACAGTATGTTGAATTTAGATAGATAGATAGATAGATACTTTATTAATCCCAAGGGGAAATTCATATACTCCAGCAGCAGCATACTGATAAAGAACAATATTAAATTAAAGAGTGATAACAATGAAAGTATAAGAGACAGACAATAATTTTGTAAAATATTAACGTTTACCCCCCCCAGGTGCAACTGAAGAGTCGCATAGTGTGGGGGAGGAACGATCTCCTCAGTCTGTCAGTGGAGGAGGACAGTGACATTTCAAGCTATTCCAAAAAGCTCTCTAAAACGTGTACAGCACTTTAAGCTCCTTGAATAAAAATGGAATGCTAATTTTAAAGGCAGATATTAAAGTGACATTAAGGTGACAATAAAATAGCTGAAAGTGGTCGCCAAGCCACTTTAGGACCTACTGTACAGGTATATCTCATATAGTCTCAATCAGACTCCCCATCAGGAGGCTGCTAAAGTGTGGTATGTTATTGTACATCCATCCATTATCCCACCCGCTATATCCTAACTACAGGGTCACGGGGGTCTGCTGGAGCCAATCCCAGCCAACGCTGGGCGCAAGGCAGGAAACAAACCCCGGGCAGAGTGCCAGCCCACCGCAGGGCACACACACACACACACACCAAGCACACACTAGGGACAATTTAGAATCGCTAATGCACCTAACCTGCATGTCTTTGGACTGTGGGAGGAAACCGGAGCACCCGGAGAAAACCCACACAGACACGGGGAAAACATGCAAACTCCACGTAGGGAGGACCCGGTAAGTGAACCATGGGCTCCTAACTGTGAGGCAGAAATGCTACCACTGCGCCACCATGCCTCCCTATTATTGTACAGTGCGGACAACTGGATTTTCTTTTCCTTTTTAAGTGAATGCTCCCAAACCAGTGACACTTTCTGACGCCTTTTTACTGGGACCCTAATCGTTCTTTTTATACCTGCCACAACAGTGCAGATTTACTCATGGTTAATGTTAATTGAGTTTTTTTAAATCAAGTTAGTCAAGTAACTTAGTTACTCATGGCAGCCCTACTCCTGGTCATAGTGATGTATCTAAGTTTCATTTCCACTTATGAAATGCTTCTTACATTTACTGCAGTTCAAATTTATTAACTCGAGATTCTCTTTGGAATTATGGGCTCTGAACATGCACAGCCCCGCTCCTATTTCATTGTTTATGAAGAACGGATTCGGTTGAGTCGTTACTCATCTCTGTAGTGTCTGCTATCTCACAGTTTTTTTTAATGCCATTTCCTTTTCTTGTTGTCAGTGTCAAAGGCCAGCACGACACTAAGTCATCTTTGGGAGACATTTAATCAAGACAGAGTTGGGCAGTGAATGTCTTGACTGTGGCATAGGAATGGGATTGGTCATAACACACGTTGGCTAGATGGGAACGGGTCTCTGAAATGTTCTTCAGAGTTAGTAATTCACTGATAACACCGGGCTTAAATTTGATATCCATATTGATTAGGTTTTGAAACAACAAACAAACATTATAGACCACAAATGCTTCAATTTTGTAATTCATAAATGCTATTTTAGAGGATGATCTTTATTTAAAGCAGCACCGTAGAACTTCCAAGTTCAGGCTCAAAGGCTTCAACTAACTTTGGGTATCGATATTTTTCATCTATACCTATATTGTGAGAAATCAGGCTTCACTATTGCTTTTTAGAGCTGATTTAATTACTGAGAAAACACACTTTCAGAGAGGTAGCAGCTCTGGACCTGACACACGACAATGCACGAATATCCGCTTGGGTTCAAAACCACTTCTGCTACCAGTTGTCATGTTTCGGGTCCAGAGTTGCACAAATCACACTCAGAAAAGTCCTTATAAACTCTACTTTATTCTTGAACTTGAAAGAACATTATTTGAGTCTTTTAAAGGAATACAGAAAACACGATAAACTTCTTTAATTGTTTGACTCCAGTCATTGTTTCCTGGTGATTAAATGATTTTTCAAGCATCTACATGAGTGCTAGCTTGCTCAGTGAACTCAAGATAACTCAGCCGGGTTTGAACAGAAAGCATAATAAATCAGTTGGCTTTAAAGGTTTTTATTACTGTGAGATATGAGACTCTTGCAAACCTGCATCTCGTGCTGCACTGTCAGATTGTTACCTCTCTGAAAGTGTGTTTTCTGTGCAATATACAGTATACATTAAGCCAAGCAAATGTTTGTTTGCTCATGAAAGCATATAACTTTGCAGTTAAAGTAATGTTGATATAATAAAAGGTAACATGAAATTCCAGTTTTATTAAGATTATTGATGCCTTGTAAGGTGGCCAACACAAGTTTGGCTAGCTCTCTTGGGTAGCTTTAGACTTTGGTACAGTATTGTATATGTACAAATACAGATATATAATACTTCATAACTGTAAATGTAATTTATCATTATAATGTATTAGTGAACTGAGTCAACAAAGAACATTTTTGCTTTGTCTCCAATTATCTATTGAAATAAAAGGTTCTACAGAGCCCAGTACCCCTTAACTGCCCCCTTGGACCTAATGGCTGATTACACACCTTTAATAACACTTAATTCATTCAAACATTTCCTGTGTTTGTTAAAGAGACTATAACATTGCTCTCCTTGCTCTCCTACTCCCTTCAGATCTGCATTAGATGAATGACATATGTGAGTTTTTATGCATTGAAATCCCATCTGAAGGGGATTTTACAGTAGGTCTGGACTTTGACCAGCTCATTTAAGAATTTAAAGTTTCATTGTCCTCAACGATTCCGGTAGAAATTTGCTTGTCTTGTTTGAGATTGTTATCTTGCTGTACTTAAGCGTCAGCTCACAGATTTCCTTCAGAAATAACGAGGCTGACATTGGTCAGAAAATTCCACTTTTAACTCATCTGTCCATAAAACATTGCTCCATAAATCTTAAAGATCATTTCCGCTGTATTTAGACCAAAGTGAGGTCAGCACTGCTGTTTCTAGTACTGTGTGAAGTGGTTTCTGCCTTGCTGCATTGCTATGAATTTTTTGAAGGGGGGCTTTTTCCAGGGTTGAAGAGCTTGTAGATGTAATTTGTGACTTCATAGAGAAGTTTATATGTTGCTTTTGAAAAGATTTTGGCAGGAAGGCCATTCCAAAGAAGAATAATGTGTAAGACTTCCTTTGTTTGGAAAATACAGCTTTGAATGTGGCTTGGTAGAGAACCAGATTTTTAGAAGTGGCTATTTAATCTTTAACAAACTTTTTTTATGGTCGCTTCCAGGAAGGTATTTTGATTATGACTTGATGTGTTTGTACAATTTGTGTGCTGACAAGTAACCTCTAATGGAGTATTGTGTAGGGATGAACTCGATCAGACAGAGTGTTTGTTACCTAAAGTATTCAAGCTGCTCATTCTGTTTATGTGTTTTATTGAGCTGAGTTAACTTTGGGGTGGCAGTAACTTTTTTCACATTAGAGTACTGCATGGCTGATTGCCCTGCACTCAAAAGAAGCAGTAAAAGTACATTTTGTTGTCATTTTTCTATCTATTGAAAACTACAACCAAGGAAATATCTGATTTTATACATACATCATTCAGAAATGAAGCACAGTTTGACATTTATAGTTCCATTTTTTGCTGTAATCTATTAACTTTACAGTTTTTATGCATAGACAGATGAACAAATACCCTCTTTCAAAGAGGTGAATGTTGAATTTGCTTTGGTGGTTTCTAGAGACCTGCTTCTGTTTTTTCAGCCTCGATTATAAAAGAGTCGTGTTTATAGTCCGTCAATGTGCAAAAAGTATTATACTCTCCTTCAGCTTCACTGTTGAATGCCTTCTAATAACATTGCATAATGTCTGCTGCACACACACACACACACACACACAGCGCTCTGCATGCAGTAAAGCTTTACCAAGGGTCCTCCCCATCACTGTAAACTCTGACCCAGAATCAAAAGCACACTGAAAGCATTGAACTAAAAGCAGGATTAGTACGAGTTAACCAAACAGAGAAAGACCCCGAGAGGATGGGGTGTGGAAGAATTGTATGTGTCTGGAGAGACGAGTGCTGTTGAAAAATAAAATAAATTTGAAGGAAATGTCCAACCTCCTTGTGCAGTTTGGTGAGCTTTTTAGAAAACACAATATTTTACTTATCAGGGTTGACTGCAGGTTATAAGCTCTCCATTTTCTTAAGTAGTGTGGTCTACTGGCTAAAGTATTGGAGTTTAAAGCACAGGGTTACCAAATCATTTGGCCATTTCACCATGCCAGTATTTAATATTATCAATTGAGAGGTAGGACAGATGCCATGAGTTCTTCATTTGGAAGCCAAAAGCATAGATAGAAGTTGATTAAGAGACTATATTGCACAAAATGTTAGAAAGTACAAGTGGAGTAAGTTATCAAGTAGTAATAATAATAATACATTTTATTTATATAGCACCTTTCCCATGCTCAAATAGTGTAGGAGGCAGCAGTAATTTCATTCTCGACTCACAAGAGGGCAAATAGGGATTGTTGAGCTAAATGCCCTGTTCTTGTCAAACTTGTTCTTATGTTCTTCATATCTTATTAAATTTTATAGCTTTATTTATCTTTGTATGTTTATCATTTAAAGGCCATTGTCTCTGTTCAGTTTTTTTCAGGATGGTTTAAAAGCAGCCCAAAATCTTGCTCCTTTTATGGAAAAGTTAGCTGCATCTGTGCGCACGGTAAGCTAAGCAAATACTGTATGATGATATACTTTGAGATGATGACTGACAGGTTTGATATTTGGTTTAATATTTCTTTTTAGCTGCCAGTTATCCAATATGTGTTCTATACAGCAGTTTGCGTTAAAATTAAAATTATTCACAAAGGGCAATTTTAGCCGAAAAACTGTTATTTATTATTAATTTGTGTATGATTCCTGGTTTATGTACAAAAAAGCAAAAAAGAAACTTAATCAAATAGGATGTATCAAGAAAAAAAATGGGAAAGTACAAAAATATCCTGAAAGTACAAAATTAGGCAAAATGAGTTGCCATAAAGGCAATCCTACAACAAATGAATCCCAATATGCAATCCAGAAAATTCGAAAACTAAAAATAGAAGCAAGAAGTCAGCAAAACCGGGAGACTCCAAAGGAAATAGCAGTACTTTCAAAGATTGCCAAACCAATGCAGTGATTATCAAGAATCCAAAATTTAGAAGCATGTCTGTTTGTGCTGTCACATTTTATAGTGAAAACACAGTGACATTACAGCGACAGACATTATGACCAAAAATATTGTGACACCCATCAAAATAGTGCTGATGTATATAGAAAACCATAAAAAAATGGCTCCAAGATTAAAAAAATTCTATAATTTACTGTATAGCAACTTAAAATAACAACAGTAATTGTTCCTAAAATAAACAAAACAAATCAGGACATTCTGAAATGAGATTCTAACAAGTAAAAACACAAATAACAATAATAATAATTTTAAAATAATCCATCCATCCATCCATCCATCATCTTCTGCTTATCCGAGATCGGGTCGCGGGGGCAGCAGCTTGAGCAGAGATGCCCAGACTTCCCTTTCCCTGGTCACTTCTTCCAGCTCTTCCAGGAGAATCCCGAGGCATTCCCAGGCCAGCCGGGAGACAGTCCCTCCAGCGTGTCCTGGGTCTTCCCCGGGGCCTCCTCCCTGTTGGACGTTCCCGGAACACCTCACCAGGGAGGCGTCCAGGAGGCATTTGCCCGAGCCACCTCATCTGACTCCTCTCGATGCGGAGGAGTAGCGGCTCTACTCTGAGCCCCTCCCGGATGACTGAGCTTCTCACCCTATCTTTAAGGGAAAGCCCAGACACCCTGCGGAGGAAACTCATTTCAGCCGCTTGTATTCGCGATCTTGTTTTTTCGGTCACTACCCATAGCTCATGACCATAGGTGAGGGTAGGAACATAGATCGACTGGTAAACTGAGAGCTTTGCCTTACAGCTGAGCTCCTTTTTCACCACGACAGACCGATGCAGAGTCCGCATCACTGTGGACGCCGTACCAATCCACCTGATGATCTCACGCTCCATTCTTCCCTCACTCGTGAACAAGACCCCGAGATACTCGAACTCCTCCACTTGAGGCAGGATCTAGCTCACAACCCTGAGAGGGCACATCACCCTTTTCCGGCTGAGGACCATGGTCTCGGATTTGGAGGTGCTGATTCCCATCCCAGCTGCTTTACACACAGCTGCGAACCGATCCAGAGAGAGCTGAAAATCATGGCCTGATGAAGCAAACAGGACAACATCATCTGCAAAAAGCAGAATTCCCTAATGAGATTCTATAATCTACTATTTAAATATTTTCATTGATTTGTCATAGAAATTCAACTTATCAGTTCAGTTGTCTAAAGCCATGCTGACTATTCAGTAAAACTTTTGTGGTAGTAACTGCATTTCTGTCTTGCCTTTTTGTAATCACTTCCATAAATGTTGGTATAAAACAAGTTAAACTTACTAGCTTGTATTTTCTATGGTTAGTCTAATACCTCTGGGTAGTTTTCAGAACTTTGGATGTTTCTTAGGTTATATTAATCTCCGAAAATTAAATTACTGTAAATTTCGTGTGACATGAATTTTCATTGTATTTACTGGCATGTGAGTTTCCTCTTCACTGATTGTAAAGTCATTTTTTGAAATAATCACTAGCTTCTTTGAGAACAATAGAATAAATTTTGTCCAATCTTGGCAATTTTATGTTTTTTTAGCCTCTGTAATGTCACACCCATATTGTTTAGAGTGACCTGAAGTTTCTTTGTAATTACTGGCCTGTGACGTTCCTCTTTGCTTACGACCATATTTACTGAAGGTTAAACCAGAAAGATGTTGATGAGTATCCCATATGTCTTGCTAGTGGTGTCAATTTTGTCTCAGTGATGAGATCGATGTCGTCCACAAATCTAAGGTTATTTACCATTTCACCATTGATCTTTACACCTGCCTCAATTCTTTCCATAGCCTCCTGGATGACCGCTTCCAGTAGTAAGTTGAATAGGTATGGGGACGAGTTGCAGCCTTGTCTCACTCCTACTGTCACAAGGAACCATTCCGTTAGTTCAACATCCACACGAACTGCACTAAATGATTTACTGTATAGGTCTTCTAGTAGTTGGATCTGATGTTCCAGTATACCATATGTTCTAAGTATATGCCATAGCCCCTCCTGTCACACGCTGTCAAACGTCTTCTTGAAATCAATGAAATTATTATATAGTGTGTGATTTTGTTCACAAAATTTTTCTGCTAGCTATCGGATCACAAATAGTTGGTCTATAGTATTTCTTCCCATTCTGAATCCTGCTTGTTCTTTTGACATAACATTTTCCACATGCTATTTAAGTCATTGCTGTAGCAATTTGGTGTAAACCTTTCCTTGTATGCTAAGTATGCTAAGTCAGAAACAAAAACAATGACAATAAGTAAGTCAAGTGCACAACAACTGAAAATACAGCTCGGAGGAGAAGATGTAGAACAGGTGAAAGAATTTGTCTACCTGGGAGGCCTGATATCCCAAGAAGGATTGGATATCAAGAGAAGAATCGGACTAGCTTCTTCAGTATTTGGAAAATGAAACAAATTGTGGAAATCCAAGAATATAGTAATCAGTACAAAAATAACAATGTATGAAACATTGGTTATTCCAGTTTTGTTGTACGGATCAGAATGCTGGTGCCTAAGAAAGGAAGATGAAAGAAGAATAGAAGCTGCAGAAATGAGCTGGCTACGGATGCTTCTTAAAGTAAGTAGAATGCACAGAATAAGAAACAAAGACATAAGAAACAGACTACAGCAGGAACAAACACTAAGTGAACAAATTCACAAGCGACGATATGTGGTTTGGACATGTCAACAGAATGGACAGAAGACAACTACCATAAAGAGTCATGCACTGCCACATAACAGGAAGAAGATCTAGAGGATGACAATGAAAATGCTGGATTGATTACAGCATTAAAGACCTTGAAATACTGGACATTAGTCTTGGCAAGCAGTTGATTTAACAGCAGACAGGGCTAGATGGTGACATTTGGTGACCTCATCGTCGGTGACAATCTGATGGAAGGGAAAGAAAAAAGGAAAAAAAAAAAACAGAAAGATGCAGCCAGTACCCAGAGTTGTATGCTGGAAAATCTTTACAACCTTTGAAATTAGGGTAATGGTAATGGTACTATTGAATTTCTAAAGCCCTACACAAAAATTAGGAAATGGACTGAAAGATAAAAGGGAACAACTTTGTCAAAATCAAGTAGTTTTTGAGACAATAAACTGAAAAACCTAAGCACCAAAAGACTAACAAGAAATCAGAGTGAATGAACGTGAAGTCCTGACTACCTAAATACATTTCAACTTCTGTAACTAAATGCACAATGGAATTTCACCCACAAGTCCTAAAACTTGGCTGCTGGATGTTGCACACTGGTGTCTTATATAGTGGTGGCCTGATGACATTATGTGTCAAATTTCTACCCATTGTGAGATAAACTAGAGGGGCTGTTGTTAATAACACAATGGCAATGGCCATTCAAAAACACACAAAGCGATGGTGCCCACTATCCAAGTAGTTATACACAGTGGTAGCATGGAAATTAGTAACATCTTTAGAACAAATTGTGCCAGTACTGAAACTTTAAATTTGCAAACTGTATGAGGAGTAACACCTAAGTCACATCCCTTAAATGTCTTGATCTAAGGTTCGTCAGACTCTGGATGAAGAGGTAAAGCAGCTGTCTCAGCTCCGAGATTCCCTGAGAAGCCTTCTTCAAGTTGAAAACAAAGAGGTGAGCCCCAATGCACTTCTCCTGTGTAGTTTTATCGTAAGATTTAAATCAATATTGACTACAGCTTTCTATGAGAGTGATAACCTTATTTTAGTACCTTTTGTAAATCTTCTTGACCTTTTTTTTTTATTATTTTTTTAATTCTCTTCTTGTGTACTTTTGTAGGAAAACTTGAATCGTAAGAATTCTGGGAATGGATACAGTATTCATCAGCCTCAGGGTAACAAACAGTATGGCACGGAAAAATCAGGATTCTTACAGAAGAAGAGTGATGGGTAAGTATGAAAAATTGCTACTGTTAGCTGTACAGTACCATCAAATATCTGCAAGTGGGGGGTTCATATATTTAATGGTGGAGTGGCTGTCATGGTAAAGCCAATGGTAACGTAAAGTATGCAATCAGAGGGGTCTTGAATGTCCACATCAATTACAAAGTTAAGTTTTCACTGTATCATTTGTACAGTAATTTTCTGTGCATGTCTTATTGTATTTGTTTCCTTTTATCATTTTTTTTCTTATCTGGTTATTGTACAGGATACGAAAAGTCTGGCAAAAGAGGAAGTGTGGCATCAAATATGGCTACCTCACAATATCACACAGTACAGTAAGTATGATATTTTTCTTACTTTCAAAGTGATCAGCTGTCTATGGGTGCAAGCAGTCACAGATCGAAAATTACTTAATAGATCATAGGAGGTTATGGTGCATAATTTTCCAGTTTTCATTATTACACAGTGAAAAGATACTGCTGCTCACAGCCTGAATTGCCCTTCTAGAAGGGAGGCCAATATTGCCTTGTCCTGGAGGGACTACCTGTTGCATTCTAGCTTGAAAATCCCACAGCTCTACTCCATTAATAAGTCAAACAAATAGAATACTGTTATGATTCAGAGTCATAAACATAATAAAAATGGTGCAAGGCATCCAAATGTAACCATAAAAGCAGGATAGGATCATCTCTGGTCAGCCCTGAAGAGACTCACTTGCAGGCTTCAAGCTGGCTAGGCCAAAAGTGGGGAAAAGTATTCCAATAATTAGAAAAAAATCCCCACAAGGAGGAGGATGACTATTAAACTCCTGGCTTGTGCACAATGGGGCAAACAAAGAATCTTTATGAATAAAGGATTTGTTTTAAAAAATAAAAAAAAATACAAGATATTCGAATGCACAAAAAAAATCTGAAAGCAAAATCCAAGAGCTGTCAGTAATAGAAAAATAATCCAACAAACATAGCAGTACTTACAAAAATATAAAATATTGATAAAACAAATGAAAACTAGTAATACAAAGACCTCAAAAAGAGGTCTTTAACACATAAACGTGTTAATATATAAAAGACCCATTTGATAACCAGTCATGTTACACGACCCATTTTTTCAATGCATACCTTGTTCTGTTGTTAAGGTCAGGGTTATGGAAGGGTTATCTTACTCCAGAGTGATGATGACTATCAAGTAGGCATGTCAGTAGTTCTGCAGACCAGTCACTGAGATTTCGCTGTGTAAATTATGTGACATAAACATGCAATCTGATTGGCTGTTCAGCAGAGCTCCTAAATTGTAAACCATGCAGCTAGACCAGGGGTCCTCAATCACGGTCCTGGAGAGCTGCAATGGCTGCAGGTTTTTGCTCCAACCCAGTTGCTTAATAAGAAGCACTTATTGCTCAAGTAACACTTCTGCTTCACTTTAGTTGTCTCGCTTGTTAAGATTTTGAACCCTTATTGCTTATTTTAGTCTTAAGCAGCTGTATTCTTAGTTTTAATTGTGCCTAATTAGCAATAACATGCAAATGACAAGAGAGACCAGCATTTCTCCATTTAGCTTGTTACCATTTACACCTGTGTGTATTTAGCATGTACTATTGGGTTTAATTAAATACTTGGAAGGAAAGTGAAGATAAAAAAGTAAAGGACTGAGAATTACTCATCCATTTCAACCTTCAAATCATTTGGATGATAAAATTAGTAAGGGGGAAAAAATCTAGGATATGAGAATTATCTGACTTTACAGAGTTAAAGCACTAACAAGCCATGCAATTAAATTATTGGCAAGGATTGCTTTCTAATTAAGCAACTGGGCTAGAACAAAAACCTGCAGCCACTGTGGCTCTCCAGGACTGTGATTGAGGACCCCTGAGCTAGACCCTTCACAGTGTTTTACAGAAGTGTTTTGGATGTTATTAGAAAATTAACCTGTAATTACTCAAAGGATCAGAAAGGAAGCCCCAGTGAACTTACAGTTGAATGATTAAGTAGTTGGCAAGGTAAGAAGAAAAGTGGCAAACAGAATTTTGGAGGATGGCAAGAGCCATGAAAGTGCATAAAACTGGTAGTGGAAAAGTAAATCGGCCATCCTACAATGCTAGATAGAGACATTTTTGTTTAGGAAGGCCAAGAGAGACTTGAATTTTGTTCTTTTTGTTATTTTTGGGTCACTCCTTGTACATAGCTACTCCTGTGTCTTTTTGTATAAATCATAAATCATCCTTAGTTCACTTGACCCTTATTTGTTTTTCTGTGTTTGCGGCCTATTTTAGACATCGCAAAGAATTGCAGGTTGAATTAAATGACATCTCAAAACCTTCCGTATCTGAGTGATTGTGGGTGTGAGCGTAAATGTGACTTGTGATGGGCTGGCACACTGACAAGACTTTGTACCTTAGTGTTTTTTTGCCTATTAATTGGGCTTATTGCATGAGATGAGTTACCCATTCTGTACACATTGCCCTCACTTTAGGATATGACTAGTTGGTAAAAATGAATCAATCTGTGCATACTAAAACTAGGCATTGAAAACTAACAAGAGAGCTGCAAAATGTCCTACCACAATACTGCTATTGCTGCTGTCCGTGTCTCTATTTTTAATTCTGCTTCGAATTTCTTATAGATAAACAGAGCACCGGCTAAGCTGAACCTTCTCACTTGTCAGGTGAGGCCCAATCCAGATGAGAAGAAGTGCTTCGACCTCATTACACGTAGGTATCTCCCCGAGCCATGCTAACATTTATTCATTCCTGTTGGTGCAGTCGAATGTCTTGCATGTTTTGTACCAGCTGGAGTTATTTTAGTGGACCGATCAGCTTGAATTAAGTGTGTAATAGAGGCGTCCTACTGACAAAGAGAATAGTTCTCTTAGAACATTAGAACATTTCGAAACTTTTGACAAAAACAGGCCATCCAGCTTAAAAAGGCTCACCTATCTATCCACCTAATTTCTCCAGAATAACATGAGGTTGTATTTTGAAGGTCCTTAGAGCCCTACTCTCTACCACCATCAAAAACAGTAATTCAGATCACATTGTACTGTACTTAGTCATTTAAAGCTTGCCAAGAAAGTGGTGCCATGACTGATCTGATGAACTCATGAAATAATTCATTTACATATAAGGTGTAAGCTGATATGAAGCTGTAATGAAACTAGTTAACTAAGATTCCAAAAACAGATTTTATGAACCTATATAAAATGGATTGAAAAGAAGGTTTCAAATTAAAAATATGTATGGTATGTTGGCTCAATGATTAGCACCACTGCCTCACAGACAGAGTGTTTTGGGTTCAAATCCCGTGCCTAGTTGCTATCTATGTGGAGTTTGCAGGTTCTTTCTCGGTATTCTGTTTTCCTTCCAAATTCCCAAAGACACGTCATGCTGATAGGCGATTCTAAATTAGACCCATGTGGGTGGTCTGTATGTTCCTGAAAAAGATTTAGTGGCTCGGAGAATGTTCTGTTATTTTGGGTAATTAATTCTTTTCAGTGTGGCTCTGTGTTTAGTGTTTGTTTTGGGTCCACACGCCTCCCCCATATTGGTTTTCCTCTAGTTATTCTGCCCTTTCTTCCACATCCTAAAGACATACAATAATTTTGTGCTAACTGAGTGAGTGTGGGTGTGTGTGTGATTGAGTGGTGACATGATGAATGTTGTTTCCTACCTTGGATAGAGTGCTGCAGGGATAGGTTGTGGCCGTTTCTGACCCTGAGCTGGATATACAGGTTAGGTAATGGATGGATTAATAAATCACTTCAGAATGGCTGTTAATACTTTAGTGGTCTTGCAATAAAGAAAATACAAGTGAAAACAGATTTAGAAAGAAGTTAAGAAAATTAATTCAAACCCAGGAGAAAGAACGTTACTAATGTGTGTATATATTGAGAAGTCAAGCAAAATGACACCTTTTATTGGCTAACTAAAAAGATTACAATATGAAAGCTTTCAAGGCAACTCAGGCTCCTTCCTCAGGCAAGATGATGCCCAAGTTGCCTTGAAAGCTTGCATGTTGTAATGTTTTTAGTTAGCCAATAAAAGATGTCATGTTGTTTGAATTCTCAGTACATCCGTAATGGCTAACACTTGTACTACAAATGCTTGTATATAACACATAAATTGTCCATCTGTGTTCATTATTTCATGGATTCCAGAAGAAGACCTACAGTGTAACAGATGTTATCAAGTGGAGGAATAACACAACCCACCGTGATGTGAAAATATGGGACACCGACCTGATTGTCCTGTTTAATATTAACATAATGAAAACAAAATAGCGCTCAATGGTGTGGTCAAAACAGCATGTCTTAGGCGCAATGAAAACAGTCTTGGAAGGTGAGATTGAGCTGTTTGTTTGGAATAGAGCCTCTGTTCTTTGGACAGTTCAGTCCGATGATAGGCACCCCCTCTCCTGGAAACCCAGGTTTTATAGCACGCCATCTGGGAGAAGCAGAATTGGTTGCCCTCATGGGGTGTTTCCTTGGAGTTGTGGAGGGAAGGGAAGATGACATGGTTAGCAACAGCACCATCTCCCATCCTGGGGTTGTATGACATACCTCTGATGAGTCAGGAAGGTGCTCCTCTAACACTGCTCACATGTGTGACTCTGCCCATATTTAATAACCAAGCCAGTTTTGTTTCTGCTAAAGTTGGATGAAGTGGCATATTTGTTTAATACACCATCTGAAAATTTGAATAGCTAAAGTAAACATGGCATTTACAGTTCTTAAAAACGTTGATTAAATAAACAGTGCAGCTGTAAATTCTCGACCCAGGAACAGCTTTGTTTTAGTCCCTATCGAGCAAAGTGCAACATGCATTTAATGCAAAGAAGAAAAGAATACTACAGGAAACAATGTAAGCAGTACTGTGTTGTGATTAGGCATGATAAAAAATACTGACGATACAAAATGTTGCCTTGTATCATATATTCTATACCAAGAGTTCCCAAAGTGGTCGATATTGACCCCCTGGGGTCGATTTGAACTTTCTAGGGGTCGATAGTTTCAATAAAAAAATTTGGAGGTCAACGACAGCAAAAATAGACCCCCTTATTACTGCTATTTGTTTGTTACTTCAAAATATCTATGATTCCAATGGTTACCTAATTAAGAAGTAAAATGATTAAAAAAAAACACTTTTTTGATAAAAACACATTACATGCCAAACTTGCGAACCAAAAGGTAAAATGTGTCATTAAAAGAGTCACACGTAAGAATGCATGAAAATACATGTAGCACAAACATGTCTGTGCATTGTCTTATCAAACGTATCAAAGCATGTGCAGACATGAAAAACCGTTGCATGTGACTAGGGGGTCGACGGATTTAAAAGTTTTTGGTAATGGGGTCTGCGGCCAAAAGAAGTTTGGGAACTCCTGTTCTATACCATTACTAGACACATGACTAGAATGAACCACAAAGGCAAATGAAAATGTCTTTACAACAAAAGAAGAGATTAAAATCTGATTGAAAAACTGGAGCTAAGGTGTAACACGCCAGACTGACTGCCCTTTGGCAGAATCTTTATTCACTGCTTGTGTAACGATATCAAGGTGAAAGTTTTTGGCACAGGACAAATATCACTGAATGTGGAAAACGGCTGGGGCCGCAGGTTAAGTATTTTGCACCCACACACTTAATTTAGTGAGTTGCACCCTCGAATAAGCGAGGCGAATCGTATTAGTCACTCAGTCATTTTCTAACCTGCTTAGTCCTGAACAGGGTTACAGGCGTCCACTGGAGCCTATCCCAGCTAGCACAGCACACAAGGCAGGAACAAACCCTGCACAGGATGCCAGTCCATCACACAGTGAACACACACACACACACACCCCAGTCACACACTAGGGCTTATTTAGGGTCACCAGTTCACCTAACGTTTGTCTTTGGACTGTGGGAGGAAACCGGAGCACTCAGAGGAAGCCCATGCAGACATGTGGAGAACATGCAGACTTGGAGGACTAAGGACACGAATCATGGTCTTCTTATTGTGAGGTAGCAGCGCTACCCCAAATCGAAACATTGTTTCATAAATACACCACTGCATCCACAGGCTTGTTTTCAAATTGAGCTCTGTTGGGACTGACGAAGCACATACATATCAGAGTATTGGAACGGTCATCATGACATACACTCAAAAAATACTGGGAGCAGCAAGCTGAGGTTACTGCAACTCCCATAAGCTCTGGATGTAATAAAGAGTGCTCGATACACCTGTCTCTGGTAATAAGTCAGAAATAGGGCGGAACTGCAGCAAGGGGGACTTAAACAGCAGTGGATCATGCATTGTTCTCAGTCTTCTAGCATGGTGGAGAGAGTAAGTAGCCAAATTCACAATGCCTGGTTTTTTCGTTAAATCCTGCATCTATCCCTGTTGTTGATATTGTTACAGCAGAGAGATCTCAGCTTCATGCAGACTTTTGATGTTCTCATTTTTGTCAGATTCAGAATCACTTTATTGCTAGCCTATGAAACAGCAGAATTGACTTTGGTTAGGTGCAAAACATGAGATACAATACATATCCAACTCAAGACAACACAATTTCAACCCACCATGAACCTTACACTGTGCAAACCGCTATGCAAATACAGTACAACAATTTCTTGAACAAAACAACTGCAATCTTCAATAGTTAAATCAAATAAATAGAAAAACTATCCAAAATAAAATTGAGCTCAAATAGTACAAATTTATCAAGAACAAAGTATTTACGAATAGACAAGCAGCATTGCTATCAGTTATACAGTATGTTGCAAAAACAGTTTGAAGTGACCCTATGTAAGTTTATTTAGGATCTGAATAATTTGAGAAAAGAAGCTGCAGAAATGGCGTGTAGTTTGGGTTGCAACAGACCTGTGCCTCCTCTGTGATGGCAATTTAATGTACAGATGGCTGCTGGCGTGGATGAAGTCAGCTGCAATCTTTCCTGCTTTCTTTTTCACTCTGGCAAACAACAGCCAATGATTTTCTCAGCTGAACAAATCATCCGCTGCAACCGAGTCTTAAAAAGAGAGGAGGCAGAAGGAAATCAAACAGTGATGGGCAAAGTCACAATATTCTCAATGATGGCTGAGTAAAAATTTAACAATATACTTCTTAATATGCAAAGCTTCGAAAGCTGCCAAAGGAAGAGCAATTTCTTCTTGGCTTCCTTGATGATAGAGGTGATGTATTTTTCTTAAAAGGAAATATAACATTATAAGTTCTTCATAGATCCAGTCAGGACTTCATCAGTACAGTTTCACTTAACAGCAAGTTTCCAGAGTAAAAGAATGTATAATATGATTGTGAAAAAATAATGACTTCACAAAATGTTCAACTTAACCTTAAATTATAATGTTATTGGACATTATAATATCATGATTATGTCAATATTTGAAACTGATGTGTTTTACTCTGCATTTAATTTGATTTGTATGTTTATATATGTGTAAATGCTGTATGGTTTGATCCTTTAACATTAGTAAACTGTAGCTATGAATATCTGCTCCGAGCCTGTTGTCAGTAAAAAGTGCTATACAAAAGTAAATTGAATTGAATACGTGAACAAGTCTGCTTTAAGGCAGGCCTATTTGAATATAGCTGCTGCTTGCTGTTGCATCAGCTTGTAATGTTTCACTCCTGGGGACATTTTAGGTCAAGTATTGTGTGGTGTTGAAACAAAAGCTGACACAGTTGCTAAGTGGAGTTCATGTTGAGGATCACTGCTCTAGTGGCCGATTATTCAGTTTCTCAACTGCATGTGCTCATCCCTGATGCTAACAGTGCTGTAGATCCGTTTTATTGTATTGTGTGATGAAAAGTAATGTATTTTTATCTTCTATTGTTTTTAGTAGCCGAATACTTAGTGTGCTGTTCCCCATAGCAAACAGAATGGTATTTCAGATGATTTTTTTCCCCCTCAGGGAACATTACTTTGCATACCTTTACCAACTCTGAAAAATGCCTCCAGGGGCAGTTCCATGATTAGTTGTAGCTGCTAAACAGAGTTCCCCAAAAGGAAAAAAATATCAGAAGCAAAAAAAAATTCCAGAGATTCAAGAGTGATTGCACCTGCACTTTATTCTACCCCAGGCAGCACTAAGTACACCTGCTAGTGTATATATATCTATATACAGTACAGGCCAAAAGTTTGGACA
>JANRMT010062850.1:9795702-9844322 GCA_026402145.1 Polypterus bichir lapradei | reverse complement strand
TTTTTTACCAGAGACTAATATTATTAGTTCATTTGTGCTGCTTACTATTGATCCTGCCACATTACAGTCCTTGCTGGTGCTGGTATGAAAGAGACTGCAGCAGAACTCCATATTAAAGCGATTTTCAGTAATGTTACTAAGATGAGTTAAAGTTGATTTATTCTAAGCTAAGCTAAGCTTCTAAAACTTCTGATTCTCCATTAGTATCAAAACTTAAAATGAGCAGTGGGTCTGTATACAGTTGATTTGAATAAATGTATACCTGCAAAAAAAATCAAAAGTTACTAATTACTTTTACTCATTCAAAAGCGCTGTTTTCTTCTTATCACATTCTGAAAAACAGCAACTCCATTAGCTATAGAAGAAAATAAGGCTTTATTCTGTTCAATCATGGCTTCGCTCCATTGCTTAATTTGCCTTATTTCTTTTTTTTTTTTTTGGATTTTATACTTAAAAAAGCACTTAACACTGATCATTCTTTGGTATTGTGAGTTTAATCATGATATACAGATAACAAGCAGTGTTGGCTTTTTCAAAAATGCAAGGCTCTGCACTGATAAAAAGAATGTAGTGTAATCAGTTAATCTCATTTTCATTGTCGAATGCTACTTGTCCCCCATCCACCGAAGCGATCGACAATGCTGCACAATAGTTTTCCCAGTTTTTAATCGCACTTGATTCTTTCTTTAAATGGTGTCTGTGGTTTCATCAAAGGAACTTAAACAGGCAAACCCGGGTCCCAAGGCCATAAAGGTTGAGAAACACTGGTCTAAGATAAACACTGAAATCCAGTGAGACAATGAAATTCTTATCCCATTGTGTTTTTAAAAAAAAAAAAAAAAAGTAGCAGTTGTTACCTTTAATAACATGACACTTTTATCTGTGCTCTTTTGTAAACTTTGTGAACATTGATGAAGTCATCTAGACCAGCACACTGGCTAATAGGAATTGTAGCCCCCACTTTGGCATTTGCACAAGGTTGCATATAAGATCTTTGGTCGGTTTGGCACACTCCATACTAAATACCTTTCTTACTGGATTAGTTGTACAGAAGTGACTATGCTTACAGCCACACCGCTTGGCAAGTACTTGCTAAATAAGTCTTCTTCAAGCTTCGACAAACTTTGTACCTTTCACTTTCCTTTTGCAGCTGGCAAGTCAGTGCTGTGGCAAAACATGGATGTGATGCATTAGAATGTCCCACTTGATAGAGTGTTATTTACGACAAATATTAACAGATTTAAAAACTTGTGTTGGCTAATTTTCTTTTTTGTGCAATGTCACCAAACTCCAGTGAAATCTGTCAAGGCCATTTTGATATTTTTAGTGGTATTTAGTTTGTCCATTGTGTTTTTTTTTTAAGCTTAAATATTGATCTATTGAAATATCATTTAGTGGAGACCTACTAACCTAGATGTACCATCTTGCCAAATTTCATCTTTTTAGCTAAACAGGAAAATAGTGTTTTAGCTTCTTGTTGTGTGTCTCTTTCTTTTGGCTTACTGAGAATATTTGTGAGATCGGTCTATTCCTTAAAAGTAGCTTTATAAATTCCATCCTAATGTGTTTAGTTTTCCTCTACATAGAATCTTACTTTCAATGTCATTTTAACTTTTGCTGTTTGTTTTGCAGATAACAGAACTTATCACTTCCAGGTAGAGGACGAACAAGAGTGTCTGGTGTAAGCAGAAATTCCTTATTTTCAGGTTTAATCTTTACAAAAGAACTTCTGGTAACCTTACTAAATATTTAGTTTTGTGTATGAGAGTTGTAAATATTCAAATCTATGTAAGTCATTTTATTTAAGTTTGCAAACATTTGGAGCCAAAGTTTAACGCCACATTGTCTGGAGTACTCTTCTGTGGTAGCCATTCAAATGGCACTAAGTACATTAAATGTAGTGTAGTTCAGTCAGGACTGAGGGATGCCAGCCTGTTGGAGGAAACCTGAATATAAGAGGCTATTATAGCACTATGATACACTATATACACTATACTGTATACCTAATCTCCAAAGCAGATGACCCTTATTTTGTTAAATAAGTAAACATTGAGACATTGCAATAGTACACTCCACCTTTTTCATCCTTCCTTCTCTAAGTTGAGTAACATGGCGGCACTGTAGTTGGTGCTTTGTTTGTACAGTTCCAGATTTATAAACCATTTTTTGTGGAGTTTACATTTCTCTGTGTGTCTACATGGGGCATTTTATTTTTTCTAAGTCATAATTCTCCCAATATGAATCTGCATGTGGTGGTGTGACATGTCCAATGATAAACTAGTGTCTCAGATAGGGTTGGCCCATTCTTTTCAAACTCCTTATAACTTGTAATGGAAAACTCAGGTTTATAGACTAGAAAAGTAGACCATGCAGCCTAATTAAAAAAGTGGAAGTTGGCTTTTTATTGGAGGTATAAAAAGAGCAGGTCAATTTGTTATAGTCTTTATAACTAAATACTTTAATCTATATGACTACTTGGCTAAGTGAATTGTATTTTTTTTTAATACATCCATCTATGCATTGAGGACTTTTTTTTATCTCTTTATCTATCTATTTGACTGACACTGAAGAAACTAGGAAACAAGCAGCCGTGCTGTTTGTTCAGCATGTAAGAATATGGTGCTAAATCACAGTATTTATTGCTAAATCAGATCATTCCAGAAGGTCACTAGTCAGTGAGCTCTGTAGGCATTTTTGCTTGGGTGGAGACAGGATGCCTCATCAAGATGTGTAATGAGACAGCTAACAATTGTCCTGGGATAGATCTGCTGAGCAGATTGGATTTTTTCCAATACACACCCATATTTATTTTCATTGGCAATGCATACAACTTTTGTTCTTTCATAATAGTTGAATCTTAACAGGAGAGTTTATATTTTCTGCTTCTGAGATGATATTCATGTGTTAAACATTTCCTGATAAGGGACTGGATGGTCTGTTATGTGAGCTCTTATCCCGGGTGTTGATGAGCAGTGACAATTCTGTTTTCCTCCTTTTTTGACAGCTTGTTTTCAGTTTAATGACTGACTATTGGCACATTTGCATTTCAATAACCCAATTATTTACAGAAACCTGATTTTTAAAATGCAATGTAAACTGTTATTCTGGGTAGAGAAATCAGGGTAGGAACCTGATCAACAGAGGTAGATTTCTCTGCAAATATGTGCCAAGTTACTGTTAAGGATTTTGTAGCCTGTGCATTTCTATTGCACTGTGTCAGCCTGCACGTGGGTTTGCTTCACACACGCTTTCAGCAGACACGGGTACAAGCGTCTACTAAATACATTATCGGAGGCAAATGTTCAGACAATCACATTATTCCTTCTCCTGGCTGAAATAATTTTTTCTCAATCATTTAGAAATCAATAACTTTATGTTGATGAGCTGAGCATACAGTGCCTAATTCAGCAGCATGATCTTGTCAGCGTTAGAGAGGCAGATAGATAGATACTTTATTAATCCCAAGGGAAAATTCACATACTCCAGCAGCAACATATTGATGATTTAAAAAAAAAAAAAAATTAAATTAAAGAGTGATGAAAATGCAGGTATAATAGACAATAACTTTGTATAATGTTAACGTTTACCCTCCCCCCCCCCCCAAGGGTGGAACTGAAGAGTCGCATAGTGTGTGGGAGTAACATGTGTGTTAGGGTAACATGTTAAAAGTAACATGCTTCACATAATCCGAATTCATTTTAAAATAATGAGTAACCCAACACAATCCTTATCTCACTGAAGTTAAAATTCCTGCATTATTATTATTCCAGCAGGACTGGGTGTAAAGCAAGAAGCACACGTTCCTATATGGTGGTCCTTCGCGGGGCTCAATCGCACAGCCAATCAGAAATGAGTGTGCTGAAGTGTGGAATCAAGTAACAAAACCTATAAATAAAGTCAATTTGAATAAACATGTTTATATAACATATGAAAATGATCACATACATAATGCTTATTTTTGAATTAACTGTGGCCAATGATGACATTTAACTCTTTTTTTAATGACGTCAAAGCATTTTGCCAAAGGAGGACTTCAGGAGATTACTTGCATATATAAATGTGAATTATTAAGATACCAGGTTTCTGCCTGAACTGGGTTATTCACAAAATTATGTGTGCACATGTAAACACACTGAGTACAATCCTATAATTATTTAGCTTTTATATACATTGAGCTAATTTTTGTCTTGTGGAGCTCAGATATGAAAATGTGCCTGAGATTAGAATTTTATATATGTTATGTACCTTAGTGTAGACTTGCAGCAGAGCTTCTTCCATATGCATTCAGTAGTGGCAGCCAAAATAAATAAAATGGCACCCAAACAAGGACAAAAACATGTAGGTCAGGTTGATTGGTAACTCTTAATTGTTAACAAATGAATGAGCCCTGCAATAAATGGGGGTCCCATTCAGGATAGGCAACAGTCTATCAGAATAAGTGTATTCAGACAATAAGTGAATGAACAAATAATGATGAAACTGAAAATACACAAGGAAACGATTACAACGAAAGGTGGAAATAAGAGGTAGATGTTAGACATACTGTAGACATTTTCTGTGTTTTCTGTGGATATTCCAGATCCTTGTCATATTTCATAGATGTGGCCACCATAAAACTATCTCAATATAAGCAAGCACAGGCATGTAGATGAGGGTGCCTGATGACATGCTAATACCCTGTTCACAGTTGGGCTCCATATTGCACCTCATTTTTCAGGAATGAGTTTAGATTTCATAAATCAAACCAGATGTTCTAAGTATCATGGTAATTTTACAGATTGAATACTGTATGAGACATTTTAATTCGGGGCCTCGCAGTAAGGAGACCCGGGTTCACTTCCCAGGTCCTCCCATGGTGGAGTTTGCATGTTGTCCCCGTGTCTGCGTGGGTTTCCTCTGGGTACTCCAGTTTCCTCCCACAGTCCAAAGACATGCCGGTTAGGTGCATTGGCGATTCTAAATTGTCCCAGTGTGTGTTTGTGTGTGTGTGCCCTGTGGTGGGCTGGTGCCCTGCCCAGGGTTTATTTCCTGCCTTGTGCCCTGTGTTGGCTGGGATTGGCTCCAGCAGACCCCCATGACCCTGTAGTTAGGATATAGCGGGCTGGATAATGGATGGATGGATGGATGAACATTTTAATGCACACCCCATTTTTTACATAGGGGACAGGATGAATATGTCCCAATTTTGTAATTCAAGTTATTTCAGTTTTCAGTCCCTAATTAGGACTTGGGACATCTCATCATAGTTTGCAAAACACTTAAAGAAAAGAAGGCATGGCTGATTGTATTTTGCTTCAATATCTCTGATTAGGTAGACTTCTGTGTGCATTATATACACTTCTCTTATTCAGTCATGTTGGATTGCTGCCATTCCTCTGCAGCAGTACAAGAGCTACAAATTGTAATTTAAATGAAGCTTTACTTTTCTGACAGCTGGATGTCAGTGTTGCAGAACAGTAAAGAAGAAGCCCTCAATGCTGCTTTCAAGGGGGACCAAGGCCAGGACCAAGACCAGAGCATAAAGGAGCTTACTCGCTCGGTTATTGCGGAGGTCCGGCAGATGCCAGGCAACGAAGTGTGTTGTGACTGTTCAGCTCCAGGTAAATATGACTTTATTGCATTTTCTTACAAACCATTTTGTACTGTATTTGAGTGAAAGATCATAGCACTTAACATGTGACGTGTAAGATGTGGTTATACCAGAAAAGTTAAATAAGGAAAGATTTTGATAACATCTCCATTTTGCAATGATTAGTTAATTTAGTTGCTTTATTAGGGCAGCATGGTGGCACAGTGGTTAGCACTGCTGCCTCTAAAATCCATTAACCTATGTTTGAATTTCAGCATTGTGCTGAGCTGGCAAGCCTGCTTTGTGCCCATGTCTAAAGTCATATATTAGATTAATCGGCCATGTGGCCATGTTACTGGGACATGCGATAAACTGTCTTTCCATCTGTGGTAAGTTCTTGAATCTGATACTTCTGTTATAATACTATCTATCTATCTGTCTATAAAAAGTATTCACTCCCTTGGAAGTTTAAATATTTTGGTATACAGTATTGAATCACATTGGATTTAATTTAGCTTTTTGATCAACAGAAAAATACTCAACGTCAATGTGAAAACAGATCTCTGTAAGTGGTCTAAATAAAATGTATACAGTACAGTATATGAAACACAAAATAATCTATTGCATACGTACTGAATTGAGGAATAATGATCAATGTGACACCCACCTGGGGGATGCCAATAAATGTTGAAAATGGACAGATGAATTTTACCTTGTTTAATTAATTACAAGTTTTGCCTTTGCCGATACCCGTAATTAATCCAATAATTCGACAAGGCTTCTACTTTCTTTACCTTACATTTCTCTGTTGTAGGAGGGGGTCTCCGACGTTTAAACTTATATCAAGGTAACTTAGGCAGACTTGTTTTAAGAAACAGAATAATACAATTTATTGTTAAACACAAGGATTATAGAGATATAATAACTTCATTTATATGTTGACATACAAGACAGGACGTGGACAAACTAGACATACAAACATATAACATAGAGAGGCTGGCTGTCTACTTGCTCTTTAGAGTTCTAATTTATCTTGGCACAGATGAATAGTTTTATGATACCAAGCCTTTAAAGATGATGTCTGGTTGTGAGGAGGTTTTGCTTTGCTGCTGCTCTGGGTTAAAGTGAAGGATTCTTCTTGACTTGGAGTTTACCCTTTTATTGCTGCATGATCCCTTAATTGTGGTGTGCATTGTTCCTTTCAGATTTCTGTTTTGTCTGCAACTCTTTCTGGCACAAGAGTTTAGATGCTGAAGTTCCCTTCTTGAAGTTGATGCCTGCTTCTCAGCCTTTTCAGCCCACTGGCCCAGAGCTCTGGCTTAGCTAACTGGACTTCAGCTTTTGGGTCCATAAAGATAAGAAAATCATCAAAAGAGAGAGAGAGAGCGAGCGGCTCATCTTATCTTAGTTTCTGAAAGTGGTAGTTGTTTCAGAGATTTCCCATCAGTTTTGGAGAGTGTGCTCAGGAGTGACCCGGGCTGAGTGCCCTAGGAAATCCCTGAGTGTTTCTTTTGCATTCCCTTGGGAGAGCCACCTGAGAGAGAGAGAGAATATTTCCCACATTCCTCAGATTGGACAAGTATAACTAGTTTTAATAGAATGTATGACTTTTCCTGATTGGATTAAAGTCACTTCAATTACAAAATGAGTGTGTCCTCATAGGTGAGCTTTTCTATCCATCAGAGTTGACATTCCTTGAATTATAGCTCTTTGTTCTTGCTTGAGTCCATTTTGTGCCTTCTGGATCAAGAAGTCTGCAGTGGGGCCTCTGGAGAGATTTCACCTTTGTTACCAGATGAAGTCCAGGAATATCCTCGAACAAGCTGGAGTTCAGTTGCTTAGCTTGGAATGCAGGTAGGGGAAGGCATAGCTGGAAGCCTGTATCCCTTTTGAATCTGTTTTCTTAACAGGAGTAGGGTGACACTAAAGCCTAGTAGAATGGGCAATACAGTATTCTCTCGCTTTAATATGACACATCTAAATCATCACTGGGACAGCCCATTGGCTTTACATGTCACAGAATTAGTTCAGTGGAGGTTACCTGTCTGGGGTTTCAGTTGATTGTAGAATAAATGCTCTTGCATGTGGAAGGTCCAGCTTATGGTGAGTCAGCACGGTGACCTAAACTACACAATGAAGACAAAAGAACACCCAGAGCAACTCCATGAAAAGGAGATTTAAAAAATTACAAGTCAGGGGATGAAAACAAGAAAATATCCAAGTCACTGAACATAATCTTGTAGTCTAGTTAAATATTGTGATGGGTGGATGAAGCCACATGAAACTTTTGAGGCTTCTTCATAGCCTCAAAAATAGTCTTGGAGTTTACAAAATCTGCCCGATGTCACAAGCTCAAGACAGCCGAGGAAGAATGCAGTCAAGCCCATATTGACTGCATAGTTTCAATCTGACAAGTGCACTAAAAACCTAAGGACGCTTTGTGTCTTTGTCTCTTGTTTTTTTTAGATCCAACTTGGCTGTCTACCAACCTTGGCATTCTGACGTGTATAGAATGTTCAGGCATTCACCGAGAGCTTGGTGTTCACTACTCCAGGATACAGTCTCTTACACTTGATGTCCTCAGCACTTCTGAATTGCTTGTAGGTCAAATCATTTTGTACTCTCATTTTAACATTTCTTTATTGTCCAAACCTAGGCTAATGTGTGATTTTTTTTTTTTTTTATTTGACAAATCTGTTCATTCTTCATTCGAGATAAATTATGTTGTGTTATTTTTGCTCATTTGCATCAGTGTATCTCAGAGTTATTACAGAGAGACGCAGTCTGGAAGATTTGCCAGTATAACTGACTTCATGCATTCTAAGAATTAAGATATTGGGCTAATCTCACATTCTTTTTCAGCTTGCTTTTAGTATTGGCAATGCAAGATTTAACGACATTATGGAGGCCACCCTGTCAAATGACTTTACAAAGCCTATTCCAAAGAGTGACATGTGAGTATGTGTCAAGTCCCCTGTTGGTCAGTGCATATGCACATTGCTGTGTGTTTTTTTTTTTTTTTTTTTGATGAATATCCACAGAGCTTATTTGTCTTTGTTTTATTGTGGAAAGGCTTTTGGGGGCA
The DNA here is from genome assembly GCA_026402145.1 of Polypterus bichir lapradei. Taxonomy (NCBI): domain Eukaryota; kingdom Metazoa; phylum Chordata; class Cladistia; order Polypteriformes; family Polypteridae; genus Polypterus; species Polypterus bichir. The sequence goes on along the minus strand of JANRMT010062850.1, from coordinate 9,835,668 downwards.
TCTTTCCTTAATATATAAACCCCTCATCTATAATACATATTCTTTTTTAAGCAAACCCACCTATATGACTAAATCTTTTTCACTCTGACTTTTGACAGCACTTGGGTATGTAGCCTGTACTTTATTCTAGATTGTGGTACTGCATCGATTCTTACACAGCCTGAGTGTACTCCTCACTTACTGATCTAACTTATGCTCTTAGTCCTCGATTGTAGAGTAAAGAGGCATGCAAGTTAGAGAAGCAAGTAATTAGTTCAATTTACAAATATAATGTTTAGAATATCAATGCTCTGTAATCTTACATACTAAGGCAAATGAAGATGTGATAACCTACGCCATACAACCTGGCAGTGCTTGTTGGTCAGTCTTCCAGATGGTTGAAGTCTGTTTTGCTGTTGCTGTGTAAGTGTCTCTCAGTAATGATGTTTAAAGAAGCCAGCATCTTGAGCAGCTCCTCCTCGGCTCTTATAAAGATAAATCACATTTCTCCATTTCCATATCCCTGATAACTCCTGCTCTCTTTATCACCCAACGCTTATGCATCTAGCTTCCTGTCTATGGAGGCACTGCATTCATCTTATTTTGTCTCATATTGAGGGGTCATAAAAACTAAAATCTTGTTGAGGCAAGCAAGACGGAGGGTTTCTGATTGTTCTAGTACACACTGTAACCTAGAGCAGTGGTTCTCAAACCATGAGTTTCTGTAAGCCCGGAATGGGTCACCAGCTATTTTTAAAAAAAGAAAAAAAAAAGCTTATTCAGTGGGTGAGCACCTTCAGTAAAGGTGGGTCAAAGGATGCCCTCGATGCTTCACTGGTACCTTATGCACTGTCCCCCAACCACTCTTTGAAGTAATTAGAGTATAACAACACACTGTAAATTCACTGGATTGTGAAGTAGTGTAAAACTGAGTCACAAAGACAAATAGGTTGATAAATACTGACTTAAAGTACATGCTTGTATACCTGAGCATTCTCTTGGGAAATTACCATAACACTACAAATGTATAAGTTACAATTCAGAGCAGTAACAGAGGATAGTAGCCAAAATAAAACATGTGTGAAGTCCACTATGTCAAATCAATGAACCCCCCTTCAGTCTCTAGTACGTTCATGTTCATTCCTCAAGCAGTCTCACATGCTGTTTAAATTGAAGTGACATGGCCACTGGTGAAGCCATTTTGATATCACTGAAGTAACTAAAGGGCAGTTCCTATCGACCAAGTCCATGTGAATGATACTTCACTTAAAACAGTTCCTTCCAATCCCTTGCTCTTGCCAAGGTTGATCTTACTAGGAGATACTTCCCCATTAGTCACATATGTATTCTAGAACATAACATTTTTCAAATCTACCCAACTACTTTAAAAATGTTTTGCTATGTATTTCCCAACAGGAATGCCAGGAAGGAGTATATTGTCGCCAAGTATGTTGATCGAAGATATATCCGGAAGAACAACAGTGATGATATATATCGCCTTTACAACACAGTAAGAAGTCAAGATATAAATATGTTGCTGCAAATCTATGCAGAAGGGGCAACCCTGGCAGCACCCGTTCCAATACCAGAGGGGCAGGCAAGTATACATATTGTCTATATGGACTTTATTGCCCAGTTTAGTTTCAGTATGATTTTGTTGCATGAATTCCTCCATGTATAGTTGAATTGGGCAAAGTCGGTGATGCCTAATTGAATCTGTCTTGGACTCTTGAGTCATGTTTGAAAATGAGCACTTTCTTCTTCTCTGAACATGACTCAGTAAATCCTGTAGTAGTCTTGGGTGTAAATTATTGAAAGTACTAATTACTTCTCCTGATTTGTATTAATTGTTTCAGAGGTGATGCAGAGTCAAACACAGCATGGTGTAGCTTAGTAGAATTTTGTAGTAGTCCTGGTCCCAACAACGATGTATCAAGATACTATTTAGATGTATCAGCTGCACTATTCAGCTACGTTAAAATATCAGATTGAACAGGAAGTTGGATTTTTTTTAACTTCACACATGGAGTAATGATCATTTCCTGTTGTAGGACAGGTGAGCTAGCTGCCATATCTCAATTGCTGGCAGTTTTGGGTCCCCACCTCCCTGACTTTAATTCTAACAGTTCTTAAAAAAAAAAAAAAAAAAAAAGTGGATAGACTGGACAATCTGCCATTTAACCAACTTGCCTATGCATGCAACAGAATGTGCAGCGACGGATCCTCCTGGCACTTCTCAAAATGTATCAGTACTTCTAGTAGTGCCTTCACAAGCCAAGATCAGGTGGAATAATGCTGCAGGTGAATAAATGAAACATCTGCATTGTGTCACTTGTTGTCTTCTGCAAATCTCTGAAGATCCACTAGTTTAAAAGAAATGATCCTCTTTTATTTACACCGAAATACACAGATGATGACTTGGTTTACATAGCCTTAGAAGTTTACTTTTGCTTTCAAGCACAGATAATTAAAGGATTTACATGGAAGAAACACTTAGTGATTATGAACATTGCTGTAAGGACCAGGATTGTAGAAGGCTATACTGGAGGATGCTTCCCCATTAGTCACATAATATTATATAACATAACATTCTCAAGTCTGTTAGGTTGTGAACAAATATATTATGATTTTTATGCAAAGCAATTTTGAAATTGCAGTACAATTGTTTGTATGATTTGTAGTGGTTCAGGGTCACACAGACAATTAGTGGTGGGACTTGAGCTGGCGTCTTTCTCCTTTATAGTCCAAGCTTTTAAAACGGAGCTGGTTTGGGTTATTTACTGCTGCCAAATATTTATGACAAATTACTTATTAGGACAACTTTTGTCTTAAAATATTTAGGACAAATTTACTGCTGCCAAATACTTAGGACCAATTAGTTCAATAAAGGAGAAGAGAATTTCACAAACATTTAATGAACAATGGACTATAACTGTTTATGCCTCCTCAGGATCTAGGTGAAACAGCTCTACATTTAGCAGTGAAGCAGGCTGATCGGAGTGCCCTGCCACTTGTCGACTTTCTCATTCAGAACAGGTTTGATGCAATTTTAAATGTTTTCTCTTAAGTTTTATTTTCAGGCCAGTACAGTTAACACGAATGATCATAAAACAGTATCTTGTCCTGATTGACATATTTTCCATTGTAAAGCTCAACTTAAACTTGAGCATTGCCAGTATGATGCAGCGAAGCAGTGTCTCCTAGGATTTGATTCAACAAATTTATGAAATATAATTGTACCTTTGTAAGGTGTACACAGTTTATGATTTTGCAAATTAGAGAGGTGGCTTCAGTCTATCAACTACATGGTTAAGTTGCCTCTGTTTTTCATCCAGTGTTGCCTGTCTAGAGTTTGCATGTTCTCCCCAAGGCTCTATGGGTTAAGTCAGTGTCGCATTACACAATTACAAATGTCAGACTTGCCAAATTATCCCCGATGTGAGCGTGAGTGTGTGTGGAAGTGAACACTGCAATTGACTGGCACACCTTTTACGAATGGTCTCTGCCTTGGGCCCAATACTGTCCTTGTAATCTTCAATTGGTTTAAGTAGGTTTTAGAATATTAAGGTTTCCTAATGTGTCATCCAAACACCTTTTAAAACCCCAGAGTGTCTGCATCATCTCCATGACATAGTCATTTGTTTCAAGCACTTCTGTAAAGAAGTAGTTTTTGGTTTCCAACATAACACATTTGAAAGTAGACTTTTTAGGCCACCCTCCTCACTAGATTAGCAAATATTTTAGTTGTCCTAATATACAGCATCATCAAGATACGTTTTAATAGCTTGCAAGGTTTACATTTAGATTAGATTAGAGAAACTTTATTAATCCCAAGAGGAAATTTGGATGCAGACAGCAGCAGAAACATAGAAAACAAGGCTACATACTCACAGGACAAATAATACAGCCAATCAATAAACAAATTAATATTATGCAGAAATTTCAAAATTAATTTAAAGAGTATGTTGGGAGGAAGCATTGAATTACCTGATATCAGCACACTGTAGAGAAATGAAACTATGGCTAAAATTCTCCAAAAGAGGACCTCCTGGTGGGGATTGTTAATGATGGCATCCAATTTTACCACCATCCTCTTTTCCATAACAGCTTCCAGTGTGTCCAGGGTTACCCCTGTGATGGAGGAGACGTTCCTGATAAGTTTGTTCAAGCATTGTGCATCATTTGACCTGACATTTTTCCCCAGGAGACTGCAGCATAGAGCAATATCCTGGCTACTACGGACTGATAGAACATCTCCGGCAGAGACTCGAGTCTCATTATGAAGTACAGTCTGCTCTGGCCCTTCTTGTACAACATCGCTATGTTGCCAGACCAGTCCAGTGTGTTGTTTATGAGACCCCCTTAGGTACCTGTGGCTCTGCATAATTAATGTGTCCTCCCCCTGAATGGGGACTGGTGTCAGAGGCACCCTGGCATGCAAGGAATCCACCACCAGCTCTTTTGTCTTGTTGATATTCAGGTGTTTCTTCGTACACCACAAGGTAAAGTCCTCCACAACCATCCTGTACTCTGACTCATCTCCATTATTAATGCAGCCTATGATGGGCAAGTCATCTGAATATTTCTGTAGGTGCCAAGCAGTGGTATTGTACTGGAAGTCTGTTGTGTAGAGGGAGACACATGAACATGGAGGGAGACAGGACAGTTCAATAAAGTGCTCCAGTATTGCACACCACCATTTCTGACACACAGTCCTTACCAACTGGTGTCTGTTGGTGAGGTAGTCCATGATCCAAGAGATTGTAGGAGCATCAAGACTCAGAGCCTTGAGCTTTTTTCCAGTCAATGAGGCAGAATTGTGTTAAAGGCACTGGAAATATCAAAGAACATTCTCCTGATTGTGGTACAGGCTTTGTCCAGGTGGGAGTGGGCTCTAGCATCCTCCATACCTGTCTGATAGGCAACTTGTAGAGGATCCAGATGTTCTGAAACCAGGGGTATTAGTTGTTTTAGGACCTGCCCCTCAAAGGTCTTCATGATGTTTGAAGTTGACTTGAGTTTTTTCTTCAGATTTCCACAGCCCTTTGTGTGTAGAAGTACTTTACACTTGAACTGAACTGAGAACTTACCTACATGGGTTCTCCTCCAAATCACAAAGACGTACTTGTTAGATTAATTGAAGACGCTAAATTGGTGACCATGGGGTGTGTATGTGAGTGAGTGATTATGTGTGTGTGCTCTGTGATGGAATGGCACCATGACCAGGGTTTGTTCCTGCCTTGTATTTAATGCTTCCAACTCCATGCCTCAAAACAGGAGTAATCAATTACTGAAAATGGCAGAGTGAGAGGGTGTTGCATTTTAATTTAAATTACATAATATTTGTAAAAATATGTAAATGTCTTTTGTAAAGGATAATCTGGCCGTACAAATTTTAACAATTTCATCCCTGCTGTATTTCTTTACAAATGATCAGTTTAAAAGGTAATACGACATATTTAGTATATTGAGTAACACATCTTGGAATCTAATAAAGTGCTATTTTACTAATCGTTACTTTTTCTTGAAATTAAATATATACTTTAGCTCACAGGGAAAATGAATATGATATTCTTTACTGTAGATAATATTTAAAAAAAGCAGTCTAGCTGATTTTTTTTTTTTTTAACTAAACTTTTAAGTCCACAAACTTCAGAGCCCTTTCACTACTTGAAATCTGATTAGAAACCTGGGTGTGCCCAGTGATCTGCTATCAAAGTCATTATGTGGCAGGGATTAGATTTCTTTAGAGAACTGTTCCAATGCATCTGTATTTTCTAGAAATAATTTGTTTTTCCCACATTTGTGGTCAGCGGGAGCATAGAGAAGACGACGACAGATGGGAGCACAGCCCTGCACTACAGCTGTCAGCTGAACAAAGTCGAGTGTGTCAAACTACTGCTGAAGGGAAAAGCTGCACTGCAGGCAAGTAAGTAGACATTGGCGAAGAATGCTTAAGCTGAAACTTGATTTTTTTTGTTACTGTTCATGCCCATAAGGATGTGAAATTAGAGATATTATAAGCCTTGGGTTTCAATGACTTCATTTTCTTTTTACACTCTCTGTCATGGACTTATGATATTATAGAATGCCGAAGATGGGATGAGTAAACAAGTGACCTACTTCATCAGAGCTTTTTTTTCCATTTTAACAAACCAGACATTTGTTTTTTTGTAGTTTTTCACATTTATCTCATTCTTTGCTAACTGTTCATGTGTCATATGACATTCTAAAGGCAATGATTCTCAACCTTTTTGATGTCATGATCCCCTTTATCCCATGTAAGAGTCTTCATGAATCCCCTTGGTGATTCCTGCATGGTGAATCAAACGTGATCTTCAGAGGAGGGAGACAATCAAAAGCCATTATAAAACAATTATAACCATTATAAACAATAGCAAATCTTGATTCAGCCCTAGTAGCCCATGACTTTGGACCATGATTCAATGGTTGGGAAACATTGTTCTAAAACAGTGGCTTATGACATTGATTTTGCCCCTGCTGTATTAGCACCTTAATCTCCTGTTTTTTTTCTGTAATTTTAATCCTTGAATTACTCTGCTCTTCTTTAAAAGAGTCTTTAACACTAAACATGTCCTGTAAACCGAAACTTGTAAATCAACCATTGTCTGTGTGTGATGGCACATCAAAGAAGTTTCCTAGCAATAGAGAAGCACTCTGTCTGTGGCTGGTGCCAAGGCTAGCATTGGCGGGTTGGGGTTGGAGTGGGTATTGTCTCCAGAGTTTTGCTTTGCTCCCTCAAGTGCAAGGCAAGTAATTCATATGATTCATATAGAGAAAAAAATCCAAATTCTCCTGAAATCAATCTATCTATCTATCTATCTATCTATCTATCTATCTATCTATCTATCTATCTATCTATCTATCTATCTATCTATCTATCTGTCTGTCTATTTCTGTATTACATAGTGTCTTTCTTATCTATCTATCTATCTATCTATCTATCTATCTATCTATCTCTTATAGAGTGCCTTTCATATCTATCCGTCTGTTTGTCTACTCGAGATATGGCCATTGAATCACCAAATTAAGCAGAGAAAAAAAGTTTATTGTATGACATAGAGACCACAGGTAATACATTTCCGTGGCATAGAGTTTATGTCTTGTAAAATGTGTATAAGGTGATGAGATCAACCTGCCTTTATAAAATTGCCTGGTGTAGCTGGACTGAAGTTAGTGGATTACAGTCTGGGTTTGACTGATGAAAGTCTTCCCTTAAAAAAGAATGAGTTCTGATGTTTTTATAGCACTTCAAATATTCATTCATGTCCTTTTTTCTATTTCAGCTAATAATGCTGGGGAAACCGCCTTGGACATTGCTAAGAAACTGAACCACACAAAATGCACAGAACTGGTAAGGAACATTGGTTAGTCTTTTTGGAAAACTGTATAAGAAAGGGCAGAGCAGACTCTTTTTTTTTTATTTTTTCTTAGTGGACTGTATTCCTTTTAATATGGGTAGTGACATCCTGTATATGTTTTGCACCTGTGTGATAGCCAGTATGTGGTCTGCTGGGCTGGTAACATCACTTCATGAGAAGCTTGATTCCAAAAGGGAAGTTCAGACATGGGACTTAACTTAACTGAGTTAAAAGTTTTCTTCTTTTCTGTAACTTTTTGTGTGTGTTTACTGGGTGGTGTTGTTGTTAGTTATGCTGTTTCTTCAGCTTCTTTAAAAAGCCAAAATTCCCTCTTGGAACAAATATAGTACTTCTATCTATCTATCTATCTATCTATCTATCTATCTATCTATCTATCTGTCTGTCTGTCTGTCTGTCTGTCTGTGCTAACTGCAATAATTAAAACTGAAGACTGAAGATTACATGATTGAAATGTACTCAGATGATTAGTTTGTGAATATTAATAACCTTTTTTGGCAACATATTCTATTGAATCTAGGCAATATACAATTTTCTCATAAAAAATAGAAAAATTAAGCCCTTGCCAAATCAATAAACACTACTGTATATTTGATCCAATTAATTAGCTCTAAATCCTTAAGTTGCTTCAGACAGCAATAATTGCACCCGAGATAAAATTCTCTACATTACTGACGGGCACTGACTGGATATTCTGGGTTTCTTTCAACAACCCAAAAGTTTGTGCTGCAGATTCATTGGCACTTCTGAGTTGTCCCAGTATGATGAGTGGGTGTGAGTATAAGTGTGCCCAGTGATGGACCATCAAGCAGCCAGCATTGGTTTCTGCCAGGATTAGGTTCGGCTCCTGTGACGCCATTTAGGATCATTATGACAGTTTGCTTGCCTTCATTTTATTTTATTTGTCTGAGTCGTTTTATGTTGTTTAGCGTTTACAAGTGATAAAAAAAAAAAAAAATCCAGAAAAACTTAAATTCATGTAACTTAGGTAATTAACAATTAATAACAGACTAGTCCAGAGCAACCAGACAGAATACAGTGCATAGCAGAATAGATCTGCCATACATTACTGATAAAGTGTGCCTTCTACCATGTTTGAATTTTTTTTTGTATGTTCAAATTTTCTTAGAATAAAAAAGCAGAGAAAGAAGAATAAACAAAACCAATCATTTAAAATAAATAATGAAACACATTAGTTTGGTAAATGGCTCACCCCATCAAGAGGTTAGTGCTTCTTAGATTGGCATCAGTCCCTTAATATCTTGTGTTAGAATATGTAGATCAGGAAAATGGATGACTAACTATAGAAGTAAAGCAGTTTGAACAGATCTAAAAATGAATTACAAATATTTGAAAATCCAAATCCTGTGAAAAACTCTGACCCCGGTGTGTTTGAACTTTTGTACGTAATACTTGTGGATCCCTAAAATTTAATACAGTGGGGCAGATTTGATTGAAACAAATTTCCTAAGCGCTGATCTTTTTGCTTTTCTGAACAGATAACTTGTATTACACTAAATTTGGAAATGTACTGACCCTGGGTAGAAACAAACAATGCATTGCCTTTGTCTGATCCTTGACTTACTGTTCCCTGATAATCAAGTCTCCAGTGGTTGTACTATCACAAAAACATTTGTCCTCTCAAGATCACATGTCATGTTTTCACAGTTCGAGAAACCAAAAACCAGTGAAACACACTTTAAGGGTCTGCAGTTAATGACATAGTGTCACTTATGAAAAATGGACCAAAAATCAGTTTTTGACCCCTGAACAGTCTGTTGATCATTCTTTATTTTTCACTGGTGAACAGTTCAGTGTTCAACATGATTTTATTTATTTATCATTAAGTGCAGTGCTTATTAAAAAATATGATTGATGTTTATTAATTTTTTCAAACCCTTTGAGTACATGTTTTTACTTTCTCATCATGGGTTTACTTTAATGGGGGGAAAATGGCAAATTTGTCCATTGAAATGAAATCCACAACACATTAGCGTGTGCAAAAACTGAAGGGGTCTGAATACTTTCTTTTGTCCACTGTAGTTTATTGAAACAAGCACATCAATGATAAGAAATGCTTTGATGCCCAGATTTGCTAAACAATTGAAAGGAAGTTATGATTTGATTTTAAAAGAACATCTTGACCTTTAGCTGCCAATGATTGGACTTTATTTGTTTTACAATAGTGACACAAACTTAATTTTAAAGTAGGATCACCCACGCGCACAGTATGCCAGTCTGGGACTGTCCAATAAAGAAGCATGGAGACAGAGAACAAGCAGTTAGGTGGAGGCGGAAGTACCGCAACTTCTGTTAAAAGTGTTTTCATTTTGGTCTTTTATGTGTTTCAGCTGGAGCAGGTCCTGGCTGGGAAATTTAACTCTCAGATCCATGTGGAATATACGTGGGAAGCTCAACAGGATGACTTCTATGACAGTGAAGATGACTTAGATGAAAAGGTACCTTTTACATTTATATGCACCATAAGTATATATTGTATAAAGAAGACAACTTCAAAAGATTGGGGTTGCCAGCATGTAACTTTTGTCAAAGAAGAGAATAGCTGTTAGAACCGAAGTAAGCTTTGGACAACACTAATGCACCTTCTTCAGCAGTCTCTTCTAGATGGACTCTGTGTTAAACAAATGGCGGTTTTTAAGAAGAGGGAACTGGGAGAGGTGGGGACACAGGCGGTGCTGTAACTAGTACACTGTTCTTCTTCATCTTCAAAGTCCAATTTAACGAGAGACAAATGGCTAAGCAGCAGTGTCGCGTTTGTAATGTTATTAATACCAACAGCAGCGATACTTGTGTCAAGTGATGATAGAATAATTCATTTACTTTATCTTCTTTGAGTTTTTTCAGTTTTTGGTCTTAGTTTGGAAGCAGAACAGCATACCACCATGCACTAGGGTAGAGTATTGACGAGATAAAGAATGTCCGCCTCATACAGCATCATTTAGAAGCCAAGAACAAGGATGCTTGTCATATTGAACAGTGGAGTTTAAAGTCATTGTAAGAGCCATTTGTTATTTAGTAAGGTTATGTCAAACTGATTGAAGTATTTTCTTAGTTATGTTAAAATATTTACCTATATATTAATGCTTGGGACTGTAGGAGATTATATAAATGCATCCAACCATCCATTATCCAACCCGCTATATCCTAACTACAGGGTCACGGGGGTCTGCTGGAGCCAATCCCAGCAAACACAGGGTGCAAGGCAGGAAACAAACCCTGGGCAGGGTGCCAGCCCACCACAGAGATTATATCCTCCACAAGTTAGTTTGAAACGGAATACAGTATTCTAATGATTTCTTGTCCCTCTGACTACAGATTAGTCCCAGTTTGTGCTCTGCTTTGCTCTTGGTAAGGCATGGAGGGCAAGCAGTTTTCAAATTGTATCATAATGTACTGAAAGTGCTGTACATACAGAATGTACTGAATATATTAAGTAAAGCATATGTAAGTTTGCCGTAGAGAAATAACACAACCTTCAAGTATAGAAAGCAACTGAAGTTTAACAAGAAAAAGCTAAGTTTGTATTTGAATCATTTTTTCCTCTTTTACCTTTTATTCTGCACATTTAATGACTTTTTTCTCTATTTTTATGTGAACTGTTTTAGTTTGAACTTTCACTAAACTTTATTGGACTGAGAAATTTCCTTTGTTATCCGTCTGACTCATACTGGATCCTACTTTGCCAACTAAGAAGCTGCTTGGTTTTGGGAAACTGGAAAAGATGCAGTTACATCCATGATATATATTTGCCATTTTCTTCATCTTTTCTTTATTAGATTAGTCCACTTCAGAGGTCACACAGATCACAGATGTCAGGTGGAAAAGCGGCTCATCGGTGGAGTTACGTAAACACCTGCGTCACTAATAAGACCTATGAGAATATCGAGTTTCTCAAAACGGGGTCCTTTCAGGGCTCGCCTGTGGATGGTGTGCCGCCTCCTCTGCCTGTTAAAAGCATTCAGCGAGGTGAGTGACTGACTATGATTTGCATCTTCTTTCAGTTCAGACCAAGTCAATATTCATGCATCAGTATACTTCCCAAATCTGCTTTACTCTGAACAATCAATTATGTTGTCTGTTAGGCTTTTTCTCTGAATTTACTGTCTTAATCTTTTTTATTTATTTATCTGGTCTGTACAATGCTATATACTGTTGTCACAAAAACGAGACATAAACAGATAAAGGTTTGGGGCAGCCACCCGTATAATATGGTATCCCGGCTGCAAAAGTCGTTTTTATCAGATAACCAGCACTGAAGTGCATACAACTGAGTCCAGAACAAGACTGAGGGAAAAGGGAAAAGGGGCAGGCTTTTAAAGGGGAAGACAGGAAGTGAGGTCATAAGGATCGGGCACGTGTTCTTCAATCATTGGATCACGCCCGGACGTGACGTCAGAGGGGCCGGAGCTGATAAGGTCTACTTCCATTGGCTCGGTCCCGGAAGTGACGTCAAGAGAGCCAGGTGGAATCTCCCGGGAATGGTCTACAGGAAAGGGAGAGAAAGAGTCAGTGCACTCTTCCACATCCCGGCATGCCTCAGAACTGCCTTCACTCAAGCCCTTTAGCTGCCTCCCATGCGCACGTGTGTGACACTGTATACCCTGCCGTTCTATCTTAAACTCTGTGAAGTGCCTTGAGCATGGGAAAGGCGCTATATAAATACAATGTATTATTATTATTATTATTATTATTATTATTATTATTATTATTATTATTAGGGTAGCAAGGAGTTGGAGCCTAGCCTAGTGTTGTGCCTACTAAAGACAGAACAGGCTTGTCCCAAAATGGACAATATTACACCTAAATGCCACTAAAAGGACAGCTGGAAAAACAGCTGAAAAACAAATCAAGAAATGAAGGACTAGTTAAGGAGATGTAACAATGTTAAGTTTTGAAATGAGGGCAGCATGGCAGTGCAGTGACTACTGCTGCTGTCTCATGAGCCTGGCTTCCTATGTTTAAATTCACAATGGTAGTATCCAGCAGGGGGCGCTTGTTTAATGGGAAAAGAATCATTAAGAGAGTGCAACCTTTACTATTCCACTAATATACATAAAAACATATAAAATAAAGTACGGCGGTGATTCTAAAAGAAAGAAAGAATCAGTAACACGTAAGGCAGATTATATTTTAGCTTTCAGTTTAATACTGGCTTACAGTAACACTCATAATAAAACAATAGTCAAAGGAGAGCTATTGTTGACCAAAGCATGATGCACTTGAGGTTTCCTACGATCGCTGCTTGTCTAGTCTTTGACAGAGAGAGTAGGAAAGCATTGTGTCCCAGACACAGGCAGGAATGACGTCTTCCATCCGCCTGTAGGTAAGCTCTGCTGTTCTGCGCATTGCCTAAACATGTATACCTTTTCTACAGTCTCAAAAATGATCATGCAAGCTCCAAGGATGAGTACAATCTGGTTTGCTGGTTCAACACTCACAGAAAATAGAACAGCTACCAGAAACTGAGCTTTTTGGGTCCCTGCACATTCCTTCTTTACCCTGAATACCCTGCCTTGAACATTTTTGTTTATTTCTTGTCATGAGTCTGTCTCCTCAATCAGCCAGCTTGCTTGGTAATATTAATTTGGGAAGCCCTGAAAACAGCTGAATGACTCTGGTGAAACTGGCCATAATATTGATCAAGGCACAGCAGCACTGCAGTCCTATGTAACACGTGAGTCATCTCATCTCCCTGCCTTGTGTGTTATGTGAGAGACACGTGTCTTTTTCCTGCCAGTTGTCTTACCTAAATGTGTCTGGTATGAATAAAATCAGATACAATGAAATACACTTTACAGATCAAAGTGACATACTTTTAACACTGGCTACACTACAAAGGTATGCTGTCCATGTGGAGTTTACACGTTCTACATGTCTCTACTTGGCCCTCTGCATTGAGCTTAGCACCCAGAGCTGCCATGATAGGCTCTAGTCCACCCCACAAACCCTGAGTTGGACTAAGCAGATTTGAGAATGTTGTCATATACAGGGTGGCCCACGAAAAAGTGGCCCGCCTCCACCGAGATGACTTCCGTCTCATCTGCCGCTGGATCGGCGGCTGCGGTTGTGATGCCTGCCTTGTTTCCTTGCTGTCTGACCCCTAGAGATCACTTTCAGCATCTTCTGTAAATGTAAGTACCAAGTTTGGTCATTGTTCTCTTCACCACGTAATGTTGTTGTCTCAGTGGAGACAGGCCACTTTTTCATGGGCCACCCTGTATTACAGTATGTTATGTAAATGCAGTAAGCGGCACTTAAGTGGTAATTATTAGTAGGCTTGAATAGCTCACAAATGATTGTTCAGATGCTTATTTCCACTTTTCAATTAGGTCGCTCAGATCCACTAATATCTTCACCTTCTTATGAGTGCCAACCTCCGATACGACGCCCTTCAAATCCAACATCACATCCTGGATATGAGAACTCAAACTCCCAAGTTTCACCAGGCCGCCTCAGTCCCAGTCAGCCAGATGCTCCGGTGTGCCGTCGATCCTCTGCTCCCAAGAGTGCTGGAGAGCCTGCTTGCCGGCTACATAGGCAGACCGCTTTCTGGGACAGTACAGTACAACCTGAATCCCGGAGAAATGGAATGGATCCGGCCCATCTTGGACCTATCAGGTAACAATAATGCAAGCATTTAACTAAAGTAGTAGCAGGAGTTAGCTTAAGTAAAAGATGAGTTTTGGTTGTGTGTCAAAAGGTTGGTTCAACTTTATAAAATTTGTATGCTTTTAATAGTCCACACAATATAAATGTACATTTTAAGGTGGTGTTGTGGTTAGGAGATGTGGACCATGTTGCCAATGTAGGCCTCATCTCTAATTCAATTTGTGACTTCAGATGAATCACATTATCTCCCTGTACTCATACTGTTCTCTATGAAGAAATACATAAATAATAGACAGCATAATATGTGCAGAAATAATTATGCTTTGTATAAAAAGTAGGTAGTGTGGCCCTCTAGTGGTTAGAGGATATTTTCAATTTTTTTCAAGTCAAACTTCATAATCATGGTACACATTAATATGGTATATGGAAATTGTGTTCTAAAGTGAAGTGTTATTTATTGATTTTAAAAATGCCTTGTCTGTTCTTGCAGTTTACAATGGGGCTTTAGGGTACCAGTATCTATAAGTTAAAGAAAAAGCCTTAAAACTTAGGAAATATGACCACTTTAAAGCAGAAAAGGTTTCAATTTAAGAGAACATGCCTTCCATGTTTATAGGGCATCTTTGTGACAGTGGAGGAAAACGTTAAACGTGGAGAAATTTGTTGGTACCCCTCACCCCCCATTAAAAAGAATAACTCACAAATGTCTCTGAAATAACACAAAACTGACAAAAGTAACTGGAACCCATCATTGTTTATTCGCTATTTTACAAAAAATAGTTTTGATACAACAGAATATTTTAAATAACAACACAAATAAAAATGGCCTTGACAAAAATAATGGGACCCTTAAGCTAATATTTTGTTGCCCATTTTTTAGAGGCCATCACTGCAAACAACCAATTTCTGGAGGTCTCAATGAGACATCTGCACTTGTCCACACTTGTCCTGAGCGAACTGCTCCAGCCGGGCCAGGTTTGAAGGAGGGCCTTCTCCAGACTCCCATGTTTCAGTTCTTTCCATTGATGTTTGATAGATTTCAAGTCAGGGCTCATAGAAGGCCACTTCAGAATAGTCCAATATTTTACTCTTAGCCATTCTTAGGTGCTTTTAGCTGTGTGTGTTGGAAGGTCTGTGACCTGTGACTGAGACAGAGCTTTCTGACACCGGGCAGTACGTTTCATTCCAGAATGTCTTCATAGTCTTGAGATTGTATTATTCCCTGCACAGACTCGAGGCACCCCGTGCAGGCAGTGTCACTCCCTGGTGTCCAAGGCTTCATTAATTCAGTCAACACCTCTGGCTTACTGTGTAACCCTTACTAAGTCATGTCATCACTTGACTAGGTTCATATTGCACAAATATTGCATTATTAAAGCAGAATATGTGAACCCAAAGTGGTTTGGTCCAGGACTGTACAACACATGGATGTAGATTCAGTACCTGCCACTAACTGAATGTTTGAAGTTACTGAACCTGCAAGTTCTCATATTGAGGAAATAACAAAATAAAGGCATTGCACTTGTAAATCAGGCTCCCTGATGACTCAAGTGTGTTACTCCTGGTGAATCAGTAAACCTGCCAGACTTCACAATGTGGGAATTTGACAAAAAACTGAACTGTACCAGTAAGGTAGGCACTGTGGCCCCCTAGTGGTCAAGGCATTAGACTGTACCTAGTATTAGTGTAGTCCCTGTCTGTGGCTTACTGTGTGATTCTGGCTGACTCACTTAAAGTGTCTGTGCTCCAACTGTACCTCAGCAACATGCTGCCTTAATAGTCATCTTCCAAAAAAAATTATAATGAGTATGACTGTGCGCTAGGTGGTGCTGCTACCTCACTGATTCAACATCCTCAGTTCACATCTTTGTCCGCTCATCATCTGTATGGATGTTGCGTGTCCTCCCCTTGTCTGCACTGCTTTTCCTTCCACATTCCCAAAGATGTGTTTGGTTAATTGGTGAGTCCAAAGTGGCCCCAGTAGGAATGTGAGTGCCAAGTGTGTGTGTGGTGCATGAGTGAGCCCTGTACTGTCAGAAACGACTCTAGCCCACCACATCTATGAACTGGATAAAGTGGGTTTTGAAAATGTAGTGTTCTATCAGACGGTTGTGGCGAGCGCCCTCTTCTAGGCGATGGTGTGCTGGGGAGGCAGCATAAAGAAGAGGGACCCCCTCACACCTGGACAAACTTGTGAGGAAGGCAGGCTCTATTGTAGGAATGAAGCTGGACAGTTTAACATCCGTGGCAGAGCGACGGGCGCTGAGCAGGCT
Source organism: Polypterus bichir lapradei (assembly GCA_026402145.1). NCBI lineage: Eukaryota > Metazoa > Chordata > Cladistia > Polypteriformes > Polypteridae > Polypterus > Polypterus bichir. Next base: position 9,819,386 of record JANRMT010062850.1, on the reverse strand, counting down.
CCTGTCAATCATGGAGAATCGACTGCATGCACTGAACAGTATCATCTCCAGGCAGAGGAACAGTTTTAGCGACAGACTGCTGTCACCGTCCTGCTCCACTGACAGACTGAGGAGATCTTTCCTCCCCCACACTATGCGACTCTTCAGTTCCACCCGGGGGGGTAAACGTTAACATTATACAAAGTATTGTCTGTTATACCTTCATTTTTATTACTCTTTAATTAATATTGTTCTTTATCAGTATGCTGCTGCTGGAGTATGTGAATTTCCCCTTTGGATTAATAAAGTATCTATCTATCTATCTATCTATCTATCTATCTATCTATCTATCTATCTATCTATCTGTCTATCTAACTTTATAATGACTGTGCTAGCGAGCATTTTATATTTTTAAACATCTATTAATGGGTCAGGTAAAAGACATCTTACAAATTATTAGCTATTCAGCTATTCAGTTTTTTTGAATATTCAATTCTACAGATTATGTGTTTCTTTAATAAGATTTTCTGACATTTTAATGATTAAAACTCTCATGCTAATTTGAATGGATAATATCTGCATAGCCCCATGATATGGCTTAATTAAAGTGTCACTTTTTAATAGACTGTGGTAGGATTTAAAAGAGGAAGGCACAGTACTTTCATAATATATTTCTGTGGGAGGTGCGTTAAAAAAAATTTATTAAAATATATAAATTAGTGGGGGTCACATCAGTATGGTAATTTGTGCTGCTGCTTTATAGATCCAATGTCCAGGGTTCTAATGCTTTGCCTGGTTGTTTCTCTGTGTGGAGTTTGCACATCCTTCCAAAATCTGTGTAATTCTTGTCTTGCACATGCAAGATGTGTAGGTTAGGGTTATTATCATTTCCAGACTGGCACTATGAGTGTCCATAAATAGAGCCTGCAGTGGACTGGCACCCCCTTCAGGATGATTCCTGCCAGGACAGGCTGCAGCCCACACCACTCAGATCTGGATTACAAAAGTTGTTTTTGAAAGGCTTATTTTTTTTTTTTCCAGATACTTCACAGACAGGGAACAGCAAGCACATAACCTGCATTCTGTTCTCCCTTCCTTGGCTCCCTGTGTCTTACAGGAATTTATATAATATTCTACTAATAACTTATAAAGCTTAAAATGGCCTTGTACCAGACCACCTCAGAAACCTCCTCCAGCATTCTGCTCCTGTCTGTCACTAAGGTCCACCATTATGGTAGTCTGGTTGTGCCCAGAACGAACCTGTAGTCTATGGGTGACAGAGACTTCAGTGCTGTAGACTTTGGAATGACTTCCCTGAAATTAATGAGATCAGCCGACTCAACTCATTCTTTAAAAAAAAAAAAACATCTTAAAACTCCTTTGTCCAGCGAGGCCTTAAACTGAACCTGACATTCTGACCTTCATCTCAGCTTACCCTCTCTGTCCAGATGCCTAAGTAGATTTGTGTTTGTATCACAAGTTATGTTATTTGTTCAGGGTTATCTTGTAGTATTCATACTTTTGTATTTTATTCCGGTTTATTGTCTCTTATACTATTTCATTTCTTTTTATTTAGTGTTTTATGCAGATATTATTTGTACACTATGTTGTATATGTCCAGTTGTTCTTTCTGAATTTCTATAAAGTTCTTTGAGCGTGGGAATGGCACTATAGAAATAAAATGTATTATCATTTTTATTTTGTTGTTATTAATTCGGCGGCACGGAGGCGCAGTGGTAGCGCTGCTGCCTCACAGTAAGGAGACCTGAGTTCACTTCCCGGGCCCTCCCTGTGTGGAGTTTGCATGTTCTCCCTGTGTCTGTGTGGGTTTCCTTCCACAGTCCAAAGACATGCAGGTTAGGTGCATTGACGATCCCTAGTGTTTGTGTGTGTGCCCTGCAGTGGGCTGGCACCCTGCCCGGGATTGGTTCCTGCCTTGTACCCTGTGTTGGCTGGGATTGGCTCCAGCAGACCCCCGTGACCCTGTAGTTAGGATAAAGCGAGTTGGACAGTGACCGACTGACTGTTATTAATACCCACAACACCCAAAGATGCGTTGGTTAGGTTCATTGGTAAGAGTCAATGTCTCGTAATGTCAGTGACAATTTATTTATAGAGCATATTTAAAACAACATCACTAATGATTTTTATGAAAGTACTTTAAAATAAAATATACAATAAACATAAATAAAATAAAATACAATAAAAAAAAACAATACAAGCCAGCAGTAAGTTGAAAACAAATAAATGACTGAGGAAGGAGCCATCAGTATCACTGAAGGTCACGGAAAGCTAGAGAATAGAAATGCGTCTTCAGTCTCATTTTAAACAGTTCAATTGAGGGGGTCTCCTTAATGTAATGAGGTAGAGAGTTCCACCGACGAGGTGCAGCAGCTGCAAAAGCCCTGTACCCCTTAGTTTTACACTTAGTACGAGAGACAACAAGGGACAATTTTCAGGCAGGTCTAAGCTCTCTGGATGGCTGGTGTATAACACACAGTTCAGATTAAAAAGTGGGAGTGTACCCATGTGTTGATTTAAAAACCAGCAGCAAAATTTTAAAATCAATTAACAGGCAGACAGTGTTAGCCAGAGGCTAAAATTGGAGATGTAGAATCAAACTTTCTTGCCTCAATCAAAGAATGGGGAGCAACATTCTGGACCAACTGTACCTGCGTATCGTCGATTTGCTGATTCCAGAATACAACAGGTTGCAGTAATCAAGCTGAGAAACGATAAAAGCATGCATAACTTTCTCAAGATCCCGAGGTTTAACCTTGGCTAAAAGGTGAAGCTGTAAAAAGCGCCTCTTGAGAACAGAATTGATCTGTTTCTCAAAAGAAAGGTTACTATCAAAAATAACCCTAAGATTCCAAACATGAGGTTTACAAACGTCTGCGAAAGCGCTAAGGAGTTCAAAACCAATTTGAGCTTTGGCAGGAGGACCAGCTTATCAGCACTTCCGTTCTATTTTTAAAGATCGAGAAAATTGTCAGCCATCCAGGATCTTAGTTCTACAAGACAATTGTGCAGCCGATTCATTGTAGAGTTACACACAGGAATATACACCTGCATGTCATCAGCATAACAATAAAAAAATATTAAACTTTCTAAAAATAGCACCTATAGCAGGGGTGGCGAACTCCAGGCCTCGAGTGCCACAGTGGCTGCAGGTTTTCATTCTTACTATCTTCTTAATTAGTGACCAGTTTTTGCTGCTGATTACTTTTTTTAATTAACTTAACTCAGGCCCCATTGTTGGACTCAGGCCCCATTGTTGTTTCTTTTTCTTTAATTAGCAGCCAAACAATAATGAGACACAAAACAAAGCCACCACATGACCAGCTCCCCTGTGCCCATCACTCAATATCTGAAATTAAAAAGAGGTGAGGTCTTGGTAAGGTGGATCTCTCAGGTCACCAAAACATTTTGACGGTGCTCTTAGAAAGAACAGAAAAACAACAGTTCTGGAAATGTCTGCTGTGGCAAATGAAAGCAACAACAAGCCATGGAATTAAGTAACGGGTTTAATTAACAGCAAGAATTGGCTTCTCATTAAGAAAGTGATTGGAGTGAAATTGGTTGGAGTTTGAAGCCCCAGTTTAGCTGGTCATCTATCGGCTCATCTCACATCTCATTTCTGCTTGGCTGTCATTTAATGAAGAAAGGAATCAATTCAGAGGACTGAACTCTTCTAACAGGGCTATTAAAATGATGAGGAAAAAGTTAATTAGCAGTGAAAACTGGTCACTGATTAGGAAAAAGTTTGGAATGAAAACTGCAGCTACTGTGGCCCTCCAGGTCTGGAGTTCACAACCCCTGGCCTATAGGATGGGGATATATAGAAAATAAAATAGGACCCAGAATGGATCCCTGAGGAACACCACATTTATCAGGAGCAGTAGACGAAAAAAGGAAAATTGAAATTTACTGAAAAGTGTCTTATCAGTAAGATATGACCTGAATCAGTTAAGAGCAGCCCTTTTAGCCACAGCAGTAAGATCTCATTGGTCTAAATTGGTGTGTTGGGGGGAGTGTAAGTCGGGTGACCCTGTGATGGGTTGGTTCCGGTGTTGTGTTGCTGTAATAGACCCTGACAATTTTTAAAAACACAGGCGTAATATAAAGATTTTCAAAGCTGCAGTGCAGGAGTGCCATCTTGTGGCAGGCACAAGCTTTTTTCTGTCCTTGTTCAAATCTTATAGGTTTTAATGCTTTTGTCATGTTACACACAATCTAGTACTAGTCCGGTTCAAGAAGTCACTATTTGCTTTTCTACTATATTAACATGTCAATTAATTTACATTGTCTTAATTTAATTCACATTTAGATGGTGTCTGTTAAAATCTGCTGCTTTCCTGTTAATAGGGACAACCCTTCTGAGCACAACATTTAAAAAATTGCTGGCTGCCTCTTGCATACTCGTTGAATAGCTTCTGTATCCACTTGTTCAGTGTTTTCTCTCTCTTCTGTTTCTTTTTCTTTTTTAGAAAAGATTTGACTTGGAAATTAAAAATGGAGAAGTATTTCGGCCTTCTAGTTGCTATGAAAGCCAAGTACTGATTGAAGGAAACGATTTTAGTCAATGAGGACTAACCTGTAGAGATCACTGGAGCCTGTGCAGCACAAGCTAAAACTTGAGTCAATGAACTGGGGTAACAGTGAGGGGAAAAGCAGGAAAATGATCCCATTTGTACTCCACAAACTGACACTTGGGCATGTGGAGGAAGTGATGCCAATCTATGTGACCACATTCTTCCATGAGGCTTTCCATGCACTTCCAATTTATGTGTCAACATGGAATTGTCTGCATTTACTGTTCATGCGCCTGAGACAGAATACAGAAAAGCTTTCTAGGAGCAATAGAAATGCTGCCACCAGTAACCATTGCACTGTAGTAAGAAAGACAGCCAATTGTGGGTACGAGTGGGCACTTTGTGTGTTCTGAACCATGTGAGATCCTTAACCTGGAGCTGCATAGTCAAACACAGTTGTGTGCTGTAAGAGAGGATCATGCAGAGCTGGTGCCCATCCTAGTATCACTGGGTACAAAGCTGGTAGACCACCAATACAGGGCACGCTCACATACACCCCCACATTTAGTGACACTCGACTAATTAAATATTAACCACATTAACAAATCTTTGAGATACTAGAGAAGCCAGTTTCTCATATGTAACCACACACTTAAAAATAATAATTCTCAACTGCAAAATCAGATCGAAAGTACTGCCAGTCACTCGTCTGTAAAGTGAATCAATGCAGACAAACTCAAATGCTGTTGTAATAAATTATATTCACATTTAAGTATTTTTGATGCCTTTAAGTTTTTACTGACAGCTAGAACTTCAACTTGTTCAGATGTGAAATAACATTCTGCAGTACAGTTGATCCATTTCAGAATCACAACATCAGGGAAAAAAGATATAAATCAACCCTGTATAGGACACCAGTTTATCATATGTTCGCACAACTTGCTTAGAGTTAAATCAAATGACAGGGGCAGGGCCTTTAACACAACGCAACATTACAAAAAAATTGTGAAGAGAGCAGGCCGTTCAGCCCCATAAGTGTGTCCATCCTATTCACCTCTATTGTCCTGAATAACATCAAGTTTAGCTTTGAATATCTCTAAAGTCCAAGTTTAAAGCACACTACTTTCAAAGTTATTCCATGTCTGTGGTTCTTTGCATGAAGAAAAATTCCTAATTTTTGTGCAAAATCTGCATTCAGCAAATTTCTAACTGTGTTACCGTGTCCTTGTTTCAGAATTTATTTTAAAGTACCAACTAGGATCTGCTGTACTAATTCCTTTCATGTCCCCTCTTAATCTCCATTTGTTTAAGATGAAAAGGTTCAGCCCTTTCAGTCTCTTCTCATAGCTTAGACTTTTTGGTCCCAGAATCAGCAGAGCTGCTGTCCTTGGGACTTTCTCTAATGCTGCTTTGTCTTTTTTGTTATATTGAGACCAAAACTAAACACATTCCAGGGTCCTCATTTATACAGCTTCTGTACTCACAAAATGAGGCTCAAAATGTGCTTACCCAATTTCCCATGCAAACATTGGGATCTACAAAAGAAAACTTGACAGGGGAATTTGTGTATATTTACGGCAACTCTGACTCATGTGTACACAACATTTCGGAGAAACTAGGAAATAAGGACACCCATGATAATGTAGGAAAATGCAGCCAAACCAGCTAAAAGATGACTAACGTGTATAATAATTCATATTACTGAGCCGTTATTGTAATTACGTTGTTTTTCATAAGATTATATTTGCTACCTGTTGTCATTTCTCAGGGAACTGGCCAACAGGTCAGGAATATCTCAGCCAGGCTTCAACCATCATGCCCACTGTGCTGGAATCCAATAACTGAGTAAACAATACACTACATTGTTTTCATATTTGTGTGGGGTGTACATACTGTATATTAAAAAAATAACATGTTTTTGCCAAAATAGAAAGGTAGTTTGCAACAGTGTCCGTGTCTCCTAATGTAATTGAAGCACTCAAATGGCAAAAAGGGCACCTGGTGAGAACAAAGCTGTTTTTGTTAACCATAAGTAGTCACATTACATTAATGCATTAGTCATCTGTGATGCCATAATGTGGCTGGCAAATGTCATATCTCAGTGGCCTGGGCCAATACGTGATTCATTTATTTTAAGGCAAAGTACTTTTAACTGACGTTACGGGTATTGTAGGTGGTGGTCACCTCGTTGGTAAGGTAACCATATGGCCTGTACTATTTAGCATAACAGCAATCAAGTCATTACATGTACCAGATGACAGTAGCTGCTCGCTCCGACACTGGCACCTTATGTTTTTCACAGACCCCCAGAACACAGTGGAGAAGTTGCTAAAAGGCAGAACATTATCTTGCGCCTTTTTTTCTTAAATGAAGGTCGGGGTGATTGGGGGGTCTCGACATGGCAGGAGGGAGGCTGCTCTATCAGCTAGTGAAGTTCTGCAGCATCGTGATTGCATATGTATGAGGCTGATTAGCATGCCCCATATATGGATGTTTCAGGGCCGCATTCAGGGCACATTCATGTGTGCATATTTACAGGGTTATAGTGATTTTTTTTTTAATTTATTGGAAGAAAATAACATTATATACAATGAAGTCAACCTTAACAAAAAAGAATTCAACGTCCTCCCAAATGATTGTGATTTATAAACGGTAAATTGAGTAGAACTGTGCGTATGCCAGGTTTTATAAATCAGATATTTTATGGCATACTAATTTTTCCATTTTTTTTTTTTCTTTTTTTTCACAAATGCATATTTTCACACTCAAATCCATGCAAAGCTTTATAAATGAAGCCCCAAGTGAGGCCTCACTAGTGTTCTATATAACTTTTGCATGACCTTCTTTGACTTGTACTCGAGACATTATGATGTGTAACCTAACATCCAATTAGCTTTTCTGATGGCTTCTGTATATCTGGATGTTGATTGTAATGAGTCCACTATAACTCTGACATCCTTCTCATAAGGGGTACTTTCACATTTCAGACCTCAAATCTAACATTTCAGCTTCCTACATGTAATTCTTTACTTTGACTAACATTAAATTTCATTTGTCCAAAACTGTAGGCTGTCCAAGTTCCTCAGCAGCAAATCAAGTGATTCAGCTTTATCCGCCCTACCACTAGTTTGGTATCTGCTGTCTTAACCAACCATCCATCTATCCATTATCCAACCCGCTATATCCTAACACAGGGTCACGGGGGTCTGCTGGAGCCAATCCCAGCCAGCACAGTGCGCAAGGCAGGAACAAATCTTGGGTAGGGCGCCAGCCCACCGCAGGGCACACACACACACCAAGCACACACTAGGGACAATTTAGGATCACCAATGCACCTAACTTGCATGTCTTTAGACTGCAAACCGGAGGAAACCGGAGCACCTGAAGGAAACCCACACTGGCATGGGGAGGACATGCAAACTCCATGCAGGGAGGACCCGGGAAGCAAACCCAGGGCTCCTTACTGCGAGGCAGCAGCGCTACCACTGCGCCACCATGCCATCCAGTCTTAACCAGCTTACTGATTATATTGTTGTCCAGATTGTGTATGCATATTAAAAATGACCCTTGAGGAACACTACTTTTAACATCGTTTTCTTCTGAAAAAGTTCTCCTGACCGTAACTTTTTCCTTCCTGCGTTTGAGCTAATCTTGCACCCACCTACACACCGTGCCCTGAATTCCCACTTCTTTTTGTTTAATCATTAACCTTTGATGTGGGACCTTATCAAAATCTTTCTAAAAATCCAGATAAATATTATTGTATGCACCTCTTTTATTGTATGCTTTTATTGCTTCATCATAGAACTCCAGCACATTACTGAAACATGAACCCCTGTGCACTATTTGCTAACACTCTTGTTCTAGACATGCTCTGCTCAAACGTTTCCTTAATAATTGTTTCCATTAATGTGTACTTGTGATGCACGTTAAGCTTACTGGCTTAAAATGTACAGATCGGTATGTTTATGTAGTTATGGTGGATTTCTGGAGTAGCTTGTGCAGCAGTTACAACGTGAGGTTGACACCATTCTGTTTTTGGCTCATGCCGTATTCACCGAGTTTCATTTAGCTTAGGCGGTGGGTAGATATTCTCTGGTTGTTCCAGTTATATCCCATATCCATAAGACACATCTGTCAGGTTAACTGGTTACTCTAAATTGGTTCTGTGTAAGCATACAGTTTGATTAACTGGTATCCTGTCTTAGGCTCAGGTGTGTGTGAAACAAATAGTCTTCAACCCAATTCATATGTTTTATTGTTACTTTTATTTCACTGTTTTAAGTTTGTTAAACACCTAAGGCATGGATGTGGCTCAGACTGTTTAAAAATGTTTAAAAAACTATTGAATTTTGGAGTGTTGTGTAACAATTCTTAGTGATGTCTTGAAAAATATAATGATTGTTTTTGTGAAATGCCTTTTTTTGTATGACTTAATTCTTTTGTACTTCAGCTCAGAGAAGACCACATCATACAGGCGAAGTAGTGGTGGGAAGAGTCCTGCATCTTCACCACAAAGTCCTGGAAGTTTGGAAGAACTGTACAACTCATCCTTAGGACCAGGATATGTAACGTCAATGCCAATACCTCCATCAAGGAAGAACATGCTGGTCAGTAATTCTAGAAAAACTATTGCAATTTTGGGGTTAAACATAAACAGCAGATAGGTTTGTAGGGTGACCATTGTCACATATAGAGAGTACAGAGAAACTAGTCATGCATAAAGTGTAACAATTCTAGAGACAAGAGTCAGCTAATTCCAAAGAATTACCCAAGGCAGGAGACATTGACCTGAGGAAGTAGAGATGTCATTTTAGAAAAACTGTTGCTTCTTCCTGAATTTACTGTTGTGGTATGGTTACTACTAAATGACTGTTGTGAGCTGAGCCATTGATGGCTGTAGATAAGTTGATTTACTGCAAATTAATTTTTCTACGCTGACGTTCACTTCAGTGCATGCACATGTATAATGCATTCCCTTGTATAGAGCTCACTCTACATGAATACATATGCTGAGTTGTGATGCAAGATATAATGTGAATGATGCACACCAAGAAATAGTAAGCTAGCACACAGAACATATGTAGTACAATATCTGATTGATAGTGTATGGTCCACCAGAAGGCACTCCTGCCGCCCCTACAAGACACAAGTACAAGCACATACAGTTTTTATTTTCCGTTTTCTTCCCGTGGGAAACTTCTTCACCCATTTCCAACCAGTGTAGCACAGTCACAAGCACTAAATACAGTTCAGCACGCAACCTTTTCTTCTTCTCTTTCTCTCCACTCTACTCCGCTTCTCCTGACGAGCTTCATGTTCTCCCACCCGACTCTGGCTCCCAGAACAGCGGCTGCTGGCTCCTTTGAGAAGGCACCCAGGAGTGCTCTAGGTGCTCGTTGACCTATTTCTAGCAGCACTTCCGAATGTGGTGGCACTGCTGCATCAAAGGGGTCAACAGTTCTCCTAGTGCCCCTTGGCAGTGGCCACGGGCTCCAACAGGGTTAAGCTTCCATGCTCCAAACCCGTGGTACCACTTCACTCCAGGGGGGCTGCCCTCTAGTGCCCCGGAGGAGGTAAGAGCCCCAGCCGTCTGCCACAAGTGGTACCAGACATACTTACTGATTCAATAAAACTCTTGCATAAAGGAATGGATTTTGTTTTTATTCATTTTACCTCACAGGTACCATTTGAGTTAGGCTCAATGACACCCTTTAAAGAGCACAACTGACAAATGTAGTGTGTGATAGATACAGAGATGCTAGACATACATACTTACCTACCTGCCTACCTAGTACTCACTTTCTGGTACTTTGGTTAGTGAGTATAACTAGCTTACCTCGAAACGTCTCTCTTCTTTATCTTTAACATCTTAGAACACAGTTTACAAATTCATCTACTACCAATAGGAGACATATTACATTTCATTCAAATTCTACTTCACAGCTAAGGAAAGAAAATCTGACATGTACAACATTAGAACAATTGTGACAAGAACAGGAAATTTTGCAAAACAAGCTTGTACATCGTATTGAGTGTCTAAAATAACATCAAGTTGAGATTTGGAGGTCTCTAAAGTCCTGCTCCCCATCACACTGCTTGGTGGTTCTTTTTACAAAGAAACACTTTGTGACATTAATTTGAAATCTGCCATTAACAAGTTTCTGTGTCCCGGTGTTCTTGTTGCAGAAATTATTTTAAAGTAATAACTGGGATTCACTGTACTAATTGCATTTTAGGCATTTCAGTCATTTCACCTCCCTCCTCATAGCTCATACCTCTCAGTACTGGACTCGGCTTAGTCACACTTCTCTGTACTTTATCTTGTGCTGCAATTTAGTTTCCATAATAAGGAGAAAGAACAAAACTGTACAGTGTACTCCAGGTGAGGCCTCACTAGTGTGTTATATAACTTAAGCATAACCTCCTTAACTTGTACACAACACATCGTGATGTATAACTTAACATCCCATTTACTTTCTTAATGGCTTCTGTCCACTGTCTTGATGTTAATAGACGTTAGTCCACTATGACTCCCCAATTCTTCTCATAAGGTGCACTTTCAAGTTTCAGACCACCATTGTGTATTCAGATTTAGCTTTTTCAGTTCTTGCATGTAATACTTTACTTTTACTTACCGTATATACTTGCGGATAAGTTCTCCCGCAGATAAGTCGGGACTTGATTTTACAGTATAATTTCTGGTATCTTATAATGTCGGTTGTACAAGTCGAATGTGGAAAACTCATGCTGTTGGTACCAGGGATTATGATATGCTAATGCCCACCTGAGAGAGTAACCACGGAGCACACTGCCTTTTTTTTCTATGTAGGTTTGGCAATGTGCTGTATCAGCGTGTGCTCCTATCCCCCCTCTCTATTGTGCCTATGTGACCACACAGTAATACTCGAACTATTCCAAAGTGACGTTTGCAATGATTTGTGTTTTTTGTATCTCACACCCTCCTACACCTTTATCATAACAGCATCCCTTATCTACGATGGAGCGTTCGATCAGAAGAAAATATGAAGCTGGTTTTAAATTAAAAGTCGTTGAAGCAGCTAAAGAAATTGGTAACTGTGCTGCTGCAACAAAATTAGATGCATCTGAGAAACTGATGTGAGACTGGAGGAGGCAAATAGATATAAAAAAAAAATTAAGTGTTGCATTTTTGAATAGGCGTATAAGTCGGGGTCTGATTTTATGATTGATTTTTCGGGTTTCAAGACCCGACTTATACGTGAGAATATACGGTACATTAAATTTCTGCCACAAATCTGTCCAAGCCTGTATGCTGTCTAAGTCCCTCTGTAATAGTTCAGCAGACTCTGCATTATGCCTTTCCACTTAGTTTGGTACTATTTGCAAACTTAACCAGCTTATTGATTTTGTTTGTTATAAATGGGTCTGTTGTTTAATTTTTCTCACATTTTTCAATATGAATTTACTCTATTTTGCACTTTTTCGGGGTCTTTATCGAGCCATACAATTGGAATATCTTGTTATTTTTACCTTCTGTGATTTATTTTCTCCTGTTTTTGCTGCCGTTTTGTTTGTTTACGATCATCAGCATTTTGGATTTCCCATCATTAGGGCAGCACTGATGTTGTTAAGGGCATGTTCTCAAAGGTCACAAAAAGTCTTTTCAGCATTTGCCCGTTTGCTAAAAACAAAACTCGTTTCTAAGAATCTTTTATGATTTTGACTTGGCCCACATTTTTCACTATGATTTTGTCTCCTCATTTTGGTTTTGGTGACAGTGTTACAGATCTTTCAGTTTTGATATCTTTTTCTGGCTGTGACTATACTCTTTCTCCTGGTTTCTTTTCAAAAAACGTCTGTTCTAGTACACTATCACAACCATATGCATAGAAACCAGCCATGAAACCATGCACTGTGATAGAATAATTTAAAAATATTTTGCCCTATGTGTACCTTTGGTGATTTTCCTCTGTATTCACATGTATCTGAATCTCTCTTCATCGACGCTCCCTTTCACTGGTGCGTTCTTCTAAAGCCTTCTTCACAGACTCTGTAATTATTTTCGAAGCACCTTTCTCTCCTTCTGTCTAGTTTTATAATTTCCATCTGTGCTTTTACTCCTCCTGCTGTGTCTCACACTCACATTTCCTTTTTTACTGCCTCACCAAAGCCCAAATTATTCGCCACACCAAAGCCAAATTGATCATTCCAATTCCTCTGAGGGACTGGACACACCGTCCTTGGTGTTTAATTATATGTTAATATTTATGTTCAAATTTTATTAAAAACTCATTTCTGTCTCTGTATGAGTTTTAATTTTCTGAGTTCATAGAAAAGCAGGGTTTCTTAAACTATTTTTGTCCTGACCCAATCTTGCTCTCTTTAGTGTCTTTGAGATTCGTTCCTTATAGAATACCCAGATGATCATCGCCATATTTGTCCCTCTTATAGAGTCACATGCAATCATCAGAGCATGGGGACGGGGTTTTCCCCCTAGGATAAATATGGATGATCGTTAGGGGGAGTGAGTCGAGGATGATCGTCTGAGCAATGTTGATTGCTTAATCAACTCACTATGACCAACTTTACAAATCACCCACATCCCATTACTGTTAAATACAACAGTAACTCACACCTCAATGGTGACAATCCATGGCCCAAAATAGTTTCAGAAACCCTGAATTACTGCAAACATGGCAAAATCTGAACAGCTGTGTTACTAACCTTATTTACTGCATGCTTCAACATATTACATACTGAATTAAACAAAGGGGTTCCCGATATATTAGGCCATCTGTGGGATGTTCAGAAATGGTCTGAGAAATTAATTTTGCATATCCTTGTATCCTCTACTTTCCCATAGATGAAAGTAAGGCTGAAGAGAGTTAAGGCAATAGTTGACTGCAAAACTGATAATCCTGAAATGCTCACCTTTTATAAAGGAGAGGTGATTATTGTGACCGCAACGGATGACCCCAGCTGGTGGGTATGTACATTTTTTTTTTTCTGCTTTACTGTACATACTATCATTTAATTTGTGGCTTGTTTTGATTTTGTGCTATATGTGGCACAGATTATCACTACTGCTTCAGAGAAACGGTGTCCAGGGTCAGAATACCATATTCGGTCATTGTCCATGTCCATTTGGCTGCATGAATGTGTTGGTTAAATTGGTGAAACCACATCAGCCTCGAGTGAGAGTGAATGTATGCTTGTATGGGTCCTGTGATGAAGTGGCCCCCTGTCCTATATTGTTTCCTGCCTTGCACCCAGTGATATTCCACTCCCACCCAACCCTGAATTTGGATTGCTGTGTTATGAGGGTATTATGTTGTGATACTCTTGAAAGCAGCCTCATAGTTAGGAGACAGGGTTCACTTCCCAGGTCCTTCCTGCGTGGAGTTGGCATGTTCTCCCCGTGTCTGCATGGGTCTCCTCCGGGTACTCCAGTTTCCTCCCACAGTCCAAAGACATGCAGGTTAGGTGCACTGGCGATTCTAAATGTGTCCCTAGTGTGTGTGTGTGTGTGTGTGTGCGTGCGTCCTGCGGTGGTCTGGCACCCTGCTCGGGGTTTGTTTCCTGCCTTGCGCCCTGTGTTTGCTGGGATTGACTCCAGCAGACCCCCATGACCCTGTAGTTAGGATATAGCGGGTTGGATAATGGATGTATGGATACTCTTGAAAGCCATTCACTTATGAGATGCCCTCATCTACCAGGATATCACCGCTCAATGCACAACCATCTCAGAAAATTTGTCTCGATTAATGACCTCAGTGTCTGGACATCCACAGACCTCCTCCAGATTTGTTCATGCCAAAAAGATTTAACAACTTGACTTATTCCTTACTGATAATATCTTCCTGTGTTTGATGAAATCATGCACATTCCCTAATTCCCTTTTGTCATTTTTCTTATTTCTCGACTACTGAGAGCTCAGACACTTTGTACTAAAAGCTTCTATCCTGGAACATCAACAGAAACAGTGAACTCTCACATGGGTTCTCATGAGACAATGGAGTTTTGAAATTGGGGTATTTTTGTTGGTGGCTTCATTAAGCCAGCTGCACTTCATTCTACTGCAATGCCAAGGCAATTGATCACAAGGCGGAACGTTGTGTAGTGTGAGTGTGGCATAGCGGTGCTCTGTTATATAAAACATGGATTGAATGATTGATTTAATAAGTGCTCACAACAACATTTCTTTTTGTACTTCTCCATTTTAGGTAGGTCATATTGAAGGAGATGTAACCAGATCAGGCTCCTTCCCCATCAGCTGCGTACAGAGTGTATCAGAATAGCCATCGGAGTATGAAAGGAGATTGTAAGAGATGTTTATGCATCATTGCTGGACAGTGATGTGGTATTAAAGCAGCACCTCACAGAGCCACTTCTCAAAGTATGGAGTGTCACCTAATTGCTGCTCGATAAGGGACCAGCAGCGTGGAAAACCAGTATAAACCTTCTACAGTTTCATTGAAGACAACTTCATTACAAGTAAGATGACAAGCCGTGAGTTGTTTGAAATGAGCTCTTAATATGGTACAACCTTTCACGGTCTACATTTGTTGGTCCTGTTAGCAACATGGAGAAAGGAAACTTCAGTGAGAGTTTGTCAAGGTCTGCTTAAGGATTGAGTTAGCCAGACATTGCCCCTTTTTCTCCAGGGATTAGCATTGCTTAATGGACTTGTAACCCTAAGAGCAAATATGGAACCACAAGGAACACCAATGAATCTGTCAGTGTCTTAGGAGAAAACACAGAAAAACTCCTTGGGAAAACTGAGATGTCTTTGGCTTTAGTGTGTTATTACCAGTCCCGTGTAACCACGTGTTTCATGTAAATAAGAAATATATTTTATTATATATTAGGATAGACTGCTGACATGACTTGTCTTGGTGACAAAGCTGTACAATTCAGGATTTCCTTTGCTCGCAATGAATGGCAGCAGGGTGGCTGCATTTTTGGCGAAGACTGTGGTCTACCATTCGGCAGAATGCAGTGTGGGCAGAATGAATCAAATGAATGTAATGGCCATGTTTGAATGGCAAGCTGAAACAATTTTTGGATGAATAAGTGTGGCTAAATGAGACAAAGACCCTTTTCAACGGAGTGAAGATCATATCACCGTATGGAGATATTCATTGAGTGTTTTGTAGGATTTTGCTATTTGGTTTCCTGAATTTTACAGTGAATGCCTGTAGCTTGGGAGGGTCACTTATTTTTTGTAACATTTTATAAATATACAGGTGCATTTTTGGGTGTCGTCAGCGTGATTTCTGAAGGATGGCAACCATCTATCACAAATATTCTATGTGTGAAAACCGCAATGAGCTCTGAGCTTACTACGATCAATAAAGAGGCACAGTGTCACTTGGTTTGTGTTTATTTCCATTCAGAAGAAATAAATTAATGTGCAGCGACTGTTGTGAACATTTAGATTTTTTAATATAATGTTGATCAAAGGTGAATTTTTATGATTTGAACAAGACGGACAATCAAAAGGTTGAGAAAAGGCAGGACAGAACTGAGGGTGATACACAGAAGTCTTAGAAAGTAGTAGTCAGATTAACAGGAAAACGTGTGGTTGAAGTCAAATCCAGAAGTCAAAAAAATCTTGAAAAAAAACTGTCTTGAGAAATGAGTTTGTCACGTGTAGACAGTAAGGCCGGGGAAATACTTAACGTTACGTGACAAATGAGCTTGAGGACGTTGCTGCTACACAAGAAGTGTATTGTCTATATTTGCATGCATATTTTAGGTAAATCTGGAGGACTCCATTAGGTATCAGTGTGTGAAATCATCACGGGGAGAAAACAACGTCCAGTTTTGCTGTGTTGTGAGTTGAGGAAAGAAGATGTTAAAAATAATAATTATTTGCATTCTGATGCTGTTGTGAAGGTGCAAAAAAAAAAGATAGCAACAGCGACACAGAATGTTGAGACAGTATGTGAGACCTTTAAATGTATTGTGTCATTTTGATCAGGAATATGCAACACTTCTAATGCCTATGCGAGAAATCAATGAAGAAAAGTACCATGAAGATATTTGCATCAGCATTTCAGTTTGATGATTTGCTTCACCGCATTGAACCATTCATCAGACATCGAAGCACACAGATTGATCCTCACAGTAAACAAAGATTACCAACAGGTACCGAAAACTGAGCATACATGCCACCCATATTTTGCTAGTACTGCAACTTAATTTCTGAAGATGTGCTCAGAGGACGCGTCAAAAGAATGCTGGGAATGCATGTTCATACGCAGCCCAAATAGAGAGTTTGTGGCTGGCTTTTGAAGTAGATGGCCACCAGAACCGTGTGATATCACTCACAGCCATGCATTCACAATGTGCCAGCCAGTTACGTGTATTAGCAGGCAAATACTAAACTTTTGTCAATTGATGACCTTACAAACGTAATGTAATAATAGTAAAAGATGAATAAAACAGTAAAGCAAAAGAACAAAACCTTCAAAGGGATGGTGATTGAGATAAATAGCTTAAAGGAGAAGTTGACCATTTTAGAATTAGGAAATTCTCCAAGTTGCTGCTATCTATTCAAGGAGCTCTCAAACCACATAAGGAGGAAGGAATGTTAAAATGTCCAAAAGAGCTCACTCTTTTTATACTATAAAAACACACTCGGGTGCGATTGTTGTGGTCACATCTACCTAAATAGAATTTGGAAGAAAACGCTCCAGTGAACTAGGTGTGAAAATGCTTTTAATCTGTCCAAACTGACTACCTGAAGATGGCATCACAGTACAACTTTTTTGCCATAGGCTTTAGTTACTTAATAAGAAAATCATGTTGTGTCATTATGGTCACAGCACAAGCTCGTTTGGATAGTGAGGCGCCCCCAACACCTCAGTCATAGGGCCTTGTGACTCACTACGGCAAAGCCAAATTGGTTTGAGTTCACGGTATCAAGTCGCCGGACATAGCAGTGGCCTCTAATGTGTGCAGAACATGACCACGAGAGAGAACTAAACTGGAAATGGAATGCTTGTAATGCCCATAAATGGGGGAGTTTTGGACTGCGTAAGCCGAGAAGCGGCTCATTGAACTTTGGGGCCAACAAGAGATTGGTGGAGTTGGAGGCTGAACTCAACATATCTGGCAAGTGCCTGTTTAGTCTCTACTCTTAAGTACTGAAGTTCTCACTGATCGTCTGTCAAAATGAAACCATGTTGCGATACTTTTGTGGCATAATAGGACACCTGGAGCTGTAATGAAAATATGTGTGGGAATCGTGCAATCAGTCACCCCCTGCGATTCCTAGTCGTATAGTTTAACACTCTTGGACAAGATTCAGAAGTTGTCATCATTACATATGACAGGCCCTCTGACTCAAATTCATTTTGGTTCAAGTAATGTGACGCCAGCTTTACTATCCTGAAAGGAGTCTTGATCTGAGGGTTTAGCCCTCCTATTGTGGGCCATGAATCTGTTTAGTGGTTATTTCATCTCCCCAATGTACAGAAACTTTACTCCAAACCGCGTTTGACTGCATACACACTGTTGTTGCTCAAAAGTAATTGGGCACCGTTGATTAAATGTGGACAGCTGGAAGTTCTGTGTATCTTACTGGATCTGCAGTCATGACACACGCAAGCCCCCAGTTGTCGTCGTCTTTCATCATACCATCCAGTTCTGCATCAGAAATGTTTTCTAATATCAGGTCCAAAATAAATGCCCTCTTTCAATTTAGCCTCAGACTAACCCGCAAGCATTTGGCACAACTCATTTAAACAGGCTTCATCTTTTGTTAGGACTTTGACAAACGGCTCCACTGAACCAAGCTTAATATGAAGTGATGGTAGAAGCACTCAATATTTTTGCCACCAAGCTTTACCTTTTATTTTTCTATAGCTGGTCACTCTTTCTGAACCCAAATGTCAATTCTTGGCTCTGCTGTTCTACTTTTTAGAGGAAACCTGGTGTCACATATGTGCACGTGGGACGGTTTACAGACTCAAATAGTGTTAAACAATAGCTAGACCGGGGACTGGCTTTCTCACCTGATCCTCTCTCCTCTTGTTCCTCTGCAGTTCAGCCCTGCCTCCCAGTGACATCACCACCAGTCCACCCACTATCCTGGTAACCCCTGATGATGTAATTTCCAGTACCCAGAATCCATCTACCTGCCACATCAGTCCATGTTCCAGCTGCCCTGACTCCACCTCTTCCTCTTATCCACCATACCATATTTATAGGCCATTTCATCTTGTTAGTCACTTCAGTTGGGAACTCCACTTCTGTAAAGATGTGTTTCTTTAATTTTACTGATTTTTCAGTATAAGGGGTGGCCATCCTCAACACTGTTTCTGTCTGCTGCTTATTTATTACCACAGTGGGAATTGCATGTGTCCTGACTGGGAACCCAGTATGATACACACAGAACCTCCAGGACCCACATATGAACCAACAGTGCTCAATGTAGTTAATAGCTGTTCAAAATAACTGTTTAGCATTAAACATAGATAATAAATATTAGATAATATTAAATTCAGACAGATTACTAGTAAAATAAAATATCAATTTTTAACAGAGGTAACCTGGGAATTGTGTGCGTCCTAACTGGGGACCCAGTAAGATACACACAGAACTTTCAGGTCTCCACATAAACAAGTGGTGCTCAATATAATTAATAACTGCTAAAAATATATAAAGTTTTGCAGTAAAAATATATTTCAGTACAATTTAAACAAAATATTAATGTTTAATTATAATGTGAAAACAAAAATAATTATATTTTGGAGCTAAAAATATGTTTAATGAAAAATAACAGGTATTATGCAAGGTTGGTTTCTGAACCCCCCCATTCTGTATGTTGTCACACACGTGCGAATAGGGGGGAGCTGTATGGACCAAGTGAAGGTAAGTCCACACCAGGCCAGGGGGTGGCGGGGTGCGCTAAACCTTCTTCAGTTGTCTCTGCAGACCAAAATCAGGGAAACCTCTCTGATTCAACCCAGAAGAACATCACTTCCAGTATTGGTGCCCAGAAGAGCATCACTTCCGGGTGACTACGTCACTTTCTCTTTTGGCATTTAAAGGCGCCTTTTTTCCAAGAACCCTTATTCTTGGTTTGGACTCCAAGGACACATCTGTCTTGATTTTCAAAACCCATCACAACCAGGGAAATTATACGGGTGGCTGCACCAAACCTTTTTTTAAGTGTGTCGAGTCTGATCATTTCACAATGTATTGTAGAAAGCAAAATACTTATAGGAGTCAAAAACTGTCCAGGTTGTCAGCAACACGGGAGGGTGGGAGCAACAGGCTGAAAAAGCACCAAGCGAGCCTTTAAGTTGTATTGCTTTGTGCCATTTGATGACCTGGCTTTATTAGTTCTCCTTCCTTTTTTATTATCTTTATTTTTGTCTTATATGACACTCACTGATAAAAAGGAATATTTCAGATAAAATTAAATACGCAAATAAATAAAAATACTGTGAAATCTGACAGTAAATAAAGAAAAAGGGCATGAAATTTGTGTGCAAGTAAATGAATGTGTCACGGAACATGTTTATTTCATTTTGTCTGTAGTCTTCAGGGGCTGCTGGCGATAAACAATTTGGATGAGGGTGAAGTTTTTGGGGTGTGTTTCACATCTATTTATCTATCTCAGTTGTGCCTCAGTTACAGGACACACTCTGGACCCCCTGGAGATCTTAGCAAAGGAGAGAATTAAAACAAAACCGAGTGGCATTATGAACAATGCTACACATCCTCACTCTGTGGCACAGTAACACTGAGAACTTTCAGCCAACGAATCATTCAGCAGAAGTGTGCCAAGAAACACTACAGGGGTCCTTTACCCCAAGAGCAATACACCTGCATAATGCAGCACTGGGACTGGGACTGCCAACTCAGAAGCTTTCTTTCTTTTAAAATTTTGTTTTTAGTCATACTGGTGTGTGTTCAGACCATAGTGTGTGTGTATACATATATATTTATTTATCAATCCATTGATGTATTTATTTATTTAAAGAGCTTCTGAAAAAGCCAAATGCCCCCACTCCCCCCCCAAAGGAGGACAAATAAAATTCTATCTGTAGTGACAATAGGGGGTGCCACCAAGCCCCAAACCCTGGACACAACATTCACGGGTTTAAAACAGAGGTTTATATTTTAAAAATAACTCACATAGGCTGCTCTAAAATGTTGCAAAAGCAATTATAAATACAATTCTTCTTCCTTTCTTGCCTCTCTCTCCATCCACCTTCCTCCAGTGAGTGTTGCCTGCCTGTCTGATGACTCCACTGCAGGAGGCTGGATGGCTTCCTTTTATGTTGGACCCGGGAGTACATTTGGTGCCAGGGAATAGCCACTTCCAGGTCAAATCATGAATCTCTACAGCATCCCCTGGTGGCACCCATGGGACCCAGCAGGGCTGACACATGGCACTACAACTCCCATCATGCTCTGCAGGTGTCCACATGGTTACAGAGGTCCTGGGATACCGTCATCCAGCGGATGGTGGATAAACATATTCTGAAATAGAAGCCTTCCCCCACTGCTACTTTGTTTTATCTTCCCTTTCAGGTAAAAGTCTTATTACCATCCTAGATGGGATGCCAGTCTACTGCTGTGTTTCCATTCCTGCTTCCCTTTTCAGCAAGGCCGCCACCCACTTTCTCAAGGATGGGATACTAGATAATCCTGTCTGGCACTTACATTATCTATCTATTCATCTATCTATCTTTTAGTTTATTTCATATCTATCTATCTATCTATCTATCTATTATATAGTGCCTTTCATATCTATCTATCTATCTATTATATAGTGCCTTTCAAATCTGTTATGCAGTGCTTTTCATATCTATCTATCTGTCTATCTATTTATTATATTGTGCCTTTCATATCTATCTGTTTGGTCATTCCACATGCTCTCATGGTCCTCATTATAGGATCAATGCACATCTTGGCCTGTCCAGTATCAGCCCCAGGTAAATGTATTATACACTTTCCACCATGCTGCCCAATCAGATGCCAGCTTTCCCACTTCTTCTGTGCTCCAAGACATCTGCAGTTTCTTTATTCTTCCCATAACATGTCCTATAGATGTGGAAAGGAACAGGTGCATCTGTCACCCAAATCTTATACTACACCCCTCTCTAAATTGCCCAATCCTCTGTGAATCTGTCCAGTTCCCCATTCTGTCAAAACCCACATCATAATGTCTGCACCCCCACCTCCGTAATGTTCCAATAGCATGGACTTTGTCTGTCCTATAACGCAAACATAGCATAAGTCAATCCAAATCTTAATTTGCTTCTGCTAATAGAGTTCCCACTTCCTGATCATTCCCACTGCATTCCATAAATCCACATCATACAGTCACCCACCCTAATTTTATTCTACATTTGCTGCCAGTCTGCCCATTCCTATGCAAGTTTGCCATGTTTACCTCACCTGGGCACAAATTCACATTGTAAGATCCACAGACTCTCTACATCTTAAAACATAAGTCACCCTCCCTACCTGTCTCATACTTCACCCACAGGACAAGCCTAAATCTTGTTCTGTTTTTAATAGTCAGGATACCTATTGTTCCTTGAATATTAATTTTACCCTGTTTTCCTTAAGGCCTGGAAATTTCTCACTTGCATTCTGCCTAAATTAAGTCATTTCACTACGCCTGCCAAAAACATTTAACCTCATGCTATTGTCTAGATCAGAGTGTCCCAACATTTTTTTCCTGTAGTGGCAAACATTGTATAGCCCAAATCATCCTAACACAACGTGAATTGCAACAGGAATTTAAACCTATCACTTTCATTCGTCAAAGCTGAGAGGCCGGGCTCTAACGAGGGCTGTGTTTCAATTGGTGAATCGTCAGTACAGCGGACTTAAAACCTTGGGTCATCAAATGCCTCGTTTACAGCAGACGCTTCAGATGCAGCCTCGTGGTGATGAATTCAGAGTTTATAGAATTAAAGCAGCTTTTTCGCTCTTGAATTCTGTTCACCTTTTTTATGCTAATAGTTGAAGTGCACGATCACAACTGTAAGCATGTGCATGAGCCACAGGACTCTCAAAGAACGTACGTTTTATCTACCAATCAAAAGACAGCACTTGCTTCAGCCCGCCCTCTCAGCTTTGACGAGTAAAAGTGACAGCTTTAACTTCAAGTATTTCTTGGGAGTTTTCGGAGGAGTATTAAGGGGAAAACTAATTAAATAATAAGTAAGCAACAAAAACATATTACGTGACACGTTTATTATGCTCACACTCTTTTTACATTCGTTGTACGTTTTTGTTTTCCGTATTTATTTTGTCCGAATTATGCTTCCAAATCCTACTTGACACACTGAGGACATAAATGATAAATGCTGCGAGATAATATGGAGTTAGCTCCTTAGTTATGTCATTGCCCCGGTGTGGGAAGCCATCTTTTTTGACGAGTGATAACAAGTACGAGCTTTCAAGCCCTTGCGCCCTACAGCCAATGAGACAGGACGAGTTGTGTCAGTGCTGGGCTTTGAAACGCGACTCCTAGGCTATGAGGCACCGACGCCCCCACTTTTTGCCTTAAGAAAAAGTTCTTTGACAAAGATTTCTTGAGCTTCCTTTGGGATTAATAAAGTATAATAAAATAAATAAAATACAAATAAATAAATAAAACTTACCGGGATTGCGGCAGAAAAGCACTGCTTTCCTTAAATAAAATGGGTTTCATTTCTCAGAAATACATTCATGAGGTACATTAGATGTGTGAGGTAACGCGTACGGCCGTCCTCAGGGAGTGAACCCAGATCAATAGCTAGGAAACTCCAGCACCAAGCCGGTGCGCCACAGGTCAGTGCGGCTGAAACTTTCCGTCGGTGTTTTCTTAGATTTTCACAGAGCAAGTTAAGCACAAGAGCACTGGCTTTACTGAGTGCGGCGGGATATGCAACAAAAACATATGTCCTCACACATTTATTATTAATTGTTTGATTGTCACATTTCACAGTACCTTTATTTATTTGGATATTTGTTTATTTACATATATATTTTCATTTTAATATTTTAATATTCCTCCATACAAGAAGAGGTTCCGAAAACACCGAAGACCCGATTCGAAAGGGTGAGAGATGAAGACTCAGTTTCTGTCGTTTCAGTAAACAGGTGTCTGTAAGTGTAGTATAAGAAAGAAAGAAAGAAAGAAAGAAAGAAAGAAAGAAAGAAAGAAAGAAA
>JANRMT010062850.1:9780317-9791472 GCA_026402145.1 Polypterus bichir lapradei | reverse complement strand
TGTATGTATGTATGTATGTATGTATGTATGTATGTATGTATGTATGTATGTTCCAGCATCACTTCCGAACGGCTGGACCGATTTTCATAAAACTTGGTCCACGTGTTTCTCATTGGTCGACTAAAAATACTGTTGGGTGAAATTAACCCTAACCCACCCCCTTCTTGGTAGGGTGGGGGGTGATCTTGCTGTCTTGTATGCACATTATCATCCAGTTGACACTTGGAACGACCACCAGAGGGCGAACTGGAGGTGACTGCCAGCATTCTCTATGTCTGAGCAGCACCCTGCCCCTGTTGCTTTTGAAATTAAATGGAGTTGGCCGGTTCAGAGCGTCAACTGGATGATAACAAGACCACAAGACAAGTCCTCATTGTTTGTTAATTAATTTTCTCAAACAATTAAAAAAAAAAAACACTTTATTTTCCTCCTGGGCAACGCTGGGTATTTCTGCTAGTGTAAAAAAAAAAATGAAAACCATTTTCTCCATCACGTAACATTTTTTCATAAAACATACCTTTTAGCTGTGAAGTTATAATTTTTTAAATTGTTTCCACACTGTATTTTATTAAATATGCATATTATATTTTAGTGGTAACCCAGCCACAGGATAGGCACAAACCAGTGTGTTGTTTTGTGCTTGTCCCAAGCGCGGATAAATGGGAAGGATTACGTCAGGAAGGGCATCCGGTGTAAAATTTTGCCAAATCAATATGCGGACAGATGATCCGCTGTGACAACCCCTGACAGGAGCAGCCAAAAGAAGAAGAAGATATGTTAATGGTAATTTACTTGAATTTAAATATTTTTTAATACTAAAATCCATTTTTAAAGCAAATCAACCATTTTTTAACAATTTTTAACTGCTTTGAGCACCGTTGGTTCATCAGGGGACCTGAAAGTGCTGTGTGTACCTTAGGGGGTCCGCAGTCAGGACTCGCACAATTCCCAGGTTTCAGAGCCACGTATTCCAGTTGGGTTCAGTAACAATGGCCGGTAAGAAAAACAAAAAGCTGCAGCTTGGTGTCAAAAACCTCAGCAGACCAGCCTGGTGGTCCCAGATAAAGTGCTGCTGCCACTGCATCATGTTAAGTTTGTTTTAATGAACCTATCAAAAGGTGGACCCTTCTTTTATGTATTTGTGCTGAAAGCTGTAGGGTTTGTCTGAGGCTGCGTTGAATGGGGGCATTCTCTCCCCGGACCGCATATTAGAAAACCGATTTTTGATACAGAATTTAATGGTGCATTGAACCACCTGGAACCAAAGGCTTGAGTGTCATTCAAAGAAGTCATTTGTAAGTTTCTGGTAACAATAAAGAACCAAACTATAGAGAGACTTATAAAAATGATTGGTTACGTTGAAGGAATGAGTCTCAAGGTTCACGTTTTGGATTCACATTTGGATTTTTTTTTCCCTGAAAGTCTTGGAGCGGTGAGTGAAGAGAAGGGCGAAGTGATCCATCAGAATATGAAGGACATGGAAAGAAAGGACCAGGGATGTTGGGATGTCAGTATATGGCTGACAACTGCTGGATTATTGAGAGGAACAAAACCAGGAAAAGAGTGGACAAATGGTGGAGCGTCAGAAGAACATTTGGATCAAAACAACTGAGAAGTGACAAAAGCTAGAAGGGTCCTACAGGAATGGAAGCCAATGAATATGGATTGTAGTTTTCTGTATGTTTAAAAATATTAGATTGACGAAATGTTTTCATGTTAAACTGATTTACAACACCACCGTATACGTGAATAAAGTATGTAACTTGTTATATTTGAATTAAATTTCTTTCTCATTTTGTACTTAATTATGACGTGATGGAAACTTTCTAATTATATTTTTAATTACGTTCATGAATACAAATTAAAAAAAAAACTTTATAATTAAAACAATCTTTATCAGTTTAATTCTGCAGACCTGTGTAATTTACAAAAAAAGTTTACCTTTCCATGTCCTTCGGGTCAGTTCTGGCCCACCATTGACTGTAATGGATTTTCCAGCTCATTTAGAGGGACACGTTTCTTCTCCACTGATATAAAATCCTAAATGTCAGCTTTCAGCTTGAAAATGAGAAGGCTCTTAGTAAAGTGTGCTAGCGCTGCAAGAAATAAAAATCATAATTTCATGCAATAGCCAAGTGTAGTTAAACTGAGAAAATGGCCTTTTCTCAAGCTAAATGATCCCCAAAAGTATTTTGCACTTACAAAAAAATATATTATTTTTGCAATGAGGAGACACTGACACTTTTTGTAGTTGACATCCTGCGAACACAAGTGAAACAGGCCCGAGCCCAAACACACTGTGCGCCTGCATTACATTTCCCATCCCGTCAAGGCCATTTGCCTGATTTTTAATGACAAAGGGGTATGGGTGAATTCCAGCCTGACAAGCTGGCCGCTCTCTTATCTGGCATCCCTTCTCTCAAAGCGACATCACATGTTGCCTGGGATTAACTTCACTTTTCTAACAAAACAACTTTCAAAAGCACCCCTCACAATGCTCTGCCAAAAATCCCAAACTGGTGGACGGCCTCCAGTGAAACAAAAACAGGACAACTGAGAAGAAGCTGCTGCAAAGCAAACCAGTTTTGTCAGAAATAAAAGCAAAAAGAACTGCAAAAAAATGAGTCATAATTCTACCATATAACTGAAAGAAGATTGAAGGGGAATGTGTGTTCTCAATCATTTATAATGCCTATAAAAAGTATTCACAAACTGTTCTTAGACATTTTCACATTTTATTATTATACAACATTGAATTGCAGTGGATTGAATTTTGTCTTTTTTGACACTGAGCAGCAGAAAAATACTCTTTAATGTTAAAGAGAAAACAGATCTCTGTAAAGGTGTCTAAATTAAATTTCAAACACAAAATAATCTATCTTACATAAGTATTCACCCTCTTTAATATGACCACCACTAAATCATCACTGGGGCCACCAACTGGTTTTAGACATCCTGTGATTAGTCAGTAGAGATCATCTGTCTGGAGTTTTGATTGTACTCTAAATTGATAGATATATAGAATGATAGATAGGAAAGGAAGTATATAATAGATGGATAGATAGGAAAGGTACTATATAATAGATGGATAGAATGACATGAGAGGCACTATATAAAAGATAGATAGATATGAAAGGCACTCTATAGATAGATAGATATGAAAGGCACTATATGATAGATAGATAGATAGATAGATAGATAGATAGATAGATAGATAGATAGATAGATAGAAAAAGCACTATATAGACAGAATGATAGGAAAGGCACTATATAGTAGATAGATATATAGATATGAAAGGCACTATATAATAGATGGATAGAATGACATGAAAGGCACTATAAGATAGATAGATAGATAGATAGATAGATAGATAGATAGATAGATAGATAGATAGATAGATAGGAAAGGCACTATATAGATAGATATGAAAGGCACTATCTAATAGATAGATAAAAAAATAGATAAGAAAGGTACCTCATAGATAGATAGATAGATAGAAATGATGGGCACTATATGATAGATAGACAGATAGATATGAAAGGCACTATATAATAGATAGATATGAAAGGCATTATATAATAGATGGATAGAATGACATGAAAGGCACTATATAATAGATAGATAAGAAAGGTACCTCATAGATGGATAGATAGAAATGATGGGCACTATATGATAGATAGATAGATAGATAGATAGATAGATAGATAGATAGATAGATAGATAGATAGATAGATAGATAGATAGATATGAAATAAACTAAAAGATAGATAGATGAATAGATAGATAATGTAAGTGCCAGACAGGATTATCTAGTATCCCATCCATGAGAAAGTGGGTGGCGGCCTTGCTGAAAAGGGAAGCAGGAATGGAAACACAGCAGTAGACTGGCATCCCATCTAGGATGGTAATAAGACTTTTACCTGAAAGGGAAGATAAAACAAAGTAGCAGTGGGGGAAGGCTTCTATTTCAGAATATGTTTATCCACCATCCACTGGATGACGGTATCCCAGGACCTCTGTAACCATGTGGACACCTGCAGAGCATGATGGGAGTTGTAGTGCCATGTGTCAGCCCTGCTGGGTCCCATGGGTGCCACCAGGGGATGCTGTAGAGATTCATGATTTGACTTGGAAGTGGCTATTCCCTGGCACCAAATGTACTCCCGGGTCCAACATAAAAGGAAGCCATCCAGCCTCCTGCAGTGGAGTCATCAGACAGGCAGGCAACACTCACTGGAGGAAGGTGGATGGAGAGAGAGGCAAGAAAGGAAGAAGAATTGTATTTATAATTGCTTTTGCAACATTTTAGAGCAGCGAGTTATTTTTAAAATATAAACCTCTGTTTTAAACCCATGAATGTTGTGTCCAGGGTTTGGGGCTTGGTGGCACCCCCTATTGTCACTACAGATAGAATTTTATTTGTCCTCCTTTGGGGGGGGGAGTGGGGGCATTTGGCTTTTTCAGAAGCTCTTTAAATAAATAAATACATCAATGGATTGATAAATAAATATATATGTATACACACACACTATGGTCTGAACACACACCAGTATGACTAAAAACAAAATTTTAAAAGAAAGAAAGCTTCTGAGTTGGTAGTCCCAGTCCCAGTGCTGCATTATGCAGGTGTATTGCTGTTGGGGTAAAGGACCCCTGTAGTGTTTCTTGACACACTTCTGCTGAATGATTCGTTGGCTGAAAGTTCTCAGTGTTACTGTGCCACAGAGTGAGGATGTGCAGCATTGTTCATAATGCCACTCGGTTTTGTTTTAATTCTCTCCTTTGCTAAGATCTCCAGGGGGTCCAGAGTGTGTCCTGTAACTAAGGCTGCCCTTTCAATTAGCTTGTTGACTCTGCGGCCACTTTTGAAGCGGATGTTACCAGACCAGCACACACCATCCCCACCGTGAAGCATGGAAGTGGCAGCACCAAGCAGTCGGGATGCTTTTCTGCAGGTTTATGAAGGTAAATATAACAAAATGAAGGATAATCCTGGAGGAATACCTGATGCATTCTGCAAGAAACCTACACCTTGGGAGAAGATTTGTTTTCCAGCAAGACAACAAACCCAAGCATAAAGTCAAAGTGATGCAGGAATGGCTGAGTTGGAGTCAGGATCTCAGTCCAACTGAGAATTTGTGGCTGGAGCTGACAACGGCTGTTTGCTTCCAATCAACAGGCGACTTGACAGAGATGGAGCAGTTCAGCAAGGAAGGATGGAGAGAAATGACAGAGTGCAGATATGCCGGGCTGACAGAAAGAGACCCGAGCACACAAGCTCAAGGTGCATCTACGAAATACTGATGGAATGGGGGAGAACATGTGTGAGATCAATTATTTTGAATTTTATATTTGTAATTTATTTAGTGCTCTTTGCAGAGATTTGTTTTCATTTTAACAGTAAGGAGTCTTTTTCTGCTGATTAGTGTCAAAAAAGCCAAATTAAATCCATTTTGATTCAGTGTTGTATGACGGTAAAATGTGAAAACTTCTAAAGGTGTGAATACTTTTTACAGACATGATATTCTATAACTTTAGATTCTCCGACCCACTTAATCCAATGTAGAATCCCAGGGGTTCCTGCAGCTCTGGACACACCACCAGTCTACCGTAGTGTCCACTGACTTTGGGCCAGTTTATAGTCACCAATTATCCTAATCTGTTTGCTTGGAGGAGGAAAACCAGAATATCCAGGGGAAAGTCCATCCATGAACTGGGAGGAATTGTGAACTCCATATGGATAACCACAGGGCATATGACCCAGGATGCTGGATCCTTGAAGCAACAGCACTAAGCATAGTGCTACCATGTCAGTCACTAAACCTTTCATGATTACACTAGCTGTGGTATCCTTCTAAGACGGGCAGAAATCTAATAAACGTAGACCTCAGCATTAATGTATGCAGTGCACCATCCACTGGAATGTTTTTTGTAACACATGTAGTGATAAAAGGCATTGCATTTGTCATTACAACAGATGGTGTGTCACAAACATTTATAGTGATTAAATGCATTACTATAAATATTTGTCATGCACCATCTGTTGGAGTAACAAATGCAATGCATATGTCTCTGTTGCATGCCATTTGGTAAGGAATTCCTAAAAACAGTGTTAATATTTGTGCTGTGCCATCAGTTGGAATGGTAAATGCAACACATTTTATTACCACAAATGTTGATGATGCACCATCTGTTGGATTGAGAGACATAGCAACTGGGGGAGCACACAGATCCACAGACAGTTATCCTTTTATTATAGTGGATAGTACAATACAAGCTTATTGTGTAAGCTAAGAACAAATGACTTGATTATCTGGCAGTATTTACTCACCCATCTATTTAGTTTCTGAATTTAATTTTCCCTCACTGATTTCTGAGAAGAAATTGCCCTTCCTGGGCACAAACCAGGGACCAGCCCTGGACTTGGTATCAGTCTATTGTGCCAAACATGGCTGCACAATTAACAAATTTAGGTTTGGCAATGAACTTAACTGCATGACTTTTGGCTGTAAGAGGAAACCACATAAACGCAGGGAGAGCAAATATTATAAACAAGACATGCCAGCTTAGAATCGATCCAGTGCCAAAGTTCTATAATGTGGCCGGGCTTACCACACCACTTCATCAGTCCAAATGCAGAGCAGCTGGCACTTTGGTACACTACTCACTATTTACAGACCCATAAACCACCTCCAAAAGTCAGTGTCATTTCTAGGTTTTAAATGATGAAGGTCGAAAAGCTTAGGTGCTGGGTTAAGTACAATTTCTGCACAAAACCAAAACACAGCCACGTCTTGAATAACTCACTATCTATCATTAGACGTGTGTTTTGTTTAGTTCTGGCTGGCTGCAGGAGTTGGTGGGGTGGGGATCAACGTCTTGTCATGCCCAGGAACCGTTGACTTGTGATCCGCCCCTGCCTACGGCAGCAAAAATGCTAGAGTTGGCTCTGATTATGACTTTATTTCACAATGTAATTACTCATTCACATATATATATACAGTATATTGCTGCACCTTTTCATATGATTGCCCTTTTCATAATTGCCGTTTTATATATTGAATTTTGGCACAAATGATATTCCATGTACTATAACGTATCATGTGATATATATCAATAAGGCATGAGACGCTCTAATCCAATGGCGTTGATTTTTTTTTTTGGGGGGGGGTCCAGAGTCTTAGCCATAATTCTCAGACATTCACCTCCTGAATTCCCAAGCTCTGCCCCACTTCATCCCGTGCTGCGTTTTGGCATCCAAGGACAATTCCAAGGGGAGTCCACTCTTCCAACTGGTATAAATGTGGGACTAACGGCATTACCGGGGTTAGGTGGTTGGGGGCTATTCCACTAAAGCTGGAGACACCCATGAGCACACTCACGCACAGTCACTAGATCAGTTTAGATTAACCTGACATACACGTATTTGTGAAGAAAACTGGAAACTCTGAGAACCACCCACGGAGCCGCTCTAAACACTGAGCCACCCTACCTCCTATTACAGTGCCACAATTAAAGAGCTCGCAGTTTAAGTCAGCTGCAGAATTTGTTCCTCTCTCGCTGCACCCGCAAATTCATATTCAACTTAAACCTCAGTAAATCTCTATGGCAGGTATTCCTCTCATGCATGTTTGAGGTGGAGACGTGCTCTTTACCTCCTGCTTCGAAATCCCACGGTAAGCCAGCATTTCCCCTTATTTCTCACTCTTGACCCGACCAAGACATTTTCACACTTGCTATATGACTGACCGGCTTGAGGCAGGTGTCCATAAAGGCGAGAGCCGACTTGTGTACGAACGCTTTATTCACCCAAAATCCAAATGCGCCGCAGCGCTGCTCTCGGCTGCTAATATTAGCTCGTGGCTGGGCGAAGCGGAGCAGATGGTCCCGTGTTCGCGCTCCTATTGACTGCCGCCGAGAGACACGCCCCCCTCCTGTCAGCACGAGCTACACACAACACAAACAAACCGGGAGCAAACTTCTACACATATCGGGAAAAAAGTTGAATTTGTTTTTTTTTTTTGTTTGTCTTTTAACATTTACTCACGTCCCTTTTCAAGAGTCCGATTAATGCCAGAGAAAGCAACATGACCAAAGAAGAGGAGCTGATCCGGATCGCTAAAAAACTGGACAAGATGGTGTCTAGGAGTAACATGGTGAGCGCTGTGGACCAGCTGTCACTAAAGTGACACGTATCAAGGGCTCGAGCGTGCGGGACTGGCATTGTCGATGCGTCTGTCTGATAACTGAAAATCGAAGTTTCTCCGTCGTCGTTCTCGGGGTTCCGATCGTCCATCGCCTTGTATGGGAATGAAGAAGGAAAAAAAAGTTTTACACTCGAGCAGCTTTTCGAGAAGCAAATGCTTCAACAGGTGTTTGGCAGGACCCCGTACGCGGGCTACAGGGCATGGCGCGCAACCTTCGGACTTTTAAAGGCACAGCGACACTTGACACTGCTCCGCACTCCCGACGCCACCGAGCTGCAGGCGCGGTAGGGCTGTGTTGTGCTTTGCTTTGACCGTCCTCTGTGCAAAGCAAAATCAGTGCCATGCGCTTATTTTCAGCTAAACTAGGATATGAAAAAGCAGTAGGTGGGTGCGGACTTTCCAGTCGGCGACCTTGGGCTCGCGGCTTTTACTTTCTGTCTGCTTCTGCGCTGAAATAAAAAGGGATCTGCTGAGGGGTGTAATCTCGGAACTTCGTGCAAACCGAGTGACAGCGCTCGAGCACCGGCGAAAAAGCAAAGAAAGAAAGCAATTCATGTCAGGTTGTTATGCCAATGTAAACTTGCTTTAGTTTTCTCTTTCAGTTGTACTTCTGCAGCTCGAGTTTTCAATCACGCTGCACCGAATCGTCAGTTTCGTTCTTTGAGGCTTGCATGTGACGTCACTTTGACGTAGTCGCAGAAAACTGCGCAGATCTGCCTGAGGTGTTGTTACTGTGATTGAAATAAGAAGGAGGCACAATTACACGGATTGAACTAACTGCTTACGTTTTATGAAAGTTACAATGATCTGATCACGTTCGTTTGTAAGTTAAGTGTTACGTTCTAGTGGGTAATCAGCTGCACTAGCCGACACTACGTGGCTTGCAAATGCAGAAACACATACTTCCTTGTCTCAGTAGCGCAGAAAATTCTAATTTGTAGCCTGCTCTTTGTATTTAAATTAAATTCGATAGCTTGTGCAGGTGTCTGAGCTGACATCTGAAACTTGCTATAGTGTAATAAATGAAATGTGCAACCTAGCGCTGCAGTCGCGTGTCGCTATAGACTTGAGCATGGGAAAAGCGCTATACAAATACAGTGTATTATTATTATTATTCCGTGTACCACCCATTTGTGTGCATTTTGGTATTCTCAAGATTCAGCAGCTTGTTTCAATTCTTATTAGATTTTGCCTTTTCATATTCAGTTCTGGGTGTCTGTATGTGTTTGTGTGCTATAAAGTTGCCAGCGTTAAATTAACTTTAAAAATAGGGTTAATGTAACTTATGGAAGTGTATACTGTATATGGAAGCAATGCGCATTCCACGTTAATTTAACACTGCATGAGATTGCCTGCTTCACTTCACTTTCTGTTCCGTTTTCACTGTCACGGAAGCAACTTGCGGAGCTGTGTAGACCAGGCCAGGCCAGGCCACTTTATCTTAAGCGGCTGTTTAAGTTAGTGTGAAGCACGCACACTAAGCTCTGCGAGTACTTATTTTTTACACTCTTTTTTGTTTTTGCAGTTTTGTTTGCATCATCTTGTCAAACTGCCTGTTTTAATATTGCTTTATTTCAGTGTAGACCTTCATGGGATTAATGCTGTTGCTGTCTTGACTCTTGTGTTTGCTACTGCCACATCCAGCTGGTGGTGTTTCTCTGGAGATGGCAAAACCATTTTAGGTCCTGCACATGTAGTAATCAAATTAGCATAAAGTGTTGTATTTTGATGAGTCCCAGTTTATCAGCTTTTCTTTTTCTAGCTAATTTTAGACAACCTGGTACTTGCCAGAATTCTGAAATTATGTTCAAACATGTTTATGAGGACCTGGAATTTCCTTGCACACTAGTGGTGATCTATCTATCTATCTATCTATCTATCTATCTATCTATCTATCTATCTATCTATCTATCTATCTATCTATTGTAAAGGAATTCACTCGACACACATAAAAAGGTTTGGGGCAGCCACCCGTATATTATTCCTGGCTGCAAAAGAGTCTTTATAAAATACAGAGATGTTCTCTATATCGAGTCCAAAACAGAACTGAAAAAGGGTTGACAAGATAGTGGCTTTAAGGGATAGGACAGGAAGTGATGTAAGGGGACCGGAAGTGATGTTTCTTCATTAGTCAGTCATAACTGGAAGTGATATTCTACTAGGCTCTGGAACCGGAAGTGACGTCATCTGTTTTAAATCAGACAGGTTTTCCCGCGGCTGGTCTGTAGAGATAACAAGAGAAGGTTTAGTGCACCCCGCCACCCCCTGGCCTGGCATGGAATTACCTTTGCTTGGTCCATACAACATCTTCCTAGTCGCACGTGTATGACACTATCTATCATAAAGAAAGATCACAGAGCAGTGCAAATGTTTGTAATCCAACTTGTGGCCCTGTTTATTGTCATCTGTATACAAAACAAAAAGAAACAAAAATGAAAGTTAACTTAGGACTCTTCTTTTTCTTCTTTCGGCTGCTCCTGTTAGGGGTTGCCACAGCAGATCATCCTTTATCATATCTTCCTGTCTTCTGTATTTTGCTCTGTTTCACCATCACCTGCATGTCCTCTTTCACCACATCCATAAATCTTCTCTTAGGCCTTCCTCTTTTCTTCTTGCCTAGCAGCTCTATCTTTAACATCCTTCTCCCAATATACCCAGCATCTCTCCTCTACACATGTCCAAACCAGCGTAATCTTGCCTCTCTGACTTTGTCTCCCAACCGTCCAACTTGAGCTGATCCTCTAATGTACTCATTTCTAATCCTAGGTCTAACTATAACTTATCTTTAAGTGCTTCCATCACCATCAGTTGCTGTTTTGGCAGTGAACATCAGCTTCTGTGTCCTTAGTTGTTTATCTAGGTCTCTCTGTAAAAGGGTAAGAGCTTCTATAACTGGACCAGAAATTATAGCATTGTTCCTGCCTGAAATCATCCTCCTCTCTCTGAG
>JANRMT010062850.1:9751209-9769114 GCA_026402145.1 Polypterus bichir lapradei | reverse complement strand
TTCTTTCTTTCTTTCTTTCTTTCTTTCTTTCTTTCTTTCTTTCTTTCAAGAAAACAATCAATTAAAAAAATGCAAATATTACGTTTTTATGATTTCTGTCAAAACTCTAAAAGTTAGTGTGATCACTTTGAAGTTTCCCACATAATATACCATGCTTTCAGAAAGTTTTCAGGCCCCTTCAACTTCTGCACATGTCATCATGTTCGTTGTAAGTAGATACATTTGTCATTTTACCCAGTGGCTCGTCCACTGAGGGCAGTCCGGGATTTGTCCTGAAGCCACTCCATTGTTTTCTTGGCTGCACGTTTTATGTTATTGTTGTGCTGAAAGGTGAATTCTCACTCCAGCTGGATGTCATGTGCACTCTGGATGATGTGTCCTTCAAGCACCTTTCTGTATTTGCCTGCTGTCTTCACATTATTATAAGCGCCCTGACTTACTATGCACTAATACCTGGTCCATTTCAAATTATCAAAAGGATGCTGGAGAATCAGCCCAGTTGGAGACAACAGAGGACTTTATTGTATTTATTTGGCTCTGATTTTAACAGTCAGGAGTCAGCTGAGTTGGAAGGACAGAATACTCCACTAGATGGAGCCCTGGATCAAGGGATAGATTAGCTCCTGGGCCTGAAGAAGAGTTTCCAAGAAGATTGTAATTGAGCCTGCAAACATTGAAAATTGTGGCTTAAAAGAGCTAGGAGCTTGGAGTCGGGTAGAAGAATATTAGCAGAGCTCGGCTGGTAGTGAAATAGGGTTAGGGAGGCCTAAAAGGTTTGAATTCAGACTATATAGGCACCCCTAGAGGTTAGCTGGGAGCACTAGTCTCTCTAGAAAGCCATTATTAGACCGTAGATAATTGGCTTTCTTCTTACCTTTGTACTTTGTATTTGTTCTTTATTTGTTCATCCTCCCTTGCACGCCTTATGTTTATAATGAAAACCCTTCTGCTTAATCTTATGGAATCTCTGATCCTGTTTGGATTTGGGGACACCTCATTTGACTACATTGGCCAAAACTAGATTTGAATGTTAGATATTTTACTAATTTCTTTGATATTTAACCCTTTAAACTCAGCCTGATTGTTTTGGACCCACTGGTGGGACTGAACAATAATACAATTTAAAAAAATAAAAAACTACATAAAATCATTCACTTCCTCATTGCTGCAATTTAAGTACTGTATTTGCTGTAAAATGCTGTATTGTACAGTATACCCAATACCATGTTGCAATGTTCTTCTTTCTTCTGTCAAAGATGTCCGAATTGCTCTGTCACAGGAACACCAGCCTCCAAACCCAAAAACATGGCTTTCGTGATTCAATTGTGTACAATTTGACATATAGATTATTATCTAATAAACTAGGGGGCTTTGCCCCCTGCTTGCCTCGCTCGCCAACCCCCTGACCTGTGCTACGTTCAAGCCTCTTTGCAGTTCTGCCGCTCACGTATGGGGATGCGGCTGTACAATTTAAACAGATTGTTATTTTCATGGGAATTGTTACATATGCATCATAGAACTAACTATTTTACATTACAGCAAGTAATTAACCATAGTAAAAAATAGTAAAACATAATAATTTGAAAGTAATTTTGTAAAACTGTAAAATTTCAGTAAAAACAATTTTTTGAATTAAATTTTCGACAATTTGAATTTTGATTCTCTGTTTGGACTTACATTGTGACAATGCAACGTATAACTTCCCGTGAGAGAATTTTTCTTTCCCTCTAATAAATAAACCGAGTTTTTCAAATATTTGTCTCTGCGATTTATTAATTGTCTTTGCAAAAGCAATTGTAATGGGAAATGGTTAACATTTTAATGCGAATAACATATCAAGATCTCCTTTGTTGTCTGATGTTATCCACGGAAGATGTACTACATTACTTTTCTTGGATACATCCTTCTTTCAACAGTAATTCAGGCAGTTGAAGACCAGATGGTGTTAACTGTTGTAGATATTCTTCAGAATATTGTAAGTTGATGTTTTCATCTTCTGCACAATCACCACCAACTGTTTCAGCATAGTCTATTGATACGCATTTAAACAATTTGCCGTGTAACCAATCGACAATTTTTGTGTTAATTCGTTTGACTTCGTTTCTCGGTGCTATGATTGCCCGTGTAATCATTTCTTCTGTTGATAACCCTTCGGGATGAAATTCATTAATAAGATTTGGACATAATACATCTTCTTTAATTGGGAACCTAAAGTGAGAAAAACGTTAAAATTTATAAGAGCTGAAAGAGCAGGAACTGTGTCTGTCAAACGCATTCACACGAATGAGATGTGAGTGGACCGTGTGCGTGTTTGAATATGGCTAAGAGGAGGGCGGGACTTGAAACAATCTCATGACAAAAGTCTCGTCTCGCGGGACTTGAAAAAATCTCTTCAAAAAAGTCTCGTCTCGCAGGATTTTTTTATATAATAGAGAGATGGGAGAGATGTTTCAACTTCAAAATTACATCACATTCCAATTTCTGTGATTTCCACCTATATTCCAGTTTCTTCTTCTTTTTTTTTTTGTAAAATTGTTTTTGAATCTTGTGTAATTTGATTACACAGTATCATTTCTTTTCTAACTATATACAGTACAGTCTGACAGAGTAAGATCTGCCCTTCAAAATGATATGTAGGCCATGGGTGTTCAATAATCGATATGTATGCTATGGATACTTATTTGAAAAAAGTAAAAGAGGAGAAAAAGAATCCTGTTCTTTGTACTTTTTCAAAACAGTAAAACTAGAAAAATTACTTGCAATATATTTTCTTGATACTATAGGTGTTCTTGATGCATTCAGTGACACTTTTGTAGTGTTTGAAAGCTTATTGCAAGTAAAAGTACTGTTAAAAGTACATTTCTTGGTATAAACATTACTGAATTTTGCATCTTATTCTTCTTCAACATGTGCATACAACAAAAATAATTCAAACCAGATGTAAAGATTCCGAAAGAGAAAGTGCCTGACCTTTATTCTGAGGGTTGGAGCATGTATATTGAGTGAGGGATAATGATGTTATGGCCACGTAAATCAAATTATCAGAAAACAGACGTGAATGGGGCTGAGTTTAAAGGGTACAACAGAGTTCTTTAAATGCTCATATTCTGCCCAACAATTCTAAATGAATCTGTTTCTGTTCTGTTTTGTTTTAGAAAACCGTCACATGATTCCAAGTCCTCCTCAAAGTGTCCTCAGACAGATACCAAAAAGCAAAGGTTGGAAGGACAACAGAAATCTTGTTGCATGTTTTATTGACGTTTATGAATGTCAAAAATCTTGGATCTTGATTGTCTCCCTTCAGATCTGTAGTTTTCTCAGTGATGTTTTACATTCCTTATTTACAGAAAAGACATGGATTCCAAATCATTGTCTTCAAAACTCCCCAGTACCAAAAAGGAAAGGTTAGGAAATGAAAAAAACGGTTTGGTAGTGCATGTGCTTGATCATGTATGGCTATCACCATTAGTGATCTGCTTGAAACACTGAACACAAGCACACAGCTTTTCTCTTATGTAACATTTTTTTATGATGAGTACCATCTCAAAGAACTGCAGAAGTGTACAAAAGTATAAAACTGAAGGACCAAGATAGATGTATTTAAATATTGTTGTTTCCAGGCTAAGTTCCACAGAGTCATTTAGTTGGTCAAGCCCCTGTTCCAAGGTTACCAGGAATTTGACACTGCATGCATTGACATATGTTTATCATCCACATAGGTGTGCCCACTTATCTTTTGGGAAATCCTCTGGCCACCCTGATATGTATGACGTTAGCTCAGCTGGGAGTAAAGAACTTGTTCTGGGAAGGTGGATCTGATTCAGTGGCCCATTCCATAGAGTTTGTTCTTGCAGGATCACATTTTGATTTCACCTCTGGTTATGTTTGTCTTAGTGAGGACAAGCTGAACTGGTGAAGCAATTCTCCCGTTGATACAGAGAATGTTCTGGAATTGGCACCCATGGAATATCTATAAAGATTTTTTCAATGATACTGACTTTAGGTTCTGCTGTAATGGGCTGATGGCAAATGGAATGGGACTACGAATCCCAAAGTCCCTAGTCAGAAATCTACATTTAAGCAGCAGCTACTCTTTGGTTGCTCTACACTCTTAAAAATAAAAGATTCCAAAATGTTTCTTCAGAACAATGATTCCCCAAATAATCATCCATATGAAGCATCCAGAAAGATAATTTATTTATTTAGAAACATAACATGTTCCACAAATAGCCATGATGACAGCTTGTTTTCACTCTTGCTGCATACAACAACACATTCTAAGTTCACATTTTCTTGATCTGTCACTCACCTGATAGTTGCGTTAAAGATTTTTGTTCTGTCCGTATATTAAAAATCTTTTTAAAATACAAAGAACCAATTTCATGTTACCAGAATGAAACGGCTCTTTGTCAAGCAATGGCTGTATAAGGAACCACATGACCCAGTAAAGTACCGTTAAGGAACCATAATTTTTAAGAGCGCTGGATGGAATGAGCCCACTTATTGTGAAGATGCATTGAACCCAAAAAATGAGTATCACTTGATGCGTTACTATAACTTGATCTCAGCACGCCATCAGTAAGAAGCATGGGTGTAATGAGCCCTGCCACACATTTGAAGCTAAATGAGAAGTAGGCAGCCATGAAGAAATTAGCAGACAAACAAAACGGAAGGTGGCACCCGATGGCCTGCGGTGTGGGGTGACTATTAGTATATCTTGAATTATTAAAGCAAAAATATGATTCTTCTAACAATTCATGTGCAATTATTAAAAAATATTATTGAAAATCTTCTTTTCCACTGGAACCCTGAGACAGTGTTGGGCACAGTTCATTGACACACTCATTATGTCCTTTTCAAGAAAAGAAAAGCTGAGATTAGGTGGTGATCCTCTGCCCTTTCAAAGTTGTTTAAGGCTTTCACATCGGGAGAAATGGCAGCCACCATTCTATTTAAAGTCTCAGGGGATAAGTCAAAACTTTCCTTTAATCAGTAACGAATCTTTGAATTAAAGGTCAAGATGTGGAGATGAGATACCATGACTGGTCATTTATCCTTTAAATAGCCACAGTACAATCGCAGGTGATGAAACTTTAAAGCAAACCTCAAGGACTGATGAGGTTTAGTCCTATCCTCAGAAAGATTTTAAAGTTTACGAAACAAATCAGCAAAGTTATGTAACTTAAAAGAAGGAAAAATGAGATACTTGTTTCTTTACTGATGAATTTAACTTCCATGGTCATGTGTGTGGCACAGTGGTTAGCGTTGTTGTATCACAGTACCAGTGACCTGAGTCCAAGTCCATGCCCAGTCACTGTGTTCACCCTCAGGTCCCTCTGACATGCAGGGTACGTTAACTGGCTCTGTGGAAGTGAGGGTGCCCTGTGATGGACTGGTATCCTATTCAGGGTGGATTTGTTCCTGAAGCAAGAATAGAGTCCTGCCACACTCAATGTGTATGGAAAAGAGATGGTTAATATGAATGTTCTTGTCACTTTAGATCATGTATAATTTACTTTTCTGCTAATGTTATATTAGTGAACACAGGAAAGGGGCTGACAAGGCGTTGCAGTGGTGCCTCACAGTAAACAGACCAGGGCTTCTGTCCCAGGTCCTCCATGCATGGAGCTTATGCCCTATAATGGATTGGCACCCAGTTCAGGGTTTGTTCCTGCCTTGTGCCCTGTATTGAATTTCTTGCCCCACCAACAACCCAACCCCCTGCAAACCTGGCCTAGCCTAAGTGGATTAGAAAATGATATGGCATAGAGAAGGCATTTTTAGAAGTACACAATGGATCCTGTTAAAATAAATGGGGGAAAGTGTCAGGAAGGGTCTGTGAAAAAGTTTTCTGAAAAGCACCCAAAGCAAGGGTCTCACACATAAATCATCTTAAAGTATCAGTTGCTGGGTACTGTGGCCGCCAATTCACAGTCTCATGTGGCTCGAGACACGGGCAGCAGGATGGCTGGCAGGCTGTCTTCGCATGATGGGGGTGGGGACGACAGCAGCAGTTGCGATCACAGCGCAAAGCAATGTAGTTTGTACCTCACGTCATTATGAGTGGTGGTCTTCATCTACACAAACGTATTCAACGCCACGATTAGCTGGAGATCGATCAACGGATGCCGGTACTTCACTTTTGTTTTCGATCTCGATCTCCAGATCACTTGCAACAGGTCAGAGTCCAATTCAGCGATAATATACAAAAATGTCATCCTCGGAAATAGTTTGCTTTGTGCTTTCTCTTCGATCCCTCACCAGATGTTGATGCCATTTTTGTCTTTGCTTGCTCTTCACTGCTCCCGCAAGCACAAGGAATCTTGGTCAAACCAATGAAGCTAACTTTCCTTCTAGAAGAGAGAGTCGAAATAAAACATAATGGCGGGTTTTGTCACCATTTGCAGTTGCTTACTGCTCTCAACCCCTCTCTGCTGAGAAAAGTCAACATCCGCCCTGAAAGAGTTATTTTTGAGGAGTTGAAATTGCTAGGCTTGGGCAAAGACGGTGAGAAATGTGTTGCATGTCTGTCTGGGTCATAACAGACATTTTCAAACTGAAAGAACTGGGAGTTCAGGGTGTTGTGGGTAGATGGGCGGAGATTTTGGCTCAGACACAGGAAGCAGTGGATTATAATGAGGAGACCCTTATCAGAATCAGGGTAAATTAAGAGTGGTATTCTTCAGGGATCATTGCTAGGGCTACTGCAGTTTTTAATATATATAAATGATTTAGCTAGGAATATAAGTAACAAGCTGGTTAAGTTTGCAGATGATACCAAGCTAGGTGGATTGGCAGACAATCGTGAATCCGTTAAATCAGTACAGAGGGACTTGGACAGCATACAGCCTTGAGCAGATTTGTGGCAGATGAAATTTAATGTCAATAAATATACGGCATTACACGTAGGAAGTAAAAATATTAGATTTCAATACCCAGTGGGATGTCCGAAAATTGAAAGTACACCTTATGAGAAGGATTAAAGAATATTAGTAGACTAACGACTATCAGCTTCCAGGCAGAAGCTATTCAGAAGGCTTACAGAATGTCAAAACCGTTAGCTCTCATAACATTATGGCCCTGCTACACTACATGATTCTTCCAGCAGCATTCATTTTCAGATTTTTATTGTACATAATCCAAACCAGTTGTTCAGCCTGACATCCCCAACAACTCAGTCAAACTTGTCTGTCATGTACGCTGTCTTAAGTCATAGGGACAGACTTGGTGTAGGCTAAAGCTGAAAACCAATATGCACTCACCCAGAAATACAATACATATAATGCAGCAACAAAGAACTAGGAATAACGAACATGGGTATTTTAAACGTCGCAAACAGAACAGAGGCTTGTCTGCCTGTTGTCTCGTGTTTTATGTTAGACTGGAAACAGATAAAAGGATTCAGACTGTGGATAAACTCGCCATACCTGCAAAGTCTTCTCGTGGGCACCAGCACTGTCAGGCAACACGTTATTGGCTGTCAGAAGAAGGGGTGATTTAGAAATGTGAAACAGTGCTGCAAAGTTGTCGTGCAGTCACATAATTTGACATCTTCAGTGATTTCTAGTCTTGTAAATTGATGTGAACTGGCCGGGAGAATAGCAACTGCAGTCGGCAGGTTTGACATTCTTTCTGACTAGTAGTCCTCTCCTGTCATGTGACATCACGGCCGTCGAGTAGACGTGTCTTGAAGTTGGTGTATTGTAGTGCTGCAGACCCATTTCGGGGTGTTTGCTGTGTAAATCCTGTGACATAAACCTCCAATCCAATTGCATGTTCAGTGGCTCTCCTGTATTGCAAAGATCTGGAAATCTGCAGCTAGACAGACCCTGTGACAGTTGATGGTGCTATACCAGCGCTTAACCCGACACAGACAGACACGGGAGGCACACTTAGAAAAACACAAGCTGTTTGTTATTTTTCTTTGCTCATGTGGAATGTCTTCCCCTTCCCCAAGAGACCACAGCACTGTCCAAGCACTAAACACAATACTTTCTCTTTGTTTCTTATTCTTTCTCCTCCACTCCTCCTCAGCAAGCTTTGTCTCTGTCTTCTCGACTCTGGCTTCTGGAGTGGTGACTGCTACCTCCTTTTATAACACCCCCGGAAGTGCTCCAGGTGCGCCAGGTGTGATGGAAAACCCACCCAAGAGGGCTCAGCAGCTTTTGCAGCACCCCCAGACCGCACCCCCGGATCCCAACAGGGCTGTAGATAACTCCAACTCCCATTAAACCCTGCGGGAATCCGAGGCACCACTGCAACCCATAGGGGCTGCCATCTAATGTCCCGGGGGAGGTACTGTTCTGCCACTCTTGCTACCCCGGTCCTCTCAGTGAAGAGGTGTCCCGGCCGTCTGTGACAACCCTTAATTGTCACTAAAACCCATCCTTTTATGTTTGCATTGGTTAGCTGAAGTCCTGGTGAAAGTCTTGTTTTATTTATATATTTATTTCAACTCAATTGCTTGCATCGTAATTGTAGTAATAATAAATAGTGCTGTGACATATACAGGGTACACTGGAATTCTTACCTGCTTCTCTGACCAACATGCAGCACATCATCACTTTCCAGCACCATGGCAGACAAGAAGTTATTAAAGTGCATAACTGCATTTTTATGTTGTTGCATGGAATTCCTGAGGAGCAGAAAAATATTTCTACTTTGCATAATGTGACTATCATGAAGCCAACAGAGGCCCTGGTCAAAGTGAGCCATATGTATAATCCATCAGTCCAT
Source organism: Polypterus bichir lapradei (assembly GCA_026402145.1). Taxonomy (NCBI): domain Eukaryota; kingdom Metazoa; phylum Chordata; class Cladistia; order Polypteriformes; family Polypteridae; genus Polypterus; species Polypterus bichir. The sequence continues at coordinate 9,760,378 of JANRMT010062850.1, read as the reverse complement.
GCATGCAAAGTAACAAGGCCTTGGCTACTGTGTTGAGCTCTTATTTGCACTTTTACTTGCATGTCTGACCAATCAGCACAGCCTCTGAGACATTTTGTAAAGGATTTAGGACATGTTGTTACATTATTTTTACAATGTGGTATTTATTTCTTCATCTGTAGAAAGGAATCTTCTGATAACAAATCCAGTTCCAGTTCCAGGAGGCTGTCTTTGGACACCAAGGCAGAAAAGTAAGTGTCAGTGTTGAAGGTTAACGGTGTGAATTAATCCTGTGTAAAAAAAAAGAAGATGAAGATGACTGGGGATCCAATGTGGAAAACATTTTACTGAAATTGGCAAAAAGAAAAATAATGAGACAAGCAAACATCCTCAGCAAGTTCAGGTGGTCAAATGACTCTTGACTTCCTGGGATGAGTATTTATGCATGATTCAACTGGAAAGAGCGTAGCTCCATGGTCTTTAGTCAGTGGATGACCCTGTGAGCAGTAGGAAAATAATTCCCTGATTCCAAGTGTAGCTGCATTTTCCCTAAAATTACCAAAGTTCTGCAGCTTCAGTTTGCTTCAGGATATTCTGGCAAAAGCATGATGTGTCAAAATGATTCCACAGACAAAATATCTTCGTTTTTAAAACCTTTAGTAAAAATTCAAAGTAATACAGTTGACACAAAAATAGAGAAAAAATGGATATAACAAGGAAAAGTTCTTAAGAAAAGTTCTGTTTAAAGCTTATTTATCTTGTTTCATTTCTTTAAGTTTGCTTATGCAGTTGAACCATTTCTAAACTGTCAGAAAACTGTATGCCTATCCCATCTTCATGCTGTAAATGGCTCTTTCAGCCCCTACTAGCACTGGGACCTATTCTAAATAACAATTGACTTAATTAACATACCGTCTCTCAGATACAGCAAGAAAGTTCTATCTCATATTAACGTACAGGGGGTAAAAGACCATATCTTTGTCAATGCCTATGAAAGAAAATTATATTGCATTCAAATTGAGCACCTACTAATATGAGTTTAACTTTCTAAGATTGGCTCTTACACCAACATTCTAATGTTTAAAAAAAAAATCATAAAATGACATAAATTCAAAAAAGACAAAACCAGTCCAAAAACAGAGCTAACATTTTTATTCTTCTTCTTTTGGCTGCTCCCATTAGGGGTTGCCACAGTGGATCATCTTCTTCCATATCATTCTGTCCTCAGCATCTTGCTCTGTTTCACCATCACCTGCATGTCCTCTCTAACCACATCCATAAATCTTCTCTTAGGGCTTTTCCTCTTTTCCTCTTGCCTGGCAGCTCTATTCTTAGCAATATCCTTCTCCCAATATACCCAGCATCTCTCCTCTGCACATGTCCAAACCAACGTAATTTTGCCTCTCTGACGTTGTCTCCCAACCGTTCAACCTGAGCTGACCATCTAATGTCCTCATTTCTAGTCCTGTCCATCCTTCTCACACCCAATGCAAATCTTAGCATCTTTAACTCTGCCACCTCCAGCTCTGTCTCCTGCTTTCTGGTTAGTGCCACCGTCTGCAACCCATATAACACTACTGTCCTGTAGACCTTCCCTTTCACTCATGCTGATGCCCACTCTTCTCCACCCATTCCCCTCTTCCTGTACTCTCTTCTTCACTTCTCTTCCACAATATCCCAAGAATTTAAACTCATCCACCGTCACCATTCCTCTGACCTCCCTCTCATTCACACACACATGTATTCTGTCTTCTTCCTACTGACCTTCATTCCTCTCCTCTCTAGAGCATATCTGCACCTCTCCAGGGTCTCCTCAACCCACTCCCTGCTCTCCCTACAGATCACAATGTCATCAGCAAACATCATGGTCCATGGGGACTCCTGTCTAATCTCGTCTGTTAACCTGTCCATCACCATTGCAAATAAGAAAAATAGCGCTGACATAAAATGAACAGTTGATATGGAATGGTTCATGCAGTACTTTCACGTCTATTTCACTTCAGTGATACTGCAGAAAATCGCTCAGCGGAAGATGTTGCAATACAATACAACCAACTGTACTCTACAATGATATAGAATCAAGTATTTTAACTTTTATTATGTACACAAATAAATGGAGAGTAAAATGAACAGGAAATTTGAAACTAACAACCAAATTGAGTCAAATGAAGTAATAGCTGCATAGATAGTTTGGTACAGGGGGTCTTAATGCCTCTGTGCACTTTGACCTTTACAGACCTATGTATGTGTTTGTGTGCTCATTTCTTTCTCTTTGACATCCAGCAGAAGTTCTGGTATCGTGTTGTCTGGTTCATTGTTTTCTTTCCCATTTGGGCATCGTCTGTGGGAAAAACTGGACTTTCACGGGTTGTGTTTGTTTAGGCTCCTTTTTTAAAAACATTGCTATTTTTCATATCAACCCCCCACCACCACCACCATGTTCTTTATCCATCTGGCCCACCCTCTCATGTTATTCATACTTGTTTTTTTTAAATTGTGTGATGGTATGTACCCATTCTATCACTCAGACGTATCTCTGAGGAGACCCCTGCACCCCCTTATGCTTTGATGGTATGTACCTAACCCTCTTACTTTAACAGTGCCCCCCTTTTCTGGTGTGTCAGTTTATCTACCTTAGGCATTGAGATATTTTTTTGGGCAAATTTGCAATTTTTAAGCTGTCCTTGGGTTATACATTTTCCAAGCACCTGACAACCCTGCTCTGGTTGGCCAAACAAGCCATAACAACATAAGAAATTTGACAAAAGACAGGAGACCATCCAGTCCATCAAACCCGTTTGTTTAGCTAATACTGTAGCTGAGCTGTCCCAATTAGACATTTAGATTCTTCTTAAAAGTTGGCAAGGTTTCTACTTCAACTCCATGTCTCAGTAGTTTGTTCCAGATTCTCACAACTCTTTGCGTAAAAAAGTGCCTCCTGGTTTTTTTTTTAAATGCACTTCCCCATAATTTCCATTGATATCCTCAATTATGTGATTCCTCCTTAAGTTGAAAGAATTCTGCTGGATTTCCCTTATTAATGATTTGTGGATTTTGAAGACTTGGATTAGGTCCTCATATGGTCTCCTCTGCCCGAGACTAAAAGGTTTAATTCCCTGAGTGAGTCAGAGCCGTCAGCTATCTTCACTTACATAATTCTTTGAGTGTGGAGAGTGTGTGTGCCTCAGTGTGAGCTATACATGTAAAATTTAAATAAATTATGTATCTCCAAAACTATCTGTGCAACAATTTTGCCTGGCCCTGTGATTAAGCAGAGCAGACTGCAAAACTAATGGTTAAATGAAATGATTTCTGTGGCATTTTTCCATTGGTCACAAATCAAATTGTTCGTGGAGGATGTGGGAATATGAACTGCACCAAAGTGGATCAAAAACAATAAGTCGTAGCCTTTAAAAAAGACAAAACGATGCAACTGCTTTGAAGAACATAGCTCAGTTTTTTCCAATATTATCGGCGTACAAACGTTTTCACAGACACACAGAGACAATCAACTTTTTTCAACGTTTTGATCATCGAATCAAAATCTGAACTTAACTCGATAATGAATTTTGGAACCTGTCACTACATTTACATTTACATGGAAGTAAACATAGGAAAAAAGCAACAAAAATTTAAAAATGAATGGTGTATTGACACTGGTAAATTCTATAGTGAGGCCAGATATTAAATGGAGAAGCTCCCCTTTAATCAGTTCTTTCACTTTTACTGCATGTTGTTGCTTTTGTTTGTAGAACTGTAGAACGTTTGCCATATGATATTTAATTTCTTTAAAAAATTGACATTTTCTTTTACTTTTTTATGAAATACCAAAATGCTTCACCATTTGCTCTTTTTTTGCTTGTGATGCACTCTATATTTTTATTTGATAGATAAAAAATAACACATGTATGCAAACGTATACAACTTTTAAAAATGTTTCCCAATTTTTTTTTTATCCTAGTGGCACACTATTTAGCCTTATGGATCGAGATGTGTCCAGCTGCAGTTGGGACAGTTTTAGGCCTCGGACAGATCCAAGCATTTCAGACACTATGAGGTCCATAAACTGACATCCCCTTCTGGAGTCACTATTCCCCTGTGTCGCCGGTGAACTGACGCCTTTATTACACGGCCCTCATGACGATTTCAATTCCCTTTAGTTCCTGCACTCAAATTTGGATTCAGCATTTATTAAACTTCTAAACTATCGCAGTCTCTCAGTTCTGCATCCGAAACAGTTGTTTTGGTGTCATATATTAGAAACAAATTGATCAAAAAGTCTTTACATTTTTTATAGTATACGTTTTATATCTGCGTTTTCCATGTCTCATTCATGAAACTGCACTTTTTAATACATTAGTTATATGTTGCAACTCAACAGAGTAGTGGCCCGGTGGCTAAGGATCTACACTGGTAATCAGAAGGCTGACCCCGTAAAATAAATCGGAAATGCTAAGGAAGAAGACCAAGAAGAAAAAATGATTTGCTGCACTCAGTTACGATTGACACTACATATTCTTATAGACTCTGAATTGAATAAATCATATAATTTGTGTAAACAGTCAAAATATGTAGTACTACATGCCAGATGTCTAGGAGCTCTTTAGAGTTCTGTCTTAGTGGTCCTCTATGTGTTATATCATTAGTACTGTATTATTACTGCGGTGGGCTGGTGCCCTGCCCAGGGATTTGTTCCTGCCTTGCGCCCTGTGCTGGCTGGGATTGGCTCCAGCAGACCCCCGTGACCCTGTGTTAGGATATAGCGGGTTGGAAAATGACTGACTGTATTATTACTGGTGTACAAAATGTTAATATTGGAATGACGCACTCGCCCTCAGAAGCACAAAGAGGTATAAAGTAGTCATTTGAGTTGCCCAGCTAAGACCTTCTCTGTTAGCCGAGCAGCTTTGCATGCCCATTGCGGATGGCTCACGCCCTCGCAGCGAGTACAAAGAGACGTTTATTACATTAGCATGACGGTTTATCCTTTTTTATTAATAATAAATATTTTTTTGCACACACGTTCAGTTTGCCACCATTACTATAATAGTACATTTAGCACAAACGTGTACCGCTAACAAGGGGGTGGGGTGGAGGCGTGGAAAGTGGGTGGAGTCAAAAGAGATGCGGCTAAACAAGGGCGTCGCCATCTTACGGACCTCAGAAAGTCTTAGGTCGCTGAATCTGTCTGAGGCCTAAAACTGTCCTGACTGCAGCTGGACTCTGTTGTATGGATCTGCTACCTTAAGTGCTAGTCCTGTGCTCATTTGCCGTCTCCAGACACCAGCTGGATTAGCAAATCCAAACTGGGCCCAGTGTGTGTGTGTGTGTGTGTGTGTGCGTGTGTGCCCTAAGGTAGACTGGCATTCCAGCCTTGTAGGCCACCCTGAAATGGACTGAGAATGTATGCTTGTATGTCTTTTAGTCTAATAGTCTATAAAGCATTATATTGCATTTTATTATCTGTTTCCCCTTACTTTCTGTTTCATTAAAACTCCTTTTTTTATTTACAGGATGGACTCCCCTGAACCAAAGACCAGTAGTAGCCCTATTTTGCCCAAAAAGCTGTTTGTTGATTGCAAAGCAGAAAGGTAAATTTTATTAAGATGCCACTGCTGAGTTAGTTGGTTAGCCTTCTTTACATTTTAACCTGAGAGAACAGAAAGTTGAAATCCAAATTATTTTATCACACCATTTCTTTACTGATGAGGAGTAGAGTTAGGAGGAAGCCAATGTTCAGTCCCCAAATATCTGTTCTGAGGGAACCATGGTAAAACTAATACTAGAACTAAGTAAACCTTAATATTGTCAAGTATAAACTTGAATAAGCAAGTAGTACAAGAGCCTGCAATAAATGTATGCATAGCCAGACAAAAACATTAAAACAGTTCTGAGATTATCAGCAATTTATAAATTGTGACCACTAGAGGGCCTTGCAGCACCCCAAACTCCACACACAACTGCACAGACTCAAGTCTTGGTACAGGACATAGGTTTATTTGTTTAAATATCTTATAAAGAAGGCTTTTAATTTGCAAATAATACAATTCTTTCTCGCCCTCTCTTTCTTTCTTCTCCTCCACACCTCGCAGGAAAGCTTTGTCCTTCCTTTACACCCGACTCCAACTGGCCTGGATGAAGTCAAGTGGCTTCTTTTATGCTGAATGCAGGAGTACTTCTGGTGCAAGGGCATAGCCTGCTGGAAGCACTTCCGGGTCAAACAGAAGCCCCATAAATTAGGCTTTACTAATCCCGACAGCTCCCCCAGAGTGTCCGAGTGGGGATCCTAGCCCAGGGATATAGTACTAAATAATGAAGTCTTGACACACAAAGAGGTTTGGGTCAGCCACCCGTACACTTGAAAATTGGCTGCAAAATTTGAAAAGTGATAGAGAAAATGGTTTTTACAGACAAGAGTCCAAAACAGAACTGCCCAGGTTACTAAACATGGTGGATATATAGTGGAATGGCAGGAAGAGGAGGGATCTTGGGACTGGAACCAGAAATTGGGTCATCTGGTTGCAACTTCTTGGAAGACGTCTACTGGGGTGGAACCAGGCAGAATTTCCTACATTTGTACTGTGGGGAGATAAGAGAAAGGATTAAGGTACGCTGCCACCCCATGATCTAATTGGGAATTACCTTCTTTTGGGCCATTTAGCTGCGCACGTATGTGACAATAAATGTAAATAGAAAAAGAATGTAGTGTCAAAACGTAAAAGTTTACCTGATAACCATCAGTGTATGCCACATCACATATTAAAACATAGAGAATATCACTCTTAAACTATTTTGAGAGAGAAAGAGAAAAAGAGAAGGATAGAGGGAGAAAAACTTTAAAAACATTATTTTGGCACCAAATAATTTTCAAAATATCAGGTATTTTCTGCTGCTAAGATCAAACTAAGTGAAAAAAGAAAAATTAAAATAAAAACATATCGGTAAGTTAACAATTTGCAGACTCTGGAGACTTTTGTCAAGCTACCAGTAAACTTTTTCTGTTGTTCAATAGACATATTGCTAATTTGGTAACTGTACGATGTTTGCCTGGCTTTATTGCCAAGCGACCTTTTCAAGTCATAAGTGAGAAGCCACAATCCAAAAACCAGATCCTTAATACAAAATACAAAATATTCAACAACTTAAAGGAACAAGACTAAAATATCTTGTGGTGAAGACCACAATACTAATAACACTACCAGGGGCAAATGAGAGCATACAAACACTTACACAAGGTTAATGCCACCGCAATTAGACAGTGGCAAGAGGTGCCCATCAGTTCCTACATAAAGCCTAAAGACAGCACCTTAGCTACATAAAGGTCTCACTCCATATCCAATCAAGAAGACATCATTAGCTACATATATTAGAGAGTTAATACAGCTAAGAAAAGTAACTAGGTGGAGGTAAGGCACAAATGCAAAACATTTTGCACAGATAAAAGTAAGACAAAACATACAAAAAATAAAATAAAATGTGAGAAATAAATAAAACCTCAGGGTTAGGCTCAGGGCAAACCACAACAGTGGCATCTTCAGAGAGATGTCTGAACTTTGAATTTTCAAAAGCAAGATTTTGCAAAAAAAAAAACTTACTTACAGTATTTGTTGTTTTGAAAGACATATTAGGGTTTTGACAAGTTTTTGCTATACTTTTATATTTTGAAAATGATTTTTGGAACTAGTTTGCTTTTGCTTAATAGGCATTTGATGTACCCATGTTTCGACCTCTGCCAAACCCCTGCCTATCCTTCTGACCCTGGCTTTAAACTTAGACCTTTATCTCTGATGCTCTATTATGACTACTGGCGCACACAACATTGAATTGAACAGTACTTAAGGATGTAGCAGGTTTATTTTTTTCCTTTGAGTATGTTTTATAATGCACTTTGCACATTTTAAGTTCTGCATAAAATGTTTTAAGTGAATATTCCTGTTGTGTTTCTAAGCATTTTCTTCCATCCCGTAGCATTAGTTGAACTTCTAGTGTTTTTCCTGCCATGAGCCCACAGCTTTTAAGGCGTGATTCAGCGCCTCACAATCCGGTAACAGAAAAACAGATTGATAAGGTGGTTTAAATGGTAGGATTGACCAGAGGTTTTACTTATCAGCATCAGTTGTGCATATATCTATGGTCTTACAAAGAAAAGAAAAAATTACAATCTAAACATTAAAAAAAAATACAAAAAAACACTACTAACTATAAAATTTACACCCCTGGCCTAGAAAAGGAGGACAAAGTGATTAGCTTATATAGAATCCACCTTTAAAAATGGACAAGTATCTGTGTGTCCGTGCAGTTACTATGCTTCTGTCATTTGAACAGGTAATGACAAAGATGATGACAGATCACAAACATTTGTAATAATGCATTTTATTACTACAAAACGTTTGTGATGCGCCATCTGTTGGAATGACACATGCAATGTATTTTATGGCTACATGAATTATAAAATGTATTCCAATATGTGGTGCATGGCAATTGTTAACATTGAAGTCTATGTTAATTACTTAGATTTAAACCTGTCCTAGTCAGGCAGCACAGCTAGTACTGTTACTTCTTCTTCTTCTTTTGACTGCTTCTGTTAGGAGTCACCACAGTAGATCATCTTTTTCCATATCTTCCTGTTCTCTGCATCTTGTTCTGTCACACCCATCACCTGCATGTCCTCTCTCACCACATCCGTAAACCTTCGCTTAGGCCTTCCTCCTTTCCTTTTGTCTGGCAGCTCTATCTTTAACATCTTCTCCCAATATACCCAGCATCTCTCCTCTGCACATGTCCAAACCAACACAATCTCGCCTCTCTGACTTTGTCTCCCAACCGTCAGGTATCATATCATTATCAAGCCCCCTTAATTCAAAACAGAGCCTCTCCTAGTAGCAATGTGTGCAATGCAGATGGCAACCCTGGTACAGGTCTACCAGCAAGCCTAGTAGCACTCGCATCTACACTCACACTTGAGTCAATTTGGAATCACCACTCAGCCTAAACAACATGTCTATAAGGATATGAAAAGAAAGCCCTAATGCAAACTGTGCAAACTGTACCTGGGCAATGTCGGGGCATGAGATTCAAATCCAGGATGCTGAGCGGAGAGCAGTAAAACATTCCAGTCCTGGGTCACCCAGCACCGTGTGTTTAATTCAAATATTCTTTACAATGATGGGCCTAGTGATCTCCCTTGAAT
>JANRMT010062850.1:9726441-9740667 GCA_026402145.1 Polypterus bichir lapradei | reverse complement strand
TCTATCATATAGTGCCTTTCATATCTATCTATCTATCTATCTATCTAAACAAATATTGGATATAAAAACTATAATTACCGGTATCTGTTTATTTATCTCTCTACCTTCTTCCACAAATCCAAAATATTGTAGATACATAATTTCACATTAATTACTTGGATAGTCTTTCTTTTATTAAGCCATTGTTGTCTTTTTTCTTACCAGATACCTACAAGGAATATGGAAGCAATTGTGATTCTATGGCATCTGAAATTGAAGATTATATCCTTTCTGATTTGGCCAATGTTACTGGCACATACTTCAGCTTCTGTGACCTTGAACTGGAATAGTTCAATTCTAAATAAATTCATCAGGAAAAAAAGAAAATGAAAAAAAAAGGTGTTGCTGTGTGTATCCAAAGTTACCAAAGTTCTGCAGCTTTTAGTTTGTTTCATAGGAGGTTTCAAGCTGCAGTGTGACACGTGATCAAATAATTCCACAGACAAAATGTTGTCATTTTAAAAGTTTTAATAAAAATTCAAGGCGAAACAGGTCACACAGAAATAGAGAAATATTTGATTTAGCAAAGAAAAGAAAAGTTCTTTTAGAAAGTTCTGTTTAAGGCTTATAAATTAATTTCTCTAAGTTTGGTCATACAGTCGTACATGAGGCACTTTAGACACGGTCAGAAAACTGTATGCCATCTCCTTCTTGCAAACATATCTAACAGTCCATGCTAGCAGTAAGACTATTTCCTAACAGGCCTAAGTAACACTCTGCTCTACAGACATACTGTAGCTAAGAAAGTTCTATCTCATTTTAACTTACAGGGGTAAAAGGCAATACCATATTCTAGGAAGCTGTAAGAAACTAATGTTATATAGGAATCAAGTAAACACTATACAAATTTAATATCAAACATAAACTTTCTAAGATTGGCTCTTACAAAAGAGAAACTGTCCTTTTCCCCTGATATAAATGCTTGTTCTTTTATTTAATTAATTAAATCTTGCCACATTTAAAAAAAAAAAGTTTTAAACAGTTTCTTTAAAAATTTGGGCCATCCAATCACAATTTTTTCCTTAGTGGAATAGTTCAGTTCTAAATTAATTCATAGAGCAATGTAGTGATGTTCCTTGAAAGGGAATCCTTTCAAAGTGTGTTGTTTCTAGAAGTCACCAAAGGCAATAAACCAAATGTCCAGTTGCTCGATCTTGATGCCTTTAAATAGTATTAAAAATCTGTCTAATATCTGATTGCCTATTCTTCCTTTGAATTTATTTTTATTGGCTGATTGGCCTTCCTTAACCAAACTTACATATCTACCAGGAAATTAAAGCAATTGACATGAAGTATAAGAATCGAGTCAGAAGTCGGATCAGCAATTTGAAGGACGCCAAGAACCCAAATTTACGTAGGAATGTGCTCAGCGGAGCCATTGAGCTCAGCAAGTTTGCCAACATGACAGCTGAGGTGAGACATAGAAAAGCATTGATATCCTTAAACATGAAGGTAAACCTTGATCTATCTCTTACCCAAAATGTCCTAAATAAAAATGCACCCTTCCTTTAAAATCAGACAACTTACTAAAGATTACCAGTTAAGGAAACATCACTGTCAAAAGAATGTGTCGTCCCGGGTGGCCTGTTTAAATTCAGCATGATCGGCAGCTTCGATATCCAGGAGAGTGGAGTTTCTCTCATAGAATGGAGTCTCTCTCTGTCTATCTGACGTCCCTTCTCCCTCTGATATATCTTCTCGTCTCATGTTATGTCATAAAGCCACGTGGGCTTCTGGACCTCATGATGTTCCACACAAAAGATTGGTTAGCTGTTCTGCTGATGGACAGCTCTGCTGGAAAGCTTAGATACTTGGTGCATTATCTGTGCTGCTGTCTCCTGCTCCTTTCACTGGTAGGTTGTATACTGTCTGGACTTTCTAAAATAAGATTACATACTTAAATAAAAATTAAAGAAAGTTTGCATAGATTTAGATAAAATACAACAGCATTACTCTGTATAACACAATGCCAAATAGAGCATTTATAGGTCATCACAGTCCATCTGAGAAAGCACTTGTATCCGAGGCAGCTTGCAGTTTGATTTTTTAATATAGTGCCTGCTATTCCAAAATGATTTTTATCCCACCAGGACACCATGTCTACATAGGGTTCCTCTAGCTTTTCTAGTCCATACACCGCAGTGACGTGCATGTTAGGTTAATTAGCAATGCCAGTCTAGCCCTGTGTGTAGGTCTGTGCGTAGTACATGAACCTTGCAGTGGATTATCTTCTCGTCCAAGTATGTTTCATGCCTTGGGCCTGGTACTACCAAGATAAGTTGTCCATGACTCTGAATTGGATTGAATATTGTCTGAATATGCTCCATTTACATTTTCAACTAGTAATAATCACACCAAAACTTCCCTGGCTACATTACTAAAACTGAGCAAGTTGTGAGCACTCCTGCCACATCACTCCAAGAGACTGGGTTACAATTGTTGGCCTGATCAACTTCAGTGTGGCGTTTGCTTAGTCTCCCCCATGTTTTACATGGGATTTGCATAGATGTTCTGCTTTTCCTACTCAAGATTTGTGAGTAATTTATGTATAGTGTTGATCGGCGAAATTCATAAAAGCGTTTCTCGCAACAAATATGCTGTGTTCACCGGAGACCTCGTTTACCGAATATTTTCCTAGGAAATTTGCCATGCAGCTGGTTTAGGCAAATGTTTTTTCCAAGCACTCCATGATGCTTTGCAAGGCCAGGGTGACATCACAGAGTGAACAAGGGGAAAAAAAAAGACTTGGATCTTTCCTTCTCTCTATCCACTGACTTGTGTTTTTCAATCACCTTTTTACGGAGTTGCATGGAGCGTTCTTTTGTTTTCCATATGTAGGTTAGGCCACCACAAGTTGAACCTTCCACATTTAGATGCATTTATAATACAATCAGTTGAAACCCTTGACAGGCGGTCTCCTCTGATCTAAGTCTGTGACTTTAAAAACCAATTGGTTACCCCTGTGATGATTTAAAGGTGTCATTAAAAGACTTGTGAATACTTATGCCATCAATAATTTTGTTTTAAACATTTGTTTGCAGGGATTTGTTTTCACTTTGACATTTAAGAGTTTTTTTTGTGTTGGTCAGTGTCAAAAAAAGTCAAATTAATTCCACTGTGGTTCAATGTTGTGTAACAATAATATATGAAAACATCCAAGGAGGTGAATACTTTATATAGGCACTGTATGTTGTGATATTTTCCATACAATCACAGATTTCTGTATCTTTTTGTTAATTGTAATTTTTTTATTGTATCAGTAGCATCCTTAGAAATGGAATTTTAAATGTGTTGGTAGAATTAGAAGAAATCTTCTATGTAATAACAGGGTAAGATCTGTGTGCGTGTCCAGTAACTCAGAGAAACCTGATTGGTCAGTTTGGCATTGGTGATGCAATCAAAACAGGAAGTGCGAGTGTGAGACACACAGAGGAGGAAAAAGACGTACAAAGCATGCTGAGAGTCACCTTTAAATACGGGAAGTATAAAAGTGGACAGGAGGCAAACAAGATGCCTTGAAATGATAGAATTTGAGAAGCAGGCTTTATGGGAAAGCGCTGAAGAAAGGGAATATGGATCAAGATAAGTTCAGGCACACAATGATGCAGTGGAAAGGACCTGAAGGTACATATAGGGCAAGAGATACACATTTTTAAAAATGTATTCTATTACCTTTCTTCGACTAATCTGGCTAATCAGAGGATAACACACCAACACAAACTCTTAGTCACGTTTCTTATGTGTCATATCTTTCCTGCTCTTGAATCTTGAGTTGAATTTCCCTTTTCTCACTGCATAGCAAAACCTAAAATACTGTGACATAACATTTTCAAACCTGCTTAAAACAGACATCTCTTTGGAGTTATGTTTATTTGCGGAAGTGTTTAGTTTACATCCATTGTGGGTTGCTGTTCTTCACAGGAAATGGCCAGTGATGAGATGAAGAATCTCCGTAACATGCTGACCCAAGAAGCAATTCGAGAGCATCAGATGGCCAAAACAGGTGGAACGGCCACTGACCTTTTCCAGTGTGCCAAATGCAAGAAGAAAAACTGTACATATAATCAGGTGAGTCCCTTTGGAAGAGTTTGGCCTCTTTAGTGCAAATGTCTTGGGGGATAATGACGATTTTAAAGGAGGTGGGACCTTAAAAGATGTTGATCAGATACAGTCAAATGACCCATGTATAATTCATGACGTTATTGGCATTGTCTATTTGAATATATATTTTTTTTATTTATTAATTTTATTTCACGAAAAAAATAATATTGTATACCAGGGGTGTCGAACTCCAGGCCTGGAGGGCCGCAGTGACTGCAGGTTTTCATTCTAACCCTTTTCCTAATCAGTGACCAGTTTTCACTGCTAATTAACTTCTTTTCCCTTAATTTTAATAGCCCTGTTTTTAAGGATTCAGTCCTCTAAATTGATTCTTTTCTCCTTTAAATGGCAGCCAAACAGAAATGAGACATGAAATGAGCCGACAGATGACCAGGTAAATGGAGGCGTTAAACTCCAACCAGTTTCACTCCAACCGGTTTCTTAATGAGAAGCCAATTTTTGCTGGTAATTAAAGCCGTTATTTAATTCCATAGCTTGTTGCTGCTCTCATTCTGCCACAGCAGACATTTCCAAAACTGTGGATGTTCTGTTTTTTCTAAGAACATCGTCAAAATGTTTTGGTGACCTGAGCAGATTAACTTTACCGAGACCTTCACCTTTCTTTATTTTCAGATACTGTGGTTAGCTGGTCACACGGCAGCTTGTTTTGCGTCTCATAATCGTTAGGCTGCTAATTAAGGGAAAATGAACAACTAGGAGGTCCAAGTGAAGTTAATTAAAAGTAAGGCAAAAGAAGTTAATTAGCACCAAAAACTGGTCACTAATTAAGAAGAAGATTAGAATGAAAACCTGCAGCCACTGCGGCCCTCCAGGACCGGAGTTCGACACCCATGTTGTATACAATCAAGGCAAACTTGTACAACAAATGAGTTCATAGTCAAACTAGACAAAAAAACATCAGAAAATTAGAAAAAGAAAGCAGGAACAAAAAAAAAAAAAAAGACAAAGCCTAACAAAACAGCATTTCGCCCCCACCCAAGAGAAAAGAGGACAGCCAAGAGCATGTTCAAAAATAATCCATCCATCCATCCATCCATCCATTATCCAACCCTCTATATCCTAACTACAGGGTCACAGGGGGTCTGCTGGAGCAAATCCCAGCCAACGCAGGGTGCAAGGCAGGAAACAAACCCCGGGCAGGGCGCCAGCCCACCGCAGGGCACACACACACACACACACCCCCACACACCAAGCACACACTAGGGACAATTTAGGGTCACAAATGCACCTAACCAGCATGTCTTTGGACTGCGGGAGCAAACCGGAGGAAACCCACGCAGACACGGGGAGAACATGCAAACTCCACGCAGGGAGGACCCGGGAAGCAATCCCAGGTCTCCTAACTGTGAGGCAGCAGTGCTACTCACTGGGCAAAAATAATCAGAAAACAAAAAGAACAAGAAAACAAAAAATTTGGACGTGAGCATAAGTAGGTTTTGCAACCTTGGAACCAAATTACCTGAACTATTCTATCACATGTCAGTAATTATTTCCACTGTGATTCTGATCTTTCTGATCATAAAATAAGTCATTATGAGAAGAATTCATAATTAATTGCATAATTACGGTACTTGAGGGTTCCTCTGGAGTGCCTCTGTCTTTTGTACAATTTGACTCAAAAACTAATCAGCACATCGTCATCTCATAACAGGCTTAAGTTTCGAGTTTGGTATTTTTCCGTTGAGCCGTTTTAGCTCAAGGAACTGTGACACACAGACACACACACACAAACAGACACACGCCCATCATTGAGGTATTGATGTTTTCTATATCAGGGGACCCTAAAACTTCGAGATCCGCTGAAAACTGGAGATCAAAATTTTTGATAAATCTAGAGCTTTCGCTCCTCCCCCATAGACTATGGGTTATTATGGGGGAGGGCATAAAGCAAAGAAAAAAATTTTCTTTTCCCCTGATATTACTGCTTTTTCTATCATTTTATTAATTAAATCTTGCCATATTTTAAGAAGATTTGAACAGTTATTCTAAAAATTTGGCTGACCCAATCTCTTTTCAGTCGAAAACTGGTCCTTACTTGTTAAGTGAGTCTTAGCATTTAGGCCTTTGAGGTGGAAGAATACATTTTTTTCTCTTTAGATCATGATTGAGACCATTCACATTCCATCTTACAAAGTTCAGTGTTTTGTCAGAGAGATAATGCTTCTGAATGTTTGAGGATATTCTGTAGTCTTAAGTAAAAGTAGTGTTGTTTCATAATTTAGCTTTGACATTGATTTAATATCCCTTTTGCCAGGTATCATGGATAAGGAGCTTTTTGTTATGTTGACGCTTACACTTGTGAGGGTAAAAAGGATAGATAAGGAGCAACTTGCTCTCTTTTGATCAGATCAAATAAAATGTTGATCTAATTTAGGAGAAAAAAATCTGTCAACTCTAATACCCAACATTATGTGGAAATTTAAAATTAAGGTAGATTTAGGTAGATATTAGTCTCACCTTTAGTGGACAGAACATTTTCTATTTCTGCGTCTGCTTTGATGATGGTGCCAGAGGCAGTTATGTAATGTAAACATGGTTATCAATGTGGTAATGTGGCGTGGTGGTGCAGTGGTTAGCAATGCCATCTCATAGCATCCTACATTTGAATCTTTGTCTCCACAATTTCTGTATGGAGTTTGCATGTGTTTTTCTCAGGTACTCCAGTTTCCCTTGTATATCACCAATGATGTGTGCGTGTGTTAGGCTAATTGGTGAATGTGAATTGGCATCTTATGAGAGTGAGCGCATGTGAGGGGTTGGTACCTTATTCAGTAGTGTTTCCTGCCAGGACAGAACCCCGTCATACTCAGCAAGACTCAGCTATTTTGAAAATGTACGCATGTATACATTTGGCAGATGACCCAAGCACAATATCTCTCCATCTGTTCTCTGTACCTGCTACTTCCTGGCCAGTGTTATATGTTGCTGGAGCTCAGCAGCACCAAATAGCTTAAGGCAGGAGCCAGCCATGCATAGGATGCCAAAAAGGTACACATAAACATAAACCTGTAAATTAGTGATGAGTGAAATAACCAAGTTTTGTTTCAAATGCATTTTTAGTAACATTGACACTAAATGTCATTTTATATGTGACTTCACAATCACAAAACACAACTCAAGTCAAAGGAGCTTTTGGGGTTTTGCAGTATTGCCCCCCAAAACCTCATTCAAACTTTTGCTTTTAAATTCATGTTTTCTGCAGCTGCCAAAAAATCTGAATGAGGAACTGTCAGGTTTCCAGGAAAAAGAATAAACCACTGGAGTCATTTCTAGTCACGAGCAGTCAGTGTGTTGGGCCGTGTGATTGGAGTTGTGCCCCTTTGGCAGTTATGATGGCAGTCATGGTGATTGCAGTCTAAAAGATGCACAGAAAGCAGAGAGATATTGAGAAAATTCCTCTGTGGCAGTTGGAGTGTGCATGTGCTCAGCCTCATCTGCAGGGAACAGGAAACACGACAGAGCAGTTGTTAGGGAATGGCAAGGGACGGGTTTTAGTGTTATGCATGTTCCACCAGAAAAATACACTAATGTGCACAGTGCCACATCTTTGTGGAGAAAATACACAGCATTTCATATGCTGATATGGAAGTGGGAATATGAAGTCTAATTGACATTACCGGTTTGCTACAGGATTACGTAGCTGAAGAAGTCTTGGATACTCGTACATGTGTGTGTGTTTTGGCTGATTTATTTTTTGACTTTTGTGTCTAGTTCAGTACCCTGAGCCACCTAACAATACAAAGAGTGCTATATAAATTAAATATTATTACAGATTTTTTTCATGACCAGACCCATTTGCCCAAATTTTTACCTTTGAATGTGGCAATAACATAAAGCTTAATGTGATGAAGAGCTCTGTATTTTTGAAAGACTACAGTAGTGACAGATAACCCCATTTTCTTTTCTCTGTTCCTATAAATAGGTGCAGACCCGCAGTGCTGATGAGCCGATGACCACCTTTGTACTCTGCAATGAGTGTGGGAACCGCTGGAAGGTATGTCAGTTAGACTGTACAGTAGTTTTGAGATACTGGGAGCCAGAAAATTTTCAGATTCACAAGTGACATCACCAATTGCCACTCTGGCTGGAATGAATGTCCTTTAAGAACTGCAGACAAATTCTATGGTGCTTCCTGTGTGATATGCCTGTTTGCATACTCAGCCCTTTAGTTGCCCAATGATAAGCATCTAGGAAGTTCCTGAAAAAGCCCACCATAATATTGCAGGGTGAATTTCTTATAGTTATACAATACTGATGTAAAAAGATTTAAAAACCACTGCCCCTTCACTTTTGACGCATTCTGTTATGTTGCAGCCATGTGGTAAAATCATGTAATTTTTTTTTCCCTCATTCAATACCTGAGAATGACCAAGCAAAAACGGAATTTGAGGATTGTTTGCTCATTTATTAAAAATAAAAAGCTGAAATATTCCACTGACAAAGGCCTTCAAACCCTTTACTCAATGCTTAGTTGAAACATCTTCGGCAGCCACTCGAGTCTTCTTGGGTATGACAAGCCTTGTACACTTGGATTTAGGGATTTTCTAGCCATTCTTCTGTACAGATCCCCTCAAGCTCTGTTGGATGAAGGCCATCAGTAAACAGCTATTTTCAGGTCTCTCCAGAAATGTGCAATTGTGTTCAAGTCTGGGCACTGGCCGGACAACTCAAGAACATTCCCAGTGTTGACACTAAGCCACTCCTGTGTTGTCTTTACTTTGTACTTAGTGTCATTGATCTGTAGGAAGGTGAACCATTAGCCCAGCTGGAGATCCAGAGTGTTCTGGAGCTGGTTTTCATTAATGATATCGCTGTAGTCTGCTTTATTCTAGTCTCCAAGTCCCTGTCGCTGAAAAACAACCTCATAGCATGATGCTTCCACCATCATGCTTCAGTGTTGGAATGGTATTAATCAGGTGATAAGCAGTGCCTGGTTTTCTCCAGACATGAAGCTTTCATCAGACTAGAGAATCATGTTTATCTCAGTCTGAGAACTCTTTAAGTGTCTTTTTGTAAACTGCAAAGTTTTCAGGTATTGTTTGCACATTCTGCTATAAAGCCCAGATTAGTGGAATGGTGAAGAGGTGGCTGTTCTTCTGGAAACACTTCCCATCTCGACGCAGCTTTTCCGGAGCTCACCAGAGTGACGATTGGGTTCTTGGTCACCTGTCTTACCATGATTGCTCCAGCTCTTGGAAGAGTCTTAGTGGTTCCAAATGTCTTCCACTTAAGAATTCTGGAGGCTTCTGTACTGTTGGGAACCTTTGATGTGGCAGTAATTTTTTAGTAGCCTTCTCCAGATCTGTGTGGGACACAATCCCATCTTTAAGCTTTGCAGACAATTTTTTCAACCTCATGGCTTCATTTTTGTTCAGCTCTGGGACCTTCTGTGGACAGGTGTGTGTCTGTCCTGATCAGGTCCAATCTATTGAATTGACTGCAGATGGAATCCAGACAAGGCGTTGAAACGTCTCAACAACAATCAATGTAATGGGAGATGCACTAAAGTCAATTTCATGTGTCATAGCAAAGGGTTTGAAAACTTGTGTCAGTGTGGTATATCAATTGTCTTATTTTTTAATAAATTTACAAAATAATCTAACATCCTGTTTTTCACTTTGTCATTGTGGGGTATTGAATATTGCTTGATGAAGGGATAAAATGAATTTAACCGATTTTAAAAGAAGGCTCCAACATAACAAAATACAACAAAGTGAAGGGGTCTGCACACTTTCTGAATGCACTGTTCAGTATATCTGTATATCCATTTATAACGTACAGTATGTTGAATCCTGAAAAATTGAAAATAGTCTTAAAGTTGGTACAATGATGGTTAAGGCCTTCTCTGTTTTCATTTCAGTTTTGCTAAGAAGAAACTGAAGGCTGGATCCCAGTGAATCATTTCAGGACAAAATACTTCCAGTATCACTTTTATATAAAAAGAATTGAAAGAAAAAAGAAGTTTTAATTTATACTTGTTATTTTGTTTCCTTTTTTCTAAAACAAAGGAGAGCTTTCGTAACACTGCCACTTTCAGTTTGATATTTTCAATATAATAAAAAAGAAAAAAAAAATTTAGCCAGCATTTTTATAGTTTAAATTTCATATTCAAATTGTATCTGACAGTAATGGTTTGATAAATTTAGATTTTGAATCTTAATAAAGTTGAAAAGATAAAAGTAATGGAGGAAGAAAGTAAAGTGTACAGTAGAGTTCTCTCAGAACAGGTTGATTTTTTTGTGCCGAGCCTCCTTTGGCCCCATAGTGGCCCCTGCACATGTTGTTCAGGACCCTAACAGCAGCACTGCTTGTGTGTTCAAGGTAATTGTCAAAATGAATGATGTACGATTTAATTTTTAATTTTTGTGTTAATAGCAACAGTACTTTTTCACATTTTGGTATTTTATTTTCTTAGTTTTAACATCTGATGACTATTTTAGACATTCTACCCAAAAATGGAAATTGTGTATGTGTACTTAGAGATTTCTGGAGACAGGGGCTTATGTGTGCATTTTGGGTACTAAAGTGTGAAGAGAACAGGTGGGATTTGCATGTAAATACTGAAATAATCCATGGACAATGAATGAATAATTAAACAGAAAGTCTTACAAACCAATGCAGTTTAAATACAAATATTCAAGAAACAAAAGGATGAATCTCTTCTTTTTAATACTTAATGCTCACAATAAACACTTAAATGAGATTTGCGTCTGGAAATATCGTCTATAGTCATCATATTGGTAAGAATGCAAGGCGGCTGTACTCGTTAGCTCTGGTGCTCATGGCAGATGATGCTTGGGTTGGATTCCCAGAATCTCAGTTCTCTCCTTGTCATCCAGGCTCCACCCACAGGCCAGTGATGTGCAGGTTAATCCTATATTGCCCCAAATTAGTGTGTTTGCCCTATTAATGGGCTGGCACACTGTGCTCAGTTGGTTTCTGACTTGTGTCAGATGCTTCTAGGACACAATTCTGTACTCCAAGACCATAATTTGAATAAGTGGGGTTAGAAAAATCATAATGTGAAGAAACTTGAACATTTTGTATGAGAAGTAACTAAAAATGTATAGCAATGTAGTTCTTAGTGTGTATCAAGTAAACTTTCATTTTCCAAAGTTCGATTGGTAACTCGCACGGTGTGGACTTTACACATTCTACCTGTGTCCATTAGAGTGTTCTACCTGCAACATCCCAAGGACAGAATTAGGTTATCTGGTGTCGGGGGCAGGTCTCCATCAGGGCTTTCTGGGTGAATGTTCAGGGCTTAGTCTCCATGCACTAAGTGCAAGAGTGGCAAACTACCAGGTGTCCACGTTCTACTTTGTTAAAAGTATGATCAGCTCTTTGTTAAGGAGCTATGTTACTTAGACGCCTGAGGGGATCTTGTGCTGCATTCGACTCAAACTCTGATCTCTGACTTGAAAGATGGAGAGAAAATGTGCCCCAAACTTGGAAGTCCTATTTGCAAGATCGGGCCTGGTCTCTCAAGTTGGCCTGAGTTCAGATTATAACGTCAGTCTAAAATGGTGACATACACCTTGATCAGCAAGTATAGTAAAAAGTTAAATTTGTTTATTAGAAGAATTTTCTTTAAATGATTCACCTCAATCTATAATACTGAATATTGAGAGGGTTAACCTTAACTTTACCGGAACGAGAAATAACAAACAATCTGATGTTAGCTTGATACACACTCGCTACTGTTCATACATTGCACTCAATGGTTGCTTTGTGCTGTTTTTTAATTATAGCTTCTAAGCAGAAATAGTGCAATTCATCATGGCCAAGACAATAAAAATCTTTTTTTTAGACATGATAACATACTTTTTGCACCTGTCTTGCTCATCAGTTTGTTGTTTGATCTGGACTATAGAAATATTAGTTAACATTGATTGCTGAAACACCAGCTTCATGGGAGCATCCGTGTTTAATTTCTCACTTGGGTAGCACAAACACACAGAAAGTGCAATTGGGACCTCCAGTTTCTCAGCTCCGCCATATGATGAATGCATTGTTAACCCGGACTTGTCTTCTGTCTTTAAAGGAACAATCCAGCAAAAAAATGATATATTGATAAAAAAAATGTTTAATCTCATTTTTTGTAGAGAAATAACATATTTGATATTAACACTCAACAGAGACCTGTGGTAATAATTTCTGGACAACAGCAAATGATGTGAAAACTGAAAAACTTCTCACGTAACTCGTATCACATATTCCCCATGTCTGAAATCTGTTCATATGATCAAAACATGCAAAATGTTTGGATTGTTTCTAAAATATTATTAATATTTACTTCCTGAAAAGGAGGTGTTCATATTAAACAGGATAGATGTCTTTCCCATAATGCTGTGCAACTGAACAGAAGATCTGCCTGTCCCACTCATTCATTGGTCAGAAGTCCTGTCTTTAATTCAAACATGATTTATAGAAGTCCCTTTAGCAGTAATAACAGCTTTGAGGCATTAGGATAAGTCTCTGCTAGCTTTGCTCACCTGGAAATTAGTCAGGTGATTCAATTCTTACTGGGAGATTCTCTCAAGCTCCAATAAACTGGATTGGAAGTGTCTGCAAACTGTCATCTTCAGCTCTCTCAGCAGATGTTCTATGAGATTTTAGTCTGGGCCACTTAACGACAGACTTTTCCCAAAGCCATTTCAGTGTCATCTTGCCTGTGTGCTTTGGGTTGTTGTTGTGCTAAAAGATGAACCATCTCCGAAGTCTGCACTCTGGAGTAGGTTTTCTTCAATAACTTCCCTGTGTTTGGCTGAATTCATCATTTCCCTCAGTTCTGACCAGTCTCCCTGTGCCTGGCACTGAGAAACACCCCAATAGGATGATACTCTCACCACCATGTTTTAAGGTAGGAATTGATTAGGCAGGAGATGAGCAGCATCTGATCTTCACCAGATATGGTGCTTAGAGTTTTGCCCAAAGGGTTCAATTTTGTTTTCATCAGACCAGAGGGTCTTTCTCGTTATGCTCTGAGAGTCTAAGAGGGCTGTCATATGTCTTTTTCTCAAGAATGGCTTCTGTCTGGCTACTCTATCATGAACTTCTGATTGATGAAGTGATGCTGAAATGGTCATCCATCTGACAGGTTCTCACATCTCAGCAGAGGACTGCTGAAGTTCCGTTACAGTGACTGTGTATATATAATCAATGGAGACTTCAGCCTTAACATTTGCAATGCACCACACAATGCTCAAGTCTCTGTTTTGTTCCATTTAGTATGGGATTCATAAAAGTGATGTTAATGTTTGTGATACACCTTCGGCTGGAATTTCAAATGGTCACCTCCCTGACTAAGGTCATTTTTGCTTGATTATTCAGTTTGGCCAGACAGTTAACTTTTGGATAAGTCCTGGTGGTTCCAAACTTCTTCCATTCCACAATTATCATGTCCATAATGTTTCTGGAAATACTCAAAGCTTTAGAAATGGTTTTCTCCATCATCTGCACCTCACCACAATTTGATCAAATAGGGCTACAGAGAGTTCCTTGGACTTCATGTCTCTGTTTTTATATTTTTATATTTTATATTTTATATTCTGTTGATGGGTGTGTACTTTTCTAAATAACATCCAATTCATCAGATGTGCCACCAGTGGACTCCCATCAAGTTCTAAATACATCTCAAGGAGGCATCTGAACGCAATCTGAATACTGAAGGGCCTGAATACTTACAGGAATCAGAAAGTTCAGGTTTTCCTTTTCCATAAATTTGCAGACCTTTTTAAAAGCATGTTTTCACTTTGTCATTTTGGGAAATTGAATGAAGATTGATGGGTACAAATGGCAAATTTATCTATTAATTATTAAATCTACAACATAAGAGTGTGCAGAAAGTGAAAGGGTCTGAGTACTTTCTGAACCTATTGTATCTGTCTATCACAGATAGATAGATAGATAGATAGATAGATAGGAAACACGCTATCTATCTATTACATAGTGTCTTTCATATCTATCTATTTCTGTATTACATAGTGTCTTTCATATCTATCTATCTATCTATCTATCTATCTATCTATCTATCTATCTATCTATCTATCTATCTATCTATCT
>JANRMT010062850.1:9714378-9726431 GCA_026402145.1 Polypterus bichir lapradei | reverse complement strand
TCTATCTATCTATCTATCTATCTATCTATCTATCTATCTATCTATCTTGTTTATACATGTACAGTAATCTGTCATCATTCATAATGTGTTGCTCCTGAAGTACACTAAACCTGCCCCTTATCCATCAATGTTTTCTCTTCATTCATCCATTTTCTGGACCTACTAAATTCCATTTTTGGCTCACAGGGAGGCATAGCCCGTCATTGCGGTGTTACCGCTGGAAATGTCTGAAGTTAAACAAACATGGACACAAGAAGAATGTTAAAATGGTGCAGAGGCAGTGTCTGAGCCTGGAATAATGACTTTGAAAAATGGAATTAATGTCAGACTCATGGAGGTGTGAGGCAGCAGCACTATAAGTTTACTTAATGGGACAAATTCAAAACAGTTAAAAAAGTTGCTTTGATGGAACATTGTAAGGCAGACTTTAGAGCCCACATTGTCCAGCTTTCATGCTTAACCTTTAAAAATGAGTGACAACTGGCACCGCCTTTGCTTTTAACTGATAGGGGGACTATGCACTTTGTGGTTTATGTCACTGAGTGCAGAATAAAATAATTAGTTTCATCTATATGATAAACTATTACTAACTATTCTGTGATGTGTATTGTTTGACTGAAAATTCAAAAGGCAGGTAAAATAATGATGCAAGGAAAAAGACAGAAATAAATGATACAGCAGATGAATCGTCCAATGATTTCTTTTTTATAGATGTTCCAGTGAGGTCTCTGCACAGATCACATCTGAGTTATAAAAACTCCAAGTCAACCTTCTCAGCCATCTTTTGAAATGAAGCCACCATTGATCCATGTAAACATTTTAGCTTATGGCTGACAGGCCAGAGGACTCCTTTGCTGAAGCTCAACCAGGTCCTGAAGCCCTGCAATCAGCCATTGGCATCTTCTCTGAATTCTCCACCATTAGCAGTGAAACATTTGTGACCCCGAGTATTGTGACACAGTTCAAAACTTCAAGAATCCGACAAGTGATGAAGCATTTGGAGAATGGATTCAAGTCTGTGGCTGTCAGGTAGCACCTTCTAGCTTTGGGAAGCGTTCCCTGCATTTAGACTCTGCAGCAGGGATTGATAAATGGCAGAGTTCAAAAATCGAGGATACGAGTCCCTATGCATCAAAGCGTAGATTTGTGCCTGAGCTTCATCAAAAATATCAGCTGTGGGCATCGCCATGTTACTGTTGATGGTGTCCCTCACTGTGGCATCGATACTCACCTGTGGAAAATTTAAACCCAAAAAAGTGATAAATTAGGGGTCCATTCTTTATTTGACAGAAACAATTTAGCAATTACTCTTTTTGAAATAATTATTTCAGCTCAACATATTGCACTGACACAACAATTTGATCACATAGCTTCAAAATCCTGTTTCTGTTATTAAATGCATGGATGCATTGGGGTCACAAATCATTGCTGATCCTGCCATTGTAATGACACTTTAATACATTATTCTTGAGTATTGAGACCCGATTAGCTATTTGTAGAGTAAAATACAGTTTAAGAGTTTTTGAAGATGCATAATCCAATTCAGTTTTAATGTATAATATTCTTTTGACTTTATTATTTTTAACACCATTTTTATTGCTCTGCCATTTATAGGTGCATTTCCATATAATATCTGAAGCACCTATTGCAATAGCCACATCCGTCTGTCTGTCAATCCTTGTGAAACAACTTGGCCCCTTCATAGAACAATTTTTGAAAGTACAAATTGTTTTCCTCTTTAAATTTTACCTTGACTGTGCTTACACCACCTTGTATATTTTGTATATTTTCCACTTTTACTCATCTGATAGCCACTCGAATCCCCAGTACAAGTTAATAAAATCTCCAAGAATGGCACACGCAACTGCTCGTGTAGGAAGACGCACACACAAAAAATAGTCACCTATATGGAAATTTATGGAAGTCCATCCATTATCCATCCATCCATCCATTATCCAACCCGCTATATCCTAACTACAGGGTCACGGGGGTCTGCTGGATCCAATCCCAGCCAACACAAGGCGCAAGGCAGGAAACAAATCCCGGGCAGGGTGCCAGCCCATCACAGGGCACGCACACACACACACACACACACACACACACACACCAAGCACACACTAGGGACAATTTAGGATCGCCAGTGCACCTAACCTGCATGTCTTTGGACTGTGGGAGGAAACCGGAGCACCTAGAGGAAACCCACACAGACACGGGGATAACATGCAAACTCCACGCAGGGAGGGCCCGGGTAGCGAACCCGGGCCTCCTAACTAAGAGGCAGCAGCGCTTGTGATGCACCAGTCATTGGAATTTCAAATGTATTGCATTTTATTATAAAAAATGTTTGTAAAGCACCGTCAGTTGGAATGGCAGAGACACAGCGACCGGACAGATACTCAGACTCTTATCCTTTTATTAAGGTAATTTTTTTCAATGGCTGTGGCCATGTCCTGATCAGGCTTTTGTTTACAGTTGTTCATAAATACTCATTGACCTTGAAAATGTATTTAGATTTTGTTTTAGAGTTTTTTTTAGCTCAATCTTATTTTTATGTTTGGATTACTTATTAATGAAAATAGTTTTTTTTTTTTTTTGATGTTTGCTATGCTTGTCGCTAGGCAGGGTCAATTGGAAGTGTGCAGCAAGTATCACATCCAGGTCAAGGGTTTAAATATTTCTAATTGCCCTTCTGTAACTCAGACCTTAGAACTTTTATTTTCTTGTTGTTCTGAAAAATATCTGGTTAACAAAGTCCAGCCTTGTTTTTGACTAAGATTCAAGATTAACATTTTTGCTCTAGTCTGTGATGCCTAGGGTGCCCACAGCCTTGGCATCTTCTGTCTTCCAGAATATTGATAGTCATGACCCAAAGATGGACTTGTGCACTGAGGACATAAACAACCACATTGGTGCAAAGTGCTTAGTGCATTTCATTCCAAACAATCCAGGTTCAAGTAAGTGTAGAGCAAGAAATAAATGATCCATAAAAATAAGTGTCTTTATGGAAAATACAATCAATAAATAAATAGATCAGCATAAATATGTTGAAATCATGACTAAAACAGAGAGTCAGAATTGGGTTCCTTCTCTGTATTCTCAGAGCCCCAGTGCAGCTCTCTTTCCTGTTTCCCCTGCTCACCCTCTGGGTCTTCTCAGCAGGTTTGAGATGGCGGCAGCTTTCATCCCAGCCACCTCAGACAGTACCAGCTGGGATGCCCAAAGCCCAGTTTTGTTGTCCCTCCTCCATCCCTTGGCATAAATGGAATAACTGTCAAAGCCCCTGGTCACTCCTGCTCTTAACAAGATTTGAGTGACTCACACCTGGAGTGCCACTCACCTTGTTCTCTGTGGGACCACCCAACTGCCTCACCTTCTACCCACTATACTGACTCAATCTCAAAAATCCTACTCTTTGTTCTCTCCACAACTGTCTTTCTTACTTTCTACGTTCTTTGTTTCCCTGTACCTGACTGTCCTACTCAGAGCCTTTAATATTTTGTGCGTATAGGTGTTTTTCTTGGAGACAGGTGGAGTGTCAGTGAGGGTAGTGTCTGGGCTGAGCATGGTTACACATTGTGAGGGATGCCACAATGTAAACAACGCATATGCAAAAACTAGACAAAAAAAAAACGTTAAATGGGAGTTGCTTTGCTTTTATTTAGCAAAAACATCTGCCAATGGGGTAAGCAAACTTTACTTGACAAGATTTCTTAAAGTAAGCTAAATAATCATAAATACTTTTTTTTGATAAGTCAATAATTCTTACAACAAGAAAAACAAGATTTAATCTTATGATATAAATATTTTTCACTTGCTTAGATTTCTTTTTGCAGTGTACACAGGGATCAACATCCTAACCGGAGCCTAACCAAGATCCTTACCCGGCAAGGATACCCATAGCGTGGAAAGATAGGGGAAACAGTTTGCTAGGAAATGCTAGATGGTAGCCTCACTAGCTTTTGGTACGCAGGAAGTACTCAGAGAAGCTGGAAGTACTTCCAAGCTGCAGTCTAGGGATGCCAGAAATACGTCCGAGTTTTGCACAAGTGGAGCAGCCTGATTCAACTCAGGAAGCCAGAATTTGGAGGAGGAGGAGGAAAAAATTTGCTGAGAGAAGCAGAGGAAGAGTTACGGAGAGTGGAAGCATAAGAGTTGTGGTTGTGGTGTGGGAAACGTTTATTTTAAGAGTTTCAAACAATAAAAATATTGTTGTTCCATTGGAACTTGTAAACTGTGGTCTGGTCTGCCTGCTACTATAAGAGATGCCCGTTTGGTCTCAGCTTTTAAATCCCGGCTGAAGACTCACTATTTCAGTTTAGCATACCCTGACTAGAGCTGCTGATTAACTGTACAGACTGCATCTCTGTTGTTTTGCCTGCCTAAGGTAAAGTCATCCCTGATGGAGGATCGCAGGAATCGTGAGAAAGAGAGGTCCTTTCATCGGATTGGCTGGCCCAGCGCTTTTTCAGCCGTGGAATGCCCAAATGGGGGAGGCAGCTTGATGGATGAGGTCTCCAGGACTCTAAGCAAATCCAAATCCTATTATGTGATATCATCTACTGTTAAATTCTGCTACGTACTTCTAAAATTTTTATTTGTATACTGTATTGAGGATTTGTTCTGTTCTGTGTATTTTACTGTATTGCATTGTATTGACCCCCTTTTTTTGACACCCACTGCACACCCAACCTACCTGGAAAGGGGTCTCTCTTTGAACTGCCTTTCCCAAGGTTTCTTCCATTTTTTCCCTACAAAGGTTTTTTTTTGGGAGTTTTTCCTTGTCTTCTCAGAGAGTCAAGGCTGGGGGGCTGTTAAGAGGCAGGGCCTGTTAAAGCCCAATGCGGCACTTCTTGTGTGATTTTGGGCTATACAAAAATAAATTGTATTGTATTGTATTGTATTGTATCTGAGACTGTTGTGCCAGGAGTTTAGAGAGCTGCAGTGTCCACTTGGGATCACTACAACAATAAACAATCAGTCAGTTTCCCCACTGAACAATCCACCAGCATGCACTTACACCCCCAAGCCTAAGTGGCACTGTATTTACAAAAATCACATACTGCTATGTACCCTGACTTGTGTACCACAAGGTTATGTGTGTATTTATTGGTTACTGCATTTTTGGCCTTTCTGCGTCTCTGCAATTTTTGTTGCATGTATTGAGACTAAATTAATAAATTTAAATGCATGCAAAAGCTCCCGTGTAACAATGCAGGGTTACTGCTAGTGGCAAAAAAACAATCTGGACACGAAAGGTAATCATGCTATTTACTAAAAACCCTAAAGAAGCCCAAAATAAATTAAGGATAAACACTGTTCATAACATGAATAGTAAAATAGATGGAAAATCATGCTGTTAATTCTAAATGGTGGGCACAGTGGAATGGACATTATGGGAATGGTTAAAGCCTACAAGTTAAATTAATTATGGCTGCCATGTAAAGTAATGAACGTTTACCTCTTTAGGAGAAAGAATAGAGATATAGTCTAGGTAGATCTGCTTTGTCTTTTCTGCAATAGCAGCTTTACGTTGCTCTGCTTTTAGTTCCTTGCAAGCTTGCCAGAAGAGCATGTTCTCATCGCTGTGCTCGGAGCGCAGGAATTCCATGAAAACGTCTCGTCCCGTTGGATTGTCCAGTAGTGTGTTGAAGGAGAGAGCCCATGATGAAGCCTCCTCCAGTGTTAGCCTACCACTAAAAAGTGAACGAAAACAAATAACAAGAAAGACAAGGTAATGTATAAGACATAAACAATGCGTTTATCAGAGCTACCTTTATGGTGGCTCCTCAATAATGCATGTAGATCTAGGAAGACAGCCAATCAGCACAGAAGGAAAACTAACAAAGAGCTGATACCATTTAGGCTTGTCTCCATTTTCAAATTTTCAAAACTAGTCTTCATTCTCCATTCAAATAAAAGTATTATTTTATATTAGCTGTGTAAGCCTGTGCTGTAAAAAGCCTGGACTCCTAAATACTATTGAAATCGTCAAAAATAAATTGAAATGCAGAGTTGGCGGTTTCGTTTTAAGGACGTGCTCGCCCCCCCTTGTCTATCAGTGGCTAGGCTAGTTTCTCTCTCGTTTGTCTAACCTCAGTGTTTTTCACTTTGGCGACAGTTGCTTTCTTTCAGCTTCATGCTGTAGGCTCATACTTCTTTCTTCTTCCGACTCGTTAACTTGGGGCCACCTTGCCGGCTCTTTGAGCTTCATACTGTAGCCTCGTACTTCCGGGCAGGACAAACAGACACACACACTTCCACGCGTAGACGTTTATATATAAAATACACTTTATGTTTATTCATGATATTTAGTTGTAGAGAGCGGCTTAGCTCAGTGGTTAGCACGGCTGCTGTTTGGACCTAGCATTGAGATGATTTAGGTGTGTCATATTAAATAGGGGGGGGGGGTGGCATGGTGGCGCAGTGGGTAGCGCTGCTGCCTCGCAGTTAGGAGATCCAGGTTCGCTTCCCGGGTCCTCCCTGCGTGGAGTTTGCATGTTCTCCCCCTGTCTGAGTGGGTTTCCTCCAGGTAATCCGGTTTTCTCCCACAGTCCAAAGACATGCAGGTTAGGCGATTCTAAATTGTCCCTAGTGTGTGCCCTGTGGTGGGCTGGCGCCCTTCCCGGGGTTTGTTTCCTGCCTTGCAGCCTGTGTTGGATGGGTTTGGCTCCAGCAGACCCCTGTGACCCTGTAGTTAGGATATAGCAGGTTGGATAATGGATGGATATTAAACAGGGTGAAGATGTATGTGATCAATTACTTTGTGTTTTACAGACGTGGGCAAATTTGATGGTACTCCTCCATGAAAGATAAGAACTCACAATTGTCTCATCAATAAAATATTTCAAATAATAACACAAAGGAAAATACCATGGACAAAAATGATGACACCCACAGCCTGATATGTTGTTGCACAACCTTTAGGAGTCATCACGTCAAAAACAAGTGACTCTTGAAGCTCTCAATGAGACTTCTGCACCTGTCCACAGTTAGTTCGGCCCACTCTTCCTGAGCAAACTGCTCAGCTGGGTAAGGTTTGAAGGGGGACCTTCTCCAGAATGAATGTTTCACTTCTTTCCATAGATGTTTGATAGAATTCAAATCAGGGTTTATAGAAAGCCACTTCAGAATAGTCAAATGCTTTATTCTTAGCCATTCTTGGGTGCCTTTAGCTGTGTGTTTTGTCTCATTACTCCTGTTCGAGGATCCATGACCTGTGACTGAGAAACAGCTTTCTGACACCAGGCAATATGTTTTGCTTCAAAATGTCTCACTAGTCTTGAGATTTCATTGTTCCCTGCACAGACTCAAGGCACCCCATGTCGGACACAGCAAAGCATCCCCAAAACTAACCGAGCCTCCTCCATGTTTTATAGTAAGTATGGTGTTCTTTTCTTTGAAAACTTAATTTTTTTCGTCAGTGGACATTAAAATGATGTGACTTGCCAAAAAACTCCAGTTGTGTCTTATCTGTCTGAAGGATATTCTCCTAGAAGCATTGTGGCTTCTTTACCACATTCCAGTCTGACTTTTTTTTTGTTTTCTTTCAACAGTGGAAACAGTCCTCCTGGGTCATTCACTGTCACTCAAAAACCAACGGATGGCATGATCAGACACTGGTGGACCTTGACCTTGGAGTTCAGCTTGTATTTCTTTGGAAGTTGTCTTTGGCTTTTTGTCTACCATTCTCACTATCCTTCTGGCCATTCTGGGGTCGAGTTTCCTCTTTCAGCCACATCCGGGTAGGCTTCTTACAGTCCCATAGACCTTAAATTTCTGAATAATATTTGCAAATGTTGTCACAGGAACATCAAGCTGCTTGTAGGTGGTCTTCTAGCCTTTGCCTTTAACATGTGTGTCTATATTTTACTTTCTGATCTTCTTAGACAGCTCTCTCCTCTGCTTTCTCTGGTCCATGTTCAGAGTCGGACACTTGATGACACCAAACAGCAGAGTGATGACTTTTCTCCATTTAAATCTGACAAATGACTGATTGCACAATTGTGTGATGCTAAATAAAGAAAACACTAAGTTTGAAAATCACTCAAATCTAGTTATTAGGGTCTTTTCTACAGGTGCTAACAAAGGTGTCCAGGCCATTTCAGAATATCTTTGTAGAATAAGCAACACTTGATCACTTTTCATGCTTGCTTTCCTTTACTTAATGACATCTGTAAGGCACGCAAGTAGACAGGAGACAACTACTTTACATTTCATTTCTTTTCAGGAGGCATACACTACTTTTCAAGAAGCTGTAAGGGTACCAACAAATTTGTCCATGTCTGTATTTTTGTAATTAATTTAGACCACTTTGGAGGAAGCTGTGTTCACTTTGATGTCTAGAGTCTTCTTTCTCCTGATCAGTGTCAAAAAAGCCAAATTAAATCCACTGTCATTTAATTTTGTACAACAAAGAGATGCAAAACTTTCAAGAGGGTGAATAGTTTTTATAGGCACTGTAAATACACAAATAGATTGTTGTGGTATACAGCTGGTGCCTTTGACCGGCCAGGATGCCTACTTAATGTGCTCAGGGCATTATCTCCCTGGATCATTAGATGGTAGCCCCCCTGGGTTGTTACAGCACCATAGATTCCCACAAGGCTTCAAGGGAGCTGGAATTCTGTGACTTAACCCTGTTGGGTCCTATGTGCGCTGCAGGGACTCCTGAGCCCTACTTAATTGGGCTCCCATATCACCTGGAAGCGCTTCCGGACCACTTTAATGGACCACAGGAAGTGCTGCTAGGTGCAGCATAAAAGGAGCCACCTCACTTCATTCAAGGAACCAGAGTCAGGAGGGAGAAGACGAAGCTTGCTGGAGGAGGACTTGAGGTGGAGAGAAAGAGAGAGCCGATGGGAAAGACAGGAAGAAAAAGAAGACAAAGTGCTGTGCAGTGTTGTGCATGAACTAGTTCAAAAGAGCGCCTTCATTGAAGAAGCTCATTTTTCTAAGAACGGTGAACTTAGCATAACGTATTTGCAAGTGAAGAACTTGAACGTGAGCTAGTTCAGTTTTATGTGACATTCTGACTCTGATTTAGGTCCACATTAAACATTTTGCCTTACCCTATTATGTAGGGATGGAGCCCAATCCGAATACGGTATTCGGATAAGCACAAATAGTGGATTTTTATGAATATTTATTTTGTATGCAATTTTTGCCATTTATTTGTATTCGGAGGAAATAACGTAAAATCAAATAGACACTGTCTGTGTCTGCTTGATTGTGCTTAAGCTGCATCCCCGCTAACACAAGCACACAGTGAAGCTCCACTTTCGCTTTTAAAGAAACGTTGTACTTCGTGAGGCCACTTTATGTTTCTCCCCGTTGGACATGCAATACGTGACGCGAATTTTGACCAGCATCCTAACACGTTAGTTCACCTACACGCTGGTTCCACAGTCACCATTTGTGTCACACGGTTGGAAATAGAGTGGTAATTTATATGTATACATGCATTTATTTAATTTCTTTATTGACTGAGAGGATATTAACATATATGGTTATATGTGTTTGTTGCTGGTTTTAACTCAATAAAATGTATTTAAACAGAAAAGTCTTCATGATTATTGTATTTTATTCAAGAACACTGTAATAGCCTAATATAAGGAATGCAAAACTGAAAAAAGTAAAGTCATGGGTTATTTATTCTCACTCCTTAGAAACTACAAAATGAACTTAACATGAACTATTTCAAAATTGAAATGGTGAACTATGAACATGAATTTATTCATTTTAATCTGTGTGAACTGAACTTTAAGCTAGTTCTTGTGAGGTGTGAACTTGCACAACACAGGTGCTGTGTGCTTTTATATTCCTGTGCTTTGTACTGTGCATTGCTGTTGTGGGAAACTTTTGGGAAAGAGTTTCTCACAAATAAAAAGCATGTGTGTGTTGCTGAACTTGTGCCTGTGTCTGTCTGTGTCAGATTTGCTCTGCAGGCCACATCGTTTGTACAGTACACGGATGTTATGTGAGTCACCATTTGTGTACTAGCACATCAGCAAAAGGCAAAGACGAATCTACGTGGGGAATAAATTGAAGCCACCAAGTGGGAAAGTATGCTTCTTATTGTCAGACATACCTAGATATGAAATAACAACATTAACTTGCTGTCGACAGCGTTAGCATTATCGCTGTAAAAGATACTGCACTTACCTTTCTTCGTTTCTCTGTAGGCTTTCCAGAGTAGAAAGGTTAGATGCTCTCCGGCTGCACACTTCCTTTTCTTTGTTCCGCACGGTCAGACTGTGGCATCAATTAGAGAAGTAGAAGATAAAGTGGCAGTGGTAAGACACCTAACATTACTTACCCTCTGTTTCTTAGGATTTATTAATTCAGTTTTTTGAAAACACAAGACTTCACCTTTGACCATGCCCTAGCTGCAGACATTCTATATTTGGCTGAGTGATACTTTAATGGAGAATACATTGAACAACACTGGGTTGCCATTCTTCAAAAAAAAAAAAAATGCATTTGTTCCCTGTGTCCCGCTTATGCGTTTGATGTTCACCTTCCAGGCTCGTCAAAGGTAAGCACTGCTGCCACCCAAGTAAGAGAGGGAGCGTAATCACTGACTGTCTTGTCTCTTTGTTCAACCACAGCTCTGAGAAGATGCCCAATGAGGGCAACTGACTTCACCCCTTCCAGTCCATGGGCTATAAGAGCAGGGAGCACCCGAAAGCAGGCGTTTTATTTGGGAAAGAGCAATGCGCCAGAATGAGCTCCATCCTGAAGCCTGACCGCTCTTCAGAGCCTTATTACTCCAGCAAATGACTGACTCTACCCTTTTGTTCCATCTTGTAAACAAAAATAACAGGCACACAATTGCACAATTATCATTTCAGTAAACGGGGTGGCCCAGTTGGCACCCTAACATTTCAATAGGATTTGTGTATTTCTCTTGGCCAATGACCCCTTTAATCACACTCAAGTATTTGGTGGTTATCTAGTGTTGGAAAAAAACAGGGTACATTACTACTGGACAAATAATCACTAAGTATAGGTAACAGTTCAAAAAAAGATAGATTAACATAATGCACACCATATACCCAAGTAATATTAATTCTGTTTTTTACATCATCAGAATGAAAACTATGTCACCCAATATCATATGTAAGACCAACTCATTGAATATTGTGAGAGCTGTGAAGCTTCAATTGACAACTACATGAGTAATCAGCTCGGCCCTGCAGGGTTTAAATGGTTTCTCCCTCCTTCTTACAGAAACCTAAGAGGGCTGTTGGATATATTGACTGAGCACCAGGAGAGCAATGTACTCAGAATGAGTAAAAGATATGTCTGAGGGGCTTAGCTTTGCAAATGGAATATCAACGATCACGAAGAAGGGAGGGAAATGATCAGAAGCACTGTCATGATCTTGACACTAAACTCCATAAATATAAGAAAGGTGATTGAGTTTTAGTGTTTCTTTCATCAATCCATATTAAATCTTAGCCTACTATTATAGGGCCCTTGAAATACATGCAAAATCCAGAACGTGTAAGAAGCTGACACTGATACTGCATGTAAATGTACTCAGAGATTAACATGACTGACAGACCAAGAATAAATCTCTTGGTCTCCTCAGTCTCTTGAGAAATGACTAATGAAAGGGGTAGCTCATGTCATAATATAATCTATTACTGGTAAGAGAGATAATAATCAAAACTATTAGATATGGCTAAAAGATCGACAAAGCAAATACGTCATGCAATTCCCATACATCTATTATTAATAATGGACATCCAAGGAACAACTCCAGGATGCATCCAAGATTTGTAATACCCCATTGAGGCAAGAGGTGGCGCTGTGACTAACAGGCTTGACTCTCTTTTCTTCTTCAGAACAGAAGAGACACCTCCTGAAGCCAACTGACCACATCTCTTCTGGCGGGACTGCTGTAAAAGGGGGCCAGCTTCTCATTTGGACCAAAAATTTAGACAAAGCTCCAAAGTTTTCATTCACTGTCAAGAGCTATTCATTTTTCATCAGCCATAGAGGAGATTTTTGTTAATTATTGTGCCATCGAGGGACTGCTTAATCTATCT
>JANRMT010062850.1:9697631-9713978 GCA_026402145.1 Polypterus bichir lapradei | reverse complement strand
TGGACCCTTTCCCGGCCAAGACTCCATAACAGAATGGCAGCATGAAGGAGGTATAACCCAGCCAGGATGGAAGGGAAGCAACATCCCATACAATCCCATAACTTAATGAATAATGTTGGGGAGTTGCTCCATCCAAAGCAGTTCCTACCCTAGTAAAATAGATGGCAGTGCTCAGCTGGTGTGGAGCCAGTAGAGATGCACACAGGGGTGCCCTTGGGCGCTGCCAGCGAGTGCTGCAGGGAGAGGGACTCCCTGCTTCAGAAGGCTCTGGTCTGACCCGGAGGTGCTTCAGATGGGCTGTGCCACAGTACCAGAAGTTCTCCCAGGTCTGACATAAAAGTGGGCCGTCCAGCCTCCTCCAAAGCATCAGAATCAGGAGGCACAAGGCGAATCTCATGTGGAGGAGGAAGAGGAGGATTGACTATTGAAAGCTTGTGGAATTGGTCTGGAAATAAGGTATCCGGTGCAATAAAAACCTTTATTTTGCACCAGGGACTCTTTAGTGTGGTGTGTCTGGGGTTCTGGGGCTCAGTGACACCCCCTGTCTTTTACTACTTTTAGGCACCATATGCCTTTCAGATTTATCAGCCTAGTTATCTATTATATAGTACCTTTCTGCATTCTCTGTTACACAATGTTCATCTATCTGATTAAATAAAGACATGTAGCTCCAAGGAGGAGATTGCCCTCTTAAGAAATTCTGAGTAATTTACCAGGAACAACTGCAGCAACAGCACCAACAGAAGCAGCAGGGAATGGATCCCCGGTTACAAGATGAGGAAGTGGGGCTTCCTTCGCAAGGAGACGGGGTCTTAGAGTCCACATGGGACAGCCGTCTTCTCATTGCAGCTCTTTGGGCCAGGCCTCATGCATGAGCCATCTGCAAATAGAAAGTTTAATTGAGCAGCAACACTTAAAAATGACATTCGCTGAAAGCCCGGAAAATAATCAATTAAAGAGGTCATCTACCCTTTGTGACTTAGGGGCTCAATATAACTTGTGGCTGATACTTCACACTCTTTTTGTAGAAGTAAATATCACTCAATGTATTTATGATACCACTCTGTTCCCAAGGAAGCCCATTCTATTCCCAAATCCATGTATCCCACCTTATAAACCCACCTCTTTGCTTTTGTTGACGCATTAGTCCTCACAGATTGGCACAATTTTCTTCTCTTTAGTTATTTCAGGAACTCAAACTTCAGTGATATTTTTCATGTAGTATTTTGAAATATAGGAAGTAACAATATATCAATACATGGCGTCCAGTGTTAGAATTTGAAAGTTCTCTTTGGGTCTCCTCCAAATACCCCTGCCTTCTTCTCATATTCTGAACTTCATGAGTGTTACGTGAGTTAGTAATGCTAAACTGGTAGTCATGATAGTAAAGATGGAGTTTCGTCCATCTTCCTGTGGGTCTGAGGGAGGACAGCCAAAAAAGGCAGTAGACTTGGGGTGTCTAAATAGGTAATGGATTCAGAAAGTGCTCCGTCCATTTCACTTTTTTCACATTTTTCAGCCTTCTGCTAAAATCACTTATACTAACTTTCCCCACACTAAGTACCCCAAAATGACAAAGCTAAAACTGAATTATAGAAATTTTTGCAAAATTTATTAAAGAAAAAAAATATATTACTGCTCAAAACTGCTCAAGAAAATTAAAGGAACATGTTTTAATCAGAGTATAGCATCAAGTCAATGAAACTTGTGGGCTATTGATCTGATCAGTTAAATAGCAGAGGGGGTTGTTAATGAAATTAACAACAGGTGCCCAAGAGGGGCAACGATGAGACGACCCCTAAAACAGGAATGAATGGTTTAACAGATGGAGGCCAATGACATTTTTTCCTCCTCGTCTGTTTTTTCACTCGTTTTGCATTTGGCTATGGTCAGTGTCATTTCTGGTAGCATGAGGCGATACCTGGACCCTACAGAGGTTGCACAGGTAGCCCAGCTTCTCCAAGATGGCACATCAATACGTGCCATTGCCAGATGGTTTGCTTCGTCTCCCAGCACAGTCTCAAGGGCATGGAGGATATTCCAGGAGACAGGCAGTTACTCTAGGAGAGCTGGACAGGGCGATAGAAGGTCCTTAACCCATCAGCAAGACCGGTATTTACTCCTTTGGGCAAAAAGGAACAGGATGAGCATTGTCAGAGCCCTACAAAATGACCTCCAGCAGGCCACTGGTGTGAATGTCTCTGACCAAACAATCAGAAACAGACTTCATTAGGGTGGCCTGAGGGCCCGACGTCCTCTAGTGGGCCCTGTGCTCACTGCCTAGCACCATGGAGCTCAATTGGCATTTGCCATAGAATACCAGAATCGGCAGGTCCACCACGAGCACCCTGTGCTTTTCACAGATGAGAGCAGGTTCACCCTGAGCACATGTGACAGACGTGAAAGGGTCTGGAGAGGCCGTGGAGAACGTTATGCTGCCTGTAACATCGTTCAGCATGACCGGTTTGGTGGTGGGTCAGTGATGGTCTGGGAAGGCATATCCATGGAGGGATGCACAGACCTCTACATGCTAGACAATGACACCTTCACTGCCATTAGGTATCAGGATGAAATCCTTGGACCCATTATCAGACCCTATGCTGGTGCAGTGGGTCCCTGGTTCCTCCTGGTGCACGACAATGCCCGGCCTCATGTGGCGAAAGTAGGCAGGCAGTTCCTGGAGGATGAAGGAACTGATACCATTGACTGGCCCAGTGCTCACCTGACCTAAATCCAATAGAACACCTCTAGGACATTATGTGTCGGTCCAGGTTGAACCTCAGACTGTCCAGCTCAGTGATCTTCCAGAAAACCATCTGTCGTCTCATTAGGAGCATGCCAACTTGATGTTCTCAGGCATGCATACAAGCATGCGAGGGTTGTACAAACTACTGAGTATGATTTGGAATTGCTGCAATGAAATTTCAGCAAAATGGACTATCCTGCCACATAATTTTTTCACTTTGATTTTTGGGGTGTCTTTGAATTCAGCCCTCTGTAGGTTGATAATAATTTTTTCACTTTGATTTTTGGGGTGTCTTTGAATTCAGCCCTCTGTAGGTTGATAATTTTCATTTCCATCAAACAATGTGGCATCCTATCATTCCTAACACATTACATCGTCCATATCAGTAGAGATATCAAGCAGGATCTTTTTTCGCATTGAGATCTGATGTGTTCTTTTACTTTCTTGAGTAGTTTATATCCCATTGAAACGTGTATTCAGGCTTTTTACAATGACACTTGAAATTTGGCTCAAGTGTATACCATTCTGTTCAATTGAATTGACTGCACATAATTAGAAAAGACACACACAGCTGTCTACAGGAGGTCCTACTGTTGAGCAGAAACTAAGCCATGAGGTCAAAGGAATCGCCTGCAGAGCTTAGAGACAGGACTGCACCTCACACAGATCTGAGGAAGACTATAAAGTCTTCCTCCAGCACTGAAGCTTCCAAGAGCGCAGTAATCTCCAAAATGTTTAAACGGAATAAGTTTAGAAGAACAATGTCTCTTAAAGGTGGGTACCTTACCAATACTGAATAATCATAAGAAGAGGGCCATGATAAGAACCAAATGGTCACTCTGGAAGTGCTCCAGAGACCCTGTGTGGAAACATTTGCAGAAGGACAACCACCACTGCAACACTACACTGATCTGGGCTTTCTGACAAAGTGGCCGGACAGAAGTCTCTCCACATGGAAGCCCACTTGGAATTTGCAGAAAGGCACCTAAGCTACAGAGATATCCTTGAAGAAAACTTGCTCTGGAGAACTCTGGACTTCAGACCGGGCTGACTGTTCACGTTCCTAAAATAGCAGCTCTCCAACGGCCTCCATCCAACCTGACAGAGCTTGAGAGGATCTGCAGAGAAGAATGGCAGAAAATCCCAGAATCCAGGTGTGTAAAGCTTGTTGTGTTGAAGGCTGGGACTGCTGCTTCAATGAGTAAAGGGTGTGAATACTTGTCTCAATGTATTAAATGCAAATACCTTTGTCATTCTGGGGTACTGAGTGTTTCTTGATGAGGGTAGAAAATAATAACTTAAATGATTTTAGCTCAAGGTGGCAACATAGCAAGATGTATAAAAAGTAAAGGGGTCTGAATACTTTTTGAATCCACTGTATGTCAATAATATAAAAAGAAATTGTAAGTATAATGTTGACATCTAGTCACCTATCAATGCCTTGATTTTTAATCATTTTTGGTCAGGCCAGAAATGGAGAACATTGAAGGAAAAAATGTACATTTTAAAAAATCCAAAAAAATGCATGTAAAAACATCTGGGTTGTGTCGACACAGGCTGTGGTGAGTGTTACGATACGATGATGGGATGAAAGGGTGGACATTTCCTTTATTGATTATTACAGTCCTTGATGGTTGCAACACTCCACTTTTTAGCTATATATTACATTAGCGTACTTTTAAGAGAATTCTGAAACTGCCTTGTGCTATGGACAGAAGGAGAGTCAGAGCACAAGCATCAGATATAATACGGCATGGTCTTCAAACTTCCTCCAACGCTCTTTAAATGAATGGTTCTAAAATGGCTGGGTTATGTGATTCCTCATAGAGCCTTTGCTTGACAAAGAACCATTTAATTCTGGAAAGAGTACTTTACATGTGAATTTGGTTCTTTGGACATTGAAAAGGTTCTTACTACTGTATGAAACAGAAATCTAGCAGAATATAAACAGATCAAGAAAACCAAAAAATAGTCAGTGCTATTGTTTTCTACAAGAGTCTTTTTAGAATCAGGAATCTGGTGGGATTTCACAAATTTGTTGCCATTTATTCACAATAATTTATGGAGGCTGTTCAACGTTCTTTCTGGAACCTTCACTTGGATGGTTGTTTCAGAAACCAATAATGGTTCCTGCAGTGCCTTGTGCTAGGTTATTTTGCCAAACTTATTAGTGTGCCAACTGACTGTTCGGTAGCTAATCTGTGCAGCTGGGTCCCCCCCAAATTATGATCTGTGCCTAATTCACCTTAATGGTGGCACCAGCCCTGTATGGCATTGGTCTGAAAAACAGCTTTGGCACCTTTATTGTTAAGAATGTATGAAGGTACTATAGTAATAAGAATGAAGACATTGCAATTTCACACTCATCCCAGAGGGGAATATTTGTTCTTTAAAAAAACAAATACAAAATATATTTTACACACCAAAATTAGATAATGTATGTATGAGTGGGTACCATGCCATCCACTCCTAGAATGATGAAAACTTCTGTCTAGTACAACTGTTGGAGGTTTTGAAGTGTCCGCATCAAAGTCTAGGCATATGTCCTATACTTCAGTCTTGAACTTGCATAGTGTCCACTGCCTTTATTTCTTTCGTGCTGCCTATTTAAGAGGCTCCTCCAATCCAAAAATGGACACACTGATAGTCATAGGTATGGAAATGTAAAATCAGTTGGTTTCTTCTGCCTTTTATCTTCACCTAAGTGTAGTTCTGTCCTTTCCACTTCCTAATACCGTTATGTGCTTTTATATCGCATTTATCAATAATGTTGACGGCAGTGTATTCACTTATCATTTGCACTGTCCTGATACAGGCACGTGGTTAATTTTACATTTACTTACAAATAACGTTAAATAAAATTTAAATTAACAGCGACTTTCATTTTCAATACAGGGACGGGGCGAATAAAAGCATCAAGTGTCTGATTAATTTTACAAAAGACCAGCGTTTCGCTCTTTTATTATAAGTGAAGCATACATGTGAGGGTATACGTGTGAACGCGTCATTTGGGCACTTGCTAATTTACAAGAAATTGGCAATAAATTTGACATCAGTTATTTAACTAAAGCAGTTTTAAGTACACGCGAGTCATTTTATGTCCGTGAATTACGACTCGTCTCCAAAACGGCTGCTCGCCTGTCTCCTGGTCACCGGCTGCCTCGATAGTCACCAGAAACAAAATTATAACGAATCGCCGCTGAAATCGCGGGCATCAAACCGGACCTTAGTACACATATCCGCGTGGAGTTTTAGTCGCAAAGAGGGTATAAGAAATGCTAAAAAAGAGCAAGTACAAATTCAACAACATGCCAGTGATTTTTACACTGATTGTCAAAGTTCATTTAAAATGCTGCGAAAGATAAAACACGCCGGCTGATGCACCAACCGCCTGTTGCCAAATGAAGAAGGAGAACGAAAAATGGGAACTGGGGATCGTAAAGAATGTTAGACCAAGCGATGACAAAGTAACTTTAGGCAGATATCGATGTTCCTAGTACCTGTCAGCATAAATACATGTCACTGCACAAACCCAGGTATGCAAGTCCGACTAAGCAACCCAACCCCTCCCTTCGCGCTGCTATGTGCATCTCGCCACAAAGCTGCCTCCCTCAGTAATTCATACGATGGAATGAGGCGATAAAAAAAGTTTGGTACTTACCGCTACTAAAATCATAGTGCCATTTCTTCCCCGACTTGAACCTGCTTTCAATGCATACACACATATATTAACGCCCAGCCAACATCATCTCTTTTGATGCCTGCTGGAAAAGATGCAGGATTTGCGAAAGGAAGAGGCGCATGCGCGATGCATCCTACAACATGCAGAGTCGCGAGGATGCTTTGTTCAAAAATCTTTTAATTTTTAAACTTTGTAGGACTGTTTAAAGTTAAGTACATTATAGACGGAAAGATTTATCTATCTATCTATCTATCTATCTATCTATCTATCTATCTATCTATCTATCTATCTATCTATCTATCTATCTATCTATCATTTTATAAAGTGGAGAATTATTTCTGCTTCTCATAATTTAATTTCCTCTCCGTTTTGAGAGTTTTGCTCTCTTTTTATGTCACTCCCATTTTTAAGGAAAGCTACAATGTGGAATTATATCTCTTATCTATGCCATTTTTATATGACTCAAAGTATATATAAAACAAGGTAAAGAAAAATAAAACGTGATGCTAACCGCCTGCATAAAGGGAATTATCCATCCATCCATTTTCCAACCCGCTGAATCAGAACACAGGGTCACGGGGGTCTGCTGGAGCCAATCCCAGCCAACACAGGGCACAAGGCAGGAACCAATCCTGGGCAGGGTGCCAACCCACCGCAGATAAAGGGAATTAGTTGGGAAATAAAAGAACATGCAAAGATGAGAAAGAACATGGCACCATGACCTAAGATTAGGCAAACTTTAAAGCTTTTTTACTGAACGTTCAGAAATTTGCGATGTTCCATTACTCAGAATAGTCCAATTATGCGGTAATTCGCGGGCCGTTCTAAATACACGGGGCACTAGATGGCAGCATTGAATTACTTTGCTGACGGTTTTATACCTAGCATTTCTTTATCGCTCGTTCTTCCTTCAACTCTGAAAGCACATTTTGTAAACTTGCATCTAAGCCAGCAGCAAGACCCAACTCTGGACGGGAGCCAGTCCATCTCAGGCCACACGCATTTTCGCTCGTACCAGTACTTAGCGTCACCAAATCAACTTAGTCTGGGGCGTGACTGAAGTACTGCGCATGTGCGTGTGTGTGGACAGTATGATTTACTGTCACCTTTCACTTAATTTTTGTCATCTGATTGCAATCTATTTATTTTTTCGTACTTGATAATGGATAGAGGTTTCTCAAAGCATTCCATTTATAGTATGACTTATTTCGTCTGTCTATCTACTCGTAGTTGACTATCTGTCTATTGATGTCAGATTTATATCGACCTGTTAAATTGAAGTATGAAATGTGAGGTATGGAGGGCTGAGCATGCA
The DNA here is from genome assembly GCA_026402145.1 of Polypterus bichir lapradei. Taxonomy (NCBI): domain Eukaryota; kingdom Metazoa; phylum Chordata; class Cladistia; order Polypteriformes; family Polypteridae; genus Polypterus; species Polypterus bichir. The sequence goes on along the minus strand of JANRMT010062850.1, from coordinate 9,706,235 downwards.
GTAGTGTTGGGGAAGGAGCTAGTGTTGAAGGAGCTTAAATAAATATATATTTTTTTAAATAATTATTTAAACTACTTATGAAATAAATAGTGTTTCATAATTCAATTTGTTAATGTGCTTTTCTTCATATAACACATGATTATTGAAATCAAAGTGTTCAGATTGTATAATAATCTTATATAATCTGTCTATTTTCTGGTGCCTTCAGATCTATCTATCTATAATATAGTGCCATTCATATCTATCTATCTATCTATCTATTTATCTATCTATCACGAATGAACATCAGAGGATGACTTTCCGGGCTTATCTGATTTTTATGAACTTTCAGGGTCTTTTCGGTCTGGCCCCAAACTGCAACCACAAAAGAGCTCCCAGAAAAGACCCGCTCTGCTGAGCTGTTAAGCCTCGAGAGTTGTGAAGACTTCTTACTTTTGTTAGGGACCACACAGCCTGATTCTGTCACCACCGTGCTTCATGGAGGGAATGGTATATTTTATGATATTGTGCTGTGTTCAAGTATGGCATATAGCCTAATGGTCAAAAAAGCTCAATTTTGGTTTCCTTCTATCTAGCCGACTTCAGAGTCTCTTATTTACCTTCTGCACAATCTGTTCTGTGTGTTTTTTCTCTTTGCTACTCTCCTTTAACGCTGCGATTGATGAAGTACCAGTCTCAGTCACTGTGGCCTGTGTCTCCTTCAGAGTTCCCGGAGTTCTCTTGTTGGCCTCCCTCACTTGCCTTTCTGTTGCACAGTCACTCTGTGATTATGGGTGGTCTGCTCTAAATAGAATTACACTGGCTGCATACTCTTTCCTTTTAGTAATAATTTATTTAACCGGAGGGTGGTGCAGTGGTAGCACTGCTGCCTCACAGTCAGGAGACCTGGGTTCGCTTCCCGGATCCTCCCTGCGTGGAGTTTGCATGTTCTCCCCATGTCTGCGTGGGTTTCCTTCCACAGTCCAAAGAGAAGCAGGTTAGGTGCATTGGTGGTCCTAAATTGTCTCTAGTATGTGCTTGGTGTGTGTGTGTGTGTGTGTACACCCTGCGGTGGGCTGGTGCCCTACCCGGGGTTTGTTTCCTGCCTTGCATCCTGTGTTGGCTGGGATTGGCTCCAGCAGACCCCCGTGACCCTGTAGTTAGGATATAGCAGGTTGGATGATGGATATTTAACTGGACTCAAATGGCCTGACTTGTGTTTTTCAATCACCTTTTCTGCTGAGTTACTTATTTGTGTATGATGGAAGTCAACAATTACTGTGTCTACATTTTGGTTATAATTTTGTTTGGGTTGCTTCAACAGCTTTCCCTGTGGACATGTGGAAATGTGATGTGTTTGTGGTTACAGTGGTAAAGTGTGTGGTGAGCGGCTGGGGGTGGTACCCAGCCGAGATGCCCAGAAGGACCGGAGGAGGGATTGCGCCTCCTCCAGACCACGAGTGGGCGACCGCCCTGGTGGCTTTGGGGACCGTGGGAAAGGAGCATGGAAGCTCAACCCTATGGTGCCCAGATGCCTGAGGAACCATGGCCCTCAGCACGTCCGCCACACCTGGAAGTGCTGGAGGGGAAGAAGACCAGGCGGGTGCACAGCTGGCACTTCTGCCACACCTGGGAGGGCCGGTGGAAGATTATCAAGAGGCACCTGGAGCATGTCCGGGTGAGCATAAAAGGGGCCGCCTCCCTGCATTCGAAGGCTGGAGTCGGGTGGAAGAAGGACAGAGCTTGGAGGAGAGGAGTGGAGGCAGACCTGAAGAGAGAGGCATTAGATGGAGGCCTGGACTTTAAGGGTGTTTGGTACGGGGTACTGGATTGTGTGTGCGCACTGTAAATAGTATAAATATGATTAAACGTGGGGCGGCATGGTGGTGCAGTGGGTAGCGCTGCTGCCTCGCAGTTAGGAGACCCGGGTTCGCTTCCCAGGTCCACCCTACATGGAGTTTGCATGTTCTCTCCGTGTCTGTGTGGGTTTCCTCCGGGTGGTCCGGTTTCCTCCCACAGTCCAAAGACATGCAGGTTAGGTGCATTGGTGATTCTAAATTGTGCTTGGTGTGTGGGTGTGCCCCCTGCGGTGGGCTGGCGCCCTGCCCAGGGTTTGTTTCCTGCCTTGCGCCCTGTGTTGGCCGGGATTGGCTCCAGCAGACCCCCCGTGACCCTGTAGTTAGGATATAGCAGGTTGGATAATGGATGGTTGGATGGATGATTAAACCTTTGTTGGTGCTTGAACCATCGGTGTCCACCTGTTTGTGTCCAGGCCGGCTTCCACAAGTGTCAACCTGGATCAATCAGTTCCTCTTATGGTTTTCTAGGAGTAAATATGGCCACTCCACTCTCGGTACCAAAGAAGAGCAACTAGCAGTAATTTGCTTTTTTTTGGGCTAAAAATCTTCTCAATTTGTCAGAATCATGGTTTGGACTTGCTCAGTAGAGAATCATTGGTGAACACGAATGAACGTCCCATACCTTCTTCGTGCTAATATGTCATGTAAAAGTAATAAGGAACGGCAAGGAAGTGCAAGTTGCCGACTGAATGGAGTACCACCAGTAATTTAGCTCCACTTCAAGCACTGTATCGGTCTAAATCTTAGCAGAAATCTGTTTTAACGTAGGAGCGCACTTATCCCTTTTGGCTGCCCAGAGAGCTCCAGGACTGATTTATACTTCATACAATTTCCATTCATGTATTTTTTTAGGGTGTCTGGTGGGATGCGGGTATCAGGTTTTGGCCATCTTCATTTCCTGGCCCTCAGATATTTTGCAGCCTTTGGGTTGTTAACAATTTCCCAAGATGTGATTCTATTTCTCTGACTCGTGGTGCCAAGTAGGATTTCATCTTTCACTCCCGCCTTGTCTGTCTGTAGCACACAAGTAGGAGACCTGCTGTCCGAACCTTATGGCCGTGCTGGGAGCCTCGTGATCAGACCTTTCACGTAAAGAGCCAGGATGCTATTTGGCGGCTTTATTCACTGGGCAAGAATCAATGGGCAATACCATAATACAACCTGTTCAGGTTAGCTGAAAGGATTCCCATCTGGTGCCATGCTTGGCTTGATGCCTTCCTGAATGTTTTAGCAGTCCCAGGAGAAAGGCGATGATTGAATAAACAGAAACAGGCATTTTCATTTGTATTGAGGCACTGGCAGTTCTAATAGTTGTGTTTATGTTAGGATCACCGTTTTTTTTTTAATTTTGAAGTTAGTAATTTGAAATGACATTTATGTGGAACAAATAATCCATTTCTTTTTTATTTTATTATTTTAATTTATTGTATTAATTGTGTGACCATCAAATAAAACAGCAAAGAAAAACGCAATTCAGTGCTAGACTGGCCCTTCAATGGACTGGCCAAGTCACGTCAAGTGGTTTTATTGTCATACCATCCATACACAGTATTGTAGCATACAGTGGCACAAAATAACATTCTGCAGGAGCGCAGTGCAAAGTATACATAAAAACAGGACAAGTGCAAGACAGGAGAAGGAGTATATGTACTAAACAGATAAACAAATAATTAAAAATAAATAATTGATAAGTGAATAGACAGTAATAATTTGGAATAAATAAATAAACAACAACAACTAATAATAAAGGCCAACAGTAGTAACAAGTGTAACAAATGTACCACATATAAATTCGCCACTAGGGGCCGATCTGAGGGCAGGGGGACAGCACAGAGTTCTGTATCCTGATAGTGAGGGGTAAAGCTGCTGTTGTAATTGGCAGAACTGGTTCAGATGCTGCAGTACCTTCTGCCAGATGGAAGGGGGACAAAGAGACCGTGGGAGGGGTTGGAGTGGTCCTTCACAATGATTTTAGGCTTTGAGAATGCAAGACTTTATAAAGATGAGGGCTGAGAGGTTCCATTGATCTTTTCTGCTCATAACACCTTATGGTCAGAAACACTGCAGTTCCCAGACCAGGCAGTGATGCAGCTGGTCAGAATGCTCTTGATGGTACCCTTGTAGAATGTATTGAGAATCGGGGGGAAATAGTCTTGCCTTTTCTCAGCCACTGAAGGAAGTGGAGATGCTACTGCACCTTTTTGGCTGTGGAGATGTGGTGCTAATTGACCAAGTAAGGTCAGCTGCCAGGGGTGCACACCAAGCAATTTGGTGAACAGTTCCACCACAGAGTGCTTGATGTGCAATGGAGTGTGGAAAACATGGGCCTTCCTGAAGTCAACAATCAACTCCCTCATCTTGTCCACATTCAGTGAAAGATTGTTGCACTTGCAAAAGCCCAATCGAAGGCTGCTTCCTGCAGTACAGCTGATGCCTCACATGTAGATGATGTTAACAGAATCATGAATTGGAAAAGGTAAGTCCAGAAGAGAAATCAGAATGAATCTGTAGAACAGAATAAACATTATACAAATTAAATATTTTGTAGCTCACCCATCCAGTTTAAGGTTTGAGGAACAAAATGTCTAAAAGCTGCACAGGTCACAAGACAGAAACCATCCCTGCATGGTCAGCTAGCACACTTTCTATTTAGAGTAGAGATTAATGTAGCAGCTGGGGTCCACTGTATTAAATACTTTCATTATTTTAAAATATTCAGTCATGTCACCTCTTAACCTTAATTTGTTTAAACAAAAGGTTCAATGTCTTCAAGCTCTCAACATAACTCATACCTCTCAGTCCTGAAAGCAGCCTAGTTGCTCTTCTCTAGACTTTCTCTAGCATTGCGTTGTCTTTTTTGTGCCTGGAGACCAAAGTTGCACACAGTACTCCAGGTGTGGCCTCACCAGTGCATTATAAAGCTTGAGCAGAACCTCCTATGATTTAAATTCTGCAAATCGTACTCTATATTCTAACATCCTACTAGCTTTTATGATTGCTTCAGGATGTAGATAGTGATGAGTCAGTTATGACTCTCAGGTCCTTGTAATAATCAAGTTTCAGGCCTCCCATTGTGCATTTAAATCTAACATTTCCACTTCCTAGGTGTAACACTTTACATTTGTACATGGACAGATCAGAATTTAAGTTGGGGTCATAACCGAGATGACTAAGTTTAAATAAGCAAAGATCAGCATGTGTAGCCAGAATCATGGCCAATGTTAAGTTTAAGACAAAAAGAAAGAGATGTAGCTCATAGACAGAGGACAGAAAAAGGTGCCTTAACCACTAACTCAGAAACTAACAAGAAGAAAAACGTTAAATGTTATTTATTTATGAATCCAAATCTTGAAGGAGAAGGCAGTGTCAGAAACTGACCTTAATGCCGTAGCGGTAATGACGTCGCATGCTGCACACTCCCATTCATCAAGCCTAGCAATGGGATAGCAACTGTTAGCAAAAGTATCTCAGAATGGCGGCGCCCATAAAAAAAAACAAAAAGCGGAGATGATGAATCATATCTAACATTGGTAACAAACATGAAATCAAAAAATAAATAATACCAATAGATTCCTTGACCTTCAAACTGTACATAAATCCATCCATTTTCCAACCCGCTGAATCCAAACACAGGGTCACGGGGGTCTGCTGGAGCCAATCCCAGCCAACACAGGGCACAAGGCAGGAACCAATCCTGGGCAGGGTGCCAACCCACTGCAGGACACACACAAACACATCCACACATTAGGGCCAATTCAGAATCACCAATCCACCTAACCTGCATGTCTTTGGACTGTGGGAGGAAACCGGAGCAAACCCACGCAGACACGGGGAGAACATGCAAACTCCACGCAGGGAGGACCCGGGAAGCGAACCCAGGTCTCCTAACTGCGAGGCAGCAGCGCTACCACTGCGCCACCGTGCCACCCCTGTACATAAATAATTTTCAAAGACAAAGAAACAGTTGGAAAAAGTAAAATAAATGAATAAAAAACATAACCCTGGTCATGTGCTGTGCAGGTCCATCTGTTTAGCTGAATCTTCATTATCTGCTGCTTCACCTGAACTGATATCATCTGCAAACTTACCCAGTTTGTCATTTAATCACCTTTATATAAGGATAAGCTTCTGTGAGTCTATCCATGTATCTGTCTGGTTGCTATGTCTCAACTGTCCCAAAGGACGACACATCAAAAACATTTTTACTAATAAAATGCATTGTGTTTGTCATTCTAATAGATGGCACAACACAAACTTTAAAACTGCTTTTATGAATCTCATTCCACATGGCATATAACAGAGACATATACATTACATGGCGCAGTGTAAACAGGTCTACATTGGTTATTTAGATTTCAACCCGTCTTAGACAGGTGGCACATCTAGTATTAAATATATCTGTGATTTTAAATTGGTGATCGACTGGTATCCCATTAAGGGTTTATTCTTTTTCTTTTGCCCAATATGATGCAGAAGGTAATGAAACAACTTTGGAAAAGAATGGATTGAAGTTAAATGGTATATCCATAGTGATGCCAGTTTTGATGCAAGGCTCCTAGTAGATAAGAAAAGAGTCAGTTCCCTTCTGTTTACCTGTTTAGTTTAAAGCTCCTCACTTGTGATGATCATTTGTAACCTTGTCCTGGAACACTTGTTCCTTAACAGTGTCCCACACTGATATTTATATTGACCTCTGTATCTGCTAATTGAGTAAATGTGAATGTAAGTGAGAATGAATGTGTGATGGTTTGACATCCCCTCCAGGTTTAGTTCCTGCTTTGTACCCAATGCTCCCATGATATGGTTTGATCCCTAAGAGCCTTACGTGGTTTAAACAACTTAAGAATGAAGGGACAGAATTTAAATGGTGACTCATCCTCGACTTGTTCTTGCCTTTTGCTTAATAACCCAGAGAGGAATTAAGCAAACTTGAAAATAGCTTCTTTCTTTCTTTCTTTCTTTCTTTCTTTCTTTCTTTCTTTCTTTCTTTCTTTCTTTCTTTCTTTCTTACTTACAGAAGGGATGGATGGAGAAATCAGAATAAATCTGTGTAATAGAGTAAGCATTATAAAATCTATCCATCTTCTAACCTACCTATCTAGTTGATGGGTACATGAGCTCCGTGCCTATCCCAGTGGCAGATATCATCCCCAGATGGGCTGCCAGTACACTGCAGGGCACACACTGTGTTAAAACCAGTTAGCCCTGACATTTTAACCTTGAACTCCTCTTCTTAATCTTAAAGAATATAATAATATCATTACTAATGTTTCAAATGAAGTCAACAAAGTTCATTACCCTATTGGAGTGCTGGATGGAGGCAGCACAGCGTTGTGGCAGTCCATGATGGCTTCAAATCCTTTAACTAGTCGCTGCCTGTGTGGAGTTTGCATGTTGTTTTATTTGGTCTAGAAAATCAGCCCTGGAGTTCTGCAATGGTTGCAGGTTTTTATTCCAACCCAGCTTCTTAATGAGAAGTCTGGTTTTGCTGTTGAAGCACTTATTACTCAAGCAACATTTTTACGCTTCGTTTTAATTGTCCTGCTTGTTAAAATTCCCCACCCTTAATTGCTTATTTTAGTCTTAAACAGCTGTATTCACAACTGCTGCTTATAAGCAATAAGATTCAAATGACAAAGGAGCCAGAATAAGAACATAAGAAATTTGACAAACAAGAGCAGACCATTCAGTCAATCTAGCCCACTAGTAGCTAAGCTGTCCCGATATCTCATTCAGACTCTTCTTAAAGGCTGTCAAGGCTTCTGCTTCAACTCCATGTCTTGGTAGTTTGTTCCAGAGTCTCACAACTCTTTCCGTAAAGAAGTGTTTCCTGGTTTTAGTCTTACATGCATTTCCCCTTAATTTCCACCAATGTCTTTGAGTATGTGATTCACCCTTAAGCTGAATGAATGTTGCTTGATCTCCTTTATCAACGCCTTTGAGGATTTGAAATACCTGGATTAGGTCCCCTTGCAGTCTTGTGTGCTCGAGACTAAACAGGTTTAACTCTCTGAGCCTGCCTTAGTAGGACCTGTTCGTAAGTCCTAGCATATACCTGGTCGTTCTCCTCTGCACAGCTTCAAGTGCTGCTATGTCTTTCTTGTAGTGTGATGACCAGAACTGCACACAACACTCCAGATGTGTTCTCACTAGTGCATGATATACTTTGAGCAAAATGTACATTGACTTAAATTTAACAGTTTTTATGATATAAGCTAACATTTCATTTGCCTTTTTAATCGCTTCTGTGCATTGCTCACTTGATGAAAATGTTGTGTCAACATAAACCCTTAAATCCTTTTCAGAGGTAGATTCCTGTAGGTCAGTGTCTCCCATCTTGTATTTATAATTGATGTTCCTGCAGCCCGTGTGTAGCGCTTTGCACTTTTCTATGTTAAACTGCATTGTCCAGGTGTTTGCCCAGTTCTGAAGGTTGTCCAGGTCTTTTTGGATTCCTTCTGCTGCATCCTCAGTGTCAGCAGTTGTCCATTTAACTTGTTTCCATTTACACCTTTGTGTATTCATGGTGAACTTTCTGGTTTAATAAAAATATGAGAACTGAAAATGACACACTCTTTTTCAGGATATGAATCATTTGAATGATATCCTTGGAAAGGACAGGACTTAAATGATGACTTCATGGAGAACTTGTTCTTGAGTGCCGAGATAAATTAAGCAAGCTTGAGAATGGATGGATGAAATTAGAGAGCCACAGCTTTCTTTCTTTCTTTCTTTCTTTCTTTCTTTCTTTCTTTCTTTCTTTCTT
>JANRMT010062850.1:9640998-9697621 GCA_026402145.1 Polypterus bichir lapradei | reverse complement strand
CTTTCTTTCTTTCTTTCTTTCTTTCTTTCTTTCTTTCTTTCTTTCTTAAATAAATCAAGAATTTCTGAGGAAGCAGCTGCAGTTAGCTGAAAAATGTACAAAGAAAATTATAAATGTGTCGGGACGCAGCTTGCAGCAGCTTTTCTTTTCTTTTTCTTTAGTTTTTATTTTTTACAACTAAAAGAATCGACAAGCTTTTTTTTTTTCCATTTTACTGCACCAGTGGCTACCCGATTTTAGCAGACGAATCAAAATTGACATCTGTTTTTTACCTCGTGTCTCCAGCTTTTGTTAGTGCTTTTGTAACTAAGCAACAGGCTGCAGTAGGTTGAGTGCCACAGAGTCGCCCCATTTTGCCAGTCTGCTCTCTTTCCCACTTTTATCTTCTTGTATTCTGCTCTTCTGCCAGCTGAACTGGGACTTGGCATACTTATATTGGTGATTTTTTTACAGGCTTGGCTTTCATGTACAAGTGTAGGCAAGTATGGCTGAGAGGAAGAAGCTGCTGGCCAGTAAAGCTTAGGGCTGCCTGCTCAGTTCCCATTGCTCACTCACTAACAGTGTGAGTCCTGCCAGGGCTGTAAATATAAAACGGTGGAAGCAATCATGTGATACACTTGAGATTTGGAAGATTCTTTAGATTTAAGCTGAATAAATACATTTAAATATTAAAGGCAGTTAACTAGTTAGGTCATTCACCTGGGTGAATAGAAAGGGCCTTTGTTTAATCTTGTTGTATACAGAGAATCTGCCTCACTTGGACCCCCATATACAGTGTATTCAGAAAGCATTCAGACCCCATCATTATCTGCACATTTTATTATGTTGTAGATCTGACCCTTTCGACCCCGGATTTTTTATTTTTACGAGAAAAATTATTTTGTGAGATGTTTAACCTTTGGGGTGTCTGGGAAGCTCAAAAATGAAAAAAACAAAAAAATGATCACTATTATTATAGAAGGGCTGCCAAATACTTGAAATAGCATCCATTTTCACTTCCCTGTTTCTCGGACTGTATGCCAGTCTCTCCAGTCTGCACTAATAGTAGCACACCCGGTTCCAATGGCTGCAAACATACCTGTGCTTTACAAAAATGGCTGCATATATATGCACTAGTAATAGAATGTCAGGGCCGAAAGGGTTCATTTGAAATGGATACATTTGCAATTTTGCCCATCAGTCTTCCCTCAATAACCCATAATGCCAAAGTGAAAACATGTTTTAAAAAAAGTTTGGAAATGTATTAAAAATCAAAACTTGAAACTTCACCTTACCATAGTGGAAACCAGTACATCACCCTTCAGTCCTCACATAATGACACATTTCAAAGTTTACACACAAGCGATTAGGAGACAATCCGAAGGCTTGTTGGTGGGTTATTCTCCACCATACCAGGGGCTGGCACTGTTGACTAATGCTTCTTCTTCTTCTCCTTCCTCTTTGTAGAAAGAATGATTGACAGACTGAAGAGCAGTGACATCACCTCTGGTCTGCCTGAGCCTGCCTCTTCTGCCTCTCATGACCGAAAACCGGACAAACCGCCATTTTTCTTCAGTCTTGCAACAGACTCCCACAGTGAAGACTTTCTCACGGTTTATTTGCCTTTATTATTTTCTAACATTGATTTTCAATGTACGGGAATCACTTTGGTGCCCCAAATCCTTATGCTCTCTTGATCTTTTGTTCTTACAATGTAAAGTGTTCTGAGAACCAAGGTCTACCTGAAAAGCAGTGGGCCTAATGACGGATTCAGTCCTGGAAGGGATACCAGTTACATTATGGCTGCCAAGCAACATTTTTGGGCTGAGCTCTCCAAAATTCAACATGAACCCAAGGAAAATATGTGACCACCATGAAAAAGCCAAAAATTGAACTAGAGTCTGAGCTCAGTGAGGCAACGCCATGTCCAATGGATGTTTATTTTCACTGTATTGTATTTTTAAGGTTTACAGCTACCCACCTTTTCAAAATGTCTCTACATTATGTGAGCCCACTATTAGGAATGTTGATAGCTCATAAAGCATTATTCTTTTTTTCTTCTCCATATACAATCATTTTTCTTGTTATTTTTCAACATGTGACTCTTTAGTTGCAGGTATTCCCTCCCTGGCGACTCTTACAGCACACAAGATTATATAGTAAGTTACACCATGTGCCACGTTCCTCCGCTCTTGGCTTCTCTTTATTGGCCGCCAGTCAAATTTAAAATTCATTGCTGTATTTTATTACTCCTTGCATGTATATGCCTCTGCATTAAGTGGGAACTCCTTATCTCTGACATCTGATGTATTTCATTTTCATGTGCCCAAGCACATCTTGAGATGAGTTCTGTCTGGTCCATGAAGCGTGACAAGGGCTAGACTGCTTGTTACACTGGAAAATGTTGTCACGCGCCAATGTTGATTTGCTGGGCCCCTAGGAAACATGAATTCAATTTAAAAAATAAATCAGATCTACGAGAGTCTTACTGCACTTGTGTTCATTTTACCCAGCTGTTTGCAATAGGTGCTCACCATGAAAGGTTCTGTTGAAAACAAACATCAGTTGGCTCCTACATCCTTAATTAAGTTCATTTTACAGATATGTGTACTGTGAAATTAATTAATAAATAAAACAATCAGTATGGAATACTCCATGCAGTTCATCTACGTAAATTACACTTTAGTGGAAAATTTTACAATACAATTTATTTTTGTATAGCCCAAAATCACACAAGAAGTGCCGCAATGGACTTTAACAGGCCCTGCCTTTTGATAGCCCCCCAGCCTTGGCTCTCTAAGAAGACAAGGAAAAACTCCCAAAAAAAACTTTGTAGGGAAAAAATGGAAGAAACCTTGGGAAAGCCAGTTCAAAGAGAGACCCCCTTAAAGGTAGGTTGGGCATGCAGTGGGGGTCAAAAAGAAGCGGGTCAATATAATACAATACAATACACAGAACTGAACAAATCCTGAAAACATTATAAAAATAAAAATTTTAGAGGTACGTAGCAGAATTTAACAGTAGATGATATCACATAATATGATTTGGATTTGTTTAGAGTCCTGGAGACCTCATCCATCACGCTGCCTCCCCCATTTGGCAAATCCACAGCTGAAAAAGCGCTGGGCCAGCCAATCCGATGAAAGGACCCCTCTCTCCCACGATTTTTGCAATCCTCCATCAGTGGTGACTTTACCTTAGGCAGGCAAAACAACTTGGCAGGTGGGCAGTGGCACCAAGTGCCACATTTGAGTACTGAGAAGAGAAACAGAATAGGTGAGGGTTAGTATCAAATTATAACTATCATGTTACTTATGTTTTAGTGCTAATGACTAACAACAGAGATGTAGTCTGTACAGTTAATCAGCAGCTCTAGTCAGGGTATGCTTAACTGAAGTAGTGAGTCTTCAGCCAGGATTTAAAAGCTGAGACCGAAGGGGCATCTCTTATACTGACAGGCAGACCATTTCACAGTTTAGGGGCTCTGTAACTAAAAGCTCGACCTCCCACTGTTATTTTATTAATCCTTGGAATCATAAGCAGACTGGCATCTTAAGATCTTAATGTGCACTCTGGTTTGTAAGTCATGATAAGTTCAGACAGGTAAGCCGGACATTGGCCATTTAATGCTTTATATGTTAAAATTGTACTGTACAATAAGATACAATCAAGTACATTAACTTGTATGTGCACAAATACAGTAAATGTAGAGTGAAATGATCAGGAAATTGAATCAAATGAATAACTTAAAAAATATTTAATTAGAAGCTAAACACATTGGGTCAAATGAAGTAAACAAGCTACCCAGATTGACAGATTGGCATGGGGAAGTCTTGATGCCTCTGTCCACGTCGACCTTTACAGATCTACCGTGCATGTGTTTGTCTCTTTATCTTCATCTTTAAGCACATGCTCTAGTACAGCAAATAAGCTGGCAGCCATTTCCACTTATAAGTTTCTTTAAGTGTGTCTGTGTGTGTGTGCGTGTGTGTGTGTACATGTGCATGCTTGCGTGTGCCTCTGTGTGTGCGTACAAGCATATTTAAATAAATGATATACATCAAAAACTACTTGTGCAAAAATTTTGCACATCAAGACCTGGGGCCTCATTTATTAAGCTTGCGTATGCACAAAAAGAAGCCAGAAATGTGCATATGCAACTTCCCACACAAATGTCAGGATTTATAAAAGAAAACTTGGTATGTGTATTGTGACAGATAGGGGGCGCTATGGCTCCCTTGAACCCTTGACCAAGATGTCAGACACCAGATAAAAGTCCAAATATCTGACTTTATTTTACAATAACATGCACAAAGCACTCTCTTCCTCACTATATTCATAAACCAATAAACAATAATCACTAATAAACAATCCTCCTACTCCCAGACGCGTTGCCACCCTTCAAACCAGCTCGGCTCAATGTCTGGGCTTTCCCACAATCCTTTTATAGTCCCTGACCCGGAAGTGTTTCCTATCCTTCAGTCCATGATTCCTTATCACTTCCAGGTCAGATAAAAAGTCCTTTTCTTCACCCCAGAAGTACGTCATATCTCCTGTCGCTGTGACTAAGACGCACTTCCAGGTTATAGGGCACAAATGACTCTCTGGGCCTCCCTGCAGCGTCCTCTGTTGGCCCCTGGGGTATCCAGCAGGTTTGTAGGGGAAAACTCCATAGTCCATGATTCCCTATTGGTATCTGGGGCACCTCCATGCTGCAGGGGAGAGCTCCATCTGGCGGCCTGGGGGTATTGACCGGGATGACAAGCTGGCCATAGACCACAGTATATTTATGGCGACTTTGACCTATGCCTATGCAACATTTTAGAGAAACTGGGAAATGACGACATTCTTGATCAAGCAGGGAAACATAGCCAAACCAGCAAAATGACGGCTCGCGTATAATAATTCATATCACCGAGTCATTATAATAATATGTGTGTTGACATGATTAACATATTACACCTCATTGGAGCAGACTGTTATGCACTGACTATTTTAGTTCCCTTTTAAGAGGGTCAATGCTGCATATTTACACTGAAGAAGTTTTTTGATTTTTCGTTAGTTTATATTAGCAAACTGGAAGCCATTAACTGACCGGCGAGGCTCTATATCCAGTTTTCGTATGGTGTGGGTGCACACACATAAAACATAACATGTTTCTGCCAACAAAACAGGGTAACTTTCAGTGGAGTTCAGTTCTCCTAATGTAATCAGAGAAATTGAGTGCTGTAAGAGAAAGATAAGACCATGATAAAGGTTTGAGGTACCACCCAGGTAACTTCATTTCACTCTGGCTGTTGGCCTTTCTCTCTTTCTCATGGGTGGCGGTTGAAATTAATTTCGTTTTGTTAAGTTTGACTTGATTGTATGGAATGTTACATGCTTTAAATAAATTCAATAAAAGTTAAAAAAAAAAAAAATAAAGCAAAAGAAAACATGCAACAATTACAGAAACATCTTCACATCACATAACAGAACTGACTCAAGATGGCAGATCTTCCGGTTTTCAGTCCTTCTGACAGGAAGAGGCGGGTCCAGGAGGACAGCCAATGGAACGTGATGTCAATGGTGATATAGGTCTGCAGAGTGAGGAAGAGAAAAGGCACTAGCACATTCCCCCAGAGTGGCAGGGATTCACCATCACTGGAGTCTTTAAGCTGTCTCCTGTTCACATGCTCATGACACTGTATTCATATTGCAATAAGAGCACCTAGCAAGAATGAAGTTGCTTTTGTTAACTGTGAGCAGTCACCTTCCATTAATGCTCAAGTCATCTGTGATGCCAAGATGTCCCTCATAAATGTTGTGTCTTGATGGCTTGGGTCAACCCGTGATTCATTTATTTTGAGGCAAAGTAAATTTGGCAGTGGCGTAGCTAGGGGCGGGCGGAGGTGGTGGTCTGCCCAGGGCGGCACATTCATTAGGGTGGCATTATTGGCCAAAAGGCTCAGTACAATTCGTGTGTAAGCAGCAGGGTTTGGAAAAATATCACTCATGAATGAAAAAAGTAAAATTCTCTGATTTTTTTCCATAAATGTTTCAAAATTAATTTTCAGACTGTCCTTCTGTGAAGGCATCAGACACAGCAGCTGAAATTTATGAGGCAATAACAAAAATAAACATAAACATTACACCAATAATAATTTCTAGGAAGATAAACAACTAATTTAAAATGTATAATTTCATTTTGTTATCAATCCAAATGCGTTCTTGCTTTGCGTAGACAACATCCCCCCTTATCACTTGTACACTACACTGGTTCTGATTTTCACAGCGTAATGATATTAAACTAATAATTAGAACACGGCTTATCAGTGCGTCTATACCATATTCTTATCTAGTTGATGCTTATAAATAATTATATGTGAAAAAGTATTGCTTTTTCTCTATATATGAATAAATCTATGCAAAATTTATCTTAATTTTTCTCTATACATAATTTTAATTTTCTATTTAAATATGTTAACATATTCAGATATGTTGGAGGGCAGCAAGTTGAAGCACTGCCCCACCCTGAGTGGCATGAACTCTAGCTATGCCACTGAGTTTTGGCAGACATGATAATACTGTACGTGGTGAATGGCTTGTTGGTGAGGTAACTGGCAGATTTCTCATTTTTTCAAATGCCCTGTACTATTCATCATAACAGCAATCACATCATTACATGTGCCAGGTGGTAGCAGCTGTCTGCCCAAACTCAGGCACCTCACACCTTTCCCAAACCCCCAGGATGCAGGGGAGAGGTGCTGTAATGCTGTAGATGATCTTACACTCTAAATTGTGCAGCCTAGTCAGATACTCTTAAATGAGGTTGGGGGGTCTTGATGTGTCATGGGAGAGAGGATGTTCTACCTGCCAATGACATTCTGCAGCTTTGTGAATGCATATGTATGAGGTTAATTAGTATTCTTCATATAAGGTTGATTTCAGTACAGCATTTGACATGCATTTAAGATGTGGTGGGCGGCTGGGTCCCATGCCCAGCCAGGACGCCCCTGCACACTATATTCACGTGAGCAGCCCTGGACAGTGCAATACCTCCCCTGGACTCTAGCTGGCTATTCCCCTGGGTTTGAGCAGTGCCTCGGTTTCCAACAGGGCTCCATGAGAATTGGAATTGGGTGCAGCCCTATTGGGTCCTGCAGGCACCGCCAGGGGGTGCTGTGCTTCAGACTAGTGAGCCCCTATGGGCAACATTTTCATCACACCCAGAAGTAAAGCCGGAACTCGGTGATCAAGCACCTGGAGTACTTCTGGGTGAATAATAAAAGGAGCCAGCGACCACCACTCAGCGGCCAGAGTCGGGTGGAAGGAGGACAAGTTTGCCTGGGAGGAGTGGTGGTGCCAGAGAGGAAGAAGAAGGTCCTTGGTGTACTGTACTGTGCTTGGGACTGTGTTGAGGCTGGAGGAATTACGGGGAAGACGTACCCTCCAGCTGAAGAAAAATCCATCCATTATCCAAACCCGCTATATGCTAACTACAGGGTCACGGGGTCTGCCGGAGCCAATCCCAGCCAACACAGGGCACAAGGCAGGAAGCAAACCCCGGGCAGGCCGCCAGCCCACCGCAGATGAAGAAAAATAAACAGTTTATTTATTTTTACCCGTGCCTCCTTTGTGAATCTGTGTCGGGTCGGGCGCAATATACCGCCTTTTCTTACAACGTACACATATTTACAATATGATTATAATTTATGATGGGGCAAATTACATAGAAATGAGCATACACATTTTTTTTAAATCTGTTGGTTTTTTTTGTCTCAGCACAGATTCTGCTGTAGAATGACCAGCCGGGGGTGTGCAGCTGGTTGGTTGTGGTCTCCAGGACTGTGACCGTGTCTGACATTGTCTTTGTCTTTCTCTGTTATAGCTGATTATGGACCTTCCAGAAGTTTATTTTCTCCATCTATGCTGCAGGCTGGAGTTTTTTATTTTTCCTCTCCACTGTTAATTGACCATAGTTCAACAATTAATCACTGAACAGATATTACTAAGCCCTGTTCATGTTAATCATTTTCAAACCACTTTGTTTCCTGTCTCTTTAAGCAAATCTTTGTATTTACCTGTGATCTTGTCACAGCGCTCTTTCTCTGCAGATAGTGAAGAGTGCTGTACAAAAATAATCTGAATTGAATCGTGCTGCTGCTGCTGCTATTAAAGAGAGCAGTGCGGTCTGACACTCTCTGAAGCTCAAGATGTCATAAACTCATTGCAAAGCAGGAACACTGAAGCTATCCAATGGAATTTTATTTAAAAAAATTCCACTTGGTTAATGAATACTTGTTAGTTGTATTTATTAAAACTAGAGAGAAGAAAATCCTACCAAATAATTACACCATCCATCAATTACTATCCTTCCAAAGAAAATGAAGACTTCCTACAAGGTCCATCATATGCACCAATTTCACATTTAAATAAGGATGGTTAGATCTTGGCAAAAGATTTAGGTAAAAGTGTAGAGAAAATCCATCACTTTTTAATATTTCAAGACAGTATTGAATTTATTAAAGACTATTCTTAGTACTTTAATGTGCTATACTCAAAGAGTATGAATCTCCAGTTGCCTTAATATCTTTACAGGAAAAAAGAAACCTTTGATAGAGTTGAATGGGATCATCAACTGTATTCACTGTTCTAGGCAAATTTGAGTTTAGTACCAACTTAACTGTACAGATTAAATTACTTTATACTCCAGTCCAGGAGCATTGGTCCTTTTTGATAATATGAATTTCAAATTAGAATGTGGAACCAAACAAAGATGCCGGTTATCACCGATGCTTTTTGCAATTACTATTGAACCACTAGCTATCCAACTCTGGAAGAGGTCAGAGAAAACGTGGACCATAAGAGAAAGGCTTGAACATAAAATATCTCTTTATGCTGATAATATGTCTCTGATATATCTCAGATCCATTTTCATCTATGCTTAAAATGTCTATGACATTTACTACTAAGATAATTGTATTCAACATTAATTTGAATAAAAGTGTGCATCATGAAAGTTACAACAACAAAAAACAGTCTGACAACTCATATTTTTCCCTACCGAAAGGCCTCAGGTAATCTTCTGACAATGGGAGTTAAAGAGCAACCGCTGGGAAGTTTAAACGAGGAGATACATGTTTCTTTCGGGACTAAAATCAAAAACAAAAAGAAGTCTTTCTCAGAGGCTAGAAATAGAATCAAAACCTGACAGAAGCCTTTTGTAAGGGTTGGGAGTTGTTTACTTTGCCAGATTATTTTACCATAATCATAGCAGGACAAGAACTGCATTAACCAAAATTCTATTGTATTACTGGAGTTAAATCTGAAAGGCAAATTCGAAATCCAGGCCAAAAAGCTACAAGTCAAAACCACAGTATCAAAATTAAAACTACCTACTTACCTACAGTATGTACATAAGTACCTAACTACCTACCTTTGAGGGCACCATGGGGCACTCATCCTATGGTCTGTGTGTGTATTCCAATGCCCCTGTGCAGTGACGGTGACACTGTGCTGTAAAAATTGGACCTGTCTATCTGATGAGTTGTAACACTGAGGTTTTGACTCTCTGTGGTCATAAAGGATCTTTGGGCATCTTTCGAAAAGAGTATGATTCGCCCCTGATGTCTTGGCTACATTGCCCATCACTACCGTCACCCCCTTATCATCCTCTGTCCCTTGTTGGTCAACTAACTCTCTCAACTCTTCACCACCTAATAGCTACTGTGTGGTGACTGTATTGACACAAAAAGTGGCTGCCATTGTATAATCCAGGTGCGTTCTGAACATAGGTGGAGGATGAATTGGCTCCCCACTCTCTATGTAAAATGCATTCAGTAAGCTAGATAAGCACTATACAAATGTAATGTATTATTATTATTATTATTATTATTAGTCTTCATTGTGTAGGTTAGGCCACCATACTGACTCACTACAAGATGAACCTTGTAGATTCAGTGCATTTATATTACAGTAAATTGAAACAATAGACAGGTGGTGTTCATTGAACTAATTTTGTGACTGCTAAAATCAGTTGGCTGCATGAAGTGATGATTTATGGGTGTCATATCAATGGGAGTGAATGCTTATGTAGTTGATTATTTAGTGTTTTATATTTGTAATTAATTCAGATTACTTTGCAGAGATCTATTTTTACTTTGACAATCATCCTTATGTGCATTTACAAAGAAAAAAAGTAATAGTGTGTGATATTTGTGACCCCATTTCCCAATGAATTCCCACCCATATGAGCAAGCTACTAATATTTCTTCCCGTACAGAATACACACAAACATAGACAATAATTTTTATAATTAAAGATAAAAAAGAAGAAAAAAATCATTAAATGCAGTTTGATGATTGAAGGATGAATGTCCAGTTCTGTTGTTTTAGGGAAGATTGACATTAAACCAGAGAATAGACAGCAGGATTATATGCTGTCGCTGGCTCAGTGCTACCCAAAAATGCAAAACCATTTTGACTCACCAAACAGGATCAACCTGAGAGCAGTTGAGCTTTATGTAGAGGCCCTAAATACTTACCTCTATAGGTGTTCATTCATTCATTCATCTTCTGGATGGCCATATCAGAACTATAGATGTTACTGGGTGCCACTCTTCTTTGTTTCCCTTATTAGCTCCAATAGCTGCCTCTTCTGATTGTCCTTCTTCTCAGTTAGTGGCAGTCATTAAAAAATAAAATTCCCATTAGAGCACAACATCACTTCCTCTGTTATCATGACAACTAGATATCAACCATTGGCAGCTGAAAAGTCCTATCAAGTGGGGCCCTCCAAGCTTAGCCACTGCCTCTAGTGCCTCTACTTCTCCTACAAGTACTTTCAATTCCTGCACGATGTTGAGCTGACAACCCAAAAGAAGAAAAACAGATTTTTTCTTCAAGTGATGTAGCCTTGCTACTCATGGAAGAGTCTGAAGCAGGCAATATGAGCATTAGAGTTGATGAGAAAACAGGAGGACACTTAATCCACTTCAGGAATCAACCCTAGCAGCACTGGGCACAAGACAGGAAAAACCCTGGATAGGGCGCCAGTCAAAGCAATGCCTACTCACTCACCCCATCCACAAAGGGACAGTTTGGAATTAACCTAACCTGCCCATTAACTTAACCTGCATGTCTTCTAAAGGATGCTGGAAGAAAATCGAGAAAAACCCATAGTGACAAAGGAAGAAAATGTAAACTTTACAAAGGCAGCAACTGGCTTCATAGTTCAAAACCAGAATGTTGGATCTGCGATGAGATGGTGCTACCTACAAGAAAAAATGTTACAGTCAATTACAGGAAAGAGGTCGCCTGTGCAGAAATGATTACTACCGTTTAAAAGGTTGAAAGGGTCTACACTACAAAAGAAGCAACAAGAAATGTAATGAGAAAGATCAGTTTAGTAGACAGATCTGTATTGGTAGGAGTGACCCAGAAAACCAAGATAATATTAAGGTCAGGGTGAAGTTTATTATCCCCAGAATGGGAATTTAATTTGGTCACAATAGTAACACCTGAATAACAAGAAAATGTCTGACAAAAGAAAAAGAAACCTCATTGCAAGATAAACCCGATTACACTTACTTAACCATGTTATTACTGTGTACTGTTACACAGGCTAACTGTCAATGGTACAAATGGTGTCTTGCGTCTTTTCACACGGCACAACATCCCTGAACAACTACTGACTGGTGGTCTTCCGTTATGTGGTATGAAGAACTGAAAAAGTATAATAACGGCTTTTATGAACTTTTGAATTCTGAACTCCTGGACAGACTCAAGTTCCTCATTTAATTATAAGTGGCATTTACTTCCACCTGGTACATGGAATAAATAGGCAAAAGACCCCCAATTGACCAACTACTGTCTATTGCCAAAGTAATTGATAGATGATGTAATTTTTGCTTTGCATTCTGCACACTTTTATATATTTTGGTGTATACTGTACAATATGTTGCACGCTTTTTTTTATACTTCATAATTGCACTAACCATATACCCTTTTCTATTTAAGGTTGTATGCATACTGTGACGGACGGCTGGGGCCCAAGCCTGGCCGGGATGCCCCTTCTGTATGTGTTCTAGGGGATCAAGCATGGGCTGCACAATACCTCCCCCGGACCACTTGGTGGCAATCCCCCTGTGTGACTCTGGTGCCTCAGATACCCGCAGGGCTCCATGGGAGATGGAGTTCTCCACAGCCCTGTTGGGATTCCGGGGTGGCCACCAGAAGGTGCTGCAGGGGTTCCTGGGCCCATCTGGGCCGTAGATCAGCCACACCCGGAGGTGCAATTGGAAGCAGGTGGTCAAGCAACTGAAGCACTTCCGGGTGTGCTATAAAAGGAGCCACCAGCCACCATTCTGAGAACCAGTGTCGGAAGGAGGAAGACAAAGCTGCCAAGGAGGAGTGGAGGAAGAGTTATTTGTGCTTGTAACTTGTGGATTATGGGACTGTGTTGTGGCTGAGGGACACGGGGAAGATGTGGGCCCCCAGCTGAAGAAGGAAAAGAAATTCTTTGTTTTTTTTAACGTGCCTCTGTTGTCAATCTGTGTCAGGTCGGGCGTATATATATATAGCGCCTTATTACAATACTCATTTTAATTTAATAAGTGTATACTCCATTTTCACTCAAAATGAAATGCAGCCGGTTACCTCATGCTTTTGTGTGTAGACTTTAATGACTGTTTGCTTTTTAAACTACAATGCAGTAAATATGTTTGTAATATACATCGTTACTGCAAACTATGCTGGTTTATGCTTTGTAAAATATATTGAAACAGTGTGCTCTATAAAAAGACAGACAGACTCACATCAATCAGTGTAATAAACTATATAAGGCAGACAGACAGACAGACAGACAGACAGGCAGACAGACAGACAGACAGACACACAGATAGATAGATGTGATTCCAGACCCCCCTAATGAGGCACCTGGAGTACTCCAACATAAAAGGAGCCGCCTCACTTCACTTGAGGAGCCAGAATCCTGAGGGAGAGAGACGAAGCTTGCCAGAGAAGGAGAGGAGGCAGAAGAAGAAAGAAAAATACAAGACATAGATAAAAGAAAAGTGTGTTTATTGTGCCTAATACTGTGCTGTACACAGGGCAGTGTTGGGGAAGTGAAAGGAAGCATTTCCTACACTTTATATAAAAATGTATGTTGCTGGACTTGTGCTGGCACACCCCCTGGTGGTCACAATAGATAGATAGATAGATAGATAGATAGATAGATAGATAGATAGATAGATAGATAGATAGATAGATAGATAGATATGAAAAACACTATAAATACACTGTATAATGTATAATTAAATGTTTGAATGCACTATAAAATAAAGTAGTAGTAGTATTGTCAGGGGTACAGAGTACAATTAAATTCTTACTTGCATTTCCGATCAACATGTTACATATTGCTACTCTCTGGTGTTGTGATAAAATACATACAAAGTCAACGCAAATTACTAAATAGAGCAGTGGAAATTAGAAATAAATATGGATGTGATCTTTCCAATATTAAAAAAAAACACACAAGTCTAAAAAAACACACATATAACATACAGTATATTAAAGATGGCAACATGTAATGGAATTAGAATGCTTGTAGACTTCTATTACAGAGGAAAAACTTAATATTTTTTGGAATTAAACCATTGCTTGCTCAATCTGTGCTGTTGCTTGCCCCCTGCGATATAGATTGACTTGAAAAGCACTATATAATACATGTAAGAAGGCACTCTGTAATAGACAGATAGACTTTATTAACCCATAATTTCAACATAAAAACATAAAAAATTTAACAAATGAACAGAGACCATTCAGCCCATGAAACTCACTTGTTTGGCTAATAGCTAAACTATCCCAGTATCTCATCCTTTAACTCCATGACTCTGTAGTTTGCTTCAGATTCTTACAACTCTTTGCATGGTTTCAGTCCTAAATGCGCGTCCCCTTCAATTCCACTTGAATTCCGCTGGATCAACTTTATCAATGCCTTTGAGGATTTTGAAGACTTGGGATTGGTTACATGTTATCTCTGTTAGGTTATCTGCCACTGCATTGCCACCAATTCAGAGACAAAAACCCCTTTAGAGCTTTAGAGCTCCAGAAAGCAGAAGGCTGGATGTACTGTAACTCTGCACAGGGGACGAGGATTCAATTAACTTTTCTTATTTTCTGATGGCACTTGTGATAGAATGGCTATAGAAAAGCATAATAAACATATTAATTGTATGATTCAATGAAAAGGTAATTATTTATCTATATAAATTGTTTATTTCTCCACAAAACTTCTACACCAAATCAATGCATTATGGGCACTGTTATAAACATTATCGAAGATCCCCTTTTGGTGGAACTTACCAACCAGTAAGGTGCTAATCAGCAATGTCTGTGTTCCTGTCGTTCGTTATGTTTCTGACTTAAGTGTATTTTCTGCTGTTTGTTGGCTTGGTTAATTTTGAATTATTATGGTTCATGCTTTCACGTAATTTCCAATAATAATAGTTCTTTACATTTATATAGCACTTTTATCACTTCTCAAAGTGCTCTCCGCACAGGGAGGACCCAGCATGTGAACCCATGATCTCCTTACTGAGAGGCAGCAACACTAGATTCTGTTATATTAATTATGTAATATTTACACACTGTGTCTTTAAATGTACATTCTGTGTAATCCTTATGTTCTGTGAGTGGAGTCCCAAGCTGCGGGGTCACACATAAGGGTCTGCCCTCCACCTTTATATTCTGGTAGATGAGACAGCTTCCCTAAGGTTGTCATTGAGTATATTTTAAAGGTTATTGTGTTTCTTTCTTTTGATTTAGATTCCATATTGGGACTTGTTTGCTTTGGATTGCGTTACTTTAGGCAAGCTTTGACTGTTTCTTGCTCTTTTCACATTCATTCAACTTGATTTATAAAGATTCTTTGTAGGACTTCTCTTATCAAGCCAGAGGTTTTACAGTTTCTCCATCTTGTAAGGCATTTTTGAACTTTCCACCTCCTCATTTATAGGCTTGTGTAGGCTGAAGCCTGCAGAAGGTAGTTGGGGCTGGATGCCTTTGGAGGGAATACATCTGGATAGGCTGGTGAGATCCTGGCCAACTTTGAGGGACTTTTTAGATGGCCTCTCACTCTTTTTACATGTTTGTATCTCCAATATACAAGGTGTGACACAAAAATAACCAGATTGGTTAAAAGAAATCTTTATTGATGAATTACAGCATTCTAAACATAGTCACCTTCTGTATACTCTCCCTCCCGATCTCTACACCACTCCATACGTATCTTCCATTGACTGAAACAGTGCTGGAAGTCTTCTTGCTTGAGGCTCTTCAACAGGCTTGCCGTTTCTGTCTTCATCCGTTAAAGAAAAATGTGTTCCCTTCAGGTCACTTTTGATTTTCAGGAAAAAGCAAAAATCACAGGGAGCTAAATCAGGTGAATAGGGAGGATGATTGAGGACAGGAACGTTTTTGTCAGTCAAAAAGTGCTTTACTGAAAAAAAGAAAATTCACAAGAAATTTGATGCTGATTTGCTGTTCGATTTTTTTCACCCGACATTATCGCGGCAACTTGTGTAGCAATTGTTGTGTAAATACTGACTGGGTTGTTCACAGGATATACCTAGCCGGTCGGCAGCTTGAGATGGCACGTGTGTAGGAGGGGATATACTTCTGTGATTCACGTTCGGCTGAACTCCAGACGGTTTCCAGGAAAGCCCCAAGCCCAGTCCGGTTATTTTTGTGTCTCACCTTGTATATCATTTTTAAATAGCTTTTTCCTTGTTTGACACAACTAGTGTTTGTGAATGTTACTATTATTAAAATTATGTTCTGGATTTCCTTTGGTCCTACTCACATTTTTTCTTTTGGAAATGGTACTTTTCTCTATGAAGTACTTTAGGGCTGAAGCTCTGTGATTATTGTCTATCTTTAAGAGAAGATTCATTTTATTTTCCATCATTTGCCTTTTTTACTACATTCTTATTTTGTTGTACCATGCATGCTGCAGTTTTTTAAATCGGTTGTCATTATACTAGTCCCAGTTGCTGAGGGTGTGATTATGCACAACATGACATATGACACAATCAGCACGACATGTTATATACAGACATACTTATGCTTATTTCGGCAGCCATGTCTGGATTAAAAAAAAAAAAAACCTTTAAAATAACTGTTGTGCTACTTTGTTCTGATATTTTGGTTTTGATTTAGACAGATAGATAGATAGATAGATAGATAGATAGATAGATAGATACTTTATTAATCCCAAGGGGAAATTCACATACTCCAGCAGCAGCATACTGATAAAGAACAATATTAAATTAAAGCGTGATAACAATGAAAGTATAACAGACAGACAGTAATTTTGTATAATGTTAACATTTACCTTCCCGGGTGGAATTGAAGAGTCGCATAGTGTGGGGGAGGAACGATCTCCTCAGTCTGTCAGTGGAGCAGGACGGTGACAGCAGTCTGTCGCTGAAGCTGCTCCTTTGTCTGGAGATGATCCTGTTCAGTGGATGCAGTGGATTTTCTATTATTGACAGGAGCCTGGTCAGTGCCCGTCGCTCTGCCACGGATGTCAACCTGTCCAGCTCCATGTCTACAATAGAGCCTGCTTTCCTCACCAGTTTGTCCAGGCGTGAGGCGTCCTTCTTCTTTATGCTGCCTCCCCAGCACACCACCACGTAGAAGAGGGTGCTCGCCACAACTGTCTGATAGAACATCTGCAGCATCTTATTGCAGATGTTGAAGGACGCCAGCCTTCTAAGGAAGTATAGTCGGCTCTGTCCTCTCTTGCACAGAGCATCAGTATTGGCAGTCCAGTCCAATTTATCATCCAGCTGCAGTCCCAGGTATTTATAGGTCTGCACCCTCTGGACAGTCACCTCTGATGATCACGGGGTCCATGAGGGGCCTGGACCTCCTAAAATCCACCACCAGCTCTTTGGTTTTGCTGGTGTTCAGTTGTAGGTGGTTTGAGTCGCACCATTTAACAAAGTCCTTGATTAGTTTCCTATACTCCTCCTCCTGCCCTCTCCTGATGCAGCCCACGATAGCAGTGTCATCTGCAAACTTTTGCACGTGGCAGGTCTCCAAGTTGTATTGAAAGTCCGATGTATATAGGCCGAACAGGACTGGAGAAAGTACAGTCCCCTGCGGCGCTCCTGTGTTGCTGACCATAATGTCAGACCTGCAGTTCCCGACAAGCTCATACTGAGGATTTGCTTGTCATTTTCAACCACTATATTGCATTAATAGTTTTTGGCTTTATAAATATCAATCCTTCTGTTCTCCCGGTAATGACTTTGGCTTTAATCTTTGACTAGTTTTCAAACCTCTTTTTATTCCTCATGTTTAGCTCAGCGATAACAGCTAGTGCCTATGCAGGCATCACCCTGTGAATGCTGAAGTTATGTGCTGATGTCATCTGTGGACATGCTCAGCTTCAAAACAAATCTGAGGAATTGATGTTGTCCTTGTCAGCCACGTTCTCTCTCTCTTTAGAAGAATCTGATGATAATGCAATTGTCTCAAATGCAGTACTTTTTGCCCAGAAACTCACAAGTCAAGTATCTATAGAATATATCAACATATGCTGCTAGGTCATGAATGATGTGTTCTGAGATTTTTCTGTTAAGAACGACTGAAGTTTCGAGGTAAGGCTGTCCTACTCACTGACCTGGGTGAAGGAGAGTGGCTATGTGTTTTATGATGATTGGTACATGCAGGTAAGAATTTCATTATGCTCCGTATGCATAAACATATTGCCCCAATAACCTGTGGTTGAATAAGGCACTGCAGGTTACCAAAGGAAAATGTTAGGGCACCAGACCTGTCATCCCCGTTTCATTCATGTTACAAAATTGTAACGGCCAACCCCTTTACCCAGACCGTCAACTACACTACCAAGACTATTGGTAACCTGAGGCTTCTCAACATTATAACAAGCCGTACTCCTTAAAAATAGTCCTTTTTCCCCAAAACGATAAAATAACAGGCACTACAAGACAGCAATGTAATATCAAATACAGATATATTGGCAGTAGATAAATATATACAAGGACAGACAAATATGTAATACTATACTGTATGTGCACACAATTCACCACTACACCAAAAACACCAGTGAATGATTATATATATTGTAAAAGAAGGAAACAACACAGCATAAAGGGTTGGGGTTTTGGCCCCGTATACTGTAAACAAAAAAAATAACAGTTTGTCAATATACAGTCCTTGAATAACAAAACAAATCTCATTCAAGTACGCGACGCCTTCACGGGCGTCGGCGGCCATTTTATATAGGAGGGACCGGAAGTGGAGGAATGCTGGGAAGGAGGCGTGAGGGATGACGGGACTGCTGACTTCAGGGAAGATGGCGGAGGAAGGGCGGAAGTGGACGTAGTGCGGTCAGGTTACGATGGCGGAGCGTCTTTTCTCCTGAAAGAAAGAGCAGAAAGGTTAGTACCCCGCCATTCCCTACCGGCGAACGTCCTTCGAATTGATTTCAGATCCGTCCGCGGTCTCCTACTCGCGCATGCGTGACACGACCCCCCCCCTCAGTCCAAGACCGTCCGGTCGGGCGGACCTAGCCGAGAGGTCGTGGACGCGAGAGAGAGCATCGGCGTTGGCCTGAAGGCCGCCACGGCGATAAGTGACCGTGAACTTATAGGGCTGCAAGTCCAGGAACCACCTGGTGACTCGCGGATTCGACTCTTTGTGGAGGGATATCCACTGAAGTGCAGCGTGATCAGTCACCAGAGTGAATTCGCGACCCAACAGGTAGTAGCGGAGATAAGTCACGGCCCACTTAATAGCCAGGGCTTCCCTCTCCACCGCCGCATACCGGGTCTCTCGCTCCAACAGTTTCCGGCTTAAGTACATCACGGGGTGTTCGACACCATCAACGCTTTGGCTCAACACGGCACCCAGACCTGTGTCCGAAGCGTCGGTCTGGAGTATAAAGGGTAACCCAAAATCAGGGGTCCGTAATATGGGTGCCGAAGTAAGGGCCTGTTTCAGGTCACTGAATGCATGTTCCGCCTTGTTGTTCCATACCACGTGTAGGGGAGCCCCCTTCTTCGTCAAGCTAGTCAAGGGTGCTGCCCTCTCGGAGAAACGGGGTACGAACCGGCGGTAATACCCCGCCAACCCCAAGAAAGCCTGCACCTGTCTCTTGGTATTCGGACGGGGCCATTCCAAGATGTCTTTAACTTTGGAACATTGGGGTCTCACCTGTCCTCGCCCCACAAGATAGCCTAAATACTTGGCCTCGTTTAAGCCAAAGAAACACTTACGGGGGTTAATACGGAGGCCGGCTGCAGCCAGTGCCGCGAGGACAGCAGAGAGCTGCAATAGATGCTCCTCCCAGGTGCCGGAATAGATGACGACGTCATCCAGGTAGGCGGCACTATAGGACTGGTGGGGCTTCAGCACTCTATCCACCAGACGTTGAAAGGTCGCCGGGGCCCCGTGCAGCCCAAATGGGAGGACCTTGTATTGCCAATGTCCACTAGGGGTGCTAAAGGCGGTTTTCTCTTTGGCAGATGCCGTTAAGGGAATTTGCCAGTACCCTTTTGTCATATCTAGAGTAGTCAGATACCGAGCCGCACCCAGCCGCTCGAGCAGGTCGTCGATGCGGGGCATTGGGTAGGCATTGAACTTGGAGACCTGGTTTAGACGTCTAAAGTCATTGCAGAATCTCCAGGAGTCATCCGGCTTGGGAACGAGGACAATCGTGCTGGACCAGGGACTGTGACTCTCCTCGATAATGTCCAAGTCCAACATTCGTTGTACCTCCAGTTCCACTTCGGCGCGTTTTGCCTCCGGGAGTCTGTAGGGCCTCTCCCGGACGACTACTCCGGGTTCCGTGACGATATCGTGGGCAATCAGCGAGGTCCGGCCTGGGGACTCGCTCACCACTTCGGGGATGGCGTAGATAGCTTGGGTTATCTCCCGCCGTTGTACGGGTGTTAGCTCGTCACCGAGGTTAAGGGCAGTCATGCTCGCGAATAGGGAGAGGGATCTGGGAGTGTCGGGAGCATCCTCCCTGTCCTTCCAAGGTTTTAACAGGTTCACGTGATAGATCCTCTCGCTCGGTCGACGGTTTGGTTGTTTAACCAAATAATCGACGAGCCCCTTTCTTTCCTTAACCTCGTATGGCCCCTGCCAGTGAGCTAGCAGCTTAGAATGGGAGGTGGGAACGAGTACCATCACTCGATCCCCCGGGTGGAACTCCCGGAGGACAGAGTTACGGTTGTAACACCGGGCCTGCGCTGCCTGCGCACGAGTCACGTGGTCTTTGAGGAGTGGTCTGATCTTAGTGAGTCTGTCGCGCAGTTGCGCTACGTACTCCAGTATATTGGAGGAGGGAAGAGCCTCAGCCTCCCAACCCTCTTTTAGTATGTCCAAAAGTCCCCGGGGCTGTCGCCCATATAATAGCTCAAAAGGGGAGAAGCCCGTAGAGGCCTGGGGTACCTCCCGGTAGGCAAAAAGCACAAGGGGCAGGAGCTGGTCCCAATTCCTGCCATCAGCGCTGACTACCTTACGAAGCATCTGTTTAAGCGTCTGATTAAAGTGTTCCACCAGACCGTCCGTTTGGGGGTGGTAGACAGACGTCTTTAGGTGCTTTATTCTCAGTAACTTGGCAACTTCCCTGAACGTATCTGAAGTGAAGGGAGTGCCCTGGTCTGTGAGGACTTCCTTGGGGATCCCCACTCTTGAAAAAAGGTTGACTAGTTCCCGTGCGATGTTTTTAGTGGTAGCGGAGCGCAGGGGAACCGCCTCTGGGTACCGGGTAGCATAATCAACCATAACCAATATATACTTGTGGCCACGGTTCGAGGGTTCCAGGGGTCCTACTAGGTCGACCCCTATCCGGTCAAAGGGCACATCTATCAGGGGTATCGGGACGAGAGGAGCTCGGTCCCTCCTAGGAATCTGGCGAATCTGACAGTCCGGACAGGATTGACAGAAACGCCGGACCTCCTCGTTGATCCCGGGCCAGTAAAAGCGGAGCTTGATCCTCTCCAACGTTTTCTCGGCCCCAAGATGGGCGCCTAGGAGGTGGGCGTGAGCTAGTTCACATATCTCCCGCCGGAAGGTACGCGGCACTAGCAGCAGTTTCCGCACCTCACCCTCGTGAGTTGCCACCCGATACAGCAGATTATTTTCCAAAACAAAGAAGGGCTCGCGTGGCATGGAACCATCAGCTTGTGAGCTGCCTGGAAAAACAATTGCATTTCTGGCAAACCGCAGGGAATCGTCATTCCACTGCTCTCTTTTGAATGATGCGGGCGTGGAGCGAAACTGATACTCCATGTTAGTCAGGGGATCTGTAGAAGTGTTGGGCGTTGGTGTCCCCTGGCTCGTCCCCTCGCCGGAGGGAGGTTCCGGCTCAGAGTCCGTCGCCTGAGACACCTCCCCCATTGTGCCCGCGCCATTGTGGCCTGCCTCATTGCATGGCGTGGAGACCGCGGGAAGGGTGCCTTGTCCCTCCATAACCAGACCCAGTGAGGCCCCAGGAGTGGTGCGTGTCTTACCGCTTTTCCTTTGTGACCAGTCTTGTCCCAGGATCACCGGAAAGGGGGGTTCGGGCAACACCGCAACCAACAGTTTGGACAACTCCCCCCTCCAGGACAGATAACATTCGGCGGAACGGTAAGACCTGGTCTCTCCGTGCACACAAGTGACCCGTAAATGCGGTAAGACATAGCGGTGAGCGACAATTGTTATGTTGCTGCCGGAGTCAAAAAGAGCCACCACTGAGTGCCCGTTTACCAACACCACTCCCGTGTTCGGACTCGCCAAGGGATGCGGCGGAGTACAGTACCTTTCCGCAGAGGCCCAGGTGCAGTCCATCGGCTCCATGGGGGTGTTTAGAGGACAGGTCGGTAACAGGTGGCCGGTCTCTCCACACTTGTAACAGCGCGGAGAGGCCGGCTTTTCTCGGGGTCTGGAAGGCGCTTCCGCAGCGCGTCAAGAGGGCTCGGGGGTGGCCGCCCGTCCCTGTCGGTTCCCGCGAGCTTGCCTTTCTGCCCCCCCGGCTCGAAAGACCGCGAGCTGTTGCTCTAGGACTTCCAGGAGACCCGGCATGTCGGTGTAAGGGTGGCTCCGAACCTGCTGGGCAAGGGAGCTGGGCAACGCATTGACCAGGCCCTCACAGGCCACCTGTTCCACGACCTTCCGGGCTTGGGGACCCTCGGGCCGTAGCCACCTCCCCATCTTGCCCCAGAATTCGAAAGCCTGTGCTCGGGCCGGTTTCTCGGGGTCAAATTGCCAGCTCCGCCATTCACTTGCCTGCTGGCTCGGCGTAATGCCGTAGCGGGCCAGGATCTCCTGTTTCAGGAGCTTATAGTCCGCGGCTTCCTCCTCAGGGAGGTCATAATAGGCTCGCTGCGCGGGCCCCTTCAGGTAGGGCGCCAGAAAGGACGCCCACTCGGACCGCTGCCACTCGTTCCGGGTGGCCGTCCGCTCAAAGATCCCCAAATAGGACTCGATTTCGTCCGCCTCCGTCATTGGAACAAGGGACGGAGGTTTTGGTCGTTGTGGTTCGGTCCTTACCCTCTCGGCCTCCACGAGCTTCGCCTTCGCGGCCTCCAGTTCCCTGGTAGTAGCGGCCTGTGCTTGCTGCAGGGACTGGATTTGGGCATTCATGCCCTGCAGCACCGTATTGAGGTCCTGCCTTTCAGTCATTTTGCCTTTTCTTCGGTGCAGTATCCTGCCGACTACGCCACTGTAAAAGAAGGAAACAACACAGCATAAAGGGTTGGGGTTTTTATACTGTAAACAAAAAAAAGAACAGTTTGTCAATATGCAGTCCTTGAATAACAAAACAAATCTCATTCAAGTACGCGACGCCTTCACGGGCGTCGGCGGCCATTTTATATAGGAGGGACCGGAAGTGGAGGAATGCTGGGAAGGAGGCGTGAGGGATGACGGGACTGCTGACGTCAGGGAAGATGGCGGACGAAGGGCGGAAGTGGACGTAGTGCGGTCAGGTTACGATGGCGGAGCGTCTTTTCTCCTGAAAGAAAGAGCAGAAAGGTTAGTACCCCGCCATTCCCTACCGGCGAACGTCCTTCGAATTGATTTCGGATCCGTCCGCGGTCTCCTACTCGCGCATGCGTGACAATATATATGAATTATTATATAATGTTATTTACAGAAACCCTCCCTTGCCCCTAAACAATAAATGAATAAACACAGAACACACAAAAAAACAGATTAATAATAAATGTCAGTAGAAATGTATGTGGTAAATGAGTCCAAAGCTAATAAAATCAATATTGGTAATTGAATATTGGCTGAAGTGATATTGTGCTCCTTCCTGAAATACAAAACGACTTCATCGTGAAAGTCCTTGGCAATGGCTGGTATGAATCCAAACCCCGGGGTTTCTCTGCACTGGCTGTCGGGATGATGATCCGGATACTGAAAAAGCAAGCAGTGGAATTGTACAATGAACAGAAGTGTTGAGCTGGAAAATGAATGTATAAATCAGCTCCTTTCTTCTCTTGATCACCTTTCTCTCTCTCTCTCTCTCTCCTCCCCTCTCTATTCTTTTCCACTCCTCTCATTTAACTCTGATTGTCTCGGATGTCATAGGTGGATTAAATAGGAAATTCCCGTCACAGGGTTGCGGTCTCCAATCATCGTCCTTCCCTCGTTTGACTTATGGGCACAACATTTACTGATACATATATACATGATAGTAAACAGGACGATGAAAACAAAACACATCTCAGCACAGACACATAAAAAAATACCTATTATTATGTAGCCCCGCTAAAAAATAAAAAATAAAGATCGCTATACGAGCCACTGTAAACAACAGAAGTAAAGTACTGGCTGTACTATCACATTTTAGTGAGCGCCCCTCTACAGTGCAGTTGGTTCAGACTGACCACTGTCTTCCAGCAGTAGTGGACTTTAAAGGCAGGTGACCAGAAGGGGCGGAGTCAATTGCCCTCATTTGGTGTGTTCTCTGTGCTACAGAGGGAAGAAAAGGGAAGCAAGTTAGCGCAAGTGCCCCCTCTTGACCCGGTGCCTGCTTTAGAAGAGCCCAGAGGGTGATCCACAAGACATATATGCATGACAAAACCTACAAATTCTGAGCATCAAGTTGAGGTAGGTGATATCATTCTTCACTCAAGTGTTAAGTTGTAGCAGTCACAGTGATACTAAGATTTACACCGACTAGTGTCGGTGATTTACTTATTTTACGGTGGGGACTCCAGCAACACAACCAGCCTTGACCCACTGTACACACAATCACTCACAGAGACACAATTAGAGACCCAATGATTTGCTAAATAATAATGAAATATATTAATTAAATAAAGAAAAAAAGTCACATATGCAACAACCCTCCCAAGTTTCTCCAAAGGCCATACCAAATCAAAAGACAACCCAACAAACATTAAACAATGTTCGAACCAGTCCAGTGTGGCAGAGGTAGTTGACGATGGATGAGTGAGTGAAAAATCCTGTGAACAGTTCATGGTAAGTAATCTAAAGATTATCCTACTGGCTTCCTGATGTGGTGTGGGATGAGGTGATTGGGAGAAATCCCTCTGATGAAGATATATTCAATCTGTACAAACTCACATGAACAAGCAGGCACAAGACGGACCACACATCCAGACAGGAACAGGAATTCAGGATAATCAACAGGTAATCCAAATGGATGAGAACAGCAAATGAATAGACAGACGGATAATCGGGATTCTTTTCAGGGCCCCTTTTATAAAGGACCCACTCGCTCAATCTACTTCCCAGCAGCCCCTGCTCCCTCCGAAGATGTCCAATAGTGTTATACCGCCGGGCCAACTGGGAGAGTAGCGCTGCTACAAGGTGATAGATGGACCCTTTAATTATGATAGCATGCAATTTATTATTTATAGACAATTACTGATAGTTCCAATATGCTCATTCCTTGAGAATATCATAGATGGTCAACATTGTGAACAACACTAAAGGAATAAGGATAAGCAGCACCAGAGAGGATCAATATCTTGACCAGAATAGTAGAGGTGGAGAAAGTGGGCACATGGCTGGATGATCGGTTGTAGTTCCCTAGACAGGAGACAAGAATTTCAATGACTATCACACATTGAATCTTTTAATTATTAGTTCCATGTAAGTCTTAAAAGCTAATAAAGTAAAAGAAGAAAGAGGTTCCATCTCATTTATGAGCAAAGACTCCAGTTGGCTGGCATTTGAGACAGCCGGTTATGATTACTGGTTGCATCTGACTGCTGCCTATGCAGGAATGTGAATAAAAGTACTCATTAGGCAGCCAGTTAGCTGGGAGCTGTCAATGCCGCTTCTCTTATTTAATTGTCAAGGTACTTCTTAATCGGCACTTTGTCTTGTGTATGGAGACTGACATTAATGCAGGGAAGGATGCAAAGTGAAGAGCAACTTAGTGTGTCAGACAGAAGAAAGTGTGTCACAATGAGCCTGTCGAATAAAACAGTAATAGAAACCACCACATTTCTCACGTCTCAGCCAATGTTTTGTTGCCTTTGTGGAGACAAAGCCCTTTTCTAAACGAGGGCTCACTGTGGGGGATTGCTGGAAAAAGACTAGAGGTACAACTTAATTGTGATCTCACAGGCAGGGATGGGTTAATCATTAAGCAAAATAAGCACGTGCTTAGGGCATCAACGGAAGGGGGGGGGCGCCACAGAAATTTTCCATTGCCGGATTTTTTGTGAACCATACTATTCCACAAAAAGGGGCTCTCACATTAAATAAACAAAAAAAAAAAAAAAAAAAAAATACATACATATAATACTAGAGGTGGGGCTTAGGGCAACTAAAGGTCTTAATCCATCCCTGCTCACAGGACTAGACATTTGCAAGCTGAAAATCATGTGAAGTTTAACATACAATGTTATTTTATTCAATAAATGCAGTTCCTAAACCTGTTTACTTGTTTCTATTTCACAGTTATAGAGAGCTAAAGTGTATCCCAGCAGCAATAAACAAAAAGTAGGAACCAACCTTGGATAGAGTGGCACTCCATCACAGGAACATATAATTGTCACACAGACAGTGAAAGATTTCTGAAGCCAACCACTGGGCCACCAATCCACCCTGTGATAAAAATACAAATAAGTTTGAAATGAGGAATAAAATTTTAAGAAAAGAATAGAAAATAAAGAATTACAAGGTGAACTAAAGCAGAAAAGTTTTAAAGGTCACTCATTTACTGATTGCTGCCTTCCACATCTTTTCAAATATTCACATTCTGGGTGCTCAATGTTAATATTATATCACTTTATTATTCATCAGTTCAGTTAATTTGTACCCTTTTTATATTTGCACATCACCTCTATTTTCTTTGTTCTTCATTACCTGTTGTCAACTTATTGCTTCAGCTTGCATTCTTGTCTTTTATAAAGCAGCTTTCCATACAGAAAAGCACTGCATTAAAGAAGGACAGCTTCATTAAATAATGGTGGATTAGTGCTGCCATATGAAGGCTCTAAGAACCTTCCTGTGAGTCATTAACCTTAATCTACAGACTAAAAACACTCAACCAGGCCTAACTTGTAAGTCTAGTGTGCTTTCCACCTGAAAATCCTAAATAAAAAATAGTGCTTGCCATTTTTTAACAGGGCATCAGCTGCTTCATCTGGCTTGCCTGCACATTCATCGTATAAAATAAAACTCAAATGTCACCTGCAATGAAAATCTCAAAATGTCAATTTAAATCTGTGACATAAACAGTCTGCTTGTATAATTCTTCTGTTTTTAAATTCAAGCATATAAAAATGTCAATGCTGAAAGTTGGTGTATTATTGTAGTATTTCCCTCTACTTACCCTTTACCTATTTTCTTCAAGGGTAAGTGTACTCATCAAGTTCATTACCGGGTTGATCTACTGTTGCACCTTAAGATTAACACACGCATACATAGACATACACCTACACATAGAAACTCAACCGTGCCCTATGAATGACAAACACACAGCTGGTTAATCACTAGCACTTTAAACCACACAAATGCCTTATGAATAACACAACTTGTCACTCTCCTAGGACTTCATGAGACTTACATACACACAGACCCTAATCTCAACAGTGCCCCACGAGTGACACACATACAGCTGGTTAACCTCTGGCACTTTAAACCACAAAAGTGCCATAGGAATAACACAGCCTGTCACTCTCCTAGCACTTCAAGAGACTTACTTTTTATGGGCATGAACAACATACAATGTTTTAAAGATATCTCAGACCTAAATATTACTTTTTGGTCTCCAAGAATACATTTAAACATACAAAGGCTCAGCATCCTTGACTATAGGCCATTTATCAGCCAGGAATGCCTTACTTTATGTACTGATCACTACTATTGGGTGAAGCTCTCACCCTCAGCCCTTAATAAACCTCGCAACACAGATGTAATGGCAAATCTCTGGCTGCACCAGGTGCTCAAAGAAATCTTATTACTTCAATCACTTTAGACATTAAGACAAAGCATAGAAAGTTAAAAGCAGCATGGTATTTATTAAAGGAATAATAATACCACTAGAACAAAGAATAATAGAAAATAGGACTGATAGTAAAGTCTGGATATATATAGTCTTTAGAAAAAGCTTACGAAAAAGTAAAGATGACAAGGATGAATGTCGCAAGAGGATTGTGATCTAGCACTCATAGCTGTTCATGAGATGCTTTTCTGATGATCAGATGGAAATGGACGTACTTTGCCAGCGCCCTCTTCTGACGTCGCTCTGTTCCCTTCTCCTGAAGTCTTCATCCTTCCTTCTTCCTCCCTCCTATATCATTCTTAATTTATTATAAAATTCTACCGGGGGGGTTTTGCAAGATGTGATTGTTAGATATTCTGATTGGATAGCTGTCAATATGATGACTGAATCTCACTGTCTGTTTTCCCAAACAATAAAACTTTTTGATGTTGCCTGAGGTATCGGCATGACTTCCTTTCCCAGGCTGTAAAATAATGTAGCTACTTTTGTCCCAGATTCCCAGGTTATAAACTAATCAATAGCCTTATGCACCAGCATGTCTTCCTTTCTTTGTTGGAACAGGTGTTTTAAAAGTGAGGTACAACTAGGAAGAGGATATGCTTTGATTTGTCCTGAATGTAGTTCATCTGTTGTTGTTTTGAGCAAAATATAACAAAAATACAGAATACAATTTACAGATTTTGTACCCCACAACAGTTGGCCACTTAATTACAATAAAACTTTCAGAGGCGTTCATGGATAGTATTTTGTACCATGGAACTCCCTAACATTGAGAAAAGTGGATTTTCTTTAATCGTGTCATTTTTTAATGTGTTTTGTCTTTTGTACGTTTTGTTTTTTAATCCAATAAATTAATTTGGGACTGTAACAAAATCTTTCCCTGGAATTTTAGATTTGCATCTTTTCATTATTACAGAAATGATTAGCATCTGGAAGTGAATCATTGATGTCTGCAAGGGCTCCTTCTGATGTATTTTTAATTAAAGAATAAGAAGAATACTGAGTGGAACATCACAATTACAAATTCCTTTAATTAAATCCCAATTTTATAGGTTTATAGGGTTATTATTGGGCGGGGCGGGGTGGGGTCACATTGGTAGACATTTTCCAGTGATTTTCAACTGTAGCCTTCATTTACATAATCTTAGTGAGTCGAGGCAATAAGCGGTGTACTCCCATGAAGGCCAGTCATATAGTCTGACATATCCAGCAACTCATTCCAATTTGTCAGTTACTCGCCCTGAAGAAAATCAAACAGGTTTGATTTTGTATTGAGTCATTGGGGTGGCCTATAGGTGTATGACAGCTGACAAACAAATGAAGGCTCATCCAGAAGTACTATGAATATAATGCAGCAATGAAGAATAAGAAACCTCACAAACATAAGAGGAGCTTGTCTGTCTGATGTCTCATGTTTTACTTACCACATCTTGGATACAAGAAAAAAAATGAACTGAGACTGCGGCTGACTCTCGTCAAAACTGTTAACTTTTCAAATAACACCTGCTCCTTCAGGAAGCACACTATTGGTTTACAGAAGGGACGAGCACAGCTGTTCTGGAAAGTCAGCATGCAGATGCATAATTTGAAATTCCGATGTCACATTACATGACGTTCAGTCCTAGGGTATGTCAGACCTGCCAACCATGGTTACTAATCTGTTTGTGTAAACTGACATAGTCCAGCGATAAGATCAGCAACTGCATTTGGCAAGTCAGACCTACTCTATGCCTAAACGTTGCATAATTTGACATCAGCTGCACATAATAAATAGAGTGAGCGTTAATGGCTGTTTTTCTGATGGTCTTAACTCATCCACCGGATCACCTCAAGGCTGCTGTCTGTCTCCTCTGTTTGTACACAAATGACTACAGAAGGTCACACAAGGACAGACATGTCTTGACAGGGTAAGGAGGACAGCCACAGACTTGTTGTTGATGAGTTTGTTAAATGGTGTGATTGTTCCTTTTTTAGAGCTAAATATCACTAAGACCAAGAATATAGCTGTAGATTGTAGATGCTTCCTTCCTCACACTCTCTCAACAATAAAAAAAAATGAGAGAATGTGGAAATGGTGGGGCAATACAACTATCAAGGGACAATCAAAGATAACAGGCTAATCTTTAATCTCAACACTGAACATATTTGTAAGTAGGGGCAGTAATAGCTATTCTTTTTTAGTAAATTCCACTATTTTAAATTGGACAACACCACAACAACACTTTTTTATAAGTCTTTTATTGAATCTATTGTTAAGTTTGCTTTTATATTTTGGTTTGGCAATATCATTAAGAGCAAAAGAATCTAAACAATACTGTAAAAAATTACAAATGCAATTACTGCTTTGCAGCAGAACTCTCAAGGCAAGTCAAGTGGTTTTATTGTCATACCATCCATACACAGTGTTACAGTCCACAGTGGTACAAATATTAACACTCCTCAGGCCCGCAGTACAACATACACAGAAATAGTACATATATAATATACTTCCATTTAAGTTCTCCTGTGGATAAGCTGGGGCTTAATTTTACTGTATAATTTCCTGTATTTTATATTGTTGGTCGTATAAGCCAAATACGGAAAACTCACGCTATTGGTTCAAGAGATTATGATATACTAACGCCCACCTGAGAGAGTAACCATGGAGCACACTGCCTTTTTTTTTTCTATGTATTGTGCCTACGTGACCACACGGTAATACCCGAACTATTCTGAAGCGACGTTTGCACTGTTTTGTGTTTTTTGTATCTCACACCGTCATACATCTTTATCATAAGAACATCACTTATCTACGATGGAGCATTCGATCAGAAGAAAATATGAAGCTGGTTTTAAATTAAAAGTCGTTGAAGTGGCGAAAGAAATTGGAAACTGCGTTGCTGCAACAAAATTCGATGTGTCTGAGAAACTCGTGCTAGATTGGAGGATGCAAGAAGATGTAAAAAAAAAAAAAAATTAAGTGTTGTATTTTTGAACACCCGTAAAAGTCGGGGTCTGATTTTAAGATTGATGTTTCAGGTTTCAAGACCTGACTTAAACACAAGTATATACAGTATATAACACAGGACCAGTGCAAGACAAGAGTTAGAAAATTGATACTATACTCTACTAAACCATACTACACTATACTAATAGATAATTGAATAAATAACAGTTTAATAAATTGGTGATAACAACAACTAATAATAGAGGCAGCAAAAGTAATGGATGTCCTGTATATGTACATAGATAAACTACTAAGAGCCGATCTGAGTGTAGGGGGACAGCACAGAGTTCAGAGTCTGGAGAGCCAAGGGGTTGAAACTTTTGAAGAACCATGCAGAACTGGTTCATAAGCTGTGAAACCTTCTACCAGATGGAAAAGGGACAAAGAGACCATGTGAAGAATGGAAGTGGTCCTTCCCAATGCTATAATATTTGTGGATATCTCATGTAAAGGAGGATATTGAGGGACTGGCATCTCAGCCACATTATTTAGTGTCACCTTTCCCTGATGGGAGACCATAACAGAAGGACAGAGGAAGACTCTGGGTGGCATCAACCTGTGGTATGGTTCCCATTTTGGACACTTGCAAGGGTCTTTAGAATGCTGGTGGGTGTCCTTTTTGGGGGGTCCTTTGGTGCTTCTAGAGGGAGCTGCTAAGTACAGGCTCATCTCTTTCCTAAGAGGTTCTGCCTGACCAAGAAGTTCTTCTAGGAGGACACATTGTTACACTGGAAGTACTCCAGGTTATGACTTAAAAGGAGCTCCTCCACCTCAAACAGGGAATCAGAGTTGGGACTGAAGACAGGTGAGGCTCATCTGGAGAGGAGTGGAGGAGAAAAAGGAAGCAAAGAAAGAAGGATAGGGTTATGTTATATTGTGCTCGACTGATTTTGAAGACATTCATTAAAGGTACTGTGTCAAATAAATTCTCCTGTGTTTGAACCCAAGACTGTGTTTTAGCAGCAGTGTCTGGGGTTTGGGGCTCAGGTATGCTCTCCCCCACCCCTGACCCCAGTGGCCACACTGATTTGATAAAGATGTCCTTAATGGAGATGATCTTTTCTGCT
Organism: Polypterus bichir lapradei; assembly: GCA_026402145.1. Lineage (NCBI taxonomy): Eukaryota > Metazoa > Chordata > Cladistia > Polypteriformes > Polypteridae > Polypterus > Polypterus bichir. Next base: position 9,666,094 of record JANRMT010062850.1, on the reverse strand, counting down.
ATATGTGTTATTTGTTGTAAGACCTATTTGTCAGAGATGCTGCAGCTCCCAAAGCAGACAGTGTTGCCACAGGTCAGAGCGCTCTTGATGTGATGAGAGTTTGGAGAGGTGGGCTTGCCTTGTGACTTTTTAGCTATGGAGGTGGTGTTATTTGTTCAAGTGTGGTCAGCTGTGAATAATTAGTCTTAGAGACAACAGTAGAAACTCTGACACGTGGCCGTATTACAAACAAGCTAGACAGAACACCATCTTTATTTTGTCCAACAGTAGACATCCTACTTCCTAAATCTCAGTTGTCGCTAATCAGGTCGCCAATATTGTCACACATGTGCACCAAAGGGTCATCTTCCAGACTCACCTAAAGTAAGCAGTGCCACCCTGAGGTGAGAAGGGGTGCTACCATTAACAGATTTGTCTGCTTCTTCCCTAACAGCCTGGAGAAGCCCCACTCTCTTCCAGTCCGCAGCATATAAGAGCAAAGTGACCACAGAGATGGTCGTCACATTCTGATGAGGACCCAGCTGAAATATACTGAAGCCCATTTGTTTCTTGCTTTTTGAAAAGATGACTTTTGTTTCCTTTGATCAGCACAAGAATAGTGCCAATTATTGTTATTTTTAGTTATCATTTTTGGAAATAAAAGAAATTTGTTCCCGGCTGGCACCATAACCCCCCTCTTGACCTGCGATCATTTCCTTGGACTGCTACAATATGTACTCCCAATAGTAAAGAGCAACAGAAAAACATTTTGAATTCTGTTAGTTGTTGGGATCCTGCTAGATTCTGAATTCTTATTTTTGTGTATTGTTAAAGGTAATTACTCTTATCTGTAGAAATCTTCAGTGCCCGTATTGCTGATAACAATGGTTGTCAGATGTTGTGTCTTGGCTTATTTTCTTTATCTGTGTAACAATACCTTATGTTTTTATACTCTCCTGCAGCAAATAATAAAGTCTGCCTAACCTAACCTACTGTGAAATTCTTACCTGCATGTGCTAATCAACACCCAGCATGTCACCACTCTCTGTCACTATGATCAATGCATATTCCTCAAAATCACTTTTTTTTTTTACCTTACCCTAAAAGTTCTGTCTTCTTCACCTGAAAAAATATCATAGCATATTTTTCATTAAAAGGCAAACAGAATAAAGAAACTTGTACATGATAAGATGTTGTTTTCTGGAAGTTTGAATCATCTAAGGAGAATTGAAGAAAATAAAACAAAATAAGGAGGTAACAAAAATGAGATTTGAAAGAAACATTAAAAAAGAATTAGGAGCTTGCACTACTTGCATGGTCATTGATAGCAGTTTCACAATACGGCACTGCAAGATGAGTCTCCTGTTGTGACCATATCATCAAGACGTGCATGGCTGACACAAATATGAAATCTGTGGTTCACAGTGTAATGGACACATGGAGGAAAAAGGGAAGTGTAAATAAATTAGCAATGATGTTTTAGCAACACAGAAATTACTGGGATTAAAGGAATATCCAAAAAAGTAGTCAGGTAGGAGGCAGAGCAATATCAGAGCAATAGTGCCCCAAATCATAGTCTGGCATTGATATGCATTTAGTTTCCTTATTTTTGCAGGTGATGCTAACTATTTGTATTTATTGTATTGTTTTATTATTGTTTATTTTAGAGTCATGGCCATATTGTATGGAATTTTTTGTCAGTCACGTGATCTGCCTCAGCTGCCTCTGATCTCACAGCAATTGTAGACCTAAAAAAGTAACCTTACAAGTCAGTAGTGATGAGCCAGAGCTTCATCTAAAAAACTGAATTTATAGTTTGGTGTTTTGTAACCAATGAAATATATGTCATTGATAGAGGAAGAAGAGTGTTTAGGTCCATGTCTGAAAGTGTTTTTCTGGCTAATTATGTTTCCATTAGTCTGTCATTTAATTTTGGTATAAAGTTACCTAGTGTAAAATTAACAAAAGGAAAAATTTCCTTTCACATGTAGACATTTTGTTGAGCCAGAAGACATGTATGTTGTTTGTTCTGGTAGTATGATGCCTGCTTTGCCAATTATGATAACAATTTTGGTAATCACAATCCTAAAGAAGCTTTGGTGACAGAAACAATATTCAATACAGCCCTCCACAGAGTTTGGAGCATGCATATCCTCAGTATCATCTGCAAGAATCAAGAAACTGGAAAGGGAAGGTTGGTACGTAATGGCAAGGGGCACACTCCTCTGGAGTCTTCATAGAGTAAATATGCAATATTTACTATAAATACAGCATGTCCTATTAAACAAAATACTGAACTTCTTTGAGGTGAAGTGAATGAGAGCCATAAAATATAACTGATTCAACTGGTATGTTGCATATTTTCTATGTTACACACCGGTGGAAAAAATACAGGTAAAATCAGTATGAACAAGGTATTAGGGAGCAATATTCATTGTTTTTCAACTCAGTCATTCCCAAACTAGCTGAGACATACAGTCCTTCTAGTGTGTCCTGGCTGGGTCCCAGTGGGATGTGCCCGGAGCAAATCCAGGGGAAGCTACCCATGGAGCATCCTTACTGCATGGTCAAACCACCTCACGTGACTTTTCTTGATGCACAGGAGCAATCACTCCACTCTGAGGTGCTCCCGTATCACAGAGCTTGTCAGCCTATCACAAAGTGTCATTCTAGCCATCCTTTAAAGAAACCTCATTTCTGCCTCTTGTACTAGTGATCTCATTCTTTTGGTTATTAACCACAGTTTCCTGACCATAGGTTTTGGCAGGAATATATACAGACTGCTGAGACAAGAGTTTTGTCTTTAGACTCAGCTTCCGCTCTTATTACCACTAACTTGTACAGTCCTCGCAGAACATTTGTCACCAAAAATAGTATTCTTGTGTTAGTTCTGTCATCCTGTTAAACCTGAATAAACTGAAAACTTAAGTATTTGTAAAGAAATCATAATTAAATCACAAAGTGAACCCAGTGCTTAACCAACATGCCAGTGTAGTTTAGATGAAAGTTAACACAAAAGTGCCATGTAGGATCTGTACATAAGTGTGCCCTGTGATACCCTGGCACTGCATTAGGATTTGTTCCAGTTTTGAACTCAAAAGCACTTGGATAGTGTGACAAGAATTAGACTCGAAAGTCATAAAAAGGTTTGGGGCAGCCACCCATGCATTATCCCAGGCTGCAATTGGGTTTTTAGAAAAATAGATCGCACAGATGTGCACAAGTCAGAGTCCAATACAGCACTATTCAACTGGTGGTAAGATGGCTGTTTTAAAGGCCCATACAGGATATGATGTCAAAGGGACTGGAATCAGATGTGATGTCATCAAAAGGGACGGAACTGGGATGATCCTCCTCCATAGGTTTGGGACCGGAAGTGACTTCATCAGAGTGGCTGGAACTGGAAGTGACATCAGAGGGGCCAGGCAGAATTTCTTGTGAATGGTCTGCAAGACAGTGAGAAAATGGTCTGGTGTGGGACTGCTCTCATTCAGGCCCTTTAGCTGCCTCCCATGCGCATGTGTGTGACAATGGGCACCATCCCTCTGTGACCATGAGCTGGATAACAGGGTTAGGAAAATGGATGTTTAGAAGGAAATGCACCATGTTACTATTCATATTTGTGGTAGCATTATAATAACTCATTCCTTTTCTTCCATTTGCAAAAGAGATCTACACACCAAATCTCCACCAATTTACCTGTATCTGACTTACAGGGCAATGCTGTATTTTCCAGAGTGTTCTGAAAGCACTGCCTACTTTGAGAAACATCCTTCTCAGTGAAATTAATATTTTTTTAAAGATTTGCATTACTCACAACTTGCCTCCGATATCTGTGATGTTTTATTCATTCACAAGTCAATGTAGAGGCACTAAGTTAAAAACATCTTATGTTTTCCATTCTGCACTTGGTTCTGGGTCACATCTCCAGGTAATTGCTGCAGCATGCATACAGTTGTGCAGAAAAAGCACCGCTTCTGGACATTTGATGTCTGCTCGAAACAGTGACCCTTTGGGCAGGAAAGATTTCATAATGGCCTTGAATTCTGAGAGCTTTGTTTATTGACTGAGCCATTAAAAATCATAGACATGCACATCAGAATAATCCAGACAGGTAGCATCTCTCAAGTGCAATGGAAAAAACTCATAACTGCCAGTTTCTTTAGTTTTTGGAGTTACTAGGTCTTTCCTGATGTCATAAGGTGGTGGTGATGGCCCAATATGTCTTCATTTCTGTCATAGCATGATGGAAGAAGCTAGTATGTGCACAGTATTTTACATACTGCAAGACAAAAACCTGGAAACTCCACCAACCAATGAGGAAAGACTGCCTACCAATGAAAATGGTGAATTACAATCATGTGATTTAAATGCTGCAACTTTGTGATTTAAATGGCAGTTGTTGTAGATTCATGAAAAAAACAATATAGTGTACATGAAGCTTACGAAAAATTAAATCTAGAAATCATTAATTATAGGGGCAACATCATTTTCTCATGTAGTGACATACTAGGTCTTTCAATAGTTAGTGAGATCTTTGAGTTGCAAGTATTTTTGTGAGGTGGGGTCTCCATGGATCAGATTTGTTTTTCGAGCACATCCCACAGATGCTCAAACAGATTGAGAGCTGGGGAATTTGTTGGCCAGGTCAATACTTTGAACTCATTCTAAATTTCTCATACCATTCCTGAACAATTTTTGCAATGGGTTGGGGTGCATCACCCTACTGAAAGAGGCCACTGCCATCATGGAATACTGTTTCCAAGAAGGGGTGTACTTGTTCTGCAACAACTTTAGGTAGGTGGTATGTGTCAAAGTAACACTCACATGAATGCCAAGACCCAAGATTTCCCATCATCACACTGCCTCTACCTGGACATCATCCTACCGTAGTGCATCCTGCTGCCATCTGTTCACATAAACAACACACACACACATACCTGCCGTCCATGTGATCTAAAAGAAAACTTGATTTATCAGACCAGACCACCTTCTTTCATTGCTCCATGATCCAGTTCTAATGCTCATGTGCCCATTATCAGTCTGCGGTTATGTAGCCCTATACACAGCAAGCTGTGAAGCATTGGGTACTTTGACTCTTTTCTCTCATGGCCAGCATTAAGTATTTCAGTACTTCTGCATGAACGGACCAGACAGGCTAGCTTTCCCTCCTCACTCACATCAGTGAGTCTTGGGTGCCCGTGACCCTGTCACCAGTTCACTGGTTGTGCTTGGACCACTTTTGATAGGTACTAACCTCTGCATACTGGGAACACTCTACAACACCTGCCATTATGGAGATGTTCTGACCAAATTGTCTAGCCATCACAATGTGGCCCATGTAAAATGTGTTCACATCCTTACACCTGCCCATTTTTTCTGCTTCCCACACACCACTTTCAAGAACAGACTGTTCATTTGCTGTCTAACATATCCCACTCCTTAGCAGGTGCCTTTGTAATGAGAAAATCAATGTTATTCACTTCACCTGTCACTGATTTTAATGTTGTGGCTGATCTCTGTTGTAAAGAAGAAACAAGACAAAGGTGACCCTGTATATTTAGAGTATTTAGAAACACGAAATGCAAGCAACAAGTTTTGAATGCGTCTTTTCAGATGAGAGGTCAATATAGAACTAATTTCAAAATAGCCAAACTTTAAGTTATATGGACTCCAGGCAGTAAGTGGCTGGTCCAGGAGTGAGGATAACGAAAGTGACCTCAGTGGTGGAATGGACGTCAATCTTCTGTTCTGCAGAGAGAGGAAGAGACAAGGCATTAGAACAGAGTGCCAACCCCTGGTTCGGTAGGTAATTACCATCACTAGAGCCCTTAATCTGCCACTTATGTGCACTTGTGTGATACTGAATATTTTTAGTTGTGAATCTGATATTCATGTATGGCTAACTTTGGTGAGATGGGTACTGTAGCTAAGGCATCGGCTGCTGGTTTGGTCCTCACCCCAAATTACTGTGTGACCCTAAGAAAGTCACTTAATCATCCTGTAATAGAACTTAAAAAAAAAAATAGAAAAACAGAACAATGTGCCCCCTGAGCTGCATAAACTTCACCACTCTATTTCTGTAACGAACATTCAGTATGGAGAGAGGGGCATCTTTGGTGTTCAGAGAACACAACCTTTGAGTTTCCATAAGGGGGCCTCTTGGTGTACACAGCACAAGGTGGGGGAGCCCTGTACCTATGTCATCTAATGAATTGACCAGCTCTAATAACTAGTGAAGAATGCAACGATTCATCTAATATTGAATTCTCAGCAAAACGTTGTTTCACTTTGCAAAAGAAAAAAAAAATTTCAGAACAAATTATGTTTCACTTCTAGTGAAATTTGTGCAATGGCCACAAGAAGAAAGACTTTTAATTACTATCTTAAGTGTCTTCATGTATTCATTCCACATGCACACACCTTTCATTTATTATTTAAATAAAGATCTCTAGTAAAACAAAACCACCAGACTCATTTGCCGTCCTTTGCAGACATTTTGTTTAAGCCACCAGACATGTTCTGGTAGTACTATAAGCTCTTTGCCAATTATAATGACAGTCTTGGTGGTCAAAATCCTAAAGATGCATCTGTGACAGAATAGAAACCTGAAGTTGCAAAACGCTTGGGGAACACATCCTCACCTGTTCTATAGGAATCAAGAAAAATGGAATCTGAAGTTATGAGGTGACACGGACACGGGGCAGCTTCCTGTTTAGTGAATTTTTTCTTGTGGAGAAAACACAGTAATGCACACAGTGGTGTGTTTTAATATATCTTCTTGTGGAAAATATGCAGCATGTGACATTTTTAAAAAAACATACTGAACTCTTTCGTGATGATTGAGAGGCATAAACAGATTTGATTTTACTGGTTACAGATTATGTGCATTACGTATTATGCAGAATGTTAACACACTCTTAAAGCTAAAGGTGATAAAGCTCAAGTCTGAATGCAACTATGAGCTGTAATCTGTCTTAAGAAAGGTACACAGAACACATTAAGCTACGCCATGTTCCCTTCAAACAAGAAAACATGTATGGCTAATATTAGGGCCTTCAGAAAGTATTCACTTTTCACACATTTAGTTATGTTGCAGCCTTATGCTAAAATTGTCTAAATTAATTTTTGCCTCATTACGCAACACTTAATATCCCAGAATGACAAAGCAATCACAAGATTTTATACATTTTTAAAAATGTATTAAAAATTTAAAAATGAAATATCCTATTGACACACTTTTGTCAAACCCTTTATGTTTTATTTAGTCCAGCCTGGAATTTTCTTTGGTCTGATACCACAAACTTTGCACACCTGGATTTGGGGAGCCTATGTGCCATTTGTCTCTGCAGATCCTCTTAAGCTCTGTCAGGTTGGATGGAGGCCCACGTTGGAGAGCTATTTTCAGGTCTCTCCAGAGATGTTCGAGTGCGTTCAAATCTGGGATTAGGCTGAGCCATGCAAGGACATTCCCAGAACTGTCATTCCTGTGCTGTTGGAAAGTGAACCTACGGCCCAGTGTGAGGTCCAGGGCCTCTGCAGCAGGTTTTCATTATGGATATCTTTGTGTTTTGCTCTGTTCAGTTTTCCCTCAGCCCTGTTTAGTCTCCCAGTCCCAGCTGCTGAAAAAAAAACCATAGCATAATGCTGCCAACACCATGATTCACTGTTAAAATATTACACAGGTGATGAATGGTTCCAGGCTTCCTTCAGATATGAAATTAATCTTAGTTTAATCAGACCAGGTGCCTTTTTGCAAACTCATTGTATGTGTCATCTGGCCACTCTGCCAGAAAGCCCAAATTAGTGGAGTGTTTTAAAAGTGGTTGCCCTTCTGGAACTTTCTTCCATCTCCACACGGGTTCTCTGGTACCCAACCAGAGTGGCCGTGGGGTTCTTGGTCTCATTTCTTACCAAAGGCTTTCTCCCATTATTGCTTAGTTTGGCCAGTGTGAAATAAACACCCGGACACACAACGATGGTTTGCGGTCGCCACCCATATAGTTTCCCTGGCTGTTTGCGTACAATTTGTACAGGTTAGTGTCCAAAACAGAAATGATCAAGTATGGAGGATGAGGGGTTTTTATAGGCGGTTCAAAGGAAGTGATGTCCTCGGGGTTGGGACAGGAAATGATGTCTTCAGAGCATAATTGAATACAGGTAGGATTTCTCGTGTTTGGTCTGCAGAGAGAAAAGGGAGAGGTTCAGTGCAACCCGCTGCCCCCTGGCCTAGCGTGGAATTGGTGTTTTCTGGTCCCTTTGGTTGACTCCCAAGCACACGTGTGTGACACCAGCCAAGCAGCCCTAGGAAGAGTCGTGGATGTTCTAAACAAATTCCATTTAAGAAGTAAGGAGGCCACTGTGCTCTTGGGATCCTTCATTGCTGTAGAAATGTTTTTGTATGTTTTTTGTTTTATCCTTGACACAATCTTGTGTCTAAGTTCTGCAGGCAAGTCCTTCGACCTTGTGACTTGCTTTTTACTCATCTGTGTGACCTTCTATAGATGGGTGTGTGCTTTTCCTAGTCATGAGCAATCAGCTAAATTGGCCACAAGTGAGCTCAAAAATGGTGTAGAAATATCTCAACAATGCCACCTGAGCCGAATTTCAAGCGCCATAGCAGATGTTCTGAATACTTAAAAAACAATTTTCTATTTTAGTTTTGTCATTCTGGGGTATAAAGTGCTGTTTGATGAGGGACAAAAAAAAAAAATGAGACAACTTAGCACAAGGCTGTACACAGCAATATGTGAAAGTAAAGGGGTTAGAATGTCTTTTGAACGCACTACATATACAAAAAAGTTTTAATAAGTTGAATAACAAGTCTACTGCATAGTTCTGCTAAACTCTAATCCTCTTTTCTCTTCAATTTGAAAGATGTAGAAATAAACACGATAAAAGAAGGACACAAAGTAAGCTTAACAGCAAGCGGAAAACTGGACTAATTAAGCAAAGTGCTTCTACAAGAGCTTTGCATTGTAATGCGAAAATGTCAACATGTCCACGTGTTCTGGAATCTTTATACCAAAAATACTTTAAAATAATTTAAAATGCACGTATACAATGTATTTATTGTTACACAATGCTTCAGAGTCATTGACACTTTACACTTTGACTAAGACACATTCAGGCTGTTCTTATCTGAATATAAGCACATTTACAAACAAGGTACTTTTTGCTTACAGCATAATAGGCTGTTTACGTGTAGCAAATGAATCAAACATCTTTGCAAAAGTCCTTGAGTCACAGTTTAAGTCACAGACATAACAAGAAAAGTTCCACTCTCTCCTCCTACAAAGCATTCGAAGCTTAAATAAAGAGGGCCATATTCAGAACAAACTGAAATCCTCCTCCATCCTGGAAGTGGTCATTAGGACAAGTAATTCATTTGGGTTGGTTACTTATCTGTGTGCCACGTTTTGAGTTTGATAAGATAAAGAATATACAGTATATCCCATCACCATTTTTCCTTCCTAACTGCTGAAACTCTTACTGGAATATATATCACCCTAAATTGACAATTAATTTTAATCGTTGTCGTGATGTGAAGCTGGCTAGAACTGCTGACTTGCAGATCCAAGGACATTCTTGGCCAGGTCACTGCCAGTGAGAAATTTGCACATTAAAGCTCTTGAGTATGTATCTGTGGGTTTCATAATTGAAGAAACATGTGAAGTCTAGGGTTGCAGGTGCCAAAGACCACACTGCTAACTGACATTTATTCTAATCTAGCAGATACTTGAAAATGATCTTTGTGAGGTGCCGGTGAGTCCTGCAAGCTGAATGTTGAAAAGGCCTTTGCTGGGCTCGTTCTTCTTTACTCAAAAACATCTTGGTTCTGTAAAAATAAATGCTGACACTTTAGTTTGGGTTCTGCAAAAATGCATCTGTTACTCAGTTACTCGTAGGTCACAAGACCTCAACAAAGGCTTCTTCTGGTCTTAATTACATGTATAAAGGATCAATAAAAAGGTTATTCATCTCTGTGCAATGTGGCATAAGAGCCTCTAATAATGCCAGCAAACTTGAATGTGAAGGATCCACAGGTCTCATTCTCAAGTATGTAATATCAGGAGAAAAATGTCTCACTTAAGCCACCTCTGACCATGGTTATTTTAGTAGGCCATCATAATGATGACCCTTAAACCCCGTTTCATTTTCCCTCAACCCTGTCTACTCTCCCAGTCCCTGTCACTGAAAAACAACCCCAAAGCTTTATGCTGCCATCACCACACTTCACCACTGGAATACTATTGTACAGGTGATGAACGCTACCTATTTTTTTTCAGGCATGATGCTAATCTTGGTTTCATCCGACCTCAGAATATACTTTCTCACAGTCTGAGAATCCTACCTTTTGAGAATATTTAAGGCAGCTGTGCTCTTGGAAATCCTCAATGCTGCAGGAGATTTTTGTAGTCTTCCTGACATCTGTGCCTCAACCCAATCCTGTCTTTAAGCTCTGCAGGAAATTCCTTCGACCTCATGGCTTTTTTTCGCTCTGATACTCAACTATAGGATCTTCTATAGACAGGTGTGTGCCTTTCCTAATCATGTTATGGAGGTTAAGTGCATCAGGAATAGCAAAGAGGAATTAAAAAATACATACAGTTAAATAGCAGATACTCTAAATTCATATTTTTCTGAGGTCTTCACTTGTGAGCAAGTGGATAAACTCCCAGCAGCAACAGGGACTACTAAGGAAGTACTGAGTGATTTGGAAATTATAGAGGGAGAAGTACAGCTCAGATTAAATAGGATGAAATCTAACAATTCTCCAGGAACAGATAATAATTACCCTCAAGTTCTCAAGGGGGTTAGTGAGTATATAAAACCTTGATGCATATTTTCAGGAAGTCGCTGCACCCTGGGGAAATTCTGAAAGACTGGAAAATTGCTAATATTGTCCCATTATATAAAAAGGGTGACCGGGAAGATCCACGCAACTATAGACTAGTAAAATTAATGTGCGTCACATGTAAATTAATGAAAGGGATTATTAAGAATAAGGACTGAGCAACACACAGTAAGAGCAGTAGTTTTACTGAACAGTCAGCATGGGTTAAGAAGAGGGAGGTCATGTTTTATTATCATGCTGGAATTCTATGAGGGAGCAAGAAAAAAAACAAATTTCAAACATCATAGCAAAAGGTCTGAATACTTGTGTCAATTTCATATTTCAGTTTTTATCTTCAATAAATTTGTAAACATTTCTAAATTTGGATATTGAGTGTTGCTTAATGAGGTAAAAAATGAATTTAAATAGTTTTAGCACAAGGCCTCAACCTAACAAAATGTTAAAAAAGAAGGGTCTGAATACTTCCTGAATTCACTGTATAGGATATGTAGAGTTAATATTCTTTTTAATTGCTTTTACAGTAAATTGGTCCAAGTGTACTTAGAGAAAAGGAAATCCAAACATGATACAATAAACTAAGATAATCTTTGAAAATGATGTGCTAAGTGTGGATAACTGGAAGTTGTTGCTAAATTGAAATTTAGGAAGACAAATGTTATGTGGTGCTGTGCAGAATATAATGAAAACACTAAAAGTCTTTTTTGCTCTTGGGATAGTAATGTGAGGGTAAAAAACTCGAGTTCTGCGTCGGTCACTTTATCATGAGATTGATTAGGTCATTATGGGAGGAGACAGGGAACTGAATATTCATAGTGTGAATGTTTCTAAATGACTCCTGATGCCCAGTCAGCAAGAATGTCTTGGTAATTTGTTTTCATTGTGATTGGTATTCATTCTCTGTATTTTATTTGTATCCATTCAAAGTTATTTTCCACTAAACTTTCCTGTTTGCAACATTCCTGTTCACAGCGGTCTTAAAAATGTTTGTGGTCTGATTCACAGTTACGTCCTCTAACAATAATAGGAAGTATGCATAAAGAAAGTAGTTACCTTCAATGAACCTTTCATTCCTAATTGTGTATAGTGCCCTTCACAGACCACAGCAATTTAAGGTAAGCGACAACACACAAACATTTAAATATATTCTATAATTGATATACCAGTGATTTACAGGGAATTTAGGAAGTTTTCAGCATCTTAGCTTTCTGCACACTTTATTGGGTTGAAGATTTCATTTTAAATGGATAGATTTGCCATTTGAATCTTCACTCAATAACCCATAATGACCAAGTGAAAACTTGATTATAGAAAGTTTTGCAAATTTATTAAAAATCAGAAACAGAAACTTTCATTTATATATAGTAAGTATTCAGACCCTTAATCCTGTACTTTGAGAAGCTCCTTTGGCAGCAATGTAAATGTTTCTAAAATATGATTCCATTTTGTCATTCTGCGTATTGAGTGCTGCTTGATGCAGGGTAGAAATTCATTTAAATGATTTTAGCACAAAGCTGCAACATAAAAATATGAAGAAAGTGAAGAGGTCTGAGTATTTTCTGAATCCAAATGAGAAAATTTCATTCCTTTAATTTTATGTTTGTGGTGGCCTACAAACTCATTGCACTACCACTGTCATCAGGTGGTAATATTCAAAAAATCAGCAATGAAATGCACAGGAAAACATCCTGTAGATCCTGAATGAACTTCCCTGATTAAAAGTGTAGTTAACAACAAATGCTCAATCATCAAAGCTATATTACATTTAAAAAAATGTGGACGTGAGCATCAGTAGGCTGTGCCCCAGGAGCCAAGTTACCCGAACTATTCTATAACATTTCAGTAATTATTTACCACTCAGATGCTGATCTTTCTAATCATTAAAAGGTCATTACAATAGCAATTGACAAGAAGACATTATTATTCGTTTCAGAATTACGGTATTTGAGGGTTCCTCTAGAGTGCCTCTTTCTATTGTATGATTTGGCTCAAAGCCTTTTCAGCATATCATCATCTCATAACAGGTTTAAGTTTTGAGTTTGGTATTATTCTCTGCAGCCATTTTAGCTCTAAACCATCCTCAAATAACTGTGACACACAGACACACACAGACAGACTCACACCCATCATTGAGACAGCAATGTTTTCAGTATTAGGGAACCCCATAATGTCCAGATCTGCCAAAAAATGGAGATCAAAATTTTTGATGAATCTAAAGCTTTCACTTCTCCCCCATAGATGATTGGTTAAGGTGGTGGGGGGAACACCATGCAAAAAATATATATATATTTTGAAATAGTGGTTATTGATATTAATTAACAAGTGGGAAGATGAAGCAGATAATATAGAATTGATTCATTTAGCAATGCATTTTTTCCAGTGCATTATCTGCTATAAAGTACTCTCCTAAAGAGCATTTTATGTTACTGATGAAGCCATAAGATTACTCAATACGTCTTATCTGGGCAATCAAGTAGATGAAAGATTGAAGTTATTTTCTTCTAATGTACACAGTAAAAAGTAGAAACCAACCAGACTTTCATTTAAAACACATCTCAAGGCGCATGTCTTTGAAACTCTAGTTTTCTGGAGGGATCATCTCCTCCTTTGCTGTGGCACCCTCTTGGAGGTTAACACTTCTAATTATCTAGTCCCTGTTCAAGTCCGAGTCCTCACCTCCTCACGGGAGGCTCTTTGCAAGCCTTAAATATAATCCTAACCTTCACAGGAATTCATTATTTATTCTAAGATCAAAGATGATTTGTATATTTGTCAAATCTTGAAGGCTGGCAGGCCAATAATCAGTTCAGCGTATTTTCTCTTTAAACTCTTTTCTCCTTAGATGTCCATTTGATGAGCTGAGAATGAATAGTGCTAGGGATTTCCCTGAAGCCCTCCATATACTTAAAACATCATTTTGTCAAGTCAGTTGTATGATATTAACAACACTGGAACGCAAGAAGTCTATTTCTACTATATAATAAAAGGTCTGTATGGCCTGTCTCTCTAAGCAATCTGATTGGTCAGTCTGGCTTTGATGACACAATGAAAGAGGAGTAAAGGTGTATGAGGCACACAGAGAGTTACCTTCAAAAACAGCAAGTATAAAACCAGGCAGGATGTAAGAAATGTGCCTCAAAAATAATGAGTATGAGAAGCAGCCTTTACAAGAGTGCAATCTACTGGTGAATAAGCGACATTCACACGCATAAATACAGAGGAACAGACGTGTAGAACGAGAGATAACAAATATTTTTTTAATTATTCTGTTACCTGTTTTTGACATGTACCATGGCTAGTATGTATATAAAATTATAAGTCATCCATGCACTTGCCGGGTGTAATTTTATCTGGCATGTCTGATGAACAAAAGCAAGTAACCGGCATAAGATAGTAAACTGTGCTGCATATACTGTATTTGGGCATCATGCTGTCCATATCAGGGCTGGAATGTCCAAACAAATAAATGTAATAAAAAGCACAAACAAAGAGAAATATAAGGGTTGACATATTGGATGAACAGAGATTCATAAGTTTAAGATGTGATCGAAACAAATGGACTTAACATTGTACAGGCTTTCACTATGCTAGTATCTTAATCAATCTCGTATGGATTTTCTGTAGTTAGCCCAGTTACAGTACCTTAAAAATCCAAAAGATGTGCAGGTTAGCTTATTGGCACAATACTTTTTTGTTTTTTTAGAAAGAGCTTCCAGAGGTGCAGGGGCAGTTATGGGGAAAAGTCTCTAAGGCAGCCCTCAAAGATTCTTATGCCTAGCTGCAGTTTTAAACAACCTTATTGTACTTGGATGGGGTGATCACTTCACTACATGTAACTAGCATGACAGCTTGTTCTATGTTGTCTACCGTCGGTTATAATGCAAAGCCAAAAGACACAGTCCGACACAGTCACAGTCCTGGAGATCTCAGCCAGTTGGCTGCCCGTCCCTCCTAGTCCTTCTCCAGTAGGTTCTATGCTGAACCGTATAATGTGACAACAGAAGCTTTGAATTCTTGGCTTTCAGTGTCTTTGAGGTATTTCCCATGGGCAGGAAAAGATCTTAGAAATACAGCAAAGGGAACAAGTGCCACAGCAGGAACCAAGGAGAAAAACAGAATATGGGAAGGTTACTGACAGTTCTTAATTACGTAACATGTTTTGTGCGAATGATTAAGAAACAGAAATGCAATATATATTAACAGCTAAACTGTAGCTCTAGTCAGGGTATGCCATATTAAAGTAATGAGTCCTAAGCCTGGATGTAGAAGCAGAGACTGAAGGGCCATCACTTTATATAAGGAGGGAGGTCATTCCACAGCTTTGGGAGCCTGTAGCTAAAAGCTTGATGCTCAAACATTGTTGCATTAATCTTTAGAATCTTTAGTAGACCCACATCTCAGAATCTTTGCATGTAATGATAATTCCAGATAATTAACTAGGGCCAAGGCTTTTTAAAGCTTTATAGCTTATACCCCAGCTTGAACACTGTCTGAGTGTTAGATGTTATCATGTTGGATTTCTTTGGGATTTTGTCCATTTTCATCCCATGTACCTCAAAGGTTAACTAGAGACTGGTCAGTGTGAGAGTAATAGTGTTCTGCAGTTTGCCACCATTCCCATTTTTTATCCAAGGAACCAGTGGATAAGTGATGAAAATTTATAAGTTACTGTTTCTATTTCTAGAACATGCAGTGATATCCCAGGCACCTGAAGACTTGGAGGAGAAACTACTGATCGAAATAATTAAAGCCTAATTGTTTCAGAAGATGCTGATTTACTATTATACATCTTAGAGAAATCTTAATAACAAATTGAGTACTGAAATATTAATGAATTATATAATTATCAGAAGAACACATCTTGAATGTCAATGTGTGAGATAATTTAGAAGACATTACAGGATTATTAAAGAGTTTTTAGGTAACAGAATGTTTCTAAATTGTATTTTGTAAGAGTCTTAGAGCAGATTCTGCCATCAGTTGAATCGGGCCAATTGCAGTTATTGAGCACTTAACTGATGGGAGTTTAGTTAGGTTCAGTGCTTAGGATGGTGAGCCAACCTCATTTATCCTCTGCTCAGGGTTCAAATCATGCCTCTGATCACTCTATCACATGCCTGTGTGAGTTTTGTTCCAAATACTTCATATGGTACCACGTGTCTGCCTACACCCAGCCATGCCCTTGCAGTTTGTACACAAGACCAATCAGCGATGAGGAGATTGAGTCAAAGACAACAAAGTTAAAGTGAATAAAGGGTACTGTTGTTTTACAGTGTTCATAAAGTATAATCAAGACATTTACAAAAAGAAAAACAATCAATTCTATCTTTCTCCAACAAAAATAAAAAAATTCAAGAAAAAGAAAAATTATATACAAATAATCACAAGCTAATTGTTCTCCAGACAATCCCTCCCTGTCACTCTAGGCAGTGATTCTTAACCATTTTTGAGTCACGAAACCGTTTAAGTATCTGATGAAAGCTACGGACCCCCTTCTGCAGAAATATTCACATAAACACAACTTTGCATGCAATGAATATAATGTACTTTATTTATTGAGATTAGATAAATTAGACATAAAGTATTATTAAACTTTAAAGTAAACAATCTTATAAAAACACTCCTTTTTATGCAGAAAGTAATAGTTACTCATTATAATTATGAAATACAATCCTCTTGTGCAAATTAAAACAGATCTACTACTACTACTAATATGGCTACTACATCTACTCTCTCGTTATCTACTTTACTTCAATGAGAAAGTTTTTCTTGTTTGTCTTGAAGAAGAATATGAAACTCTGGAGTGGTCTTCGACAAGGTGACATGCATATCATCTTTGACATCTAATCTATTTCAACTTTTCGTTTTGATAGAAACAAGTGCTGAAAAGCCTGATTCACAAATTAATAAGCACGACAGAATGACTGACAGATAGGGAGAAAGACAGACCAACCGTTGAACAAACAAGCAGATACACATAGAGTCTGATTGGATTTTCACAACACTTGCAAGTGCATTTCTCCATACTGCACACTGCACACACATCACTTTTCAGCCAGCCACACTTAAAAGAGATTGTGGTCAATTGATCCTCACCAGTATATGAGAAGACAATCAAGCCGTGATAAACCATGGAAAATGAGAATTATGGAGTGGCACAAGATGGCAGTCATGCAAAAAATGATGACACGTGTCTAAATAGTAAACATGGGCTAACAGCAAGTCAAGAGATCCCTAGCGTTTGGCGCTGTAAGCAGTGGCAGGGTGCGTTTTCTTTCATTTTTTTTTCGAAACCGTTGATTGGGACAAAGGGAAGGGCTGTATGGTGCCCGCTTGTTTTTTCGCTTGATTGTTTTTGCATGACATTTTTGTCGCTGTTATTTTTCTTGCTTGTTATTTTTCTCACGAGTACATAACTCACACATTATGTTTTGATGAGATAAATACTTGCAAGAAAAATAATATGTGAGAAAAATAATGGCGAGAGATGTAAAGCGCAAGAAAAAAATCATGTGAGTAAGTTCCCATGAGAAAAATCAACAGTACAGGACTGTATAGTAAATACAAATGTTAATTTTTATCTGACTCTCACGGACCCCCTGAAACCCATCCATGGACCCACTAGGGGTCGGCCCACAGACTTCAGGTTAAGAACCCCTGCTCTAGGGCTTTTGGCTGTCTGTTTCTGCTCCCTTCATTCCTCTGGATGATGTCGTAAAATCTCTAGTTGGACAGTCATAGTAGGGTGTTGTACCGTGTTAGCCATTATGGATGTAGTGAGAAGTCAAGCAAAATGACACCTTTTGTTGGCTAACTAAAAAGATTACAATATGCAGGCTTTCAAGGCAAGATGTAATCCAGGATCATGCAGCGCCACTAGCTATGCCCATGTTCCCATAGCTGAACTCAGACCTTGTCTCTCTTTAAAGTGCTTCAGTCACTTGTTCCTCTCATCTGGTAAGCCAAACAAGTAACTGTTTCACTCTGGGTCCTTTCTCACTTATGACATTGGGCACTTTTGACAAGCTAATAAAACTGTACTGCAACTGCCTTATTTCCCTGGCTCTGCCAGCCGTGCAGGGCCATGCAGCGCTACACCGAAACCCACTTCTGTTAGGCCCAGCTACAGTTCTGTCTGTTTACTGCCCCCTCACCCCCTAATCCTCTGAGGTATGTATTTAACACATTATAACAAAGTTTGCATACAATCTACAAATCATCAGAGCCTTCCCTGCATCTGTGACACAGCCTGTCGGACTTCGATATTCCTTCTGCATTCAAAATACTTGCATGATTTAGATGAATTGGAAATTTTAGCTCTTTGAGGGCTGAATATTTTTCTAAAAAAAAACTGCTAACAAAGCAATGGTTTCACACATAAATCAACATAAAATGTCTGCTGCTGGAGCCTGTTTGTCATCATTGGCAGCTGCTCGGAGGCAGCTTGATGACCAGAAGGAATGCCATGGCGGGTGGAATTGAAGAGTCGCATAGTGTGGGGGAGGAACGATCTCCTCAGTCTGTCAGTGGAGCAGGACAGTGACAAAAGTCTGTCACTGAAGCTACTCCTCTGCCTGGAGATGACACTGTTCAGTGGATGCAGTGGATTATTCATGATTGACAGGAGTTTGCTTAGTGCCCGTTGCTGTGCCACAGATGTTAATCTGTCCAACTTTACTCCTACAATAGAGCCTGCCTTCTTAACAAGTTTGTCCAGGCGTGAGGCGTCTTTCATCTTTATGCTGCCTCCCCAGCACACCACCGCGTAAAAGAGGGCACTCGCCACAACCGTCTGGTAGAACATCTGCAGCATCTTACTGCAGATGTTGAACGATGCCAACCTTCTCAGAAAGTACAGTCTGCTCTGACCTTTCTTACATAGAGCATCAGTATTGGCAGTCCAGTCCAATTTGTCATCCAGCTGCACTCCCAGGTATTTATAGGTCTGCACCCTCTGCACACAGTCACCTCTGATGATCACAGGGTCCATGAGGGGCCTGGGCCTCCTAAAATCCACCACCAGTTCCTTGGTTTTGCTGGTGTTAAGATGTAAGTGGTTTGAGTCGCACCATTTAACAAAGTCTTTGATTAGCTTCCTGTACTCCTCCTCCTGCCCACTCCTGATGCAGCCCACAATAGCAGTGTCATCAGCGAACGTTTGCACGTGACAGGACTCTGAGTCATATTGGAAGTCTGATGTATATAGATTGAACAGGACCGGAGAAAGTACAGTCCCCTGCGGTGCCCCTGTATTGCTGAACACAATGTTAGACCTGCAGTTCCCAAGACGCACATATTGAGGTCTGTCTGTAAGATAGTCCACAATCCATGCCACCAGGTGTGAGTCTACTCCCATCTCAGTCAGCTTGTCTCTAAGGAGCAGAGGCTGGATGGTGTTGAAGGCGCTAGAGAAGTCCAAAAACATAATTCTTACAGCACCACTGCCTCTGTCCAGGTGGGAGAGGGATCGGTGTAGCATATAGATGATGGCATCCTCCGCTCCCACCTTCTCCTGGTATGCGAACTGCAGAGGGTCGAGGGCGTGGCGGACCTGTGGCCTCAGGTGGTGAAGCAGCAGCCGCTCCATGGTCTTCATCAAATATGACGTCAGAGCAACAGGCCGGAAGTCATTCAGCTCACTAGGTCGTGATACCTTTGGGACAGGGGTGATACAAGATGTTTTCCAAAGCCTTGGGACTCTCCCCTGATCCAGGCTCAGGTTGAAGATGCGCTGTAGAGGACTCCCCAGTTCCAACGCACAGGCCTTCAGCAGTCGTGGCGATACCCCATCTGGACCCACTGCTTTGCTGGCACGAAGTCTTTTCAACTCTCTGCTCACATGGGCTGCTGTAATTGTGGGTGGGGATGTCTCACCTATGCTGGTACCAGCAGAAGGATGGTTGGAGGATGCAGTACTTCGAGGTGATAGTGGGTTAGGGTGATCAAACCTATTAAAGAAGTTGTTCATTTGGTTTGCTCTCTCCACGTTTGTCTCGATGGCGGCACCCCGCTTCGAGCTGCAGCCAGTGATAATCTTCATCCCATCCCACACTTCCTTCATGCTGTTGTTCTGCAACTTCTGCTCCAGCTTTCTCCTGTACTGCTCTTTCGCCGCCCTGAGTTGGACTCGGAGTTCCTTCTGCACGCGCTTGAGCTCATGCTGATCACCACCTTTAAAAGCCCTTTTCTTCTGGTTCAAAAGGCCCTTGATGTCACTTGTAACCCATGGCTTGTTGTTAGCATAGCAGCGTACTGTTCTTACTGGAACTACAATGTCCATACAGAAGTTGATGTAATCAGTTGTGCATTCAACAGCCTCTTCAATGTTCTCACTATGTGACCCCAGGAATATATCCCAGTCTGTAGTTCCAAAGCAGTCTCTCAGAGCCTGCTCTGCCTCAGGGGACCACTTCCTGAATGAGCGTGTGGTTGTAGGTAGCGCCCTCACTCTTGGTTTGTATTGAGGCTGTAGCAGAACCAGGTTATGATCTGCTTTCCCAAGCGCAGGCAGCGGGGTGGCGCTGTATAAGTATTCGTGTATAAGTATCCCACATTCAGTTCTTGTTGTATTATTCTAATCGCAGCCAAGCAGGGAAAAACAATGCCAGTACATGTTCAAGCACCTGAAATCACTGGTAAGCCTTAAATTTGCACTCCTAGTGTTCACACCATGGGGAACACCTTATCTTTTTAATTACTCTCTGAGCCGATTATCTTCTCTACACAGCTTGTTATTGACTTCAGTGTTACTGCCCTTAAGCACACCACTCTTTCACTTTGTCTCTCCTCAATCGTAATTCTTACCCTTCGTGCTGCTCTACACCCTGTGCTCTCCCGCTCTGTGCCCCCAACACTGAAAAGGGCCACAGGGCTGTCAGATCCTTAAAAAATCTATAGCCCAAGGACAATTTAAAAATAGAAGATTTGCCCAAAACAAATAGCCCCATATCTGATATAGACAAAATGACAAACCGGAAAATGTGGGGATGGCGTTAAAAGTGAAAGGATTAGGTACTTACCATCATACCATCAAAGCCCAGTCCAAATCGCTGACATTTAAGTGACAGAATAGATAAATACCATCACACACTTTGTCCCCCTCAGAGATTTTGCAACAATAAAGAACATATACAAGTCAGAATATCAGGGAATGGGTTCTGGATGGAAATTATGTAGAGAAAAGGGGTTTCAGAAATATCCCAAAATACAGTTTTTTTTTTTTTAAAGTAGCCTTAAAAAAAGCTGCAACCCCCAAACACCCATAGATGCTGATACAGATCTGGCAACACTGGAAGGTTCCGTCCATTCCAGGATCTTCCACCCTCAATCCCGTCTCTCACACTCCTTCCACTCTTTTACCCGTCCCACTGAGTTTGTGGAGATGTTCCATTTGTAACGCACTGCTCCTTCAGAAAGTGTACTGCTTAGTCGCTGCCCAACCACATGGCCCTCGGAGTCCTCAGCTCTAACATTACAGGATGAAATAAATCAATTAAGTGTTTGAGTATTAGAAAGTGCCAATCAGTAAACTGATCCTTGAGGAAACTGAACAGCATCTTGACCAGGGTTGGCTCCAGTTCCTTGTGTGTGTGATTGCTATAGGTTTAGTCAAATTTTGGATTAGGCAGGTTTGAAAATAAATGCCTGGGTAAAAACTATCCAGCCATCCATACATTTTCTAAAGTACATGTCAATTTCAGGGTCCTGGAGGCCATTTTGGCAGCATGGGATGCATAGTAGGTGTAAGGCATAGAATAAGAAAACATGCAGAGGGTGGAAAACTAAGCTGATCCAGTTTGCAAAATATCTACCCATGCTTTGGACTGTGGAGTAATGTGTTATTGTATGTGGTATATAATTAAGTTATGGTTAGAAGTAACTGCATGTAACTGTGAATAGAAAGGCATAAAAGTTATGTCAATAAAGAAGTGCACATTATGGCATAGTTTCCATTTTTAGAGTTCTGAAGACTTTCTGCTTTTGTTCATCTGAAAGACTATTTTTAACATCTATTGAAAGTTATCTCCTTTCCTGTTCACCTCATACACCTCAGACTATAAATAAAACAACAGGTCGCGGTACTTGCAGACATTTTCTGATGATTCTGCACTAATGAGGTGTATTGACAAGTGGATAAGACAGAGTAGAGGAGTCAGGTGGAGAACTTTGAGAGCTGTCTGCAACTCAGCATCAGCAAGACCAAGGAACAGGTTAATGACTTCTTTTCTACTGTCTCTTTTAGGTCAGTATAACTGACATACATAGGTTTCATATTTTGCAGTGTGCTTATTGTATTGCATGTAGATTATTCTGAACAGAAGAACAGCTTGCCTTCACTGCGGTTTTGCCTGCGGTGTCGTGTCTGGGAATTAAGAGCTCTTTATTAATTAATTTCAGATCAGTGGAGGTATGAGGTGATGTCCTTAACAGGGTTTTTTGCATAAGGTAGTCTTGTGTAAAACAGCACTATATGAGTAATGGCGTACCGTGGTGTACCTGGTGGTCATACTATGGCTGACAATCCCTAAGTCTGGTAAGCAGCAGTAGTCTTGCAGGGTGTCACAACTGTGTGTCCAGGAGAGAACCTCAGGGCTCATTTAATATCTGTTACACTCCGAGCCAGAGGGTGGCGCTGTTTTCAAATGCCTTTACCCTTTCCCCCTCTGCAGAAAGGATGATTGACAGCTCTTCCATCTCTAACATCACTTTTGGTTTACACCCTCCTGAACCTGCCCCTTCTGGCTTGCAGATGTCATAACTGGATGTAATGCGGGGTGGGCACCGTCAGCCCTGGAGGGCCACAGCAGGTTTTCGTTTCAACCCAATTGCTTAACTAGAAAGTAATCCTTGCCAATCTTGGACCTTATTTAGTTTTATGGCTTGTTAGTCTGCAATGTTAGGTTCTTATATCGCTTATTTTTTCCTTTCTAAGGATATCATCCAAATGATTTGAAGCCTATAATGGATCGTTTTCAGTCTGTCACATTTTCCTCTAAGTGTTTTATTAAACTAGATAGTGCATGATCAATCCACACAGGTGTAAATGGAAACAGATTAGATGGAGAACTGCTGGCTCCTTTGCCATTTCCATCTTATTGCTAATAAGGAGCCATTAAAAATTGTAAATGCAGCTCTTTAAGACTGGAATACAAAATTAAGTGTGAGAAACCTTAACAAGCAAGACCATTAAAATGAAGTATCTAAATGTCACATGAGGAGTAAGTGCTTCATCAGCAATAATTAAGTCCTCATTAAGAAACAGGGTTGGAACAAAAACCTGCAGCCACTGTGGCCCTCCAGAACTGATGCTACCCACCCCTGCTCTTACACCATCTTGGGACAGTCTGAAGAAGGCTCTCATCTGAACAAGACAACTCTGATTATTGCAATCTTTTTCTGTTTTCTGTTTTGGCCATTAAAATATACAGGGATCACTATAGTGCCCCAACTCTTTTTGATGTGTTCTTGTGTCTCCTTACAAGGATCAGATATAAAAACAATTATTACACCAATTAGACAATAATGTTATCCTACCTTAGAATTCTTTTAGATGAGCAGTGAGATGTTGGGTGCTGTGCAGCCTCATCTGTGGTTCTGCTGGAGTTGTGCCACTGTTGTTAGGCACATTTACTGTTTTGGGTGTACTGAAGACTGAAAATGACATCACCTGTTTGCAGGTCTTCTTTTGCAACTCACTTAGCATCACTTCTTTTCACCTCATTTTAACTGAGTGTGATTGTAAAATGTTTAGGCCATTCATCTATTCATTTAATCTCTTAACCCACTCATCCAGGGCAGGGTCGCAGGGCAACTGCAGCCTATTCCAGAAATCAATGGGCTCAAAGCAGAAGCAACACCTAGACAGGGTGCCAGTCACACCATTCAGTTCAAATGCATATTTCAGAGCTCATCTTTTCATGAATGTAGCTGCCATTTCTTTTAACCTCACAATGACTGCGCCAGTATAGTTATAACTGAGGGCGACCAACACCACATGCAGCTGGCAGCAGTGCATCGTTCACTTTCATAATCTGGCTTTACGGAAAGGTTGTGTTAATTTGTAATGCACGTAAAATGTTCTCAGCACACACAACATAACATTTATATGATTAAAAAAGGAGGCTTTCAGCCTGTGGCATGCGGCTGGGGGTGGTACCCAGCCGAGACGCCCAGGAGGACCGGAGGAGGGCTTGCGCCTCCTCCAGACCACGAGGGGGCGACCGCCCTGGTTGCACTGGGGGACACACGGGTGGAGAGCTTCGAAGCTCAAATCTGTAGGGGCCCGTGGCCACTGCAAGGGGGCGCCCTGAGGCCTGCATAACCCTGGACCTCAGCACTTCCACCACACCAGGAAGTGCTGGGGGGAAGAAGACTGGGGACGCTCGGAGGGCTTCCGGGTGCACACCCGGCACTTCCGCCACACAGGGGAGTGTCTGCGGAGGAGTGTCGGGGAGCAGCTGGAGCCCATCCGGGCTGCTATAAAAGGGGCCGCCTCCCTTCATTCGGAGTCAAGAGTCGGGTGGAAGCGGACTGGAGTCTGGAGAGAGAGGAGTGGAGGCGGCCAGAAGGAAGACACTGGAAAGTGAGGCCTGGACTTTGGGAGATCGGTGCTGGAGGCACTGGGTTTGTGCACGGACTTATATAAACTGTAAATATTGTATATAATAAACATGTGCGTTCTGGGTGACAAACCGTTGTCCGTCTGTCTATTTCTGGGCCACGTTCCACAAGCCTTAGAATGTTTATCCATCATGACCACATGCTTGTAATCTATTAGACCAGGTTATGAATGCACTGTCACTCTTTGCTATTTAAATCTCGACCCCTACATGGAGCTCCCCTTTCCTGAAGTGTTGGATTGGTTTAGAAATTTCAAACTGAGCAAACCGTGTAACCCACCCACCTTTAAGACAAACTCACTCATGGTGTCTCCAGACGTGTGTTTTATACATCTGAGACTAGGCATACAGAGACACGAACACACAGATTTAATAGTTAGTCTGTGCACAGTGTATTCTTGGGTAAAACAGCACTATGGGTAAGGATGTAAGGATGACTGCCTGGTGAACACACTATGGATGACAATCTTGTCCAGATGAAAGCATTATATATTACTACAGTTTGGAGCTATAATGTAGCAAAGAGTATAAAATATATATACATATATATATACATATACACATATATATATATATACACATATATATATATATATATATATACACATATATATATATATATATATATACACATATATATATA
>JANRMT010062850.1:9616769-9635998 GCA_026402145.1 Polypterus bichir lapradei | reverse complement strand
GTTGCCTAACCTTTCTATTTTATTCATACTAGGGGGCTCTGCCCCCTACTCGCTTTGTTCGCCCACCCCCGGGTTTGGTTTACCGGATATACAATTTAAAGAGATTGTTATTTTCATGGGAATTGTTACATATACAGTGGAACCTCGGTTCACAACCATAATTCGTTCCAAAACTCTGGTCGTAAACCGATTTGATCGTGAATTGAAGTAATTTCCCCCATAGGGTTGTATGAAGTGAATGGTCCATGGAATGGTCAAACTATTCTAAATACAATAGCTGCTTTAGCACTGTTACTCTCACTGCACCTTCTTCTTCTTCTTCCTCTTTCAGTTGCTCCCTTTAGGGGTTGCCACAGTGGATCATCTTTGTCCATATTACTCTCACTGCACCACTCAGAGTATTTATATCACTGTATCTGAGTGGGGAATCAAAGATCTACAGAAGCTGAGAAAGAGAATTATCAGTATACATCATCAAGCACATGCTGCCTCAGCCATGCTGTCTATTGAACTGCACTTATACGGCAAACGCTTCAGAGACTTTCCAGTACGGACATCTCGGTTCAGAAACAGTTTCATCCCAAAAACTCTAAACGCACTCAATCAGTCATATAGTGCTCCTTGTAGAACTGTTTGTACTTATAAGTACAATCACCTCATTGTAAACGTGCACTACAGTTATAATATTGCACAACCTGAGCCACATTATAAAGAGTGTATTTACATATGATGACGATACCATTTTAAGATGAAATGCAGCAAAATATGTTTATTATGTTATACAGATAAAACTTTAACTTCATTTAAATAATCTATATTGTTAATAAATAAACATGCAAGGTCACGGTGCTGCATCGCTAGCTAGGAGCTTGCGCTCCGTTCACGGATTGTTCCTGCCTCTTGCTGTATTCTTGCTTGTGCTGACACGACACTGGAAGGACAGATGGATAGAATAATTAAACACGTGCTATGAAGATATTTCACTGTTCCTTAAAAGTTTTGATGAATCGGCATTCTAAGCTTACAGATGGCTTAATGTCTATTACAGAGCTGATTGTGTGGTGATTGGTTACTTGGAGAAAGAAAGGAAGGACAGGAATTAGGGGTTAGTACGTTTGAAAGAGACAGTACTGCTACAATAAAGTATTTAATTGAAGATTGTGCATGGCGCAGCAAGCATCTTGCGTGAGACATGAACAATCACTGCGCCAACGTGTTCCCATGCTTAATAACATGCTTTAACTCCTATCATCATGAAAATGATATCAAGTATACATCTCAGTATTTTAATTATTCAGAGAGCTGTAATAGAAAGCCGGTTTAAGAAGCACGTAGTGATTCACACACATAGAGTACATAGAAGATCAAATACAAAACAGAGCATTTAACGTGTTACTTTAGTTACGATGGGATTTAAGAAACTAGTAAATTAAACGATTTAAAAATGAAGTTTATGATGTTCTACTTTAATGACAAAATAAACTATGTGATTAAAGTGGAAATTTCGAGATTAAAGTTGATATGCTTTTTTCCCCACTATGTGCCTTTTTTTTTTCTTTGTACCCTAATAAGCTTTCATATGACACTCACACGGTGGGCTATGACTCGCCTTTTCATGGCGACTTTGATATCTGACAACTTCTTTTTTATTTCGGGCACTGTGCGACTTTGTGAACTTGAGCTTTTGAATTTCTCCGACACTCTGCCACTCGATCAACTTCCTTTTGTTGATTATATCACTGTTTAAACCAACAAATAGTACGTTTTTCTTTGCCTCCACTTGGTATTCACTGAAATTCTTCTATTTTCCCCTGTGCTTTTCCCATTGTCTTTTCACAGAAGGCTGAGCTTAAGTGCTATTTATATTGATTTGCATATTCAAAGAGGTGTAATTCTGGGAGGAGACAGGGCGGGACAGCAGGCGCGTGCACGTGCATTACTTTTCACACTGGCCGGGATTTATGTAGAGGAAGAACATGGAAGTTTGCATACACACAGATTTATGCATCTGGATTTTTCTGTGCGTACACACATTCCCGCTTTTGTGCTTATGCCATGTTATAGCGCGGGTTCTACGCACGGCGTTATACATGAGGCCCCAGGAGAGCAGATATACACAGGCCACTATCTCCCCCTGGATACTAGATGGCAGCCCACCTTGTTTATAGCGACACCTTGTATTCCAACAGTGCTGCATGGGAGCTGCAGTTTGGCAGAGCTCAGTTGGGTTCTGGGGATGCTGCCAGGGTGAACTGCAGAGCCCTTCTTTGGGCTTTCACCACACCCGGGGGTGATTCCAGACCTCACTAAAGAGCCACCTCGAGCGTTCCCAGGTGCAACTGAAAGGTAGCTGGCTGCCTTCACTCTGGGAGTTAGAGTTGGAAGGAGGAGTTGGAGGAGGTCAAAGCTTGCCAGAGGACAAATAGAGATGAAGGAGTGACAGAGAGAAAGAAGAATAAAAAGTGCTGTGCTTATTATACTGTGCTTGGTGTTGTAGGGGGAAACAAATGAAAAGTGTTTCCCCCTTATAAATGTGTGTGTTGCTGCACTTGTGCCTAGTTACTATTGCTCCCTGGCAATCACTCTGTATATATAGAGATCCGGGATCACAGCAAGCCAATGTTTATTGCTGAGAATCGGCACAAATTATGAAACTGTGTACACACAGAATGTTTATTGCGACACTTTCGTTTCAAGGAGAGGATACGTTTCTTCAGTTAGTATTTTAATAAGCAGAAAATCTGAGTTATATTTTTTATTATAACCTTTTCATTTCAAAATAAGGCACAGAAGATCTCTCTACCAAGAAATGCTGGGAAAGCATTAACCTATAATCCCGGAAAATGCAATTTTTTCAACTTCAGGTTGTGATTTATCTTCCCAGACATGTTCTGAGACATCGATAGGCTAAACTGCTTTTTTTATTTTTTTTTCCCCCTGAGGCTGTGACATAAATAAGCGAATGCATTCTTAACCGTATCCATAGATACAGTATACAATTTTATAAAGAGCCCTTGAATTTTCTCAAACACGAAATCATAGAGGCCATTCTGTCCCACATGCGTGCACACACACACACACACTCATACTGATGGGCTGTCTTCTGCTCACTGGATGCTCCGTTTTCCATTGTGTGAGCGTGAGTGATATTTAGGTTTCAGCCCTGACTTTTAAATGATGAAGGCAAGTGGAAGAAGCATACAAGCATGTGAATTGGAAAACAAGTGCAAAATCCATGTGGCAGAAAATTCGAGGAGCTCTTTGCAATTGATCTTGTGGGTTTTCTTTCCAAATGCTGATGAAGTGAGGGACTGTAATGTATTTGTCAAGCAGCCAAACAAGTGTTTGAACATGGGGTTATTGCTGCTAGTGAAACACATGTGTCAACCCTACGAAAGGTTACAATCTGCATAAATTTGCGTTCTGTTAAAGGTCAGCTTTAGAAATTGTGGATCTGTTCACTTTTAACTGTGATCCTTGTGATGATGTGCTGATATGCCTTGACAATATTCACCAGGAAAACAGATCAATAGTCCTAATGAGATGGTCAAATCTTTCAAGAAGATTTTATCTCCAAAGAGACGGATGCTGTAAAGGCTTGAAAAGTCTTTGCTGGCTAATAATGATTATGGAAGCTAATTGAAACTCTGAACTGGTTCTGCGTGAGTGAATGTTTGTATGCTCTGTAGCTTGACTGCTGGCATACCATCCAGGGCTGGTCACCACATATCACCAAATTCTGTCTGGAAAGTTCCAGCCATTTCAACCCTGAAATAGATAAATATGACAGTAGATCAAGATGGATGAGTGGAAGGAGAGGTGTAAACTGATTTAATTCTGAAAACATAAAATGTAGGATGTCTCTGGACAATTGTTATAAACTTTTCTAATTATGATCTCAGATTCAAAACCTCCACCCCTGCTTCCTTTTGCTGATCACATTTGTTTGATCATATCCTAAGTTTCAATTTTCACTTCCACCATTCATTCCTTCCCCTCTACACTTAAAGGTACCACATCACAAGCCGCTGACCAGGCCACTGCATTTCTCTTTGTCCATGCTGAGTTTTCTTTAGGTCATTCAGTTTCCTTTCATATACTAAAGATTTTCAGGTTATCAAACCTGGTGGTTGTAAACTAGCCCTGTGTAAATGAGTATGGAGTCTTGCACTGGCTTGCCTTGTACCCACAATATACCTATACAAGCTTCTGGTACATCCCAGTCCAAACCCCATGGGCATTAATACCCCCTTTTCTGGCTATAACAGCCTCCACTGTTTCCCCAAGAAGCCTTTCCACAAGGCTTGGAGTGTGTCTGAGGGAATTTGTGCTAGTTGAGCCAAAAAGACACTTGTGAGGCCAGGTATTGATGTTGGGCGAGAGGACCCGAGCTCCCAATCAGCATTTCAATTCATCACAAAGGTATTCAGTAGGGTTGAGGTCAGGATTTCTGTGTGGGCCACTTGAGTTCCTCCATGTCTTTATTGCCCTGGCTTTGTACACAGGGGCACAGTCATACAGCAACAGAAAACCATACTGTTGCCACAAAGTTGGAAGCACTCAATTGTCTAAAATGTCTTTGTATGCTGTAGCATTAACAAAACCCTCTACCGGATCTAAGAGGTCTGATCCGAACTCTGTTTGGGTCAACTGATTAAACAATGAGATTAGTTAACACTAGAATCCCTGAAGACTATGAAAAAAGTCTTAATCCTGGGCCACCTTAAATTCCTTCACTCCTCTCCTCTCCCCATCAGCGTCTTTGTCTTGCAAATGTGTCGATTGGCACTGGCAGCAGGCAGCCTGCTCACTCAACTCCCCACGGAAGCAGATGAAGTCAACTCAGACGCTGAAATCTCTTTATCTGGCAGTGAGGTATTTGAAATTGTATTGGTTAAATAATATATTGTTATTTAGAATACATACATTTCACGTGTGTTCCGTGTCTACAACAATCTGTATAAATGTAGGATAACAGGAAATGCGAGGCAAGAAATGTTGAACACATAACTAGAACATAAAATTTTTAATCTTACTGTAATAACAATAAAATTATGGAAGAATAGTTGCTGTGGCAACCCCTAACGGGAGTAGCCGAAAGAAGAAGAAGAAGAAGACTGTAATAATGATAAAATGCTGACATGAAGTGTATAATGTGTGAAGACAGAAGTCCAAATATTAAATAAACACTTTCACAAAAGGTTTAACAAAACTAGTGCACCCTTATCCAAGAATTTAACCAAAGAAGAAGTTAATGAATAAAACTGAAGCTCAAATATCATATGACAGAAAGTCAACTGTGTGCTTGGCTCATGTAGAGGTAAGAAAGGCTGCTTCTAAATCAAGAGGTTGCGGTTCGAGCCTAGAGTCTCCCCACTTTGAGTAGTGAGCTGCTATTATTATTATTATTATTACTATTATAT
Source organism: Polypterus bichir lapradei (assembly GCA_026402145.1). Lineage (NCBI taxonomy): Eukaryota > Metazoa > Chordata > Cladistia > Polypteriformes > Polypteridae > Polypterus > Polypterus bichir. The sequence continues at coordinate 9,630,575 of JANRMT010062850.1, read as the reverse complement.
AATAAAAGCTGTGGAAGAAATACCACAAACAAAAATAAATCTTCTCAAGATAAAGGTTTGGGGACTGTCCCCGTATATTGTCCTGTGGACAAATGAAAGCAAGAGATGCAAAAGGTTGATTAAAAGTGCATGTATTGTAACAGATGACAATGTGGTATTGACAAAATGGCGTTTTTATAGAATGGTGGATGATGGGAACAGGAAATGGTTGGCAGGAAATGGTGTCATGGGGGAGGAACCAGAAGTGATGTCCAAAGTGAGAGTCGGAAATGATGCCATATGGAGTCGCCAGAAGTGACATCACGGCGGCCATTTTGAAACCCGGAAATAGCCGCAATTATTTTTCTTCAGTTCTCCTGTGAAGAGAAGAGGTTCAAGTAAGCACCACGTGACAATCCTTCCTCTCGCGATATTTCACTCACTTTTGAGCTTTTTGACTGCCTCCTAATCGCACGTGTGTGACAATGCATACATTTGATTTCAGTCTGTAACTTCTGGTGTAAATTGTTATTACTTGTAAAAGGTAGCGTTGTTTTCATTCAGTTTTATTCTCTCAGTTGTGTTCATGACCCCCTATCCCCCAATCTGTAACTGTTAGTTTTCAAATAAAGACATGCTACAACGAACTTGCCGCTCCCTCTTTGAGTTGATGGTGTTTATCTCCATTCTATTCACAAGAGCAGCCATGACCACAGTTGCTGCTGTGGTTGATGCCTGGTCAGAAATATTTGTTGTACTGGCAATCGACAATTTGACAACAAAGACATGCGTGCATGACGTGTGAAAAATGACAAATTTGCTGCAATCTTGGACATCTGGAAATGTTTTGTTGAGAACTGTGTATTGAGTTACAACCCAGGGCAACATATTACAGTCGATGAGCAACTGTTTCCAAACAAGGTCCGTTGTCCATTCTTGAAATACACCTCAACCAAGCCTGACAAATTTTGCATAAAGTTTTGGATTGCACTGTGGATGTGACTTTTTGAATGTATTATTTTCATTCTTATATTTATTTTAGGAGATGTGTGAGTTTCTCCACATACATCTTGTTTCCCAAAAAGTAAAGAACAATGGCCTCATTTTTTTATGATCCAGCTGGGTTCAAAAACAGCAAACTTAGTACTATAGAAAAATGGTTATGCCATAAATATAACATTTTCTCTTAAGGGGTTATATAAAATAACAAGAAATACATTTACCATAGTGAATAATAAAATAACAGCATCAGCTTTAAGCATAAGCTCAGAAGGATATGCGACTCAGACACATGCTGGGTGTACATTTGACCAGGGTTCAAATTCATCTCTTACATAGACTAAAGTCAAATGTATATTATAGTAATAATAACAGCAGCTCACTACTCAAAACAGGAATAACCCGGACTCAAACTCACAAGCTCTTGATTACAAGACAGCAGTTCTTACCTCGGCACCAGCCAAACAGACACATCACCTGATATTTGGGCTTAGGTTTTCACTCATTGACAACAATGTGTAAATTGAATGATTTTTTTTTTCTTTGGTTATATTCTTGAATAAAAGCATACTTGTCTTGTTATACCTTTTGTGAAAGTGTTTATTTGATATTTGGACTTCAGTCTTCACACATTATACACTTCACATCTGCATTTTGCCATTATTACACTAAGATTAAAAATTTTCTGTTTTAGTTATGTGTTCAGCATTTCTTGCCTCACATTTCCTGTCATCCTACCCAGATTTTTGTAGACACAGAACACACATGAAATGCATGTATCCCAAATAACAATATATCATTTACCCTATACAATTCAAAACACTTCACTGCCAGATAAAGAGACTTCAGCGTCTGAGTTGACTTCAGCTGTGTTGGTGAAGGGATAAGTGAGCAGGCTGCATGTTGACAGTGCCGATCAACACATTTGCAAGACAAAGACACTGATGGAGAGGTGCAAAGGAATTTAAGGTGGCCGGGGATTACAACTTTTTTCATAAACTTCAGGGATTCTAGTGGTAAAGGTATCAACAACTGGCTTGGATAAAAAACCTGCAGCCACAGGGTGCCACCAGGACTGAACATTGAGAACCACTGGTCTGGTATACCCTGACTAGAGCTGCTGATTAGCTGTGCATACTGCATTTCTGTTTGTTAGTCATTTCTACAGACATATAAGTATGACAATATTTTTAAACTGCTGCTAAACCTCCTCTGTTCTGATACTCGTCTCGGCATCTGGATGTGGCAATTGGTGCCACTGCTCTTTTGCCAGGCTGCTCTACATTAGAATCATTGGATGGAAAGATTCTCTCATCAGATTATAACGCCTGCACAGACTCCACTATAGAAAACCCAGGAGCAGATAGGCGGCCAGTTGGCCGAGGCCTCAAGGATTGTAATTGTGTCTGACTTTCTCTCTTATAGCTGCCCATGGACCGTAGAACCCCAGATGATTATTTTCTTCTTGGATGCTGCTGACTGGAGTTTTTGTTTTACTTTTTTGTCAGCTATCCATAATTAAACAATTAATTAGTGGGCTGGTGGTGCTGGTTTCCATTTACGTTAGTTAGTTTCTGCTTTTTTTCTGTGTGTTTTAACAAATATGTGTCTTTATGTGTACTAATATCTGAGGAGAGATGCTGGGTATATTGGGAAAAGGATGTTAAAGATAGAACTGCCAGGAAAGAGGAAAAGCTAAGAGAAGGTTTATGGATGTGGTGAGAGACGACATGCAGGTGGCTGGTGTAACAGAGCAAGAGCAGAGGACAGGAAGATATGGAACAAGGTGGCGACCCCTAACGGGAGCAGCCGAAAGAAGAAGTATACTAAACTCCCATTAGCTGCCTATACGGAGTCTACACCTTCTCCGTTTGTCTAGCCATTTTTTTAATTTTTCTTTTCTTTCTTTTAATTGCACATCCACAAAAGGTTAATTGTTGCCTATGAACTGGGCTGAAATGGATGGTTGTAGGAGTGGGCCCTGTGATATGCTGGCACACTGAATAGCATTCCTGTCTTGCAGACAAAGCTGTGATGAGGCTCTGGCACTCTGTTGCTCTGAACCGGATTTAACAAGTTTGATGATATTATGTTATTTTGGTGCTATGAATAATGAAGCTGAGAAACGTCTTCATCAATCTCAATATCCCACCTTTAAACATAAAGTTTGCTGGCTTCTTTTACAGACATTACCATAATTTTAAATCTGGCTGGTTTAGTAGGCTTATTAGTGATGGTGGCACTGCCCAGCCTACCCAGTGTGGATGTGATTGCCATCTGCAGGGCTGTGTGATCCAGCATTTTGTCCCTCTGAAAACTGTCTTCTTAAACTTTGCTTGTAATTAAATGTGCACACAATACCACTTAAAATTTCAATTTCAAATGAGGACTAATTTGAGAATAAATAATGTTTGTCATATGAGAACAGAATGTAATGTACTCTTGTTTTCAACAAAGTGTTAAAGCTTCAGAGTGTCCTGTGTGTTTTATATGACAAACACATTCTGCACCTTCTGGGATATTTTAAAAATTACATTTAGTACTTCATTTCATAACAAGAAAAATTACAATTGTATCTGGACACAATGGAATTTACTGCACAAAATGCCAGTGTGCCTTAATAATCAAAATTTCTTCAACTTGTTCATTTTGTGATGCGTGAGTCACTGCCTTGCACCCAAAAGATGAGGCTAAGTCTAAGGATTTCTGGAAAATCAGTTTTATTCAACTTGAAACAGGAACAGCAAGGTTATTTATTGTAGTGGGAGCTACCACTCTACTGCACACAGACACAGCAAATGGGCAGGGCCAGGCTGAGGTCAGTGGCCAAGCTATAGTGTTCACCTCATCACCCATCGGGCGACAGACGCATTGCGCTTGCCATTGCTTCTGTGGCTCTGCGAACCTGCGGGGTGCTGTTAACTTGTGGTTGACTCGGTGATGGACAAGAAGCCCTCGACAATCACGTTTTGGCATGTCACCCTCTTGAGGTGGGTCTAGAAAAAGTTCGAATATCTCACAATTTATGATTTCACTGTAGGGGGCATCAGCTGTTATTCTTGATCAATTTGCATTTTACTCAAACCCTGCTGGGTTTCACAGTTTTTAGATGTCAATTTTCATCAGTCCATGGATTTTCTATACCATTTTTTTTCCTTGGGTCAGGCACTATCCCGGCACTTCTGGATGCAAGGCTGGAACCGATCATTCCATCTCGGGAATTTTAAGTTGTTCCCAATGGGCCTGTTTCCACCTATCAGTCATTCTTCAAACAGCTCTTTATTCCAGAATTGTTTCAAAGGGCATCAGTGCCTGTCTTGACAGCAGAAGACACAAGGAAGGGACCAACCCTGGATGCATCTGAAAAGCCCACTCACCCCCTCATACTGTGTTGCTTTGTATTCATCACATAGTTTCTAAAGTTTCTCTTTCTAATCCAGAATTTAATTAGAGTTGGCAAAAATCTTGGCATACTGTTCATTCAGAAAGTAAAGTACTCAGACCCCTTCACTTTTTGCACATTTTATTGTGGAGATAATTTCATTTTAAATGGATCAATTTGCCATTTTGCCCATCAGCCTACACTCAATGACAAAGCAAAAATATGTTTTCGGAAAGGTTTGCAAATTTATTGAAAAACAAGAACTGAAATCATTTATTTATGTACTGTAAGTATTTAGACCTTTTGATGTAGTACTCCAAATTGTGATCAGGCTCATCCTGTTTGCTTCATTTCTCCTTGAAATTTGTCCAAACTTGATTGGAGTCCAACTGGTAATATCTCGTTTCCTCCCCAAGGGGCCTCCATTTTAATTCTTTTGCTTGACCACTAAAAGTGTTATCTTTGACTCTGATCTATCATCAGTTGTACATGCTTGCTGAGTGGAGACCACCTTATCTAAACAGCTACATGTCTGTCCAAAGGCACACCAGCTGAATAGAAGACACACTTGGTTTGCATGTTACTGTGTCCAGAGGGGGGCTCTAGGTAAGCATCCGCCCCCAGGGTATAAATACTTTGCAATGATGAAATGGGTTCATGGGATTGTGGAGGCCAGTTAGCATATCATGATTGCATTTTTTTTTGATTAAAAATGAAAAAATGAATAAAATGTTGTCTTTTTTTTTTAGAAACCCACTGCAAAGTTTCTTTCTTATATTCACTTTTATTCTGTGCTTTAATATTTTATGATCTCTTTATGATATGGCCAATAAAATAATAATTGCAGTTTTGCCTTCTTTGTGTATGTAGGCTTGTCTCAGCATATTTTAAACTGAACTTAGAAAATTCAGTGGACAAAATCTGTCATCCATTTGTCCATTTTTTAATCTGCTTCTCCGGTTCAGGAATATAGAGAGCCAGCAGCTGTGGAAAGAAATCGATTTCACACGTGGCATCAGCTCATAATGGGGTACACTCAACAGTAAGCATATTGGAGGAAAAATAAAGAAAGACGTCATTCCATCTGTGGCAATGAACAAAGAAGTCATCCCATCTGTGGCCACGTTGTGCTCATGGAGCCTTTGGTATTCTCCAGCTGTGCAGGTAGCTCCAGGTAAACGTGTTGTGTCTGCAGGTCCAAGTATAACTGAACCTTTTTACGGAGATCTCCCTGTTTAAAACATCGCTTCATATGCGTCCTTGAAATATAATTTTGTATTTTCACATTTATACACGGTATAAGTTGCTTTTCATGGCTACTGAAATCTCATCTCATGCAATCCAGAGCTTGACTGACTTCCTCAAGTATTGATTGGTATGAGGTTACAAAGAAGAGTTAAGACATATAGTGTGGAAACACTATATACATAATAAAGAGGTAGGTCGATGGATGGAAAAGGCATTTGTGACTTCGGATCAGGCAAGGAAGTTTTCTGAATTAATCCTTTTTTATGTGCTTTTTTAATTTATCTTTTTGTTGTGACTTCCCACTTAAGACATTTTTGTAATTCTAATTTTGAAGAAAGATAGATCTGAGAGATGGTTCTGACCTTGGCTTGTTTCTTGACTACATGTATCTGCTGAATCTATAGACAGAGAGATAGATAAATAGATATTAAAGGGATTATATAATAGATAGATAGATAGAACTTTCTCAATCCACAATTTTAAAATGTTATTTTCAGTGTTACCCACCATTGCATTGCTGCAGAGACAAAAGAAACTTATTAAAGTTAATAAAGGATTTTAAGTGACTCTTTGAAGAAGGCAGCTTTATTATTTCAGGAAACACAAGACTGAATGCTACTTTGCATGGTGGACAAGTTTGTCATTTTCTGTTTCCGTTTGTCTTCAGTAGTGTGCGACAGTAGCATGCCAGGTAAACAATCAACCTTCTTCCACCATCCCAAAAAGAGACAAAAGTCTTATGCAAACTTAAATTATATCTCATTCAGACAAGGAAGCAATAAGGCAGAATCTGTCATGCACTGCGTGAAAGGAAGGCATTCATCAAAAATACATGTTTCCCAATTAATGGGGCTGCCATTATCCTATTGCAAAATGAGATCTGAAGGAGCCTTCCATTAAAAGTTATTTTGGCACCTCTTGTTTTCAAGCATCAGTCAGACTTGTTTGAATTACTAACGTTAACAATTGCAGAATGAAGATGATTAATTTCCTGTTTTCAATTCTCCGGCTTCCTTATGCTCTTCAGAAGCTGGCTAATTATTATCAAAGAGGCCAAGACAGTCCTTATATGATTTGCGTGGTTTAGAGCTTTCATAAGGCTGCGTGATAAATGAGGAGGTGGCAAAGAGGATTGGATTATATGCTGATAATAATATTCTTCGGCAGGATTCATCTTCTTTTATGTAAATGACACAAATAATAAAAGATTGAATGACTATATTAGTGTTGGGATGCAATGTATCAGTGGAAACCAACATTGTTACATTTGCTTCAAGTAAGGCAAAAAGGGGTGCAAATGGAAGTTTAAAGCTTTACGTGCTTTAAGTTAAGGTTCACATATGTGACTGTAGAATTAGAAGCAATACAATGCAACATTAAAGTGATCAAGCTTTTGATTTTTCAAACATACTTATTCCATATTAGCATTGAGAAGAGCCAGAGTCTAGCCTGATACCTTCAGACACGTTGGTGGAATCAGGTGTAGGTAGGTATGTGACTAGAACAGAAGTAATCCTTCTATCTATCCATCTATTTTCTAACTGGCCTGTCTTTCTCAGGGTGAAAGTGGCAAATAATTGTTTTGAAAGTAAAGCAGATGAGTGTCATAGAAGAGAGGCCTTGTCACAACTCTCCACACCCCAAATAACAGATGACATGGCATAGCATTGTCAAAACTGCTGATTCAAGTTAGGGTTACCAGAGCAAATCCTGGCACCAATGGCTGTGAGGCACGAAACAGCCTTGGAGAAGACATCTGTCTGTCACATGATGTGCATGTGATGTGGAATACTTGAGGAATAACCATGTGAACATGGCCACAACATACAAACTACAAATAGACAGTGTCTAGAGGTGGGATTATAACCCACCCCTAATGGATTCATGAGGCAGCAATGCTAATTCATCCCAATGGTAATGGGGTGAAAAAAATCTGCTATTCCCTCTAAGATGAGTTGAACTCTGTGTAATCAACATACTGTAGACCTCACCATTAACGCTAGCAGTGCACCATGCAATGTATATGTCTGTTATATGCCATATAGTGTTGGATTCCTAAAAGTAGTGTTAATATTTGTGGTGTGCCATCTGTTGAAATGAGAAATGCAATGCACGTAATAAAATGTTTGTGATGCAACCATAATCATGCCATCAATTTTTGTTGTGTTTTATATATATATATATAAACTCTATATGTATAAAATCCTAAGCCTAAAAGTGCAACGATTTTATGTGACGTTTTTATGTGACTTTTTTTGTCACGCTTTAAATCTGGCTTATTTTAAAACCTACATATATATGTTTGGTATCATTCTTTTCAGAATTATCGAACTTTAATGTGATGTTAGATTTTCAGATTATTATTCTGTTTTTTAAATTATAAACTATAAAATATCAAGAACTCATGTCCCGCGAGACAAGACTTTGTGCCAACAGATTTAACCATGCTCGTGGCCGGAAATAAAAGACAAAGAGTAGATGACAAAGACAGCTGCTGTACAGGTTTTTAAATGTTCAAAGTGCCACGTGAGATGCAGATCACCTGGCACAGCAACAGCAAAAACTGTATTTGTTTCCCATTGTATCACCGTTTAGGAGGGGGTTTTCGGAGGAGCGACCGTGTCTCCTTGGGATGCGTTCAGCCCTCCTCTTCACAACATGACCGGCAGAGACACGAAGTGGCTGGTGTGTAGATGCCTCCTTAGGCTCCACATACTGGAGATATAGCAGATAACAATAATAATTGCATATACTCATAACATACCACAAAATGATACAATAATTAATAAACATCACAATATTACACAAATACAATGCATACAGAACAAAAACCAAAAAAGAAGGCAAAAAAAAAAAAAAAAGAAGCGAAGATCAGAAACTGAAAATTATAAAAGAGCTTTTAAGAAACAAATAAGGCTTATCTAAAAATCTGGGATGGTGCAGATACTTTGACTTTATATGTTACGCTAGTGACACAACATCGCAAAAACTCTCAAGCCACGCCCACAGCAATGGATGACGGTGCTTCAATGGTGTCACCTGTTGGAAAACAAGATGGTGAAGTAAAAGATACATCATTTTTTACTTTGTCAAACACACTTCAAAGAAGCATTTCAATTCTAACACCCTTAACACTAGAATTACCAAAGCCTACGAAAAAACTCGGAATCCCGGCCCACCTTAAATCCCTTTACACCTCTCCATCAGCATCTTTTGTGTTGTAAATATGTTGATAAGCACAAGCAGCAAGCAGCCTGCTATCCCACCACCCCCACCAATGCAAAAAGGGCAGAAGGTTCTCTCAGCTCAAGTCTGTTTACCTGCATGTGAGTCGCCAGGAGCTGTATAGGATAAATAATATATCGTTATTTGGAATACATGGATTTCATGTGTGTTCCATATCTACAACAATCTATGTAAACACATCATTAAAACAGAAATGTTTTTTCATGTTTTAGTAATAATTGACAAAATGTAGACATGAATTGTATAATGTGCTGAAGCCTGAAGCCCAAATATCAAATAAACACTTTCACAAAAGGTACAAGTATAACAAAACAAGTGTGTTTTTATTCAAGAATATAACTGCAGAAAAAGAACTCGCATTAGGGTGCGACATTGACACACGCTTAATATGACGCTTTGGTGGCACAACGGTAAGAACTACTGACTAGTATTCAAAAGGTCGCCGGTTTGATCCCATACGCCTCCGGTTTGAGAAGTGTGCTGCTCTTACTCTTACTATTATAAAATAAAAACATATATTTGATTTGAGACTGTAACAGAGAGTGTAAATTTATGGTACTTGTAAAGGTTAGAGTTTTTTTTTTTATTCAGTTTTATTCTCTCAGTCACGTTCACGCTCCCCCTGATTCTGACACTGCTGTTTTCAAATAAAGACATACTATAACAGAGGTGAACTCAGATGATGATGAGGGTTCTACATCGGAGAAAGAGAACAGAAGCCCTCCCCACAAGAAACGCCCAGTCACACATCAGAACAACACATACCTGGCTGAACAATAACAGGTAGTTGTGATCACCATCTTAGAGTTAGTGGCTATTTAACCTCATAAAACAGCTCTTGGTCTTGCATGTTTTTTTTATGGGACTTGTCATAATCTTGCATCGTGTTAATCTATCCATAGAGATGGTTTCTTGGTTGTGTGAAGAATTTTGCAGATGTTTTTAAAATGTGTTACTTTATTCAAGGTGCTGATCAGATCTAAGCACACTTAAATCTGTTTTAAAAAGGACGTATGACACCATTTGCCTCAAGTTTATTTTTCAACAAGTTGATAAAGTGCTCCCCATCTTTTCTGATTTTTAGAAACTGCTTATCAAATCCCTGCTTCATCCTCAGGTTAAATACTAGCAATGTCTCCTATTTCAGAAAGAACTGTGATAGGCTTGCCTTCCTTGTGTTCAGCTACAAAGCCCCATTGTATCTGAGAAGTTGTGGGCAGGTTTTAGTTAGCGCTGTCCTTGGAAGTAACGTCTAATGTGTGACAGGTGGCTTGTTATTCAGTAATGCCAGAAAGTGTCTCAGCTTTGTAAACCAAAGACAATTCTAGAAGGTCTGCAGAGATGCTTTGTGCAAGGGGTGGTAATTTTATTATTAGTGAGTTTAAGAAACCGTGATTTTTAAAAAGTAAGAAACTTTTAACAAAAGCTGGCATTTCAGCCCAATATAGTGTGCCAATTCCTATTAATGTAGTGTTTCCAATCTACTGCCAAAATTAAAATTGAATTTCCACAACGGGCTACTTTCAGTTATACATCTATGAACATTTAAGCAAAATGCATTTTTAATGGCCCTCTGTGCCCCCTGTGTTTTTTGTCGAAACATTGATTTTAAAAAGCTGGCACTCACCATGTTAAATCCCATCTTAATTTCCATTTGCTTAAAATAAAAAGGTTCCACTTTTTTAGTTCGTTTTTGTAACTCATTTTCAAATTTGTTAGAGTTAGTCTAGTGGCTCCTCTATGGACATCCTCTATTAGCGTCCTGTGCTTCTTATATACAGAAACAAAAGCCGCGTTATGTGGAACCAGAGGCCTCTGACATGAGCCACATTGCGTCTCCCACACGTAAAACATTTAGTGGCGGGCAGCTTTGCAAAATTTTTCACCTCCTATGCTACTGAAAAATTGTATAAATAATGACACTCCATAGCCATTCCTTATGCTGCACTTAATGCTTTTTGGAATGCACGTGGAGAAGGCCATATTTTAATCAATACATTTTTGGAGGTTTTGTATAGCTATACTTTACTCACTGCCCACTTCAGTTGTTTTAATAGTTCGTATAAAATCAATTCAATACCATACGCTATTTAAATATGTGGTGGATTCCAAAAGATTTCAGAAAACATTGTGTTGTAGATTCAGTTTTAAGTTGATACATTTGCCATTTTCGCCTATCAAGATATACTCAATAACACATTATGACAAAGTCAAAACGTGTTCCTAGAAAGGCTTGGAAATTCTTTAAAAATCAAAAACTGCTACCTTTCCTTCCTATGAGTATTAAGACCCTTAATTCTTTTATTTCTAGTGGAGTCTTCTTGGCTGTCTACAAGCTTTGCACATCACATTCTTCCTGTCTGATCCTCTCAAGCATCATTAGACTGGATGGGAAGTGTCTGTAAGCTGCCATCTTCAGGTCTCTCCACAGATGTTCTATGTAGTTTAAGTGTGGACGTTGGCTGGCCCACTCGAGGATACTCAGAGAGTTGTACTGAAGTCACTCCAATGTCTTCTTGCCTGTACGCGTCAGGTTATTGTCGTGCTGAAAGTTGAACCATTGTCTAAGTCTGAGGCTGTGTGCTTTCTGAAGAAGGTTTTCTTCAAGGACCTCTCTGTATATGGCTGTTTATCCTTCCCTTAATTTTGACCCGTCTCCCTGTCCTTGCTGCTGAGAATCACCCCTAAAATGTGATGCTGCTACCACCATGCTTCACCATAGGGATGGTATTAGGCAGGTGATGAGCAGTGCCTGGTCTTCACCTGACACAGTTTTTCCCAAAGAGCTCAGTTTTTGTCATCAGATCAGAGAATCGTTTTCCTAATGCTCTCAGGGTCCCGTAAGCTGCCACATGCCTTTGATCCAAAAGTGGCTTATGCATAGCCATTCAGTTTAAATCCCTGATTGATGAAGTGCTGCTAAGGTGGCTGTCCTTCTGACAGGTTCTCCCATCTCTGTTAGAGTGACTGTTGGGTTCTTGGTCACTTCCCTGACCAATACCGTTCTTGCCCATTACTTGCCGATGGCCAATTCTAGGACTTTAATAATAATTTAACAATTATTGAGGACACTGTGCTCCTGGGCAAACTCAAACGTTTTAAATGGTTTTATCCCCTTGCCCTCATCTATGCCCCACCGCAATTTGACTATGGATTCTGTAGAGTTCTGTAGACTTCATGGCTTGGTTGTTGTCCTGACAGCAGTGGGATTGGTGGTCCTTATATACACAGGTGATGTCCAGTCAGTTCAATTTGTCACAGTTTGACTCCAATCAAGTTCTCGACACATCTCATTAAAGCAATGCACCTGGCCACAATTTGGAGTGTCACAACAAAGGGTCTGAATCCTTACTAAAATGACAAATTTCTGTTTTTAATTTTTAACAAATATGCCGAACCTTTCCGAGAACATGTTTTCACTTTGTCAGCATGGGTTATGGTGTGTAGACTGATGGACAAAAATGGTCAATTTTTTCAGAAAGTGAAGGGGTCGGGACACTTTCTAAATCCAAAGCATTATAAAACTTGTAGAACCCCAAAAAAATAAGAGGGACATGGATATGTCTGACACATCTACACAAACTGATGGCAACTCCCTATAATAACAGCTGTCTTGTTAAATCATTTTCCAGCTCACAACACTTGGCCTATTATGGGGATCCAAATTATTTTCGAATTACAGGCTAAACAATTGAAAAGTTCCCCTCTTTTGCTGCATTAATATTGCTTGAGTTATTCTTTAATATCTGTTTTGGCTTCTGCTAATAAAGGTTGCAGCAGATCAAACTCTAATTAGCTTTGTCTCACATTTACAATATGCTATGATTTAATGTGATTGTAATGAATAAATGCCATGGCTGTAATTTAAATAATGGCGTCACACTAACGCTTATACTTAGTGACTAACACAATATGCTTCAGGTATATTTTATAAATAATCTGAGACAAAAGAAAAAGAGCAATGCTTTGTTGAATTGCTGTTTTTGATTCAATTTCTAAGCTTATTAAAATTTAAATAAAAATAGTGTTTGAATAGAAACATTGGTTAAAGTTTGTGAAAATTTTTACAATTATCTGTATCCATCCAAATCCCCTTATGTGGTTCAAGGAAGTGGACAGAGAGTGTCCATGCCAACAAGATTGCCTGCAAAGCAAGTGCCGTTATTGAGATTCCCTCATAATTAAAGACGGCCTTCTCCCAAGGAAGAGAATGTTTCATTGTATGGCTATGAAGCTGGCTAACAAGACCTATCCAGGATAAACATACTGCTATTTCTACTGTGTGTTTCGGACTGGTAGAGGTGGTCCTGGTGTGTCGATTCACTCCATGGCACACATTTTCCACTATTTCCAGATTTCTGCTTCCTAGAAATGAGCAACCTTCTGGCTTACAGTCTAATGCTGTAACCACTAGACGGCAAACCAAATGCATTACAAGTGCAGCTTAGATGTATCTGATTTTCTGCAACTTTAAACCACTAGGGACATAATGCCCACAATTCAAATGTCTCTATATTTAAGAAGCAGCAGCAGGTGATGTAACTCACTGTTTTTCACTGAGGGAGTCAGTGTAGCGGATGAACTGACATTCTTTTTTCTTTACAAATTAACCCTTCAGCCACTATGCCTCTGTTATGTGTACTGACTTCACAGACAGACAGTGAGAATATTTTAAGTGAGACAAAAAACAAGGGGAAAGGAAGGAGTCAAGGAACGTTCCCAGTTGCACGTCAGTTGACAAAGCACGATACATAAAAAAAAAACAAAAAAGAAATTTCCTTAAATGAAAAGCACTCATATAATTCTTACCTCACATGGTCCAAGAACACATGTGCCAACCTATATATATGCTGGCGCCAGTGACATCACTCGTTGTGCATTTCTGGGAAATCTGGGTGCCATAGCCATAGCAACAGATGAACCTGTCATTAGAAAATTATGGCACCCATAAT
>JANRMT010062850.1:9529772-9587320 GCA_026402145.1 Polypterus bichir lapradei | reverse complement strand
TCAATCATGTTACGTTATTATTAAAATGTTTCCTTTTCTTTTTAGTTCTCTGCTGCCAAACGCGGGTATTTTGCTATGTATATATATATATATATATATATATATATAGAGAGAGAGAGAGAGAGAGAGAGAGATGACAACAACACTCATATCAATGACAAAACAATTACATTAACAATCATGTTACGTTATTTTTAAAATATTTCCTTTTCTTTTTCATTGCTTCTTTAACACACTACTTCTCCGCTGCGAAGCGCGGGTATTCTGCTAGTATATATATATATATATATATATATATATATATATATACTGTGCTTGAGGGAAGTACTGTCCACAGATAACAAATAGGGGCTGCTATGTGTGACAATACAATGTTCAAAAAGAATAATCAAAATAAGAAAGACATCTGGCTAAGCTAATTGTCAGGTTCTGGTCAGGGTGGAAGGCACTCCATCCTGCAATGCAGTCTGTTCCAAACTGAAAACCTGCTTCTGTCATCTGTAGCTTGATGCGATCAAAAGAGGATGTGTGAGTGTGAGACGCACAAGGTGGAGTAAAGGCATATGAGGCACGCTCAGAGAATCGCATTCAAAGAAAGCAAGTATAAAACCAGACAGAAGGTTAGAAAGGTGCCTCAAAAATAATGACAAGGTCTGAGAAGCAGGCTTTATGGGAACACGTTCAAGAAAGGGAGTACCGGTGTAGATGCGTTCACACACGCAAATGTAGAGAAAAGGTGCTGAAGGTACACATTGAGCAAATGAGAGAGAGGCTGCAGGACGAGAGGAGGGGGTAGCGTGCTGTCAGGAGTGAGGTACCGGGTAGGGCCCTCCTCACTGTACTATTTCACTACTATGCAGGCGGAGTCATGGAGGATGGCTAGTGTGTATATATATATATATATATATATATATATAATGACGGGTGGCTGGGTCCCAGGCCCGGTTGGGACGCCCCTTCTACATATGTTCCAGGGGAGAATCCATGGGCTCCTTAGTACCTCCCCCAGGACACTTGGTGGCAGCCTCCCTGGCGATGATGGTGCCTCAGTTTCCCGCAGGGCTCCATGGGAGATGTTCTCCACAGCTCTGTTGGGATCTGGGGTGGCCGCCAGGGGGTGCTGCATGGATCCCGGAGCCGGCCTGGACAACTCTACAGCCCTGCCCGGAAGTGCAATCAGGAACAGGTGATCAAGCACCTGGAGCACTTCCAGGTGGGTTATAAAAAGGGCCGGCAACCACCACTCAGGGCCAGAATCGGAAGGAAGAGGATGAGGTTGCCAAGAAGGAGTGGTGGTTTGAGAAGAGGTTGCTTTTGTGTGTTTAAGTGCTTACTGGGACTGTGTTATGCCTGTGAGGTTCACGGGGAAAACGTGCCCCACAGGTGAAGAAAAATAAAAATCTTGTTAGATTTTACACGTGCCTCTGTGTCAGTCTGTGCCGGGTAGCGCATATATAGTATATATATATATATATATATATATATACGAGGTGTGGCAGAAAAGTAATGAGACTGGCAACACTGCCAACGATCTGGCAATGCTGCGCTGTTGTCCTTGATAGAGCACGTGTATCAGTACCCTCCCATAGCTCAGTGCGAGTTTCAACTCCTTCCGTTAACTACGTGATTTTTGTGACTTATATTAGCGAAGTTGTGTTTTTGGTTGTGCGTCACGCAAAATGGAACAGTGGAATTTGGAGCAACGTTGTACCATTAAATGTTGTGTTAAGCTTGGAGAATCAGCAAGTGTGACGTTTGAAAAGTTAAAACAGGCCTATGGGGAACATTCTTTATCCCGAGCTCAAGTTTTTCAGGGCGGCCTTCAACTTCGAAAACCAATGAAAACATCGAACGTGTGAACACTCTTGTGAGATCAGACCGTCGTTTAACATTAAGAATGTTGAGTGAACAATTAAATTTGAACAGATTTACCGTTCATCAAATTTTGACTGAACATTTGCACATGCGAAAGGTCTGTGCCAAAATGGTGCCGAAAAACCTCAAAATTGAGCAGAAGGACAATCGAAAAAACAAGTGTCTTGATCTTCTTGACAGAATCGCTAATGAGCAAGATTTCTTTAGTCGTGTGATCACAGGTGATGATTCATGGATTTTTGAATACAATCCTGAGACCAAGAGGCAAAGTCAGGAGTGGCACACTGCAAACTCTCCTCGACCAAAGAAAGCTCGAATGAGCAAATCGAAGATCAAATCAATGCTGATTTGTTTTTTTGACAAAAGGGGAATTGTCCACAAAGAATTTGTTTCTCCAGGACAAACTGTCAACCAAGTTTTTTATAAAGACGTCCTTGAAAGGCTCAGAAAAAGGGTCATTCACGTGAGACCAGACATTGCAGACAAATGGATGCTCCATCATGACAACGCCCCATGTCACACTGCCCTCTCCATAACAGAATTTTTGACCTCAAAAGGCATTCCTGTGGTTCCCCAGCCCCCTTATTCACCTGACCTCAGTCCGTGTGACTTTTTCCTTTTTCCTAAACTGAAAAATGTCCTCAAAGGACGTCATTTCAGGACTTTAGAAAACATCCAAAAGAGTGTAACGGACATGCTGAAGACCATACGGGTTGAAGACTTCCAGCGCTGCTACCAACAGTGGGAACAACGTCTCCATCGGTGTGTAGCTGCCCAAGGGAACTACTTTGAAGGGGATAACATTGATGTTTGAAAAAAATAAAAACTTTGGTAAATAAAAAATCAGTCTCATTACTTTCCTGCTATACCTCGTGTATATATATATATATATATATATATATATATATATATACTGTAAATGATATTATAGTTATACACTTTTTAATTACTTAATTACTGTGTTTTATTTTATATATTCTATGCAAGTAAGCATTTCTCGGCACCGAGTACACATAACAACAAATTTGACTTGCTCTCTTTCTTTGTTGATGTTTTTCATGAATGACGTTAACCTTGTCGGTGATGCAAACACATGTGAATTGTGTTTCAGGATCTCATATGTGCTCACTGCTTCCTGAACTCCATCAGCTCAATTAGCAGAAAACCAATTTTCAGTTTGTACCTCTGTGTGATTTTAGAAGATGCTGTCATCCATGTAATTGGCTGAGCCGAATTGTTTAAGTGGCTAATACCACAGTGGTTTAATTTGTTGGCTTGTGTCTGTAAGGTTAGGGTTCCATCCTAACATGAAGTGAATGTATTTCTTGCTTTGTAAGTTGCCTTGGATAAAGGCAGCTGGTAAATAAATAAGTGCCATGCAGTTCCTAACCTACTTAGTTCTGAACAGGGTTCCAGGGGGCTCTGGAGCCTATCTCAGCCAGGATAGGGCGCAAGGCAGGAACACACACACACACGCACACTTGGGCCAATTTAGTGCCACCAATTCACCTAACCAGTATGTCTTTGGATAGTGGAAGGAAACAGGAGCACATGGAGGTACCCCACGCAGACATGGGGAAAACATGCAAACTCCTTGCAGGGAGGACTCGGGATTCAAAACCCTGGTAATCCTTGAAGCAAGGCAATAGCACTACTGCCTTGCCACCATGTTGCCCCTTAATAAATAATAATAATAAACGAAGGAGCTAACAGAAAGTTGGCAGATGCATGATAGAGTAGATGCCATTAAGGCTGTGCTGATGTTTCATTTTTGTAAAAAGTTTAATTTTTTATTCTAGTTCAAAGACAGACCAAACAGATTACATAACAAAACAGTAATTATTAACTGTATTGCCACAAGACAGAATTGTCAGGTAGAAGTGGGCAGAGTGGACTAGGAGTGAAATCATAAGTTAAGCACAAAGTGGGGGTCATAACCAAAAAGATGAAATAATCCTGCGTCAAAGCCAAAAACAAAAAGACAAATCTCAAAGTCAAAATGTGTACAGAGAATTGTTTATAGCTGAGAAATCAGATGTAGCACTACTAAAAAGAATTCTTGTACATTATAAAGAAGATGCAGAAGTTTGGACAATGAAGGATGTGCGATGCTCGTTTAAATACCATTGCAGCGATCATGATGCGTGACACAACTTCTAGGACTGCATCCTCTACCAATGGGTTGCTGTATAATGACAAACAACTCTAAAAAATGGTCCCATCCATTAAAAACAAAATCACCAAACCAAAACAAACCAAAGATAGTGTCATAAAAGTACCTCACATAAACAACAAACTGGACTGGTCTGACAACACAGTGACGCTGTATAAGAAGGGCCAGAGCACTGGACTTTCTATGGAGACTCAGGTCTTTTGATGTGTGTGAGCAGCAAGCTGCTGGAAATGATCTATCAGTCCATAGTAGCCAGTGTGGTGTTCTACGCTGCGGTCACCTAGGGAAGCAACCTCCGCTCAAAAGATGTACAGTGCCTGAACAAACTTATCAGGAAAGCCTCCTCCATCACAAGGCAACCCCTAAACACACTAGAAGCTGTTGTAGAAAAGAGGATGGTGCCCAAACTGGATGTCATCATGAAAAAATCCCCTCCATCCTCTCCACGAGGCGCTCTCTTGAAGCACTCTTAGTCAAAGGCTCATTCCACCACGGTGTGCTAAGAAAGCACCTCTGGGGTCTTTTCTGCCCATTGCTATCAAGCAATTCAATGCTTCCACCCGATGTACTCTTTAAATTCATTTTGATATTTCTGCATAATGCACATTTATTTATTTATTTATTTATTTATTTATTTATTTAAGAACTGAGTGATTGGCTGTATTATCTGTTCTGTGAGTCTGTATTATTGTTTTTTATGCTTCTGCTGCTGTATGCATCTGAATTACCCCTTGGGATTAATAAAGTTTATTTAATCAAATTTAACAATGAAAAAAATAAATAAACAGCAAGCTTTAAATCAAAATCAAGATGGAAAATTAAAGTGAAACCGTATTCTTTATAATTAACAAACCCAATAAAAAACAAACCGTTCTCAGAGCAAAATCACCAAAACCCAGGAAAAATAAAGAAATAGACCAGTGAATCATAACTTCATCTGCTTTTGATGTAGAAGGTAGAAAAACAACATCAACCTCTATTTCTATAGCACATTTTCATGTAGATTGTGTAGCTCAAAGTGCTTTACAAGACAAAATAAAAAGGAAGTTAATATAAAGCGTAAATAAACAGGATTAGGCAATTATGTTATGCAGTACGTAACAAAGAAAAAGGTAACGTCGGATGGCCTGGAGGACAGAAAAAATTAAACAAAATAAAAAAACTCCAGTTAGGCTGGAGAAAAAAAATAAATCTGCAAAAAGACCACCCAGCCCCAACTCACATGGAAGAATTTGATGATAGATAGATAGATACTTTATTAATCCCAAGGGGAAATTCACATGATGATGATAGTCATGTGGGCATCTTGGCCATTCAATCGATAAATGTAGGGGGCAGCATGGTACCTGGTAAAGGCCCTTGAGCCCTATTCCACTTTTGGCTGGGCCGTCCTCTGTTCGCACTTTGTGGAGTCACCAGATGATCTTTCTTGGCTCTCCAGGTTTTCCTTCTGTCTGAGTCTCATTGCCTTTAGAGTTACCTGCAGCTTCTCACAAGCCATGAACAGGAAAGTCCTGATAAAGAAATGAAGCATTAGATGAGTGACAACTCCTCACATATTATGAAGACAGACATCGGGTAAATGTTTTGGATGTATTATTGCTGAAACTATTGTTGGATTTGTAGTGACCCTCATTGTATAGAGAGCTGCTCCTCCAGGTAAGGCCCGCTTTATGCTGCAAGTCAACATGTTCATGTTTAGCAATTAACTTTCCTAAACAGCGACTTGTAAGCAGATATATTTCATCTGCTGAAGAAAATGCTCATTTCCTGAAACAATTTCATTATATATTCTTTTCATCTTGGCATTTAAATTAATTTGTCTTGCTTCCATAATTGATTTAATCATTCTTTTTGTAGTTGTTATTGCCTTATAATGTATTTCAATTTTTGTTTAGAACTTTCTCTTTAATTTAGGTTAATTACCCTTCTTATTGATTTGATTATGTTGTTAGATTCTAATTAATTTTTTTGATGCTTTACTGGAGTTATTGAAGTGTTCATATTTAAATAAATATTTATGTGGCTCTTTGAGTTTCAGAGTGTTATGGTTACCTGAGAAGTGGTCAGTGGGAAAAACGAAGAGATGGAAAATACAAAGAGAAAGACAGAAGCAGTCAAGAAAACAGAGAAGGTCGGGAACCAAGTGCTGTAATAATCAAAGCAGTGCTTGAATGAGCCAGCACTCACTGGAAAGCCATTCTGACACTTTTACATTTCTCTGTTTGCAGTACTGGAAGTTTTTCCTGCATACTGGCAATTGGGACACACCAGTATGCAATTCTACTTTTCACTCCCCAGATTTTGTTTTAAAGGAAAGCTCCACTGGAAAATATTTTTATATGTTACTTACCCATGTCGTTTTTAGTGGTGGCTGAGAAAAAAAAATTATCTCATGTTTTAATAGAGAAATAATAACAAAGATTCTAAATGCAGGAATAAATTCAGAGCACTGAATCCTTAAAAACAAGGCTATTGAAGTGAAGGGAAAAGAAGTTAATTAGCAGTGAAAACTGGTCATTGATTAGGAAAAGGGTTAGAATGAAAAAGTGCGGCCCTCCAGGCCCAGAGTTCGACACCCCTGATTTAGACCCTTTGCTATGGGATTTGAAATTTAGCTCAGGTGCATCCAATTCTATTGATCATTGTTGAGATGTTTCCACACCTTATTTTGGAGTCAATTGAATTCATTGGACATTATCAGAAAAAGTACACACCTGTCTGATGAAGGTCCCACAGTTGAGAATGTGTATGAGAGCAAAAACCCCAGCCATGTGGTGTGGGTTCAAATCCTGCCACTGATGCTGTGTGGCCATGAGCAAATCGTTTTGCTTGCCTCTGCTCTAATTGGAAAAACAAGACCTATGTAAGTAATTGTATCTCTCAAATCTCTTGACTTAAATAAAGGCATCAGCTGAATAATAATGTTATATATTATTATATTACTCTCATTATTATTATTATTATTAATTTTTCCCACATATCAAAAAACACTCAATACCCCAGAAAGACAAAGGAAAATCTGGATTTTAGAAATAATTATTAAGAAATGTATTGAAAATAAAAAACTGAAATAACACACTCTAACACAAGCATTCAGACCCTTTACTCAGTACAGCACCTTTGGCAGGGATCCCACCTGGATTTGGAGATTTTCTGGCATTCTTTTCTGCAGATGCTTTCAGGCTCTGTCAGGTTGGCTGGACAGATATTTTCACTTCTCTCCAGATATTTTTGAATTGGTTTAAGTCCAGGCTCTGGCTTAGCCACTCAAGGACATTTCCTGATGTATCCTTAAGTTACTTCTGCATTTGTAGACACTTTGTTAAGGCAAATTGTTTCCAAAATGTTCTAAGTTGGCAATTGATCTGTGCTTCTGGTAAACCTTTAGCCCACAACTAAACAGACCACAGCACACATGGTTCTCTTCATTGGTGAATTTGGAATGGCAAGCAGCCATGTTAACATCAGAATAACACACTAAGAACTAACTCAACCAGCTTGGTTTGCAGTAACATAGATAAACAAAGGCCATAGATGCATGCAGAGCTACTGCTGCAACCAACACTATAGAATATTTAAAACTTTACTACTTTTTGGCTTATCCTTTTAAAATAAGCATACATAAAATACTCTTTAATTATACAACATATGTTTTCTTTTAATCTAAAACTTTTGTAACAGTGCTTACTCAAAGACTATTCCTTTTAAGTCCTTAATGGTTAATATGGATCTGTTTATAACCTGACAGAATCTTCAGAAGACCTCTAAAGAAAGCATGAATAGAATAAAAAGAACAAAGTGTAAAAGGAGGACACTTATGAATTTGTGTAACATTGTGCCACCCACCCTGCCGGGGCTTAAAATACAGTGAATTTTAATTAACTCTCTCCTTTGTAAGAGGAGCACATCATTAGAGGCCACACATCTTGTGTAACATAAATGGTCTATCTATCTATCTATCTATCTATCTATCAATTATATAGTGCCTTTCATATCTATCTATCTATCTATCTATCATATAGTGCCTTTCATATCTATCTATCTATCATATAGTCTGTCTCCATTTTTTGCCCATTTATTTATGAATGATATTGTGTCCTTAATTTCTCTTTTTTTTCCTTCTCTGTAATAAACATTGACCTTGCCATCTGTCTGTGCAATATTTATTCAACTAATTAGAGCAATTTCCTATAATAAGTGCAAATTTCTGTATATGAATTAGTCATATATTCCTCTTGGATTAGAAAGTTTAATGGCAATAGTAGCTGAAAATTATATATATATATAAAATTATACTGTATATATATATATATATATATATATATATATATATATTTATTTATTTATTTATTTATTTATATATATCCCTAACTTGTATTGTTAGTCTCTCTTAAAGTGTGTCATGTCATGTAATACACTCCTTCTAAAGGCAGTGTAGAAATTCATTAATCAACTATCAACAACCATATCCATGTATGTCTGAATGAGGGATTTTCAAAAAACAATTAAACCTTTTTGTTTTCAAGTCATTTTTATGAGATCCCTAGGTTCAAGTATTATACATAGATAGATATGAAAGGCACTATATAATAGATAGATAGATAGACAGACAGAACTTTATTTGTCCTCAGGGAGAAATTTGTCTTTTTTCAGAAGTTCTTTAAAGAAGTAAATTCATCAATAGGTAATAAATGGGTAAATAGATAAATATACACACACTGTGTGGTCTGAACACAAACCAGAATGACTATAAAGCAAGAAAATTTTAAAGAAAGAAAAGTTCTGATTTGGCACTCCCAGTCCCTGGGCTGCATTATACAGATGTATTGCATGTTTCTTGACACACTTCTTCTGAATAATTTGTTGGCTGAAAGTCCTCAGTGTTGGTGTGTCACAGACAGAGGATGTGCAGTTTTCTTCATAATGGCACTCAGTCTTGTTTTAAGTTTCTCTCCTCCCCACCAGGGGGTCCAGAGTGTGTCTTGTAACTGAGCCTGAACTTTAAATTAGCTTGTTGATGCGGTGGGCATCTCTTGAAGTGATGTATCCAGCTCTGCACACCACAGCATATGAAATCGCACTGACTATCACAGAGTTTTAGAAAATGTGAAGGATGTCACTTGCCACTTTAAAGGAACACAGTATAAGGAGCCTGCTCAGTAACCGCGAGTCTGGTGTTTCACTGCCCTGCTGCTTTGACCTTACTGTTAATGTGGGAGTTGCTACCAAGCTGGAAACATCACTGCATTTCTTTCAAAAAGAAGAAAGATACTTTGTGTATTTTTTTGAAGCCTTAATGTATTAAAGAAGCTAAAAGTCACATCTGTTTAAGAGCTCAGATAGGGGACACTGCTTTCACTCTGTTAAGTGTTTACACATTTTTGAAGAAGAATTATGGATTTCAGAATGTTCAGGACAGCCATCAACATCAACCTCTTGATAAGGAGTAGAAAAAATCTGAAGCCAAATCACATTACAACTCAAAGTAGTTACTTGATTTGAGGTGACGGAACTCTGGAAAAAGCAGTGCTTCCCTGATAAAAATGAAATGCATTGCAATATATCAAAAAATATGTGGACAAAATCCTTTAATATAAAACAACACATACAGTTCACATGTACAGTAGCTTACATATATACCTTTTTAGCTCATCTCTGAAATACAATGAAACACAGATTTCTCTTGATATATTTCAGAATATATTGCATATAGTAAGACATGGAATACACTCTGTGTCCAGACCCAAAGTGGACCATTCATGTCTTACCTCTTTATGTGTTAAGCTAAACACGGCCTTTCCAAAGATTCCAATGTATTTTGAATCTATAGTTAATAGGTTTATAATCAGTGCTGTGCCACAGTAGAATACATCTCAGTATTCAAGGGGGTACCCAAAAATAACCAAAAAATTGTTTTAATAATTTTTACTTACTGAAACTTTAGTCAAAGTACTCTCCATGTGAATGAATGCACTTGTCCCAAAAGTTTTCCCACTGGTGGAAACATTTTTGGAATTGCTGAAAAGGAACGTTGCCCAGTACCTGCAGCGATTTTTCTTTGACTTCCTCCACGGTACAAAAACGCCTGACCTGTGTTTTACTTGAAGCTTCCTCTTTAAAAGCAGTTTCAAGCATCACTAGAGTTCCAGCAGCTGTTCTCTCCAAGAGAAAACTAAATGTTTCCACCAGTGGGAAAACTATTGGGACAAGTGTATTCATTCACATAGTGAGGACTTTGAAGGAGACTAAAGTTTCAGCAAGTAAAAATTATTAAAAACAATTTTTTTTTTTTAATTCCAATTATTTTTGGGTACTCCCCTCATATAACGGTATTTGAATTTTCTTCTCAAGGTTTTATGATTTACTGTTTTCCTTGAAGAGCATTTTTGGGAATTCGAGCATTTAAAAGTATGTTTGAACTTTCAAAGCCAGTGTCCCATTTGGGGCCTTAGTAGGCCTGGCAGCCTGTCTCTTGAGTTTGGGGTTTGACTGCCTGAGGTTAGGCCTATTTTGGGGCAAACTGTTGAGGTCCTGATTTAGCTTTTTTGTGTATTTTAGGACCTGCACCCCATTTTGCTATTTTTGCTACAAATCATAACAGAAGAATTCAGATTATTCATAACATCTAACAACTAATTTTAAAATATAAGCAAGCCCTAAATATGCATCTGCTTGATTACTGACCTCACTTAATCATTAACTGTTCATAATGCATTGTGGATAGGAGCACATGAGCCTTTGATGTAAGAGTGAATTATTACTATAAAAATGATTGAAAGTAGTAATCATCGATGAAATGTCAGTGCTGCTAATATTAAGTATTGGCAGATTAAAATACATTCTGTAATGCCAGGGTCAGTCAGTGCTAGATGTACATTAATACAATTAGCTGATGGAGATTTCTATTATCTCTAGTAATAGATAGTATATACATGGAAAATAAATTCTTCTTTGCAAAGGCAATTTTAGTAGAGCTGACCATGGAATAATTGCTAAATAAAATGAAAGTCAATTTGCAAAGCTACTAAGCAGAGTAGGACTAATAAAAAGTCCAAAAATGATATAATGATTCAATAAAACTGTTGAGCTGTTAAAAAAAAAAATTGCAATAAATGGGTGAGCATAATTTACTGTACAACAGTGATATTCAACAAGTGAAAACGCAATTTCTTCACAGTCTGTATTATTGTAATGCCAAAATAATTATATTGTAGTGACTAAGGAGGGTGAGGCACAAAACAAATGCTTGAAACGGGCTGCTCCAAAGATGCCGAGTTTATTAAAGAACAAGAACTGAACAGCAAAATAACTTCCCCAGCCAGCTGTTTAGGGTCTCTAGGCACACCTATACAACAACAAAATGTGACTATTTTTTAACTTTACCCGTTTTATTGTACACTATTGACTTGTCTTTCTTTCTCTCTCTTACTATCCATACACACACGTCCACACACCCCCTTCCCTCCCGTCTCCTCATGCGGGCACGGACCTTCTGTCTTTCTATGTAGTTGCAAAAATACAGAGCCTCTCCTAAACAGAGTAAACAGGAAACATTTTAAACACAGGACGTCACAATATCTCTTTATTATAAAAAAAAAAAAAACTTGCGACGAGATGATATTTTTTTCCTGCGAAGAGACATGATCTTTTGAAGAGAGACACTTTCACATCCTTCGAGATGGTCATGTCACGTCATACTTACAACCTTTGGAAGCAAGTCCCATGATACTCATGCAGAGCAGGTTAGAGATAATGGAAATCTCAAAAAAAGGAGAGTAAAGATCACATTAGCACAAACAAACGGAAAATATAACTCGGTAAAATAATGGAACAGCGAAAAGAGATCGAATAGTGCTTGATGATGTCTCGGGGAGAACAGAGACAAGGCAGTGAGACAAAAGGACAGCTGCTGAAAAGGCTTTTAAATGTTCAAAGTGTGGCATGTCAGCAGCAGCAAGCCAACAGCTGATCGAGCAAAGAGGAGGGAAAAAAAAACCCAATTATTATTTGTTTTCCATTGTATCACCGTTTAAGAGGGGTTTCGGAGGAGCGACTGCGTCTCCTTGGGGTGCGTTCATTCCCCCTCTTCACACCGGCACGTAGCGCTGGCTGGGGAGGGGTAGGCGAGCGAGGCAAGAAGGGGGCAAAGCCCCCTAGTTATTAAAAAAAAGAACATGCAACCATAATTAACAAATGTTGGGGCAAATCAGTCACATTATTTATTGGTTATTGATTGCTATTAAAGATTTTCAGTTTAAGTTAAAATCGATAGAATGGTGTTTTGGGAGAGTATGGCACCCATCACTTTCATCTTGATCAAACGTCTGCATCTATCACATGTATTTTATAAGACGTTTATGTAGAATAAAAATTTGAAATTAAAAAAAATCAGGCTGTAACCACACTGATATAATGAGCAGAAAAACAAAACAAACAGTTGAATTGTGCAACAAAAGGCACCTTACAAAAAAGTAAAGATCATTCCCTAAACATGAAGGATTAAGTGCGGAAATAAGTTATGATGGCATTAGATTACACATCTGCTCCAGAATAGATTTATGTGGCCTCGTGTAATGCTGGGCTGACACTATTTGATATCAGTTCTGATTTTCCAGGAACAGACAACGTTTTGAGATTGACGACGTAAACCTTGAATGTGTTGTAAATCACTGCACGCACACTCAGCAACATTGTGGAAGAAATACAAGCCTTTTTTTTTTTACAGTTGTTTTCAGACTTGTCTCAATACCATGTCCGCTGTATCAAATCTCACACAGTATGCTTTACAAAACACACCTGAGCATGTCAGTTAACCCTTCAGTTCACACTTCATACTTCCCCCAGAAGTGATTCCTGCTGCCATAATTATAGCACACGCTGCCCTCCGTAAGACTGCTGTGGCAATCACTGTACAATCAACTGATAAAACACAAACCAATAGAAACATTGCAAAATGCATTTATAATGTGTTTCTGTGTCCTCTATTTTTCAATAGTTTAGTGTTAAAATAAAAGAAAAAAGTATGACATCTCTTACAGTAGCTCACATCATGTATAGATTTATTCATGTCCAGTACAGCAAGTGAAATCATGACACACAAAACTACCAGTAGAAGTCTGCTGCAGCCCTAATGGTGATCCATCCTGTCCTCTGGATTTGGCCATATCAACATCACACCAGATGTTATCTCCATCCATACACTGAGGAGAAAATCTCTTAGCATACCTGATCTGGTCCTGAATATATTTCACTGTTATGTTCATACGCCCAGCAGCCATTGCATCTATAAGTGATATCTGGTCATGTGGGTAGTATTCATATATCTTCCATTTCTATGGACAAAAATAAATTCTTCAATGCGTTTGAGGAAAGAAGAGCAAGGTGGGTGGTAGGAATAATGGCATCATTTTGGGATGTGATCATTCTGTGACCTGGGGGGAATGATGAAAGGCTACATTGTGCCATACAATCATAAAGATTTGTAAACTTTGCCTCTCTTGTTCTCTTTTTGCTGAAAGAGTTCATAAAGAAAAGCAGTACGGCATGCTGTATTGTATGACCCAATGCAGCTGCAGCCCTTGCCACACACATGGTGATCTTAGCCCCTCTCTGTCCTCAAACATCTCCAGTTGCCCTCTTTCTGATCAAATTCCTTCCATGGCGGTGTCTTTTGGCCTGGTTGAAACCAGCCTCATCCACAAAGATGAATGTGCATATTTCAATACAAATACATCAGTTTTTTGTATACATGTTAACAATGCTGCAAACTAGAAAGCTGAATAAACGTTTGCTACAAAACAAAGAAAGGATATCTGCGCCTTTGTGTTGACTTTTGTGAGCTAAAAATCATCACCATAAAAAAGCAATTACCCACCGCATTTAACTTCTACAATGATAAACCAAGTACCCGAATCAACAATTTTAACTAAACTGGATTTGAGGAGTGTCTATAATCTGATTCATTTAGCAAGGAGATGAATGGAAGATGGCATTTAATACCCCTAATAGGCACTATGAATACCAGGTCATGCCATATGGATTGGCAAATGCTCCTGTTTTCTTTCAGTCATTAGTTAATGACACTTTTTATAATATTCTCTGTATAAAGGACACAAATTGCTGGCAACAAAATAATCAAACAAATGCAATATAATAAGAAAGCCGTTAGAGTTTATGTAATAAGATACAAAGACAATAACCAAGCAATAAAATCCCTTAGAGTCATTACATTCTCTCTTGGCTGAGCTAGTCTGACTCTTGGTCCTGGCAGAGATCCCAGCAAATTCTGTCAAATCTCTACAAATTTGTGAAAATGCAGCTGCTCAACTGGTGATCGGTGTTTCTCATTTTACACACACTACTCCTCTGCTTCACTCTCTTCACATCCACTTGCAGGAAGAATATAATTCAAAACTCTTGCATTGATTTCTAGATCCTCTGCATGACCCTGTTCAAAGCCTTCATCCTCTGGTCTCCCCTTATGTCCTTTCAAAACAATCTCCATTCTGCTTTGAACCTGTTTGCTCACTGTCCTTCCCCTCTCCGGACATGTTAATGCTGGACAGAGCTCCTTGGCTGTTACTTCCAAGCTGTGAAATGAGATTCCTTCGACCATTAGAACTGCTCCAAAACACGCACTTCTTGAAAATGCACCTATGTAGAAAATATCTTGGGACAGCTTCGACTTTCTACCTCTGCTTTCTTCTTGTATATTGGCAGCCATACTGACCAAGTTAGTCATGTAGCAGCTTTAATTTTGTTTCATTTCATTTGAGCTAACTGTAATACTACACTTCTCATGCTCTACTTTCAATTTTGTTCCGTGAATATTGCACTTCCTAATCACTCATGTTGAATGTATTATGATTTGCTTTGTATATCATCTTGGTTAAAGGTGGCTGCTAAGTAATGAATAATAATAATAATTAGCCATCATGCTGACCTCGGGTCCTTCCAAGATCAAGTTTTCATCTTTGGTAGTTTGCAAGTACCAGCAGGCAGCCGCATCACATGTGCTTGATGCCAGTGGATGCCAGAGTTGTCATTCTTCTTCTTCCTATCACATAATTGGCTTCTGCAATTTGCTTCATGCTCAGCAAATGTCACTGCTGTTCTTTTTCTTTCTGACATGTCAAATTCTCGATCAGTTTTTGCCAAAGACACAAACCCTGACAATTTCGTAAAGGTTTCCGCTAGCCACATTTTTTGTTTCACCAACATGTATCATGTCATAAGCTTTTGATTAAGACCAAGATCAAGGGTCTATCCCCAGTGATTTGCAAGTAATCTCATGATAGACACAACCCTTATCATTTTATTTATATAGTTTAAAAATAATAATAATAATGATACTGTATTAGTGGATTACATCCTATAAAGTTGTCTGCACTGCTTACAGTGCTTTAATAACATAGCCTATATGATTCAATCTGCTGTGGAAGCTCCTTTCTGCCATGTCAATTTCTCGATCAGTTTCCATAGGCAGTATGGCATAGGGAAGACACAAACCCTGACAACCTTACAGAGGTTGCTGCGAGCCACATTTTTTGTTTTATAAATGCTTATTATATCATAAGCTTTTGATTAAGACCAAGGTCAAGATTCTATCTCTAATGATTTGCGAGTAATCACATGACAGACAGACACAACACGTTTTATATACGAGGGGCAGTCACAATTCCCACAATAACAGAAGAGAACTGCACGGAATTTATATCCAGACAAATTAGTTCCTTCCTAGAGACAAATACACCCTAAGAGGTTTCTGCAGGAATACTTTGGAACGTGGCACCAGACAAGGATGCCCCTTATCACCACTGCTATTTGCAATCGCCATTGAACCACTGGCAGTTCACTTTCGAAATGCTTATCAGAGAATAATAATAATAATTCATTACATTTATATAGCACTTTTCTCAGTACTCAAAGCGCTATCCACACAGGGAGGAACCGGGAAGCGAACGCACAATTTTCCACAGTCTCCTTACTGCAAAGCAGCAGCACTACCACTGCACCACCTGTGAGGACAAGAAGGACTGGAACAGAAAATTTCTCTATTTGCAGATGATATGGTACTGTATATATCAGACCCACAAAATTCTGTGCCTGCAGTCTTAACAGCACTCTCAGAATTTCAAAAGATCTCTGGTCTCAGAATTAATTTGAATAAAAGTGTCTTTCCAGTGAATTCTCAAGCATATAATATTAGATTGGACACCCTCCCTTTTATCATTGCAGATTAGTTTAAATACCTCGGGGTAAACATCACAAGTAAACATAAATCTCTTTATCAACAAAATTTTGCCATCTGTATGGAAAATATTAAGCAAGACTTGCATAGATGGTCAACCATTCATCTCACTGTAGCTGGAAGAATTAACGTTGTTAAGATGAATATTCTTCCTAAGCTTCTTTTTTATTTCAAAACATATACATCAATAAATCATTTTTTAAGAAATTAGATTCAACAATAACCTAATTTATTTGTAACTCAAAACATTAATGTATCCAAAGAACGAACCTTCAAAGACCAAGGGCAGAAGGTGGCATGGCTCTACCAACTTTCAGTTTTATTACTGGGCAGCAAACATACAAGCTATAAAAACCTGGACACAAATAAATGAACATACACAGGCTTGGTGCACAATAGAAATAAAATCCTGCAGCACTTATTTATATTCCCTGCTTTGTGCCCCAATAAATGCAAGTTATTACCAATATACTAATAACTCAATTGTGCTTCACTCATTCAGAATATGGAGCCAATGTAGAAAGCATTTTAAGATGGAGAATCTTTTATCTGTGGCACCTCTGCAAGAGAACCACCTCTTTCAACCTTCGCAAACATATGCAGTTTTTAATATCTGGAAAATATTTGGGATTAAATTGCTTAGAGATCTTTATATAGGCTACATCTTTGCATCCTATGAACAATTACATTCCAAATTTAACATTCCAGCTACACATTTCTTTTACTATCTTCAAATTAGGAACTTTGTTAAACAGAACCTGCCTGATTTTCCCCATCTTGCACCCTCCTCCGTGCTGGAAAAAATATTGCTCAATTTCGAGGACTTAGACACCATCTCTGCAATACATAAAATTATTTTACAGTCCCTCCCTTTCAAAGATCCAAGAGGACACTGGGAAAAAGATCTCTTAATCAATATATCAGAAAAGGAGTGGAAAGTAGCAATGCAGAGAATTCACTCGAGCTCCACATGTGCAAAGCATACAATTATTCAACTTAGAATTATATATCGAGCACATCTGTCTCGCTTAAAACTGTCCATAATGTTTCCAGGGCAAGATCCAACCTGCGAACACTGCAATCAAGTCCCAGCTTCACTGGGTCACATGTTTTGGGCCTGCACCAAATTAACATCATTGTGGACCAAAATTTTTAAGTGCCTTTCAGACAGCCTTGGAGTCACAATCCCTCCTAACCCATTAACAGCCGTGTTTGGGGTTCTTCCAGATGGGTTTAAAGTGGAGAAAGACAAACAAACTGTGATTGCCTTCACCACACTTTTGGCACGCAGACTTATTTTGCTAAACTGGAAGAATCCTAACTCTCCTCTTTTAAGTCAGTGGGAAACCAATGTTTTATACTATTTGAAATTGGAAAAAATCAAATTCTCAGTTAGAGGATCTGTACAAAACTTTTTCAAAACCTGGCAGGATCTAATCAATAATATTTTAGAATAAGCTCTTTAAGCACCAAGGAAGCAGTTCTCTCCGCATTTCTTTTTCTTCTCCATTCATCTCTATTGCCCTGTTAAACTAATCAATTTAGGTGTGTTTACAAGCTTTAAGTTTTATTCCGTTGGTCATGCTGTCTTTCTCAGGGGTGGGGGTAGATTTGTTTTCAATTGTAGTTTTTGTAAAATTGATCTATTTGTATGGAATGATTATAATAAAATTAATAAAATATAAAAAAAAATTGTGATATAGCAGGACAGTGAAAGATCAGATTACCCACACATTGTTGCAATGCCGCTAGAGTATCAAGTATGAACTTGATGTTAGCACATTGAACCACGACATTGTGCCAAATGATTATGCACACGTCTAACTCAAACAATACTACACGCCGAAACCAATCCAGACCTGTTGTAACTGGTTTAAAGATGTGCTGCGCTCCCTTCCACAACAACGTGTGCAGAACCTGATCTCTCACTCTCCCGCTATATCACACTGACTGCCCCTAGTATACAGTATATAGATAATAATTATTATAGCAATACACTATTAGTTGATGACATCCTATAAAGTGGTCTGCAGTGCTTACAGTGCTTTAATAATATGGCCTAGATGATTCGACCAGCCGTAAAGGATCCTTCCACATCTGTGGAATTGTTGAATATGCACTGATACTACAGGCAAAAGATACAGGTGTGTGTTCTGATATGGACCATAGATGAAAATCAAGAGACAGAGTATATGAGGGTGAAGACTTGTAATAATAGAGAAATATACTTTGTGGGAAAGTGCTGGCCATGTTTTCTTCAAGGACAGGCATGGATTTCAGAGCATAATGCCAATGTCGAAACAGAGCATTACTTAAAGAAAGAAAAGACTCCCATTTGGAGAGCAGGTAATTATGTTCAGAGTAAGAAATTGTTGGTAAGGACCACACCTTATTAAGAGGGTAGATACAGATCTGACCTTGTAGTAAGAGTTTTATACAAATCCCCTAAGAGTCAATATTGTACTAAACTGTGGATGCCTTATGAGACTGCTGATTGTATTCAGTGGTTAGGAAATAAAAGGGTGCATTAGGTGTATGATCAAACAGGCAGCTTCCATTATACTGAAAAGGCAGTCAATATAGTTTTCAGTCCCGGATTCCTTCTTTTAATGTATGTTTCAGCAAATGGAAAACGAACAAGTAGGGGCTTTGCTTGGTCTGCATTAGGATCAAAGTATTTTTTTAGCAGCCTCCCGATGAATGTGAAAGTGTAATCTTAAAACCACGAGATTCCTCAAGTGTCACTCTAAATGTGTCAAAACCGTGAAGTGTTTCTTTAATGAGCAGCGGGGCAGATAGAAACATGTTGTTCAACCTCAGGTTCTCACTGTAATGGCTAAAAGCAAAATGAAAAGAAAGCAATCGCAGAGTTTTGTAAACACCTCAAAAGCAAGCCAAGTTGTATGAAAGGGCTTCACTAACTTATTTATTGTTAGAGAATCAAAATAGTTAAACTCCAGTATTACTTTGTTGGCTGCTTAATATGGGCTGATAAAAGTAAAACATTGTAATGGTGTACTGTGTATAGTATTTCTGTTGTTATTATTATTACATTCTCAGGCCTGTTGATTCCAATTTAAGCTTGTGGGGATTATTGCTGTTATTATTAAATTTTAATAATAGGCAACTTTATCGTACTTTGGCATTCCAAGTCCTAGGCCGAAATCCCATCCCAGTTTTTGCTGTTATGGAATATGCATGGTCTCTCCGAATCTGGCAGCCTTTTCTCTCTTTTTCCTCTCATATCCCAAAAACAAACAGCAGGTGCAAGGATAACCTCACGTTGGCCCAATATGTGTGAGTATGAATGTGTGAATAATTGTGCCCTGCAAAGAACTGGCATTGATTGCGTCCTGCCTTCCATCTTGTGCTCCTAGGATAGGCTCAGTCTGCCAGTGAACCTGATTGAATAATTACGCTCAGAAGACGAATAGATTTTCGATTAATCAGTGGTGGTGCAATCAGGGCCGGTGCCATCATTAATGCGAATTAGGCATTTGCCTATAGCGTAGATCATAAGGGGTGGAGGAGCCAGTCTCACGATTTAGCTACCAGATTCTCGAAATGGGCCTAGGGCGCAAAATAACCTAGCATTGGCACTGGGTGCAATGATTAACACTTCCAGATTTCTAGGTTTCAGTTTCTGGTGCTGGGAGGATATGTTCAAGTTGCTTTTGATCCTGAAGTGAATAATTAGTTTCAGAAGATGGGTTGTTCATAAGCTATGGTACAGTCATTAATGCAGTTATCTCACTCCAGCTCCAGAGTCCTATGTTCCCATTCTACCCCAGGAACTGTCTGTGTTGAGTTTGCTCATTCTCTCCGTGTGCATGTGGGTCTACTCCAGGTTTTATCAGTGGTCATTAGACAGATTGCTGACTTTAAAATGATTTGTTGTGTCTAGAGCCAGGTGTGGAGGGATACCTTCTAAGGGGTGAGAGATGTATAGCCAATGGTGACCTCAAAGGTTCACCCTGTAGTTCCAAATCTTGGAGTTTCAGCTCCTGATGATGGGACTTTAACAGGCTTGGTTACTGTTTTCTCTAAATTCTTTATTCAACATCCCTAACCCTTCTTAACCCTTTAATGAAGCCCATGAGTTGACATCACCCCACCTGAACATCTAAGACCCAGTGATGTGCGGTGATGTTCATGGCTGGTGAGGCACTGAATCCTTCAGAGTCAGAGTTACAAATATATGAACCCAAATGAGTAGATGATTCACTATACAATTGGCAGCATGGACATTGACTACTGGTTATGTTTCATATCTCATCAGCTTTCTTTACACACACATAGGTAAGGTACATATTTGACTAAGAAAGAACGTTACATTTATAACAGCGAGAGTCAAAGAGTGGAGAGAGCGCATTTGCTCCGCACCCTCTATGTGTTCTAAATTTGTCATTGCAATTTCACAATTCATACTCATTCAATACAAATGAAAATATAGAGTGCTGAACAAAAAAAAAATTGGATTTCAATTTTGACCTTAATTGAAATATTTAGTTTTTTGTAAAAGCTTTTAATTCTGATGCGTTAATCAACTTTAATACAGACTGTTCAACGAAAGGATAAGAAGAAACACAAAAGTATATTTTATTTAAGGTCGAAATTTAGTTTTTAAATATTGGATTTTTTTGTCTAGTCTGATCCCATTTTGTATAAAATTGAAAACCGTTTATTGTCTTACTTTTATTTGTAAATGAAGTCCATGCGCCTATCCTACTTTATGAAAATCTCCGTCACTTTCTTGTATCAGTCTTCCTTATTTTCCTTTAGTTTTAAAAGTCATAATCTTCAATTTTGGCAATCAGTCGGAACAAAAAATAAAAATAAATGGACCGCTGCAGTGCACTTGACTTTCTGATATCACTTACTTATTGGCACCTCTGCGTAGAAGAACAGTAGCAACAAGCACCTGTTGGGCTCACATACGACCCCTTCAGTGCGGCACGGTACTGTCTGCCTCACCTTGTGCCTTTTCCCTGTGGTTTTATGTCTAGCAAGACTAAATATGTTACACATCTTCATTAAAGATATTAGGCAGATTGTGGAAAGTCAGGGTGTATAATAAACGTATCTGCAAACATTATATTGGAGAGACAGCAACAGGCATGCAACAATTGCCTGGGTCAACCCCATGTGTGAAGGAGAGCGCAGTCCGAGGTGAGGTGAGGCTCGTCTCCTCATTCCTCACGTTTCTGTATGTCAATAGCAAATGCATCAATTCAGGGATTTTGAATATAAAAATGATCAAAATTATTAGAATCATACAGAAAACAAATTTATAGTACAGACAAGTGGACATATTTATTTTTATGTTATCATTATTAATTTTTTTACTTTTCATGAAGACAGCCTCATCTGCCGTTCCTGCTAAGACTGGAGAAAGGTAAGGATCTAGGTCAAATTAAAAGAGTTAAGCATATTTATTAAAGCACAGAAATACAACGTAAAGATGAGGGATTGAATGCTAAATATACGTAAATACAAATAAAAAAAATAATATTCTTACAAAAGTTTGGTAGTAATGACACAGATTCAAATTTTCCTCTCTATCTTCAAGATGATCTGTATATCATTTTAAATTTCATTCTATTTATATCAGAAATTCTTGGTTCAAATTGCTCTAATCCTATTACTTCTTACTTAACTTTTTGTCCCACTCTGATCTTTTCCCCCGAGATGGTGTAAAACTTGAAATAAACAGTTTCTTTTTACGATATCTAACATCCCACAACACATATAATTAAAATATATGTTTCTTTTGCGTAGTTAATATTTACTTATTTCTAGAGTAGGTTAGATTAGATAAACTTTATTAATCCCAAAAGGAAATTAAGCTGCATACAGCAGCAGAAACATAAAAAACAAGGATACAGACTCACAGGACAGACAATACAGCCAATCAATCAATCAATAAATAAATACATAAAAATAAATAAATGCATATTGTGAAGAAATTACAAAATGATCTTAACAAGTATATCTGGGGAAGGCATTATATTGTTTGGTAGCCATGGACAGAAAAGACCCCTAGAGGCACTTCTTAGCACACCATGTTGGAATGAGCCTGTGACTAAAAGTCCTGCAAGACAGTGCCTCCTGGATGGGATGGAGTACATGTATACTAAGCATCACACTTACTATTACCTAAAAACCACTGCAATGACTTAAAACCAATTAATTATTTCAAAGCATAATACTTGAGCAATAAAACAGTTTAATTTTTATCTACATACCTTCACAGGAAGCTGAAAAACTGCAAATCTTATCAAGAAAATAGAAAAATCGCTTAGCTTAGATCTTAATAAAGGAACTACAGAAAACCTCACAGTTGAGCTTTCGAAGCAAAGTTTGACAGAGAAACTGCTGTTCTCATTCTTGTGCTCAGTTCATTACTTAATTTTCAAGTTTTCCAAATCGACAGACACATTATCACAAGCTAATATCATGAGTTGTGTAACTCAGTTTCTCCAGTCCATTTCCAGCCCGATTCTGTCCTAGGCTGAGCTTTTGCTAGAGCACCAGGATAGTCTGTTTTATTGACAGTTGTGAGTTGAATGTGTATGCCTGTGTGATTGTGGGACCAGCCTCCATAAAATAAAGAATTGAATTTTTTAATAATTCTAATCATAAAAATATGCCAGGAATTAAATCCTGTGTATGAATTTAGACAAAATAATGCACATTGTATAATTAAAGCTACATACATGTGACATATACTATATATAAATATATATTGTCACACACGTGTGATTGTGAGGCAGCTAAAGGGCCTGAATAATATTAGTACCATACCAGACAAGGGGGTGGCGAGCTGCACTGACTTTCTCTCTCAATCCTCTGCAGACCATCCATGGGAAATCCCGCTTGCCTTCCAGCACCTATGATGATGTCACTTACAGTACTAGCGCCTATGATGACATCACTTCTGGTACCGGTGCCATTGGTGACAACACTTCCGGTCGCGATGACGTCACTTCCTGTCTCGGCCTTTAAAGCCGCTATATTTCTCATCCTAAGCCAGTTCTGTTTTGGATGTAAACATGTCAAGTTCTCAATACGAATTACCCATTTGCTGCCAGGGCACAATACATGGGTGGCTGCCCCAAACATTTTTGATCTTCTTTTTCTTGTGACAATATATTATTATAAATCAATGCAGAATTAAAATGTTGCAAAAGAATTTGTAGTGTTTGCCTCTATTTAATGGTCTATCAGCCTAAAATCTTAGGGAATTCTAGCTGATACAGATTTTACCCAGTGTCATGGCCACATACTGTCCTGTAAGTCCTTGGGTGTCTTCACTCCATTGACATTCCATGCTTTTCTGAATCCTCTAACAGACTCTGCTGTTCAGCAATGCAAATGTTAAAATGAATCCCTCAAATCAGGACCCAGCAATGCTTTGCCAAAACCCCAGTGTTCTACTTTGTGTTCTACTCTGTGAATCCTCTAGTAACGTCCCATGAATGAGACAATGAAGAGTTGGGGGGGTTTGATATTGAAGACAACTGTAGTATGGAGGAAGTCCTTCATATTGAAAAGAGGTGGTAGGGCTGATTTATATGTCTGCATTGAGTCTATGCAGTAGCTACACTGTAGCTCACGTAGCCTGACATGTACCTCCTGAAAAATATGATTAGGCATCGCACTGATGCGGACCCTATGCACTCCCCTACGATTCTGATTGGCCAGTTTAGTAACTACATTCTTCCTGAAATGTGTTTCCATTTATCTTTTATAGCTGTGTAAACCTGTGCTGTTAAAAGCCCAGGCTCCTAGAAACTATTGAAATCGTCAGAAAAAAATTGAAATGCAGAGTCATTGTTTCAATTTGCGGAAGTGCTCGCGCCCCCCCTTGTCTATCAGCGGTAAGCGAGTTTCTCTCTCGTTTGTCTTTCCTCTGACTTTGGCGACAGAGTTGCTTTCTTTCAGCTTCATGCTGTAGTCTCGTAATTCTTTCTTCTTCCGACTTGTGAACTAGGGGCCGCCTTGCCGGCTTTTTGAGCATCATGTTGTAGCCTTGTACTTCCGGGCTGGACAGACACCCACACACACTTCTACACGTAGACATTTATATATAAGACTATTCTGAAGTGAACGTGTAATAAATCGAAAAAAAACTTGTTAAAGAAGTTAAAAAATATACACATTTATATGATGCCTTATCACAACAGTACAAAGGCAATCAGATGGTGGTCAATTCATGCCACACAATATCGGCTAATATTGGTTTAGCATCAAAGGAGCACAGAAAACTCCTCCTCCCTGTGCCTCATTATGTTCATCAGTCTAACATACAATTATCTCCGGTGATGCAATTTTTTCCATCTTTGTAGTTCAAGGCATATCATTTACTGTTCACAGTTTATTAATTGAAGTGTCAGTCGTTTGGTTTTGGTCGCCTTGATTTCTTGCCTATAGAATGTAAACAGGAAATGGATCGTTTGCTTTTCTTGCACTGCGGTGGGCTGGCATCCTGCCTGGGATTTGTTCCTGCCTTTCGCCCTGTGTTGGCTGGGATTGGCTCCAGCAGACCCTCGTGATCCTGTGTTAGGATATAGCAGGTTGGATAATGGATGGATCATTTGCTTTTCTTGCATGCTGCAGACACTGCCAACTAGTGTTTAGGCATGTGCCTGCAGCACGACACAATGCAGAAGTATAAACTGCTTTCGACCTCGTAGTTTATTAAACAAAGTGCCAATTGATAAGTTTTGTTATCCTTGATTTCTTGCCTAGAGAATGTAAACAGGAAATGGTTCATTCACTTTTCTTGCATGCTACAAACACCGCCATCTAGTGTTTAGGCATGTGCCTGCAACACGACACAATGCAGAAGTATAAACTGCTTTTGACCTCGTAGTTTATTAAACAAAGTGCCAATTGATAAGTTTTGGTTGCCTTGATTTCTTGCCTAGAGAATGTAAACAGGAAATGATCCATTCACTTTTCTTGCATGCTACAAACACCGCCATCTAGTGTTCAGGTATGTGCCTGCAGCACAGTATGACGTAGATTAGAAGTATAAACTGCTTTCAACCTCATAACCTACTGCCTAGATTTGACACAGAAGTGTAAAATCAACCTGCAGTGATAGAGGGCCAGTTCTGGACAATATGGTGGATGTGGCACTGCTTAGAATCCCCAGTTTGTACACACACAACTGCTGCACAGCTTCTTAGCATGGCGACAGTCTTATGATGGTAGCTCTCTCCCAGATCTTTATGTCCCTACAACAATGCTCTTAACAAAATTTCTACTTCTGATTAGCCAATTTAGAGTGTTTCTTATTACAATTGAGAACACTTCACAAACCATCTTCAGAATAAATGGTACCCCGTGCCATCTTCTTTTGTCATCTTTTCCAGATATTGTCTGCAATGTATGTAATTGGCAGCAAATCAAAATGCCCGGGTAAAATGCAGCTTCACACATGGTGACAAAAATATGTCCCAAAAATTCATAGTAATTGTTACTGCTGAAGTCTGAAGCAATTTATTTCTTTTTGCTACATTATTGATGTACTTACCACAGACTTTATAATAATAATAATGATTCAGCTAAAAAATGTATAAATCTGCTGGAGCCAGCTTTGAGAAATTTCACTTTGGTGTTTCTGTGACAGGCAGTGCTTTGTATGACTTGCAAAATTTGCTTTCCGCAGTGAAACATAATTGATGAGCACAGTAAGAGAACCTGCTTAAATTATAATATCCATCTATTTTCACACTCGTATAATCAAACCTCAGGGATGCACAAGCAGAATGCTTCCCTAGCAACATTGGAAACAAAGAAGAAGCAGCCTATTGTTTGATGTAAGGAACAGCCGTACAAGAACAGAATATTTTCTAAAGGTAAAATCACCTAGATTGAGATAGAAGGGCATTTTATATTCCCTTTTCCAATTTATCATCAGCTTGTAAATAAGAGCTTGACAGAATGAAGCAATTGGACAATATGGTATGTTAGCAATATTTCATAATTTGACATGGAGGAGGAGTGAAGGAGACTCTATAGTGGAAAGGCTTAAGTTGAAGGTATGGATTGCAAATGATAACATCTTGAAAGTGATTGATATCTGGCCTATTATTAATATAATTGTCAGGAATTAATGATTATAGACTTTTATTAATGCACAAAATGAGTCAAAGATTGTGTACCAGTTTAAAGGAACCCACCCACCTCCTGTCACAAGGAAAAGTAGACAGGAGAAGGGCAGCCACACTGTTATTGAGATCATTCATTTAAGTGAGCTCTCATTAAAGGTTCAGCTGACTATCATATTCCTTATAACTTTCTTGAGATGTTTTCCAACTGGCTTTCCCTGCAAGTTTGGTAACCTGTTGTAACTTTTTAAATTTTGATTTATCAGACCACTAAACCAGGCAATGAAGCTGAAAGTGATGAAAGACTGGATAACACTGTGATAAAAGGACAGCATGAGGTCTTTGTCCAGTTTAAATGGTCTGAGTTTATGGAGGAGACATAAACACAGATTGCATTTAATATAGATATTTTTGTGTTAATATTCAGGTCAGTCAGGTCAGGCCAGGTTGGGGAGCATGCCGCCCCCACCACACGACAAAACAGCTCAGGATCCTGGTTGGCAATCCCCCAGGCAAACATGCAGTCCAGTCCCACCCTCCGGAAATGACCCTGTATCTACCGCAGCCAGATGTTACGCGGGGTCCCCTTGGCCTGGTACCAGCCTCTCGGGTGCTCAACAATGAGGATCCTGCAAGCTGGATCAGGAATTGCGACACATGGCCATAGTGTCGTAACTGACGCTGCCTCACAATGCAGGTAATGTGCCTCATTCAGGACTCCACGAGCAACCTCTCATCTGACACAAACTCAAACCAACGGTACCCAAGGATTCTTCAAAGAGACACAGTACTGAAGGAGTCCAGTCTTCATCTCAGTTCACTGGATAGTGTCCATGTCTTACACCCATATGTGTAATATATATAATACTAGCAAAATACCCGCGCTTCGCAGCGGCGAAGTACTGCATTAAAATTTTTATTAAGAAGAAAATTTTACCTTTTTAAACTATGCCAATATGCAAATATGCCAATAATTATTTGTTAAGGATCTCTTTGTATACCATGTTGTCAGTTCGGCCCCCCGGTTGTAACATGACCAAGCTGTGCGCTGAGCTTACTCTTGAGCATGCAACTTACAGTTGGCCATGTGAACAGTAATCTTGTCTCAAATCTCACATCTTGGATTGCTGCTGTCATAATCAGTTTGAGGTTCATGGTTTGTTTCAATTACAACAGTATTTGCAGGACTTGTGTTGAAGTGACATTCGGCATCTGTCAAA
This sequence comes from Polypterus bichir lapradei, assembly GCA_026402145.1. Lineage (NCBI taxonomy): Eukaryota > Metazoa > Chordata > Cladistia > Polypteriformes > Polypteridae > Polypterus > Polypterus bichir. The sequence goes on along the minus strand of JANRMT010062850.1, from coordinate 9,559,681 downwards.
CGTTGTAAGCTTACAACCGGTTTCATTGATAACTTCACATCCAGCTTTTGAGAGTTTAAACATTCATAAACATCAAAGTGTCCACTACTGAAATCGTCACCTGTGAATGTAAGATGTTTAAGAGGCATTGGCGGTTGTCGAAAGGTGTACAGTAATCCCTCCTTGATCGCGGGGGTTGCGTTCCAGACCCCCCCACGATAGGTGAAAATCCGCGAAGTAGAAACCATATGTTTGTATGGTTATTTTTATATATTTTAAGCCCTTATAAACTCTCCCGCACTGTTTATAAATATTCCCCGCAGAGTTATACAGCATAATCCCTTTGTATTCTCTTAGATATTAGGTAAGATTCATTGAAATTATGTATATAAACACACTGTTTATATACAGTAAAACCTAAATATTATTTTAAAGATATTGAGTGTCTCCGATATCACATATGTTACAGACATTACGATAGACAGGTCACCAGCAATAAATACGTACAATGCAAGAAAAATAGTATACAGTAAATGTGTGTACAGTGACACTAAACATACGTACATGTACTAAGCACTGTAAGAAGAAAATTAATTATGGTTACTCACCAACAATGACATGATGACTTGTCCGATAACAATGAGTTTAATTTTACTACACAACAAAGGAGAGCGTTACAGCCCTTGTAAAGGAGTCACTTCAGGCGATTGTGTAGCACTGCCGTTGTTCTTCTTCTGGCAGTCTTCAATCCAAATCCCTAAAGCAGATTCCATCCAGACTACTGCCTTATTACATCCACTTACAACTCGTTTTGCACCCTGGTTAAAAGGACATTGCGGGCGTAGATCTTATATTCCTTTCCTACTTTTTAAATAAAAAGAATCGTAGCCTTCAACAAATCCAAAATGTTTACCTTTTCGGCAATCGTTAACATCTTCTTCTTGCGCTTGGGCACGGCCCCTGAAGCAGTAGCAGATTTTTTTGGAGCCATAATGAAGGGTTTGACTATGCACAAAGATAAACACTAAAGAGCACAACTCTTTACACAGCGAAACACGTTGATGCTGAATGAGCGAGACGAGACTTCCTGGTTAACACTGCATTCAGCATGCAGGAGCTCAACTGCGTGCTCTGATTGGTTAGCTTCTCAGCCATCCGCCAATAGCGTCCCTTGTATGAAATCAACTGGGCAAACCAACTGAGGAAGCATATACAGGAAGTAAAAAGACACATTGTCCGCAGAACCCGCGAAGCAGCGAAAAATCCGCGTTATATATTTAGTTATGCTTTCATATAAAATCCGCGATAGAGTGAAGCCGCGAAAGTCGAAGCGCGATATAGTGAGGGATTACTGTAAAATATTTGGCCATTTCGGTACACTTGAAAGCACCAACCGAACAATTCAGCGGCAGACATCAACTCACATGCAGAACCATAGGTGAAGGGCTTAAGCATTTCACTCTTCTAGTGCTCCTGTGTAGTATAATTATCTCCTGTACCGTCATCAGTCCACACCTTCAACCTGTCCCAGTCATTCAGTACATAAGACACAATGTTCTTCCGGATATCAAGAGTGAGCCTGATATGGCCGTGCAATATGTAACACAGAGAATGGAAAAGGTAGTGCCATCTCCGGGCATGGAAACCACTCGGTAAGTGACAGTTCTTTGATCGATGGTGATTACCTCGATAGACATGGTAATGGGGGTTGGAATGATGAAGGAAATGGGTACCTGAGTAACGTAAAGTAAGTGTAAAATACCTATACAATAACTATAATTGTAATAAACAAACAATAAAACAGCGGAGAAGCCGTGGATTAAACAAAAAGGCTGTAGTTATCAGCAGGGAGACGTGAATCCCGTGGTGAATGAAGGAAGGGAATGTAGAGACCGGAGCGACGGACGGCCTTATATAGGCAGGCAGCCAACAACGTGGGAGGCGTTGGGATGGGGGACCCAACGCCGCCTCACATGGTGACCAAGCTGCAGGCTATGGACGTATATATGTACGTAAGTAGGATTCAGTTAGCGTTGGGAACCCGTGTACCAAATTTCTTGAAGATGGGCCCATAAGTAACAAAGACTGTTGAAAAGTTCAATATGGCGGCCGACAGTGGCATCATACCACCGAAATAAGTACGTACATTGGTTTCGGTTAGTGCAGGGAAGCCGCCTACCAAATTTCGAGAAGATAGGGCCATAAATAAGAAAGTTCAACATGGCGGACGTTGTTGACCGTTACGCGTAGAATTTCGAAATGAAACCTGCTTAACTTTTGTAAGTAAGCTGTAAGGAATGAGCCTGCCAAATTTCAGCCTTCTACCTATACGGGAAGTTGGAGAATTAGTGATGTTGGAAAATTCAATATGGTGGCTGACAGTGGCGTCATACCACCGAAATAAGTACGTACATTGGTTTTGGTTAGCTCAGGGAAGCCACCTACCAAATTTCGTGATGGGGCCGTAAATAAGAAAGTTCATCATGGCGGACGTTGTTGACCGTTATGACCGTTATGCGTAGAATTTCGAAATGAAACCTGCTTAACTTTTGTAAGTAAGCTGTAAGGAATGGGCCTGCCAAATTTCAGCCTTCTACCTACACAGGAAGTTTGAGAATTAGTGACGTTGGAAAGTTCAATATGGCAGCTGACAGTGGCGTCATACCACCGAAATAAGTATGTACATTGGTTTCGGTTAGCGCAGGGAAGCTGCCTACCAAATTTCGTGAAGATGGGGCCATGAATAAGAAAGTTCAATATGGCGGACGTTGTTGATCGTTACGCATAGAATTTCAAAATGAAACCTGCTTAACTTTTGTAAGTAAGCTGTAAGGAATGGGCCTACCAAATTTCAGCCTTCTACCTACACGGGAAGTTGGAGAATTAGTGACGTTTGGAAAATTCAATATGGCGGCCGACAGTGGCATCATACCATCGAAATAAGTACGTACATCGGTTTCGGTTAGCGCAGGAAAGTCACCTACCGATTTTCGTGAAGATGGGGTCAGCCTTCTGCCTACACGGGAAGTTTGAAAATTGGTGACGTTGGAAAGTTCAATATGGCGGCCGACAGTGGCGTCATACCATCGAAATAAGTACATACATCGGTTTCGGTTAGCGTAGGGATGCCGCCTACCAAATTTCGTGAAGATGGAGCCATAAATAAGAAAGTTCAACATGGCGGACGTTGTTGACCATTATCGACCGTTATGACCGTTACGTGTAGAATTTCGAAATGAAACCTGCTTATCTTTTGTAAGTAAGCTGTAAGGAATGAGCCTGCCAAATTTCAGCTTTCTACCTACATGGGAAGTTGGAGAATTAGTGATGAGTCAGTCAGTCAGTCAGTCAGTGAGGGCTTTGCCTTTTATTATTATAGATACAGTGATCCCTCGCAATATCGTGCTAGACTTTCGCGGCTTCACTCCATCGTGGATTTTAAATGTAAGCATATCTAAATATATATCACGGATTTTTCGCTGGTTCGCAGATTTCTGCGAACAATGGGTCTTTTAATTTATGGTACATGCTTCCTCAGTTTGTTTGCCCAGTTGATTTCATACAAGGGACGCTATTGGCGGATGGCTGAGAAGCTACCCAATCAGACCACGTATTACGTATTTAATAAAACTCCTCAATGATATATGATATGCTTCCCGCGCGGTGCTTGATTGTTTGCTTTTCTCTGTCTCTCTCACTCTCTCTCACTCTCTCTGCCTGATGGAGGGGGTGTGAGCAGAGGGGCTGTTTGCACAGAAGCTGTTTGCCTAGAGGATACGGACGTTCCTCTAAAAAATGCCGCTTTATCGCGGTGCTTCGGCATACTTAAAAGCCCAAAAGCACGTATTGATTTTTTGATTGTTTGCTTTTCTTTCACACTCTCTCTCTCTCTCTCTGACATTCTCTGCTCCTGACGCGCATTCTTTGAAGAGGAAGATATGTTTGCATTCTTTTAATTGTGAGAAAGAACTGTCATCTCTGTCTTGTCATGGAGCACAGTTTAAACTTTTGACTAAAAGGTGTTATTTCATGTCTAGATTGCTCTAATAATGTTAACAGTGTGGGAGAGTTTATAAGGGCTTAAAATATATAAAAATAACCATACAAACATATGGTTTCTACTTCGCGGATTTTCATCTATTGCGGGGGGTTCTGGAACGCAACCCCTGCGATCGAGGAGGGATTACTGTATATAGTATTCAAATTTACATCATTATCTAGGTGAGTTTTTGAGTAATTATATTCAGTCCCTATTTCTACCTCCTTCCCAGAAATATGAGTGTTCATTCTGCCTCTGAAATTCAAAGATCGCTTCTTTAGTCTTTTTGACATTGAGTAAGATTTGTTCTTATGGCACCAATTTACTAAACTGTCTACTTGGTTGAATTAATGTCTTTCATCCTCCCCAAGTATGCGTCCCAATACCATAGCATCATCAGCATATTTGATAACTGACCTGTCGCAGATTACTACTATGGAGTGTAAATAGTAAAGGAGACAGATCACAGCCCCTGGATTTGAATGAGTGATCTTTGAAAAAGTGTTGCATACTTTAACTGTCAGTCAGTCATTTTCCAACCCGCTATATCCTATAACACACGGTCACGGGAGTCTGCTGGAGCTAATCCCAGCCAACACAGGGCGCAAGGCAGGAACAAATCCTGGGCACGGCACCAGCCCACTGCAGATACTTTAACTGTTTATGAGCAATTTAAAACAGTCCTGAATCCATAATGAAATATATGGGTTAACATCCATACTGTTTCATTTCACAGTTAGTATGTGAGACTGGATGGTATTGAATTTTGAAGGAAAATCCCGAAACAGTGCTCAGACATAAGAACCAGGCTTATCAAGGAAAGAGTACTCATAATTATGATGTAAGATAACCAGCAGAGCATCTTCTACGGTTCTGTTGGTACAGCGTGCAAACTGATGATTATCTTGAAAAGACTTTGAAAAATGAGCGAAATGAGAGAGTCAAAGCATTTCACTGGAATGAAAGTGAGTGCCATTGGCCTACAGGCATTCAAACTGCTTGACCCGGAAACCTTGGGATCTGGGCTAATGATCAACTGTTTCCACAGCTCTAAAACGATACCACAGCTCAAGAACTATTTAAAAAAGCAAATAGAAAACTGGAGAGAGCTGCTTTGAAACTGGACTTCAGAAGCCATCCTGACATGCCATCTAGCCTCATAGCCCTGTTGGTTCTGACCTGATGCAGAGATTTCTCCACTTCAGTTATGCTGACCTCCATCCCAGCATTATTGCTGGTATCAAACTATTCCCCTTACTTGTGCATTATGGATACTGACATCATTTATTTCAAATCTTATAAAAACGTTGTATAGCTTATCAGGTAAGAGCTTGTGATTTTAGAATCATTTGCATATAATGTGCAGAGCACCTATTGTGATAGCCCAGTCTGTCTGTCTGTTCGCATTAAACAACTTGGCCCCCCGTGGATCAATTTTGTTGAAATCCGACACATTTATTCTGCAACGAAATGTGTTGAGAAATTTTATTGGGATATTTTGTATAGTTGTACAGTTTTAAAATTTCAAAATCTCCCATTGAAAAGCATTGGCAAATTTGCAAGCTTGTTTATTTAATAACAGAGAAACATTCCATGTGACTTCAATTGTGAATTAGTTTACTGTTCCAAATTTACTTTGACATCAGTTACACCAACTTGTATATTTTGTAAATTTTCCTCTTTTTAACCTCCAAATGTCGCAGGGTAGGAAGTCACTTTCACTGGTTGCTTGCATGCACGTGGGATGGCAATCCTCCATCGACAAGTCGAGAGAGGTGAGCGCGGAGACACATCTGCAAGTTGCTTCTGCTTAATAAAGTCTTGACAGTGGCTTGAGCATAAACAGAAATCGAAGCACCTCATTGCTCCAGATGATTTAAGTTGAAAAAGGTATATGAAATGATTTTCTGAACTGCAAAAGTATAAAATGCAAGTACGGAAAATGAAAGGTTATGTAGATATGAATGAAGTACTTGGTGGCGTGTAAGCCGTTGTGCACAGTGCAAATAAACATTTACTTAGTATTTACCTTACACTAAACCAACCTCACAGCTCCATAATCTACAGTTTATAATGGTTCTCTATTTCACTAACACTGTAATTTACTGGGTGACCAGATGTCCAAATTTCAGGCTATGTGTCCTGATAAATAATTGAATAATATCAAAATGTCCCAGTTTTAACAGGCTGCTCTTCTAATAAGACATTGCTCTGCTGACACAAATATCCTCAAAACATATTTATAGTATATTTACAAATTCCATGGGACAAAAAACCCTGTTATCACCCTCCATGAATAATAATGTGGTCAAAACCTGATCATCCTTGTCCATACAGCTTGGTCATGCACCTCGTCGCCAGTCAGGCCCATTTCTCTCATGTCTTCTTTTACATATTCCATCCACCCCTGCTTTGACCTTCCTCATTTTCTCTTCCTATGTACTTCCATTGCCATCACTCTGTTGCCCACATATTCTTTGTGTCTCTTCATCACATGTCCATACCACTTCAGTCTACTTTCCTGTGCTTTCTTAGATGTCTCTCCCACTTTTTTTGTATTTCTTATTGTTTAATTTCTTATTCTGTCCTTTTCTGTAACTCCACACATCCATCTCCACATTCTCAGTTCTACCACATAACTTCTTCACCTGTGCTTGCTTTACTGCTCATGTCTCAGCTCCATATATGATGCCTGATCTTACCAGTGTCTTAAATTTCTTACCTTTAACCTTTGGCTTAATTCTTCTATCACACAATACTTATTTCCATTGTTCCATCCAGGATATCTCTGCATCTAATTCTCCATCTTGGGCTTCCACAGATCCTAGAAATTTAAAGTATCCACTCTTTTCAGTGGCTCTCCATGCAGGTTAACCTCTGAATTCTGATCATCATTAAACTTCATACATTCTGTCTTCTTCTTATTTATCTCCAATACTTCATCTTCCAAAGCCCTTCTCCATTCTTCTAGCTTTATCTCCACTCTCTCTTTTCTGGTGCTACACAACACAATATCATCAGCAAAAAGCCTGCATCTGGCGGATTGTTCTTTAATCCCATGAGTTCACACATCTATAACCAGCTTAAAGAGGTAAGGGCTTCAAGAAGATTCCTAGTGCAAAACCCCAACCCTGCTTTTAATCAGAGTCCTCGTTTTCACATGCATATCCTGGACAATCCTTACACATTTCTCTGGTCCTCCTTTCACACTTCTGCACCTCCAGATCTCTTGAAGTGGCACTCTACCATAAGCCTTCTCCAAATAATTTATTTACTTAGCAGACACTTTTATCAGCAGCAACTTAACAAAAGAGATCAACACAACTGAGTGACATCAGTCTGGGGCCTGTTTGGGAACAAGTGTTACAAGACAAGGAGACAAAAATGATAAACTGCATGTGAAGAGCTAAAAACAAAAGATAAGGTAGTTCAATCCCCAGATTTGCAAAACCTAATAGCTCATTCCACTAAGACAGAGCCATATGCAAACCTTCTGGTTTTCTAGATGCTTCTCTATGAGCTATCTCAATGCAAAGAGACTGTATCCAGAAGGGGGCGCTTATTCTCCACAGGGATTTTTTTTTTTGATACAGAACTGACTATACCCAATAACCATCCCTTTTGTATTCATGGTGGAAAATGATTACAAGAAAGAGAAAAAGGTATATATATATATATATATATATATATATATATATATATACACATATACTGTGACAGTTTAGGGCTTTGTTGTCCCCTTGAACCCTAAGACTATATGTTAGACACCAGGTAAAAGTCCAATAATAATATTTATTATTATAAATAAGTGCACAAAGCACCTCCACCACCCCTATACTTCAATAAACACTCAATAATACAATAATCAATAATCCTCCACTCTCCCAGACGCGTTGCCACCCTTCCACCCAGCTCAGCTCAACGTCTGAGGATTTCCCACAGTCCTTTATAGTCCTTGACCTGGAAGTGCTTCTGAACCCTCAGTCCATGTGACTTCTTAGCACCTCTGGGTCAGATCAAAAACTCTTCTTTTTCATCCCGGAAGCACATCATTCCTTCTGTCCATGTGACTGGGACATACTTCCGGAGTGTAGGGAAAATAGATGTCCTTGTGCCTCCCTACAGTGACTCCTGGCGGTCCCCATGGTAGCCAGCAGGGCTGTGCATAAAAACTTTGTTGTCCATAATTCCCTGCTGGCATTCGGGGCACCTCCATGCCGTAAGGAGGGCTCCATCTTGCGGCCTGGGGGTATTGGCCGGGATGAATGACCGGCCATATCTCACAGTACTCCCCCCCCCCCAGCGAAGAATCATGATTCGGAGTGGCCAACCCCACGAGGGATGTCTTCCTCCAGGAGGAGTTGTTGGTCGGGCCCTTGCGAGGTCTTGAATATCCCTGGGAGAATCTAGGGGGAACATTATATGAAAATGTGTGGCCCAGCTGGCAGCACTCGTAACACAGCCGCCGTTCTCCTACTGGTCTCCCTCTGCGAGACTGGAAACAGTCAGGAAACTTCCGCTCTGCCCCTTTGTCCACTGAGGAGGGTTCCACAGCCGCATTTGAGCTCTCAGTTCTCTGCTCTACTTTGTCAGGAGACCCCTGTTTTATTTTTGGGATCTCCATTTTACTCTGGGACTTGTCCACAGTTTGGGTCTCTCTATGAGAACTAGAGAGCCCTTTTACTGTCTGCATCTCCTTCGATTTATAATTGACCTGCGGTGGCGTCTTCAGCACCACGTCGCTCCGAGAGACAGCACTTTTCAGCTGCTCCGGTTTGATCGGTGCTTCCTCCGTCCCTTCTGTCATCACTCCATACTCTTGTGTAGGGCTTGCAGTGACTTGGCACCCGCTACTAATTAATCGCGGACCCGGTTCACACTGCGTCCCTCTATGATTTACGGTACGGGTCTCACTTACCTGTACCACCGCATTAATTAATACAGGCGGCTCCTGAGAAGATCGCCGCAAGTAATCATCGACCTTCTTTATAGAAGCTTCAGCCGCTGCTCCCAAGTCCACGACGATCTTCTGGATTGTCTGCACAACCTGTAAGAAACTGTGCACAGGCTGAAGCAATTTCTCCAGCCCGTGCATGTCCAAAAAGTTATTCAATTCAGTCGGAGGTATGCTCAGGAGAACACTAGCCTTGCCCTCCGGCTGGGAGCCAATGAGCACGTCCGCTCTTAGCACGTGCTCTGACGGGTTCCGCAAGGGAGCCTGGGATTTGGAGTTCTTTTCGGAGTTTTGTTTGGCAGAGGTCCAGGGTGCCGCTACTGGCCGACTGCGATCCGCCTTTTCTAATTTAACGGCGGACCGTTCAGTCATATCCCATTCCTCTATACCTTTATTTTTGGATAGGGCTGCTTCGCTTGCCTCCCCCTTCTCCTTCGGGGAGCTCGGTTCCGTCGCAGAAACAATGACCTCACCTACGGACCGACACTGACCTTCTCCTTCCCATAATCCTTCAGGAGAGATCACGTGTCCCGTCTTGGTGAATGTAAGGGACCCCTCCTGGTCAGGTGATATCTTGTATTCCTTTTGGTTTACCCAACCTGCCCCAGGATAGTCCACATGACTATTCTCATCGAATAGGATTCTCAATTTCAGACTCCTAGATCGGCTAGCCTCCTCGTCATAGCGGCCATCTTACCCAGGTAGGAAGTAGGTTTCCGACTCACGTCTGATTCCAGAAGACAGGCCTCTGAAAAATAATTAAAGAAAGGTCCCGGCGCATCGGGCGTTTTTCCGGCACATACTTCCGAACCTTGACTGTGTTTTCCTAGTTCATAGAGGTAGACCTCTGTGTACGAAGTCCGACAGCCATCCTGCTGCCATAACGCTCGGGTCCTCTTGGCATCAATCATTGCCCTGTCTTCTTCGCTTCCCATCAGGTATGTCCATAACCCCTCGGCATCATTTAGGGTCTGCTCCTTTTGGGTATTCCCATTCTTTTTTCCTGATTTCTTTCCCATACCGGACCAAAATATAGAAAGGCTTACTATATCGCAGTGCCGCCTGTAGAGTTTGACGATTTGTCCTCTGAGTGTCCTGACGTTGTCTTCCCAGGGTATTCTGTCCACAGTAAATTTTTAAATACAGGTCCTCTGCCAAACCGACGGCCAGAGAATCCTGCCGACTACGCCAACTGTGAGAGTTTAGGGCTTTGTTGTCCCCTTGGACCCTCAGACTATACATCAGACACCAGGTAAAAGTCCAATAATAATATTTATTATTATAAATAAGTGCACAAAGCACCTCCACCTCCCCTATACTTCAATAAACACTCATCAATAATCCTCCACTCTCCCAGACGCGTTGCCACCCTTCCACCCAGCTCAGCTCAATGTCTGAGGATTTCCCACAGTCCTTTATAGTCCTTTACCTGGAAGTGCTTCTGAACCCTCACTCCATGTGACTTTTTAGCACCTCCGGGTCAGATCAAAAAATCTTCTTTTTCATCCCAGAAGCACGTCATTCCTTCTGCCCATGTGATTGGGACACCCTTCCAGGGTGTAGGGAAAATAGATGTCCATGTGCTTCCCTGCAGCTACTCCTGGCGGTCCCCATGGTAGCCAGCAGGGCTGTGCATAAAAACTTCGTTGTCCATAATTCCCTGCTGGTATTCGGGGCACCTCCATGCTGCAAGGAGGGCTCGATCTAGCGGCCTGGGGGTATTGGCCGGGATGAATGACCGGCCATATTTCACTATATATATATATATATATATTTAAAAGTAATATAAATATATATATACGATAACATTCATTCATAGAATACAATGCATAATCCTGTATACATACATATTCAAGGTGGAGAGAAGCCAAGGGACATCACAGCCAAGTGGGAGGATGCTGACAATCAGATGTCCCATCCAGCAAGGAATGTCGGCGGCACAGTGAGATGCTTCTGACATTGTGCTGGATTCTCGTCATTATAAACACCTAATTACATATTCATAAAATTCATGTCAGATATAGGCAACTACCAGAAGGGCTGTGTACCAAAATAACATCTTCACCTGTTCTTTATCATTTATGGTTTTGACAGACTGTGGCTCTGTTTTGATCTATCAGCACTATTTAAAATAATCTGCTTGTCTGTCCTTCACCTGTTTTCTAGTCATCCCTCTAGCGATATCTCTCTCTTTCAGAGCTGAATTGCAAATGTTTGAAATAAATTTATAGATTATATTGGTATAAAATAACATTGTTGCTATTGAGACTCAATGGAGAGTTCATCTGCCTGACATAAAACCAAACTGCCCCTCCCCTATGGTGGCCTCTTCCCTTAGTCTTCTCTCTGTATATCTTTTCCCAAATTTCCATTGTGTGTGACATCAGCTTTATCCCTCTATAGTTCCCACAATATTAAGTGTCTCCCTTCACCTTATAAATGGTGTTCCTCCACTGCTCTCATCATTCTTTCATGTTCTTAGATCATCTGCATTAGATCCCATCATCTCCTATACTTTACCACACTTCCACTGGTGGGCATTAGCTCTCTGCAAGTCTAAGCAGGGTTATTGGTAAAATGGATGGATATGTTGTACCTAAGGTGTTAAGTACAAATACTTAATAATAATAGTAGTCAAATGAACACACTTGCCAATAACAAAAGCTATTTTTTTTCAGGAAAATGTGTCCAAAATGATTATCCATAACTTCTTTCATGATTTATCAAGTGATTAGAGCTAAATAACACTATATAAAATGGTACCCTTTGGAGTTATTTAAAGTTTTTTGTATTATTTGGCACAGGGCTGTTGTAAGAAATTTCTATCATTGTTTCCCACAAAGATATTATATTCCTTTTAAAACAAAATATACAAAATGAGGAAATAAAAATAATAAGACAGTTGGAGAATCTCTACACGGGTAAGGCATGTTGATATTCATTGCGGCTGATGAGTGCCAGAAAACTAACAGAGGCTGAATTTGTGACAGTGTGAAGAGTGAAAGGCAGGTGCAGAGAAAAATTATGTAGCGGGATGTGGGATCGTGCCAGCGCATTTGAGCAGGATGTCTGAAAATAAAGTATTCTGCATGATCGTGCTCTGGCACAAGTATTCTTTGATTGAAAAGTTATCAAATTAAATTTTCTCAAAAGCTGAAACACATATTGAAATAAAAGCACATGGAAGAAACAAAAAGCAAAAAAAAAATATCTTTCTTTCAGACATTGCTATATTTCTGTGTCAGGGTGTTTGTTTGCTGTTATCTGCTTTGTAAACTACCTAACTCCTGATGGAAGCGGCAATCAGAAGGAAATTAACTCTTAATAAGCTATTTTGGCATTCCAAGATGTAGTAGAAAGGGAAGTTAAGAGAATGGGATCAGGATTGAGCTAAAAAAGAGTTGAAGAAGGATATTTTATTAAAGTTAGTAAGGCATTGCGGATGAAAGGGAAAAACTTCTAAGTGTTTTATGTATCTGATGTATAGCACAGAATGAATGGGCTAGAATAGGTACCACCAGTCAACTCCACTGGGCTGTAATGGAGGGGCAGCAGAAGACTGCCTCAGATGGTGATATATTCGCCCAGTACACCTGGTGGCAGCAGTCTTCCAGCAGTGCTCCCGCTTAGAAATCTACAAGCCTGTTTGGGATGTGTAGTCTGAGCAAACAAGCTTGGGGTCCATAGGTGGGAGCTACTGGAAGACAGCTGCTGAGGTACATCTCAGTCATACTTTGTCATGGTAGGGTCCTAGTTTAACCCTAAGTCTCCCCTTTATAATCTGCAGAACGTAGACCAGAATGAAATGCCCCATATGTTACGTTACCTCAGATACAGGAAGCAGAGGGTTATGGTGCGAGGAACCTTAACAGAATTGGCCGATGTTAAGAGTGGTGCTCCACAGGGGTCAGTGCTAGGACTGCTGCTTTTTTAATATAAATAAATTATTTAGATAGCAATATAAGTAACAAGCTGGTTAAGTTTGCAGATGGTACCAAGATAGATGGATTAGCAGATAATTTGGAATCTGTTATATCGCTACAGAAGGACTTGGATAGCATACAGGCTTGGGCAGATTTGTGGCAGATGAAATTTAATGTCAGTAAATGTAAAGTATTACACACAGGAAATAAAAATGTTCGGTTTGAATACACAATGGGCGGTTGGAACATCGAGAGTACACCTTATGAGAAGGATTTAGGAGTCATAGTGGACTCTAAGCTATTGACTTCCAGTCAGTGTTCAGAAGCCATTAAGAAGGCAAATAGAATGTCAGGTTGTGAAGCGCCTTGATGTGTGGAGAAACGTCCAAGGAGGTTCTGCTCAACCTTTATAACTCACCGATGAGGCCTTATTTGGAGTACTGTGTGCAGTTTTGGTCTCCAGACTACAAAAAGAACATAGTAGCGCTAGAAAAGGTCCAGAGAAGAGTGACTGAGCTGATTCCAGGGCTACAGGGGCTGAGCTATTAGGAAAGATTAAAAGATCTGAGCTATACAGTTTAAGCAAAAGAAGATTAAGATGTGATATGATTGAAGTGTTTAAAATTATGAAGGGAATTAGTCCAGTGGATCGAGACTGTGACTTTAAAATGAGTTCATCAAGAACACATGGACTCAGTTGGAAACTTGTTAAGGGTAAATTTTGCACAAAGAACGATAGACACTTGGAATAAGCTACCAAGTAGTGTGGTAGACAGTAAGACTTCAGGGACTTTATAAAACTCGACTTGATGTTTTTTTTGGAAGAAATAAGTAGATAGGATTGGTGAGCTTTGTTGGGTTGAATGGCCTGTTCTCGTCTAATAATAATAATAATACATTTTATTTATATAGCGCCTTTCCCATGTTCAAGGTACTTCACAGGGTTTAAGAACGAATGGCAGAGCATACAGCATATAGCATTGTACTAAACCAGACAAATAAATAAGGAAGAGTAAGATAGTAAATTCAGAGAAAAAAGCCTAACAGACAACATAATTGATGTTCTAGCACACACACACAGGTTACATGACCATCTTGACAGAGAGGTAAACTGAAAGAATGGTAGTAAAGTCAGGTAGAGCTAAAAGCCTTCCTGAACAGATGAGTTTTGAGTTGTTTTTTAAAAGAATTCATGGAGTCAGATGATCTAATTAATTTCCTTAGGTCATTCCAGAGTCTGGGCGCTATACAGCTGAAGGCCCTGCTGTCACCCACGGAGTGTAGATTAGTGTGGGGTACAAAAAGTTTGCTAGAGTCAGAGGACCTTAGAGGGTGGACAGGCACATAGTGATGGAGAAGGTCACTGATGTCATTTGGCGCAAGGTCGCGTAAGGCTTAGTTAGTTATTAGTAGAATTTTATATTCAATTCTGTAAGACACAGGGAGCCAGTGAAGATGGAGCAGGATGGGTGTTATGTGCTCTCTGCTGCTGGTCCATGTAAGGACTCTTGCAGCCGAGTTTTGAATAAGCTGGAGCTGTGATATAAGATTAGAAGAGGCACCTGCCAGTAGGGAATTATAATAATCGATGCGGGATGTGATAAAAGCATGGACAAGTTTCTCAGCATTAAAAAAGGAGAGGAAGAGGTTAACACGTAATATGGTACAGAGGTGAAAGAAAGAATGTTTCTTAATGTGATTTATGTGGGTGGAATAAGAGAGGGAGGAATCAAAAATAACACCAAGATTCTTTGCAGTAGAGGCAGGTCTGATGAGATCACCGCCAAGATGGACTGAGAAGGAGCTCATTTTATTAAGTTGCACTTTGGTCCCAATTTGCAGGAGTTCAGTTTTGTTGCAATTTAATTTTAAAGAGTTCTGCTCCATCCAGGTTTTAATTTCACTGAGGCAAGTTGTGAGCTGAGAAAGCTCTGATGAAGTTCCACTTTTAACATTGAAATAGAGTTGAGTATCGTCTGCATAAAAATGATAATTCAGTCCAAAGCTACAAATAATATGCCCAAGGGGAAGCATATAAGAGTCTAGAGTGTTCTAATGTTCTAATATCTATGACCTGAAGGACAGAAAAGACAGGTGAGAAAGTTACAAATGTATTCATTGTCACAAACACATGCATAGGAGCCAGTCTAAGAGCTTAACTAAGGGTAAGCTACAGAGTCAGGGGTTGATGAAACACATTAATGCGTTTTCTCCCTCTTTTCCAGACCTTCAGAGGGGATGACCAATTAAAGCTCCACCTACTTCTGGTATCAGACCACACCCCTCTGCCGACCTCACTTCCCTTACTATCCCACCTCTTCCTGTTGAGAAAGTTTAAAAAGCAAGCCCTCCACTCACCAAATCAGTCTGTTTTGACTCAGTCTCTAATGATTACTTTCTGACTGTTTGTTAGTGGTGGTAGTGTAATGAATTTAGTGTTTTAAACAAAAGAAAAAATTCCTGGAAAATTCTGCTACAGGTCATTGTTAATGGCTATCTACAGGACATAAATATTTACCTGTCTTGCAAAAGAGTCACCTGCTTTGAATCATCAGACTGCTTTGATTAGTATCTCATCCACACACAATGTGGTGATACAGAACTGCCTGCTTCCTTTGAAAATGAACGAGTTCTGGGGACATTGGTTTCTAATCAGGTACTTCTTGACAGCTGACAACAATACTATTGTTGAACCAAAGTAAATGTGTTTACACTGTTGTTCTGCAGAGGAAATTGGCATGCGCCGTTGTTTCACTGCATAGATCATGTTGATCTATGCAGAGATTGAAGCATTTATGTATTTCTGGGTAAATGAGAATAAAGTAGAACAGAGAAGTATGGTCTGAGACTTGGTACTGCTGCCTGCTTCTTTTATGCTTTTTCACCATATCACTGTGACTACGGTTCCCCTAGGCGTGAGGCTGGTAACAGTGACAATATACAGGGTAGACTCCCCAAAACTTTATATTGTTCTTTTGTCTTTTCGCATCATGTATTATCTACATATATAAAAGCCAAATACCACTCACTCATCACGAAGTCTCGCGAACCATGAGGACATGGGACTTGAAATTTGGAATGTAGGTTGCCTTTGGCCCATAGGTGCTCGCTAAGAAACAGTTTTAAAAATTTCGTGGTCTAAGCGCAAAATTTCTTATAGTTTTTTAGACCGGTTTGTATGTCTGTCCGCTTTTCACGAGAAGACTTTAACAGATTTACATCGGGTTTTTTTCTATAATTTGCTTGAACATTCTGTTGATATTGCGACTCTCTCATCAGTATCATAGTTCGCTTGCGGTACCGATTTATTAGCGCAAATCTGAGACAGACTCATCGGGCTGCGGGGAATGGGGTGGGGCCCTCCTCACTCAAGCATCTGCCTCGAGTCGTAACCTTAACTCCGCTTAGTTAGTGAATGAGACAACTACTTAACGGATTTAGATCTTTAGTTTTCTATAATTTGCTTGAACATTCCGGTTGATTTTGCGACTTCTCTCATTGTGCTAAGAGACAAAGTCCGCTTGCAGGAGCGATATATTTGTGCTAATCTGAGACAGAGGCTGTGGGCCAAGGGGAGGGGGAAGAGTGACGTCAGGAGTGGGGAGCTGGACCAGGCCCTCCTCACTGTCCTGTTACTGTAATACGTGGGCACAGCCGCAGGGGATTGCTAGTAGATAATATGCCCAATGTATAAACAGATTACAAATGTTGGCAAAATAAAAATAATTATACAACCTGATTGATGGTAAGCATCCAATATGCTTAGGTTACCAGGCGGCTGTCTGTCTTAATACATCGATTGGTCTGACATTTTCTTGTTTTAGCATGCCAGCTCCAAAAGGGTAGCAGAAATGGCCTCTCCTCAGGATAGAAAATGTCATAAAAAGAGAGAGAATTGGCCTCTACACTAACCTTCATTTAAAGGAATCCTGCGGCTTCTTGGCACACCTTCTTGAATCGGTGTGGAGGTGCATTGACCAATCAAACAGATCAGATTCAGACTCAGCACACCCAGTCCAGCCCATGCTTGTTCCTGTTTGGGTTGTCAAGGCTTAGGGGGCACCCCAATAGGAAGAACAGTGCGTCAGAAGTCAGAAGACATTAATGGTTGGTAAGTGATACATGACGAAAAGGTGTATGAGCCTTCACGTGTCTTGGTGACACCTGTACATTGTTGATGCCAAAGACAGTGAGTCTCTATGTGGAGTGCTAGGGAATGACTGGCAGTACAGGAATCACACATACTGCACGTAGCTGAGTGAATAGGATCTGTGTGTGTGTGTTATACTTATGGAGAGATAGTAGTCCAATCTCGTGTTGAGTCCCACTCATTCCAAAATAATACAACCTCTAATCAGGTTACAATTTTATTTCTTTAGATTATACACTGGTGCAGTGGGTAGCATTGCCACCTCATGAATCCTGGCCCTCATCTTTCTCCATTACTGTGTAGGTTTACCTCTCTCAAGATGTGCCGTTTAGATTAACTGGTGACTCCAAAGTGCCCCTTCCTAGATGTGTGTGTATATGAGTGGGCCCTGTGGTCGACTGGCACACTATTCAGGGCTGTTTCCTAGTTTCTGCCCAATGAGGCCAGGATAGGCTCGGCCCATACAACCCAATGAGTCTCAACTGGTTTGGGGGGTTTGAGAACTGACTGGCATGTTACCCATGGTTGGCTCCTGACTTGTGCCCAGTGCTTCCAGTAACCAGCCCTGGTCTAGGCACCCATACACAGTTACACTGGGCCATTTCAAATTGCTAGTTAAGCTAATGCATGCATTTTTTTTGAAAGTGGAATTAAACCTCAATGATTAGAATCAGCATTTGCAGTTTCATAAATGAATGACCTACAAAATTAAATTTCCTTCTTATTTGTAGAATCTTAAACAAATAAAAAAAATCAGTGTATTTTAGAGCTGTGGTATTATTCATTTTATTCTAATACTCCTGAAAACACTTGACCATGGCATGAAAGCCAATACAGTATCAGGAGACAAGACTTCCTGTGCAAAACAGCTGAACTATCTTAAAAGTCACATACTCGCCAAGATGCTTTTATGCATCCTTTTTATTTTTCATTAAGTCTGATCTCCTTGAATTTCCAAACATTTGCATTTTTTCTAGCAAGCCAACCTAGACACACTGCTTAATATTTCAACGAGGAGAGGCAGTAAGAGGAGACGGGTACCTTGCAACCGGCCTGAATCATTGTCATCTCATTTGGCACAGGCAGTAACTAAATTAGACGGAGCCGTGCCGTTTTGTGGAGCTCGAGTCCAACATCCCTAGGCAGCTGTTACTGTTTCTGCTGTTTGTGCTGCCTGGTAATTTGTACAGGATTAGATGAGCAATTCCTGTCTAAATTCAATCCAAATACAAGAACAATGTAAAAAGAAGAAAAAAGAGGAGGAAAACAAACCTAAAAGATTCATGGATTTGGACAAAGGTCCAGGGACCTGGATTTAAATCATGGCCCCTCACTGTCTGTACGCAGTTTACACACTCTCCCTGTGACTGTGGAGGTTTCCCCAGGTACTTCAGTTTCCTTCCATGTCTCAAACACTTGTGTGTTAGGTCGATTGGTGACTAGCTCTGTCTGAGTGAGTATACACATGTAGACTGTGACGGACCCATCCAGGATGATTCCCTGCCCTGTAACAAGTGCTGCCTGGATAGGCTGCATCCCCCCTTAACCCTGTAATGGAAAAAAAAAGTTGGATCAAAAATAGTCTGGAGAAAAAATCTGAAGGACAAAACATGGCATTCTGAACTGACACAATTCCAAAGGCACTGAGGACCTCCACCGCTGGCGTCACTCACAGCCACACTTGAATCATTGAGAACAACAGAGTTCTCTCTTGTCTTCTTCAGAGACCCCTGTTTATTATAATTTTTATTATTAAATAAGCACTTTCTTTAAAAATTCAAAGTTATTTCTACATGGCTTTAATGGACATTGAAATTTAATATCAATAAAATCTACTTAATTTATTGTGAAGTATTTAGTAGAGGTATTTTTTACCCACTGTCCACAAGAACTATGTCCTAGAAGACACTGATGTACTGAGATGGTCTGGAATTTATTTATTTAATTTTTAAATTTTAGTTCGTGAGCATCCCAGTTTACCACATTAGAATACGTGCAATTAGTGGGCCTCCTGGTGGCCACACTGTTACACTGCCTGTCATTAGTGTGCCACCTGGTGGCCCTTAGGTGCACTGCACTATTCTCCTCAGTTACCTCATTTTAAATACTAGATTAGATAACATTAGTGTGCCTCCTGCTGGCCAAGCTGTTTTGCTGCACGTGATTAATGTGTCTACTGATGGGCCTTAATTGCACTGCATCATCCTTTTCTGTTACCTTATTCTAATCATTAGACTGCATGTTATTAGTGTGCCCCCAGGTGGCCCTTACTTGTATTGCACCATTCTCCACAGTTACCTCATTTTAAATGCTAGACTACATACTATTAACCTCCTTATCGTTAGATCCGAGCGTCACTTGGGCTGTAAAAACAGTGCTGAAAGCATTAGTCCCAAGCATCACTCGGACAACTGTATAGACAAGTCTCACGTAAGCGTCAGACCCGATGATTACTCAGGCTGTAAAAGTGCCAACAGCGTTAATGCTCCGGAAACGTTACAGGCATGTCTTGTGTAAGAGACAGGCCTGAGTGTTACTCAGTCAATGGTGCAGAAACATCTTCTCCTAGCCTCATAATGGTGTCTTGTAAGAAATGTTTTTCAGCAGCCCAGGTGCTGCGCGCTCCTGACGGTTATACGAGCGGTGATAACGAAGTGAATCTGTCTTCAGGCAGTGGAATTGAAATGAAATGTGAAATTAAAAGTAATTCTGATGAATATGAAAGTGACGCTCATGTCAATCGCACACACGTTCAAGAGCTGATTAGTCTGGAAGGAAAACCCACAAGGAATAGGAATCATGCCCCAACTGTGACGTTGGATTGTGTATTTCACTGTGCTTCAAGATATACCACATATACGACACATTTTGACTGTATATATGGTATTATAATTATTTTTTTATTATTCATTGTTATTATTTGTATCATTATTATACTTTATACATTTCTGACTTTGTACTTTTAGTGTTTTGCACGTTTTACAGAAGTAAGATCAGATTTAATAAATATGTAATTTTTGAAGGAAAAAAATGCAACTTTTTTTAATTGTTTTTTTCAAGAACAAATGTTAATGTGCCTCCAAAGTGTTACACCACAGGTCATTGAACTTCCTCCTGTTGGCCCTTATGTGCACTGCTCCATTCTCCTCATATGCCTCCTGGTGGCCTCAGTGTTACACCGCAGGTCATTAGTGTGCTTCTTGGTGACCCTTATTTGCACTGTGCCATTCTCTTCAGCTACCTCATTTTAAACACTAGACTGTATGTCATTAGTGTACTCCTGGTGGCCCTTAAGAAGCGATTTAAGGTGGGACGGTTTTACGAGTTTTTTCGTAGGCTCTGGTAATTCTAGTGTTAAGTGCGCCACACCCTTCTCCTCTGTTACCACATTTTAAGCAACTAGACTGCCTGTCATTATTGTGCCCTCTGTTGGCCTCAATGTTATGCTGCATTTCATTAGTGTGGCTCCTGGTGGCCCTTAGGTGAACTGCAACATTCTCCTCAGTTACCTCATTTTAAACACCAGACTTCATTCCATTAGTGTGCCTCCTGGTGGCCTTGGTGTTGCATTGTATTTCATTAAATTGCCACCCAGTGGTGCTCAGGTCACCGCACCCTTCTCCTCAGTTACCACATTTTAAACACTTGACTTCCTGTCATAAGTGTGCGTCCTATTGGTCCAGTTGTTACACTGCATATCACTAGTGTGCCTCCTGGTGGTCCTTAGGTGCACTGCGCAACTCTCCTCATGATCCTCATTTTAAACTTTAGACTGCTTGTCATTAATGTGCCCCCTGTTGGGCTCAGTGTTACACCACATGTCATTAGTGTGCCCCATGGTGGCGCTTAGGTGCACCGCACCCTTCTGTTCAGTCACCTCATTAAACACTAGACTGCATGGCCTCCTGGTGACCTCAGTGGCATACATCATGCCATTAAAGTGCCTCCTGGTAGCCCCTCAGTCACTTTATTTTTGACCATTAGACTGTATGCTGACCACTGCTGCCCAAGATGCTTTTCTGAGATTTTGCCTAATGCATCATGCCCAAACATAAAAACTACCTCAGTGGCTTCTGGCCCCTTTTTCATTTTCCTAACAATGTTCACTGCCCACATAAAATATTTTAGGCATAATGTTCCTGTAATAAATGACTATTGTGCGCTAATAGTCTCATTAAAGTCCAGCATCCAAATGCTGTCTGTTTTTTTTTTTCCTTCCCAGTACTCATTTAGCTTTGAATAATTTCATACATTAATAACATAAATGAAAGATTCAGAATTGTTCATCTATTACCATTTGAAAGAATGCCAGTAAAGTGGCAGGCAGTAATGCAGGCAGAGAGAAAGAGAAAGAGCGATGGGAAAGAAAAGAAAAGAGAGCAAGAGAGGGAGAGAAGAGCAGAGCAGAATCAGAGGTCCTTCAAAAACAGTAAATGGGTAAAGGCCTAATCAGCCTCACTTCAGAATAAAAAGCATAATCTCTAAATCTCACAGGCACAAATTAAATTAAAATATCAAACGGCTGAAATTCTTTAAACATTCCAGTGTTATTTCTGCCTCTCTTAGTGCTGAGCGTTTCTATAAAGATAATAAGAAGCATAAGAGTCAAACTCCATTAGTGTTCAACTGACCTGAATAATGATGAAGATGAAAGAAAAGAGTGGAGGCCACGCTGGACTTTGGCTTTTTTTATGACACTGGCTGCTGTGTGCAATGCAGGTCAGGTAGTACAAAGAATGGAGGTGAAAACACACATAACACAGTATATATAGTGTCTTACATGATGTGGTCTCATTTATTTTCATTTTGTATGCTGATAATATCTGATATGGTCTGTGGCATCCCCCTACCATGAAGTCAAAATTTTCACAAGATATTTAACAAAAGCAACAACAAAAATGAAACACTCACATAGGTGTAGAGGGCTTTTGTAAGAGTGGTCACAAAGGGCAGACACCTCTTTTTAAAGTTTCTCTATTGAGCAGTTTCACTTCCTAGGAGTCATTGCTGTTGGCCTGTCTGCTCCGAGCTCTACATGGTGGTACTGCTTTCCACTACCTAAGCTTGGGTCACAATTTGCTTCCATTACTTTTTTTTTTCTTAACACTGGTCTCTGCAAACCTCTTGTCAGATTTAATCACTTTGTATGTGGAACCCACGCCAACCTGAGAACTTCTTCAGTGAGATAACCGAGATGCCAAGGTTGTTGCTTTCAGCTCACATTGTCGTGCCGATGTCTCTATTACAGTCAAAGCACTGGCATAGGTGTGGGTCCTCTACACTCGGCCCACTCTTATTTATATCATTTGCTCCTTGCCCCTTCTGTCCAAACATAAACGGGTTGTCTCCACAGTCCTTGGCAGCTCTCAGACCCGGAATCGTTGATAGTCATGAACCGAGATCAGCCAGGGCAAATGAGGGCACACACAATCAAGAGCATGGCACAAGTGCTAGTTCCTTTATTACTCAATATGTTACAAAAAAAAAAGTGCAGTGATGAACTATGACTAATCCATAAACGCAACTGTCCTTGTGGAGGTTAAAATCCTATAAGAACAAACCATAAATATTTTATTTAAAACTGGGTTAAAAATTCTCTCAGAATTCATCTTCTAAAAACATCTGAGCCATAGCACTTTCTTCACAAAACGGCATCTCCTTTGCTAACCCATCTAAGGTCTGCTCAGCCCGAGAAGACTTCCTCCCAACAGGCGTAGTCAAGATCCCCGCCACCAGTCCCTTTGCGTTTTTTTTTTTTTTTTGTATTAAGAATTTGATAGTTTTCGCATACCCCTTGGGGCCAGAGCACAGGGTCAGCCATTGTACAGCGCCCCTAGAGCAGGTGCAGGTTAAGGGTCTTACTCGTGGGCCCAGCAGAGTAGGATCTCTTTTGACGGTAGCAGGGATTCGAACTGGCAACCTTTCCAGATATGCCAGTGCAGATCATTAGCCTCAGAGCCACAACTTGATGTGTGGGGCAGCACGCCAAGCCTCACTCCTTTTTCTGTCCATGGCCTTAAGGTGGGAGTCCGCTCAGTGCACTCTGCCTCTCCTGCTCTTTGGGATGTTGAGCAGTAGTAACCTCTCTACCTTACCTCGAGTGCCAGCCATACACTCCTCACCCGACTGCCTGTCCCCACTCTTCAGTGTACTGACTCTTTCCACGAGTCTGCCATCTCCTTCACCCTTTAACCTCCAATCTCTCTCTCTCTCTCTCTCTCTCATCTCCTGTTCTCTTTGCTTCCTGCTTAGGCTTCTTTTTATTTGACTAGGGGTGCAGATACGTTGGTGCTGATTACAGACCCTGGAGCACTAACGAGGTAATCAACCAAACCGCACATGTCTGCAGGTAAATGTGCAGTTGGCCGATCACCCCATGCGTCACTACCATGCACACCCACACCCTCTCTGAGTGCCCTTTCATTTATTTATTTAAAAACTGCACAATGCTACGGACCCGTCTCATGCACTACATAACTATGGTGTTATGGGTCTACAGCTCGCTCAGCAAAGGCCGTTTCTTTTTAAATAAATAATCACCGCACTCACGGCGGCTTCATGAGGGGCGTAGTGGCCATAGCAAGCCACGGGGCGATCTGCTGTGTGGGCGTTTCTCACCTAGTGCACAGGTGAGGGACTGCCCACATCCGTGATTAGCCACGGGAACAATGTGCTGCAGCTGCTATGGCCCCTCGCTGTATAAAAGAAGCGCGAGTCGGTTGGGAGGGGGATCAGAAAGAACGAGAGAAAAGAAAAGAGAAGGAGATGGAGGTTATAGGGAAGCATGTCGGTGCAAGAGTGAGAGCCACAAAGAGCGTGTGGGTGAACGAGAGCTCGTGGGCAGCTGCGAGGAAGCCTGGGTGTTAGGCCTACATCCAGGGGTTGTAGTTGATGTTGCTCCCGCTGAGCGATCAGGTAGCGGGAGTGACCAAGGAAAGGCGACTGACCGTAGAAGACCGGAAAGGCAGCGGGAGTCACGAGGCTTGGAGTTGCAGTCCTTGGTGTGGCCGTCCTGGAGACCAAGGAGTCCAAGTCTCAGGTCTGGGATGAGTGCCAGACCGAAGCCAGGATCGGGAGGTCTCCAGACCTGTGTTAGTGAATGGAAAAGGGCAGCTGCAGAAAGAGCGTCTTACCTGCTGCAAAGCCTAGTCTGGAGAAGCAGGTGAGACGCTAATGTTAACAAGAAAGAAGCACTGAGCTTGTTATTGGTTTTTAAAGACTGCTTCCGCATGAAACGTTTTAACCTCGTTTTAAAAGGATTGTGTTTTCTATTGTTTTTTTAACCTCCACGTTTTATCAGATTATTTATTTAATGAAGACTTTGAATTACTGCACTATTTATTGAACACTTTGTTTTTGATTGTCTATTTAATAAAAGCACATTTGCATATCTTTACCATCCCCTTGCTCAATTGTTATTGCCTCAACTGTCTAGCGCATCTCGGTTATAACTATCGACAGTGTTGGATTCAAGGGCTCCCGAACAGCGAATGAAAGCATGGAGCTGAACTCGCATCGTCACAATAACAAATGGCTAAATCCGCATGGTGCTTTGCTCTGGAACCGTCCATTTTGAGGTCTTGTTATATGTAGCATGCTACCAATTTTCTTCTTGATTTTAGTGTTCTGTGACCTCAGCTTGTTAATTTTATATTTTGAATTCTGTCTGCTACACTGCTGTTGAGAGATGTTTGCTTTCTTGGTTGTATTTTGGATTCTTATTCTGGGTTTGCTTTTTTTTGGATATATTCTTTGGCTGTCTTTCTGTCTGCTCGTGTAGGACTTCTTGTTTATTTTTTGGATCATGGACTTAACAAAAAACGTACACAGTTTTTAATGTTTGGAAAATGTACTGGATTGAATCATTTAAAGATTTGTATATACAGTAGATAATGTCTTTGCATCCAATAAACAGCTTCCCAGCAACACAAGTTTTGCCCTTTTTCAAAATTAAAAAACTTTGTTAAACGAAATCTGTCCAATTTTCCTCACCTCTCACCTATTCCAGAAGAAATATTGATCAGTCTTGAGGACTCGGGCAGCATTTCTATATTGTATAAAACCATTTTAAGTCCTTCTCTTTCAAAGATCCCAGAGTACAGTGGGAAAAGGATCTCTTACTCAACATTTCAGCAAAGGAGTGGAAGGCAGCAGTGCACAGAATTCACACGAGCTCCATATGCACAAAGCATTCAATTATTCAACTTAAGAATTTTTATCAAGCAGATTCAACCTGCAAACGTTGCAATCGAGCTCTAGCCTCACTGGGCCACCTGTTTTGGGTGTGTACCAAATTAACACCATTCTGACTTAAATCCATAAATGTTTATCAGACAGCCTTGGTGTCACAGTCTCTCCTAATCCACTAACCACTGTGTTTGGTGGGCTCCCAGATGGGCTTAAAGTGGGGAAGGGCAAACAACCTGTAATTGCCTTTACCTCACTATTGGCATGTAGGCTTATCTTGAACAACTGGAAAAATCCCAGTTAGTGGGTAACTAATGTGATATACTACTTGGATTTGAAAAAATCAAATTCTCACTTAGAGGATCTGTTCGATCTGTTCGAAACTTTTTTAAAACCTGGCAGGATCTAATTAATAACATTTTAGGATAAGCATTTATATTGGGGGAAAGGATTCTCTCTCCTCTTTTCTAATCTTAAGGTTTCACTCTGGCTGTTGGCATCCCTCTCTTTCTCATGGGTGGTGTTGAATGGAGTTTTGTCAGGTTTGACTTGTTTGTATGGAATTTTACTTGCTTTTAATACATCCAATAAACTAATAAAAATAATAATAATTAATTTTCCAACCAATTGTAACCAGAGTTGAAAAAGCATTTGTGATCAATCAACAGTGGCTACTGTAAACTGCAAGCCTGATTTTTTACAAATATACTTAAGTGTAGCATGCAAGCATACATTTCTGCAGTATACTGTGTTCCAGTGCATCAATAAGACTTGCTAAAAGTGAATGACTTTTTTTCGTGGCAGCTGTGACAATGTGAGGACCATAAGAATGGAACCTGGAAGAATTGTAATGATTAGAGCAGAGGCGCTCTTCTACTTTTACAGAAGAAGGTCACAGCATGTGGTGGCAGATAATCAAAGAATGAAGCCTAATCCATTTGTAGCACTGGTCAGAAGAACATGCAGATGCTCACTGAATGTACTAAACTGGTAGAAAAGCTGACTTTATATATAGCACTGGCCAGTGCAAAGTGTTCATGGCTACTTTTAGAAGGAGTCAATTAAACCTGTCATGGCCTCACTGAGGAGGAGGAGGAGGATTTTGGGAGCATGTGCTGATTACAGTACATTGCCGCACCCACCACACAGCAAACCGCCTGGACTGAGAATCCAAGTGCAGCCATGCAACGGGTGACACCTCAGCACCACACTGGAACAGTGTGATGTTTTTTTTACAGTAGCTGGAGTGCCAATGCTGCCACCAACCCCCATGTTTTTCCTGCAAGTTGGAGGACCTGCTTGCAGGGATGGATGTAGATTAACATTATACCCAGGACGGAGCAATTGCAGGTTAAGGGCCTTGCTCAGAAGCTCATTGGAGTAGAGTTACTTCTGCCGTTTATGGGATTTGAACCGAAACCTTAGCCTGGCTGTAAAATCAACAGAGAGCAGGATAATCCCATCAAACCCGGACCTAAGAGAAATAACTGACTATTCTAGAGATTAATATACAACCGTCAAAGACCCCGTTTATGATCTGTAAGACAATTGTATTGTTCAAAGACTTGTCTTTGGCTAGTACCACATAGTACACTGTTTTAAGTAATGTAAAGTGGATTTAGAAAGTCCGCCAACCACTTCACTTTTTTCACATTTTGTTAATGTGGCAGATTTAAAGATGTTAAGATTTGCATTGGGTGTGACGTGGATGGACAGGATTAGGAACGAGTACATTAGAGGGTCTGCTCAGGTTGGACGGTTGGGAGACAAAATCAAAGAAGCGAAATTATGCTGGTTTGGACATTTGCAGAGGAGAGATGCTGGGTATATTTGGAAAAGGATGCTAAGGAGTTAGGGCTGGGTGGTCTCGTGGCATTGGAACCCCTGCAGATTTTGGGTTTTTTTTTTCTCCAGTCTCTGGAGTTTTTTTTTTTTTTGTTTGTTCTTTTCTGTCCTCCTGGCCATCGGAGCTTAATTTATTCTTTGTTACTTAGTATTGCCTAATATTATTTTTATATTTTTCTTTTTTTTTTCTTCAGCTTGTAAAGCACTTTGAGCTACATCATTTGTGTGAAAACATGCTATAGAAATAAACGTTAATGTTGTTAGTGTAAGGATAGAGCTGCTATGCAAGAGGAAAACAGGAAGGCCGAAGAGAAGTTTTATGGATGTGATGAGTGAGGACATGCAGGTGATGGGTGTAATAGAGCAAGATGATGACAGGAAGATATGGAACAAGATGATCCGCTGTGGCGACCCCTAATGGGAGCAGCTGAAAGAAGAAGTTAAGTTGCAGCCTTGTGCTAAAATCATTTCAATTAATTTTTCTCCTTCATCAACCAATAATCAATTCCTCAATATGACAAAGTAAAAACAGCATATTAGAAACGCTTGCAAATTTATCGAAAATAAAAAACTGAAACATCATATTACAACTTGTATTCAGAAGCCTTTGCTATGACACTGGAATTCTAGCTCAGGTGCTTCCCATTCTATTGATGATCACCGAGATGTTTCTACACCTTGTATGGAGTCCACCTATGGTCAGTTCATGATTTGCACATGACTAGGAAAGGCACACACCAGCTTATAGAAGGTCCCACAGTTGACAATGTGCATCAGAGCAAAATCCAAGCCACGAGGTTGAAGGAATTGACTGCAAATCTCAAAGATAAAACCGTGTCAAGGCACAGATCTGAAGAAGGCTACAAAAAATGTACCTCTTAAACATAAGAAGTTTGGAACAACCTCAACTCTTAATAAAGCTGACCGCTAGGCCAAACTGAGCAGTCAGGAGACAGGGGCCTTTATAAGAGATGTGGCCAAGAACTGACTAAGCTCCAGAGAACCTGTATGGGGATAGGAAAAGCTTCCATTAACCCTTTCGGCCCTGAAATCCTATTACTAGTACATGCAGTACAGGCCAAAAGTTTGGATACACCTCCTCATTCAATGTGTTTTCTTTATTTTCATGCCCATTTACAGCACTCCATCACTCTCCTTCTTGGTCAAATAGCCCTTACACAGCCTGGAGGTGTGTTTGGGGTCATTGTCCTGTTGAAGAATAAATGATCGTCCAACTAACCTGACTTCTGCACAACACAACTGCTGGTCCCAACCCCATTGATAAAGCAAGAAATTCCACTAAATAACCCTGATAAGGCACACCTGTGAAGTGAAAACCATTTCAGGTGACTACCTGTTGAAGCTCATCGAGAGAATGCCAAGAGTGTGCAAAGCAGTAATCAGAGCAAAGGGTGGCTATTTTGAAGAAACTAGAATATAAAACATGTTTTCAGTTATTTCACCTTTTTTTGTTAAGTACATAACTCCACATGTGTTCATTCATAGTTTTGATGCCTTCAGTCATGAAAATAAAGAAAACACATTGAATGAGGAGGTGTGTCCAAACTTTTGGCCTGTACTGTATATGCAGCTGTTGTTGTAAAGCACAGGTACGTTTGCAGCTGTTAGAACCGGGCATGTTACTATTAGCACAGACTGGAGAGAGGTGGCAGTTAAACCCAGGTAACACAAAGGAATGCCCCCAAAATACTTCAAGTGAAACCTGTGAGAACATTGCTGTATTTTTCAATCAAAAAATTAATGATATTAGAAATAACATAGTACATCTCCCCAACACTGCGGAAACTCCTAAGCCCCAGTACTCTGTTATAAACAAATTAAATTCTTCCACCAGGATAGATTTACCTGATTTACATAGAATAATCTCTCAACTGAAACCCTCCACCTGTGTCCTTGACCCAATACCAACAAGGTTTTTCAAGGAAGTATTGGGCATGCTAATTGATAATATTCTTGACATAGTAAATTTATCATTAAATACGGGGGTCTTCCCAAACTGTCTTAAGACTGCTGTAGTTAAACCCCTACTCAAGAAAAATAATCTTGACTCCTCTGCTTCTGAAAATTTTAGACCCATCTCTAACCTGCCCTTCTTAAGTAAAATCCTAGAGAAGGCAGTCATTATGCAGTCAAATGACCACCTCAATAAACATGCTATTCTTAATAAATTTCAGTCGGGTTTTAGAACAAATCACAGCACAGAAACTGCACTCGTTAAAGTAGTAAATGACTTGCGGGTAAATGTGGACAGAGGCCATTTATCTGTTCTCATCCTCCTCGATCTGAGTGCCGAATTTGACACCATTGATCATAATATTCTTAGAAATCGCCTAAGTCAATGGGTGGGCCTCTCTGGCAGTGTCTTAAATTGGTTTGAATCCTACCTGGCAGGGAGAAAATTCTTTGTTAGTTGTGGTAATCACAACTCAAAGACACATGATATCCAATATGGTGTTCCACAAGGCTCTATCCTGGGTCCGCTGCTTTTCTCAATCTATATGCTTCCGTTAGGTCAGATTATCTCAGGTTACAACATGAGCTACCACAGCTATGATGATGACACACAGCTGTACTTATCTATAGCACCTGATGACATCGACTCTCTCAATTCACTAACACAATGTCTTACTGGTATTTCTGAATGGATGAATAGTAATTTTCTCAAGCTAAATAAAGAGAAAACTGAAATTTTAGTGATTGGCAATAATGGATTCAATGAGGTTATCAGAAATAAACTTGATGCATTAGGATTAAAAGTTAAGATGGAAGTAAAAAACTTAGGGGTAACTGTTGACTGTAACCTGAATTTTA
>JANRMT010062850.1:9490118-9502096 GCA_026402145.1 Polypterus bichir lapradei | reverse complement strand
TCAGGGGCCTTCAGGAAAAAACAAATTGGTTCATAAATATATAAATTGGTTAAGATAAATATTTTGGTTTGAATAGAACGGCTCCTCATAAGAATGTATATATTGTGACCGCTGATGTAGAAATCCCCTCTTAAATAGTTTTTCAATGGAAAATAAACACACTTTTCAGCTCCTCTTTGCGGGATCAGCTGCAGGCCTGCAGGCTTGCCACGCAACATGCTCCTCATGCAGGGCATGTGACCCAAGCTAAATATATATATATATATATAAATTGTATATTGTCACACACATACCCTTGAGAGGCAGTCTAAGAGCTTAACTGGGAGTAAAGTACACAGCCAGGGGTTGATGAATTGCACTAAAACCTTTTTCCCTCTTCCACAGACCACCAGAAGGAAAACCCAATTAAGACTCTACCTACCTCTGCCTCTTCGTCATGCCCTCCTGCAGACCTCATTTCCACCTGAGATACCACCCCTACCTGTTTTCCTCCTATATAAACCTATGCTTTCATTTTGAGGGCTAGTCAGATTTTCACTCAGTCTTATATAACTATTCTTTTGTAGTTGAATAATGCTTTCAGAGTATATGGTGTGAACTCCCCAACACTTTACAGTGGTTCTGTTGTTTATTTCTTCTTTATATAAATATAGTGGCAGACGGCTGGGACCCATGCCCGGCTGGGGTGCCCCTTTGCCACTGGGTCCGGGGGAGCGGCCATGGGATGCACACTACGTCCCCCAGAACGTGTGGTGGCAGCTCTCCTGGGTTACATCAGGGCCACAGGTGTGGGACTTCAGGTCACAGCCCTGTTGGGCTCCGTGGCCACCACCGGGAGGAGCTGCACAGCTTAATGAGCCCGTGTGGGCTGGAATTCAGCCACACCCGGAAGTGCAGCCTGAAATAGGTTAATTATCACCTGAAGTACTTCCAGGTGGGCTATAAGAGGAGCCTGCAGCCAAACTCGAAGTGCCAGAGTTGGGAGGAGGAGGACAAAGCTGCCTGGGAGGAGTGGAGGAAGAAGACTGCGATTTTTGGGTGTTTTTTTTTCTGTGTGTTTTGGGGACTGTGTAGGGCCTGTGGGACACAGGGAAGACGCGCCCCACGGCTGAAGAATACAAAAATAAATATTTTTCTTCATTTTCACCTGTGCCTCCATTGTTAGTCTAGGTCGGGTTGGCACCACCAGAGCGCTTATTCCACAATATATATAAATATCTATATGTATTGCAGAGGGGTGACTAATGAAGCAAGGAGAATTCAAAAGTACTTGGGGTGCCAACCAGGAAAAATTCTGTTTAATTCAAACAAAAGGAAAACACTTCAAATGAAACATGCTCGATGGCGCTACACTTACAGGCCAGTTGCCTTTATAATTGGTCACACGGCATTCACAAAGACGCTCTCTCTGGAGGGTTCAGGTCCAATTGAGATGCTACCTTCTGGGAGAGTCTTCCTTTTATACTGGACATACCGGGGGGGGCTTTTTCTGGCTCCATTTGCCCTTAAGTGTCAGTTTCTTAAGGCTGTGAGGTGAGAAGAAGGAGACAAGATTGTTAGCAAGAGTGACCCCTTCTCATCCCACGTGAGTGTGGAAGGCAGTCCTGTGGCGAGTGACTATATATATAAATATATCCTTGTTCTAAACCTGCTTTATCCTCAGGGTTGGAGAGGAGTCACAGCCAATCACATGGAGCAATGCAGGAGCAACCCCTGGACAGGCAGCAGTCCAATGCAGGGTTTGAGTGTAAATCAAAAAGTAAAGGCAGTTTGAAAATTACACTGTAAACTCAACGGATAAAAGCTGATGCAAAACAATATGTTTGCGATAGATTGTGGGCAGTTAGAACACACACAGCGCTCTGCTGTTAGTCTAGTTGAAGACAAGGTCAAATGAACATGGATGCTCTGTTGCGGGATTGCACCATTGTTGAACAATGTATTGTAGTGAGATTTCTTTGGGTAGAGGATATGAAACCTGAAACTGAAACCTCTAATTCACCGCAGAAGAAGAGGACTGCTGTCAAAAACAGTCTTGCAACTCCATGATAATGCTCATCCCCATGCAGAGGCAAGCAATGGTGGAGGTAATGCAACAGCTGCACTTTGAACGTCTTCCACGAGCCCTTACAGCCCTGATATCGCACCATGTGACTATCACATCGTCATTCCAGTTAAAGAGGGTCTATGTGGTCGCAGGTTCACCTCTGATGATGAGGTTAAGGAAGTGGTGCAGGCCTGGAATTGGGAGCAGCCAAAAAGCTTCTTATCCCAAGGAATTTAGAAGCTAGTGGAACAATACAAGAAGTTTGTTGACCTACAAGGAGGCTATGTGGACAAGTGATAGTACTGTCACGTTCATCTGCTCACTGTTACCAGCATTAATGCTATGTTGCCTTTAATTTTTGATTGTTCATCCTATCTATCTATCTATCTATCTATACAGTATATATATATAGTGGCTGGGGGCTGTGCCCAGCCGGGAAGCCTAGAAGGACCGGGAGAAGGATTACGCCTCCTCTGGACCACGAGAGGGCAGCTGCCCTGGTTTGTATGGGGGCCACGGGAATGGAGCATGGAAGCTCAACCCATATAGGAGTTCATGTTCACCGCCAGGGGGCGCCTGGATGCCTTTGAAGTCCTGGACGTCAGCATTTCTGCCACAAATTGGAGGTACTGGTGGAAGAAATACCAGGGACACCCAGAATGCTTCCGGGTGCTCACACGGCACTTCCGCCACACCAGGAAGTGCCGCAGGAAGCTTGTCAGGAGGCACCTGGAGCACGTCCGGGTGGGCATAAAAGGGGCCGCCTCCCTCCATTCGATAGCTGGAGTTGGGTGGAAGAGGATGAAGCTCGGAGGAGAGGAGCAGAGGCGACGAAGAAAGGACAGGACTATAAAGAGGCCTGAACTGAGGGTGCTTGGTGCACGGGCACTGGGTTGTGTGAGGGACTGTATGCACTTGTACATGTTGTAAATAAACGTGTGGTGAGGTCGACATTAGTCTGTGTCATGGCTGATCTCCCACAATACACTTTATATATATATATATATATATATCAAGACTAGACTCTTAAAGTCTTTAATCTCAAGTAGGGAAGGCTGACGTAATTCAGGTCCTTACCATTCTCAAAGTAAAGATGATTCACGAGAATTCTTTCAAAAACAGCAAATTGTCTATTAGGGGACCTTTTAGTGGATACCATTGGAAGAGCATTTGAGGCCAAAGCATGGAAGCTCCTCTTCAAATGATGGATCAAAGGAATCTGGAACAAACAACCGAGATATGTACCTTAAGCAGAAGAGAGAATTGGGACAAAACTGCTATTAGCTGACAAAATGAGCTTGAAGTACTGAATGGTCTTCCTTTGTTAGTTGGACCACTTATGTGAAAGAATGATCTGACTATGGCATTCAGCTGTTGGCTCTATGAGCAGATATCAAGAAAAGTGCAATCGTGACAGATACAAAAATGAGATCTGTATATTTTGATCAATACTGAATATTAAATTCTCATTGCGACAATTACTGCATACTCCTTAATGACATTGAATATTGAGATTTTATCCGTGTTTCTTTGTAATGCACACAGTGTTTGTCCCGGAAAATTTTAATTTTCTACTTGCCTGCTTTTCTTGGCATTCCAATGCAAATAATTTTGTTTCCCTGACTTTAATGAGATTATTCAAGGTTTACAAAGAAAGCAAGAGATAGAGAGAAAGTTGAAAAGTAATTGCAGATTTCCAAGGTCTGAATTGTAATGCTTTGAAGAGATTTACAGGGGAGGGGGTCCAGGGATTGGGGGATTTTTACTGAATAACCACAAGTAGTAAACTGAAATTTAACAGTGGAAGCTCATCTATTCAGGCCGGCATACAGTTTGAATCTTTTCCTCCCTGCTTATCCAGATTAATATCCAAAGTGAAGTTACCTAATTTGAAGAGCATTTTGAGAGCCATTAAAATGCACATAATTATGTTTTAATCATTTGCTTTAATGTCATGTATTTTTCCTCCAGGCTTTTTCTAAATGCATCATACGGTCCTTGTAAATTAAACATGCATTTAAGAAACACTGTGCAGTAACAGTCATGATGCATTACTGAGACACAAAAAAAATAAAATTGTGAATGTCAGGTCTTAAAACATTTTTTTGCTTTACCGTGACAAGCATTTCAAAAAGTCTAGCAAGCTACAAATCAGATAAATATGTAAGACCACATAGAGTCTGTAAGACATGGCAGTTATTTGCTAAAGCAGCCTGTTTTTTATCAACCGTGTCAGGGTAACTGATGGCAGTGAAGAAATTCTGCAATTAAAAGCCCAAAAGATTAATGGACTCTGCCACTGATGGGCTGGCATCCCGGCTGGGGTGGCAGGTGTTCCCTTACAGGCCATGAGGATGGATGATGCAAGTGGACAGAAGAACATCCCATAGAAGAGGTGTAGCTTTTCTTCCCACAGTCAGGAGGCTGGCACAGAAGGACAGTTATAATGGGTGGGTAGACACCTCATCCAGGTTCTATGGTGTTCTTTTGAGTAGTTGGGAGACCATATCAAAGCACATATGGCATAAAAGTGGCCACTCTGCCTTACTCAGAGTCAGAGTTGGGAGTAGAGCTGAGTAAAGTTCAGTCCACCTTAAATTACGTAATGAGCCAGCTTGTTTTCACAAATGTGTAATTAATTTGGGATGTTTAACATTTTATGTATTTTTGATGGCAAATAGATATGCACCAGTCTTCCTTCCCTCCTTCCTTCCTTGTGTTCCACCACGCCATCACCTCTTCTTAGGTGTTATCCCTTACCCTTTATCCAGGCATCCACGTGTCATGGCCTGGAAATTGTTTCGAATTTTTTTACAGTCTCTTTTTGTCTTTGTTTTACAAATGAAAGGGTTTTTGGGTGAACCTATTCTAACTTTGGTATGTAGACCTTCAGATACCATATGTCCCTCACACTATCTGAATCTCCAGTTTAACTGCATCCAGAGCTGACTACTACTGCAACTCATGCCCCCCTCACTCCTATTTTCAAGACCCTAGGTGACAAAGCATGACAAGGACAATTTTAGAGACTATACTTAAGTCGTTATGTTCTTTAGCATTGCTTAATATAGGTAAAGTAATACCCCACCCAAAAACTGTATTTTTTACATTTTACTCAGCCCATGTAGTTTGAAATGATTACCAAGATCTTTAATTTCAGGTTTTCATGAACAACGGACATTAAAATGCTTCTGATAAAATGGCAGCCAAAGGTGACCAACAGTGGACAACAGAAAACCAATATAAAAACATCGATGAAAAATCACACGCTACTCGTGTTACGTAATCCACACATCAGGTCATCCAGTTGTATGTTCACAACACACAAGACACATTCTTTTTTTGATAAAATATTGTTAAATAATTTCTCCAGAAAATGAAAGTACTGTACAAACAGGAAGTCTTTTCACACAGGATCACACTTTTGAATTAAGGACAAAAGCCTCTCCCCCTCAATCACTGGTCAAATGTCCTGTCTTCAATCTCTTCTTTTCTTGGATTGCATTTTGGAACCTATGTGCTTGGGTCAGACTTTTAGGCAACTTCTTTTTGCTCATTTCAGCATTCTTAGATAGACAGATAGATAGATAGATAGATAGATAAAAAAGGGGAAAATCTGGCTTTTTACAGAAGTTCTTTAAATAAATAAATACATAAATAGGTAGAAAAGTAAACAAACTCTTTGGTCTGAACAATCACCAGAATGGCTATAAAGCAAGAAAATTAAAAAGAAATAAAGTGTCTGACTTGGCAATCACAGTCAAAGTGAGGCATTATGCAGACATATTGCTGATGGTATATAGGACCCCCAGTGGAGTTTTTTGATCCGCCTCTGCTTAATGATTCATTGGGTGAATGTCCTCAGTGTTAGTAAGTGCCTTGAGCATGGGAAAGGCACTATATAAATAAAATGTATTATTATTATTATTATTATTATTATTATTATTATTATTATTAGTGTGTCGGGCAGAAGATGTGCAGCATTGTTCATAGTTTTATTTCTCTCCTTCGCTACTACCTCCAGGTGGTCCAGAGTGCATCGTATAACTGAACTTGCCCCTTTTGAATTAGCTTGTCATTCTATTTTGATACAGTAAATTCATCTTCCATTTATAAAGGTTCTTAGATTGCCCTTTTCTGCACAAGCCAGGGGTTTATGGTCATTCTCCTTCTTGTGGGGCTTTTTGATATATTTTAGGTACATTTCCTTACATTTTGAAGGTTTTTGGGGCCTGGTAGGCTAGAAACTAGTAGTTAGCCATTGGAGAAAGCTGGTCTGGGGTGGGCCTCTCCTGGTCAAGCTGGTGAATGTTCTTCCTGTCTTTTGTGGAACATTTTTAAAATGTCACACTCATTTTCATCATGTTTGTGCTTTCCAATTACAACAGCTTGATGGAGCATAAGCACATAAAAGTTAAATGCTGCATTATTAAAATCTGAATAAGTTAGTTTTGAAGGTAGAACACAGAAAGATATGGTGTAAGGAGGAATCATTTAGGTGCTTCACTGCATGGCAGCAGTGGTCCTCCACTAGGCCACGGCAAAACTAAGAAAAATCTGGCATCAGATTTTCCTATTGCCCATGCAGGTGACTCCCTAAGTACATTGAAATTCTGCATAAATGTCAACCACTCAATCCTCCACCTTTAAAATAAATTTAATAACAGCATATTATTGAAAAAACATGCCTTTGTCAGCAATTTTTTGCTCTAAACTTGTAAACCAATATCTGATTCAGGCCTGGTCAATTTTTATTCAGGTGTGAAATAAGTTAAGAAATGTGCATTTCAGCATTGTCAGGTATTTCTTGATAATTCCAATATGCTCATTACTTTAACTATGACCCTTGAAATGAAGCAAACTGCACCTTTTCCTTCTCCTCTAAGTTGCTGATCCTTTCTACTTCAGAGGCCTCTCTTTCATTTTTGGGTTCAGACCCTCACATGCTGGGAGAGACTTTGCAAAGCCCCCAAAGAGAAGTTGCCATGGGGGGCACCCACTTCCTAGGAATAGGTTCATTCGAGATTGTACTCTTTATTAAACCAAAAGTCTATATATCTCTCAATTGTAAAAAAAAAAAATCTTGGGGAGGGAGACAGGGAGACGAGACGTGATCTTCTTGGAAGACATTAAGTCCCGCAAGAGACACTTTAACTTGCTCCCAGCTCTTAAAACAATGACAAGCAACAAGCAAAACACGCAGCTCGCCAGCAGTAGAAAGCCAGCAGATGATCCAACCGCTTATCCTTAGCATGCGTTCATCCACCCTCACCCCTTCACAATGCGAGCAGCGTTATACGTCCTGAAAGAAAGAGATTTAACCACGCCCGGTGCCGGAAATAAAGGACAAGTATTGTTTTTACAACGTCACGCAAGACAACACAGTGAGACATCATTTAAAACAAGTCCACATACATCTAACCTAGCAGCTGTTGGATTGCTTTTAGCAGACATGCTTCATGTGCTCCCAGCTCTTAAAACAACGACAAGTGACAAACAAAACATGCAGCTCGCCAGCAGATGATCAGACCGCTTCTCTTTGGAAGTCTGGAAGTCTGCTGTAAAGCGGGTGAACAGGAAGAGAGACAGGACAGTTCCCTGAGATGTTCCAGTGTTACATACCACCATTTCTGACACACGGTCCCTGAGCCTCATAAACTGCTGTCTGTGGGTCAGGTTGTCCATGATCTAGGAGATTGTGGGAGCATCAAGATATAAAGCCTTGACCCTTTTCCCCATTCGAACTAAACTAAATTAGACTAAACTTAAAAATGATGCACTTGTGCCGACACTTTTAGCTACTCCCCATATATGGTTTAAAAACACCTTTTTTGAATATTCATAATCTAATCACCATATAAATTTTGGCCATGTTCCTTACTACAAGCTATAGAGTTAAAAAGAGGAAACGACAGTGAATGTGAACTTGAGATTTTGATTCATAAACAAGGAATCATGAGTGGAACAGGGCCACCTCACCTACAACGTTAGTCAGACATATTTGAGCATCATATATTAGTTGTTTATTAATTGAATAATGTGATTTCAGCCTTGTCCTTTTGATTCCTGGTTATTATCAGCCTCATGGTTTTGACCTCCTGGTTTCCTTGACTACATCTCTGCCTTTGTTAATCACCTCTCTGTCTTTTCTTAACTCACAATAATCCTCAGACACTTCACATGTCTCATAATCAGTGCCGGTGAAAGGTAATTTTTTGCGCCAAGCTTTTTATTGCGCCAAACGACTATTTGGTAGCTAACTCATTTGGCTGGATTTTCTCCTGCTTGTGATCATAGGTGAATTCCTAATTTACCTTAATGGTGACAAACCAAGTAACTTGATAACTGAGCATCTGTGACACGCTATGACAAAATCAAATTGGTTAGATTTTTTGTAGCGATTTGTAAGTTTAAGCAGTGGGCTCTGTGCCAAAGAGAGTTATCTTTTTATATAATACGGTACCATGGCTGTCCGTTTGCCTTTCCAGGATTTTAAATAACCTGTAGTTCGTAAAATGTTTGACCTATTGACCTGAAATTGGTACACATATATTACATCTACTATCCGCTTTCAAGGTGACGATTTTTATTACTCTTTTTATTTTATTTTATTGTAGAATCAAATCTCGGTAGAGGGCAGCAGGGCGGCCGTGTGGCGCATATGTACAGACGCCGTTCTCATCCCTACCACCTTCGCCATCACTTCCCCTACCTCTTCGCAACTTAAATCATTCTTGAGGCAGATTGAAGACTTAAGTGCCAGCTTAAGTGAAAAATTAAGAAAAACGTATTAAGTAATTACACACAAAAACTGACTTAATCAGTTTTAATGCAAAAAAAAAATGCTGACGAAAGAAGAGAAAAAGTGGGCCGCTAGAGTGGAAAAAACAAGAGCTGCTCAGGAAGTGCATCAACCTCTGAGCAAACAAATGCTAAACATACAAAGAAAGAATTTTTGTGCAGTTCGCTGTTACCGGTTATCCAATGAGTGTCAGTTGGAAGTACATTGAATTAAATGCCTACAATCAGTAAAGGACAATGGCATTCTACAAGAAAATAAGAAAAATAAGTCATTTGGACTGTGCAAATGGAGGAGAAGCTCATCAAATTTTAGGGCCAGTACAGACGTTTCATTTCATGCAGTGCTCCTGTTCTTCTTCCAGCATTCTCTACGTTGATTGGCTTCCAAAATGAGTCAACCTCGTGGTACTTTTGATGCAAAATGCAAGATAGGGAAACTTGAGGGAATTGTGAAATGAGTCATCCATTGAGGTTCCAAGCTGTATAATTCGACAGTCTCAAGAGCAAAGAGATTCAGCAGTCGCAGCTATTAAACTCGACATGCTCTGAAATTAGAAGTCTCATTGAGTCCTATAGCAGGGCTCATGCTGTCTGTTGGGTAAACACACATAAAATATGGCAGAAAATCATCTGAATGTAAACTGTACACAGACAGTGTGGAATTATGAGGCAGTGGATCTAACCACTTGAGATTCCATTCCTCCTAATTAGAAACAAAGACAACCAGATAAGCCATTTAGTGAGAAAAACAATTTGTGCATGGAGAGGGCACAATACAGCACATGTTGTCACAATGAATGCGTTTTAAATTTTTTTCCTTTACCGCTAATCAGTTTCAAGCTCTTCGGGATATTTGCAACTTTCATTGTTAATTTAGGGGGGGCGGTTGTGTTAGCAAGATGATAAGCTCCGGAGATTTAACGGGACAATGTCTGCTAGCAGCTTGTAGAGAAACGGAATTGAACAGCTCTAACTGTAACCATAAATGAGTTGTGGGTGGAAATGGACACCACCTGGCCTTCAACTTCAAAAAATAATCATTTCAGTTAGCAACTTTCCAATTAGACAGCAGTGACATGCCATCTTCTCTTGAGATTTAAATAAATTGACATTCAGGAGCCATTAAACAGTATTAAGATATTTAGAAAGAGGGATGAGTATTTATTTCATGTCATTAATGCAGTAGCTTATTGGACCCCAGGACCAATGTGGCCTGTACTTTGATGCTAATACAATCCTCTGTTGTTAGTACTGATGAAGTGGTCAGGCTGCATCGACACACGACAATGGATCCCAGTGAAAGCTATTAAATATTATGCGTGTTTGTTAGCAGGTCTCCTTTGCCTTCTAGATAATACATCAAAGTGTTTATAATGAGGGCTAGGCAAAGGATCTGCAGTCCTTCTTGAGATTTGTAGGCAGTCCTTGAAATTACAAAATAAACAAAAAGGAACTTATTATACTAGACACAGACCTTCAGTGCCATGGATATCATTAATCTGGGCCTGAGTTAAGCAGGGCTAGCAGGGCTTTGGTGACTGCAAATTGTCAGAACAGCCAATCACTTAAACAATAGTTGACTTAAATTTGATTAAATCTGGCCAAGAGCGACAAAGTCCAAAAGGTAAAATCCACTTACATTGTCTTCTAATGGAACATCTGCTGTTTTCTGTAAAATCAGGGCTTTATTATTAGGTGGGCTCTTAGACTAGGCTGCCTTAAGGTAGGACATGCCATCCTTCTCACAGGAACTTGTAAGACTTCATTTGAGTGTTTATTTGCTTTCCTACAGCACTTACTTTTGTCTAATTCAGAGTGACTAGAGACACTGATAACATGGTCCACAAGAAAATGCAAATATATCTCTCTATTAAAATAAAAACTTGCTTTGCTTGCCAACCCTCCCCCCCCACCCCAAGCATTTCTGCCACTTGCATTGTGAAGAGGGTGGCTGAACACACCCAAGGAGACGTGATTGCTCTTCTGAAACCCCCTCTTAAACGGTGATACAATGGGAAACAAAGTTTTTTTTTTTACCTCCTCTTTACTTGATCAGTTGCTGGCTTGCTGCTGCTGCCATGCCATGTGATCTGCATCTCACTCGGCGCATTTTTGTCATATCACCTATGTTCATACATTCAATCTGTTTTTGCTTTTGTCTTTTCATCAATATCGCATTGAATTTTGATTTGGAATTACACCCTGACAATGCAACATATAACTGTCCGTGAGTGAATATCGTTTCTTTCTCTCTAAAAGAAATGTGTCTAACAATATCCCGTGGGACGTGAAATCACGTCTCGTCTCCTTCCAAGATTTTTTTTTATAATAACGAGAAATCCTGGTATGAGACAAGATTTTTTAGCCTGGGACGAGACGTGACTTTTTCAGATAGATACTTTCACGTCCTGTGAGACAAGACTTTGTGCCAAGAGATTTAACCACGCCTGGGACCAGAAATAAAAGACAAAGAGTAGATGACAAAGTAGAACATTGTAAAGATTTCAAAAACATTGGTGTGATACACATGCAGAGCAGGTTAGACATAATGAAAGTACTAACATTTGATAGTAAAGATCACATTAGCGTAAACAAACGGAAATTATTACTCGGTGAAATAATGAAACAGCAAAAAGAGATTGAATATATAATTATTGGATTTAAACTTTAAGTCGGAGACTTGTAGATCGTCTAATTTGTGTTGCCATCAGGGAAAAGTAGTGTTTCTTCCCAATGAAGAGGCGTATCCGCGAGAATTAAAAGATTTGTGTTTGGTGAAAGTGAAATCCACATAGTGGACGAGTGGCAGAGACGCAAAGTGGCTGGCACATAGCACAGGCCTGTATGGGTTGGCGAGTGCAGCCCTCTAGCTGTATATATTTTCTCTTAAGATATCTTAATCTATACTAATAAACGGCAAAGCCCTCACTCACTCACTGACTCACTGACTGACTGACTGACTGACTCATCACTAATTCTCCAACTTCCCGTGTAGGTAGAAGGCTGAAATTTGGCAGGCTTATTCCTTACAGCTTCCTTACAAAAGTTGGGCAGGTTTCATTTCGAAATTCTACGCGTAATGGTCATAACTGGAAGCTGTTTTTCTCCATTTACTGTAATGGAGATGAGC
>JANRMT010062850.1:9426135-9485118 GCA_026402145.1 Polypterus bichir lapradei | reverse complement strand
TTTTTTAAATTTTTCCTTTTCTTTTTCATAACTTCTTTAACACAGTACTTCTCCGCTGCGAAGCGCGGGTATTCTGCTAGTCTATACTAATAAAAGGCAAAGCCCTCACTCACTCACTCACTCACTCATCACTAATTCTCCAACTTCCCATGTAGGTAGAAGGCTGAAATTTGGCAGGCTTACAGCTTATTTCCTTACAGCTCACTTACAAAAGTTAAGCAGGTTTCATTTCGAAATTCGACATATAATGGTCATAACGGTTGATAACGGTCAACAACATCCGCCATGTTGAACTTTCTTATTTATGGCCCCATCTTCACGAAATTTGGTAGGCGGCTTCCCTGCGCTAACCAAAACCGATCTATGTACTTATTTCGATGGTATGACGCCACTGTCGGCCGCCATATTGAACTTTCCAACGTCACTAATTTTCCAACTTCCCGTGTAGGTAGAAGGCTGACCCCATCTTCACGAAATTTGGTAGGTGGCTTCCCTGCGCTAACCAAAACCGATGTACGTACTTATTTTGGTGGTATGATGCCTCTGTCGGCCACCATATTGAACTTTCCAACGTCACTAATTCTCCAACTTCCCGTGTAGGTAGAAGGCTGAAATTTGGCAGGCTCAGTCCTTACAGCTTTCTTTCAAAAGTTAAGCAGGTTTAATTTCGAAATTCTACGCGTAACGGTCATAACGGTCAACAACGTCCGCCATGTTGAACTTTCTTATTAATGGCCCCATCTTCACGAAATTTGGTAGGCGGCTTCCCTACGCTAACCGAAACCAATGTACGTACTTATTTCGGTGGTATGATGCCACTGTCAGCCGCCATATTGAACTTTCCAACATCATTAATTCTCCAATTTCCCGTGTAGGTAGAAGGCTGAAATTTGGCAAGGCTTATTCCTTACAGCTTACTTACAAAAGTTAAGCACGTTTCATTTCGAAATTCTACGCGTAACGGTCATAATGGTTGACAACGTTTGCCATGTTGAACTTTCTTATTTATGGCCCTTATCTTCACGAAATTTGGTAGGTGGCTTCCCTGCACTAACCAAAACCGATGTACGTACTTATTTCAGTGGTATGACGCCACTGTCGGCCGCCATATTGAACTTTCCAACGGTCTTTGTTACTTATGGGCCCATCTTCAAGAAATGTGGTACACGGGTTCCCAACGCTA
This sequence comes from Polypterus bichir lapradei, assembly GCA_026402145.1. Classification (NCBI taxonomy): domain Eukaryota; kingdom Metazoa; phylum Chordata; class Cladistia; order Polypteriformes; family Polypteridae; genus Polypterus; species Polypterus bichir. The sequence goes on along the minus strand of JANRMT010062850.1, from coordinate 9,483,935 downwards.
ACTGAATCCTACTTACGTATATATATACGTCCGTAGCCTGCAGCTCGGTCAGCGTGTGAGGCGGCGTTGGGTCCCCCATCCCAACTCCTCCCACGTTGTTGGCTGCCTGCCTATATGAGGCCGTCCGTTGCTGTAGTCTCTACATTCCCTTCCTTGCTTCGCCACAGGATTCCCGTCTCCCTGCTGATAACTACAGCCTTTTTATTTAATCCACGGCTTCTCCGCTGTTTTATTGTTCATTTATTACGATTATAGTTATTGTGTAGGTATTTTAGACTTACTTTACATTGTTCAGGTACCCATTTCCTTTATCATTCCAACTGTACCCCCATTAACATGTCTATCAAGGTGATCACCATCGATCAAAGAACTGTCACTTACCGAGTGGTTTCCATGCCTGGAGATGGCACCTACCTTTTCCATTCTCTTTGTTACATATTGCACGGCCATATCAGGCTCACTCTTGATATCCTGAGGAACATTGTGTCTTATGTATTGAATGACTGGAACAGGTTCAAGGTGTGGACTGATGACGGTACAGGAGATAATTATACTACACAGGAGCACTAAAAGAGTGAAATGCTTAAGCCCTTCACCTATGCATCTGCATGTGAGTTGATGGCTGCCGCTGAATTGTTCGGTTGTCACTTCAAGTGTACCGAAATGAGCAAATATTTTATACCTTTTGACAACCGCCAATGCCTCTTAAACATCTTAGATTGACAGGTGACGATTTCAGTAGTGGACACTTTGATGTTTATGAATGTTTAAACTCTCAAAAGCTGGATGTGAAGTTATCGATGAAACCGGTTGTGTGCTTACAACGCTTGACAGGTGCCGAATGTCACTTCAACACAAATACTGCAAATACTGTCGTAATTAAAACAAACCATGAAACTCAAACCGATTATGACAGCAGCAATCCAAGCTGTGAGATTTGAGACAAGATTACTGTTCACATGGCCAACTGTACATTGCATGCTCAAGAGTAAGCTCAGCGCACAGCTTGGTCATGTTACAACCAGAGGGCCGAAATGACAATGTGGTATACAAAGAGATCCTTAACAAATAATTATTGGTATATTTTCCCTCAGTTTAAAAATGTTTAATTTTCTTCTTAATAAAAATTTTAAGGCAGTACTTCACCGCTGCGAAGCGCGGGTATTTTGCTATACTAATAAAAGGCAAAGCCCTCACTGACTCACTCATCACTAATTCTCCAATTTCCCATGTAGGTAGAAGGCGGAAATTTGGCAGGCTCATTCCTTATAGGTTACTTACAAAGTTAAGCAGGTTTCATTTCGAAATTCTACGCGTAACGGTCATAACTGAATCCTACTTACGTACATATATACATCCATAGCCTGCAGCTCGGTCACTGTGTGAAGCGGCGTTACGTCCCCGATCCCCATGCCTCCCACGTAGTTGGCTGCCTGCATATATTGTGTCCCCCATCCCCACGCCTCCCACATAATTGGCTGCCTGCCCATATAAGGCTGCCCGTCGCTCCGGTCTCTTCATTCCCTTCCTTGCTTCACCACGGTATTCATGTCTCCCTGCTGATAATTGCAGCCTTTTTATTTAATCCATGGCTTCTCCGCTGTTTTATTGTTTGTTTATTACAATTATAGTTATTGTGTAGGCATTGTAGACTTAGTTTACTGTTCAGGTACCCATGTCCTTTACCATTCCAACCGTACCCCCATTAACATGTCTATCGTGGTGATCACCATCGATCAAAGAACTGTCACTTACCGAAACTCAAACCGATTATGACAGCAGCAATCCAAGCTGAGAGAAAACAGTAAAAAGGAGGCGTGTCAGACGTCATGGTACATTTTCTGATGCAGCTAGACAGAAACAACTTTGTGACGCTGCCGCCAAATACTTGCAGAAAAATCCACAAGTTAATAGAGACGCTGTCGCTAAATACTCGCAGGCTAATCCACAAGTTCATAGAAATGCTGTCGCTAAATACTCACAGAAAAATCCACAAGTTAATAGACATGCTGTCGCTAAATACTCACAGGCAAATCCACAAGTTCATAGACACGCTGCCACTAAATACTCGCAGGCAAATCCACAAGTTCATAGAAATGCTGTCGCTAAATACTCGCAGAAAAATCCACAAGTTAATAGACATGCTGTCGCTAAATACTCACAGGCAAATCCACAAGTTCATAGACACGCTGCCACTAAATACTCGCAGGCAAATCCACAAGTTCATAGAGACGCTGTCGCTAAATATTCGCAGGCAAATCCACAACTTAATACTGGGAATGCCTGTTAAACATCTTAAATTCACGAGTACCGATTTGGGTAGTGAACACTTCGATGAATGAAACCTGTTATCTTTACAACGGTTGACAAACATGGAATGTAACTTGAACACAACTCGTCCTCCAAATACGAACCTGATTGAAAGAAATAATGATAATCAAATCCTTGATGACAGCAACACTCACAACAGTGACAAAACAATTACACTGACAATCATGTTACGTTATTTTTAAAATGTTTCCTTTTTTTTCATAACTTTAACACACTACTTCTCCGCTGCGAAGTGCGGGTATTTTGCTAGTTGAAAATAAAAGGCATGATGGTGTCTTACAATTCAGTTTTATTTGTAATTATGTGCACTTTAGAATACTCAGACAGAATGCTTAATTTAGGATCACAGAGAAACAACATCATAGATAGAAAGTTACATGTGTTACTAGTGTTTTCAAACGGTTGAGCAGTAACTTTTTCAAACTAAATAAGGAGAAAAGAGAAATTTAGTGACTGGCAAATATTAAAATTGCAAGGGTATTAGAAATAAAGTCAAGCTGAAGTTAAAGAGTGTAGGTGTAGTCATGGACTCTGACATAAACTTTAATTTGCACATAACCAGACTACTAGGACTGCATTTTTTCACTTAAGAAATATTGCAAAAGTTGCACCTCTTATATCACTGCAAGATGCTGAAAAATAATTTCACGCTTTTGTTTTTTAGTCGACTAGATTACTGTAATGCACTCCTAACAGGACTACCTAAGAAAGACATCAATTGGTTGCAGTTAGTGCAGAATGCAGCAGCAAGACTGTCAACCAGAAAAGGAAATTCTCAGCACATCTTACCAGTTTTAGCATTGTTACAGTGGTTACCTATGATCTTTAGAGCTGACCTTAAAATACAACTAATGGTGTTAAACGTTTTAAACAATCCTGCTCCATCCTATTTTTGGAGTACCCTGTCCCCCTACATTCCAAGTCATAGCCTTAGATCTTCTAAAGGTGGTCTTCTTATTCCAAGAGCCAAGCTTAAAAGATGTGGTGAGAAGGCGTTTTGCTGTTATGCACCAAAAATCTGGAATGCTTTCCCAATAGAGACTCGTCAGGTTAATATTGTGAAGCATTAAAGAAGTCTTTTTGTTTTAATTTGGCCTTTCCGTAGCTAATTCTAGTGATACTCTTAATAGACTATACAGACAAAGAATGATCACATTTGCAGTCTTTACGAATCACTGCTTTCCTCTGCTTTCTTTTCTAGCTTGTCCGTGATTGTGTTTTGTGCCACCACTACCTGATCAAAGTCCTGTGCAGCCACCTGTGATGCTGGAATGAGGGAGGGCACCCCAGCTGTCCATGAGACTCATTTTGTGGAAGTCTCTCTTACAAACAGAAACGATTTAAGCACATTTATGTTAGGCAGAATGTCCAATAGTGGCTAAGTGGTCTTTTGGCCTTGGAAATTCTGCAGATTTAGTTTTTGTTCTCCAGATTGACTGGAGTTTCTGTTTTGTGTTTTTCTGTCTTCCCGGCTGACTGATCTTATCACCAAACTCATCTTTAGAAACTTGCAATATGATACTCTATATAAGAACGCTACTCTTCTACTAATTATATATCTATGTTTTATAAGGTTTTAATTAACTTATTTATTTTCATTTATTTATTTACTTTTTCTTTGTTATATAGTCGTTATTATTCTTACCTTTCTTATTTTTTTTTTCTTGTATCCTTCTCCTTGACAACATGTAAAGCATCTTGAGCTGCAATTCTTTGTATGAAAATATCTTACAGAAATAAATAAACGTTGTTTTTCTAGTTCATCACGCACATGAACGTGCTGAAATATATTTTTCAAAACACAGAAATATATTTGTTTTTAAGGTTGAGACACCTTTTAGATCATTAGCAGTTTCAGATTTGTTGATATAGATACTAAAATTAAGACGAATCAAGTCTTGTAGCACTAATATTTAAATGAAAACAAAATTCATCATCCCAGCTGTATTATGGTATCGTTTTAAGATTTGATGAATATATTATTTTAAATACACAATTGCCTGTAGAAATATGATTGAAACTGTAATCTATATGGCATTGTACAAATGTAAATTACTTTGGTAGAGTGCAATTATTTAATGTCTTAATAAAGCCTACTTTAAGCACATTTCTGTCAACGTATCATTTTTCATAACAATATACAAGAATGGATATTAATATGTTATGTAAAAACCCAACAGAATATGTGTTAATGTTGTTCATGACTTTAACACTAAAGTTAAAAAATGTATAGGGCATTAGACATACAGTATATAAAAGAAAGACCTGTGTGTGTGTGTGTGTGTGTGTGTGTATGTAGCAGCATGCTCTGCTCATGCTTAACCACAGCCACTAGATGGCGGCATGCATGCACCTTTACATTTTTTTGCCACTTGCATGCACCTCAGTTCTCACTACAAAACATGTGTTAGTGTGTGTGTGTGTGTGTATGTATGGAGCAGTCCGCTCTTCTCATGCTTAACCATAGCCACGGGAGTTGGTGTGAATTCTATGGAAGATGTAGAAGCTTATACAAGTGAGATTTGCTCTTGGTGAGATGTTGCTTGCATGCACTTCACTTCTCATTCAACCCAAGCAGACAAACTCATCTTTGTGGTACATACACATTGTACATTCACACAACAAACTGCCATACATTTACCTGAGATTGGTTCCAGCCTGTCCTACTCAATTTGTGTCACAGCTGCACTCAACTACACGTTCGTCTCAGGCAAGATATGACCCATCCTGGCCCACTTAGCTGACGCCCCTGTAAACTCACCAATATAGTAAAACTGCTAGAGAGTTTTTGGGTTGGACCACACACAGCTAGTTAAACATATATAAATGAAATACCTGTGTGTGGATTAGTCCACTCTGCTCACGCTTAACCGCAACCACTAGATGGTGCATGCATGCACATTTACATTGCTTTGGCGTTTAAATGCACTTTATTTCTCACTACAAAACGTGTGTGTGTGTGTGTGTGTGTGTGTGTATGGAGCAGTCTGCTTTGCTCACACTTAACCACAGCCATGGGAGTTGGCATGAATTCTACAGAAGTTGTAGAAGCTTAAACAAGTGTGACTTGCTCTTGGTGAGATGGCGCTTGCATGCACCTCCCTTCTCATTTAATCCAAGCACACAAACTCATCTTTGTGGTACATACACGTTGCACATTAACACAACAAACTACCATACGTTTGCCTGAGATGGATTCTGGCCTTTCCTGCTCAATTTGTGCCACAGCTGCACTCGACTACACGTCCGTCTCAGCCCACTTAGCTGATGCCTCTGTAAGCTCACCAATATATAAATAAAACTACTAGGGAGTCTTTGGGTTGGAGCACACACAGCTAGTTAAACAGATATAAATGAAACACCTGTGTGTGTGGAGCAGTCCACTCTGGTCACGCTCAGCCACAGCCACTAAATGGCGCACACATGCACTTTTACATTTTTTTGGTTTTTGCATACACCTCACTTCTCACTACAAAAGACATGTGCATGTGCATGTGTGTGTGTGTGAATGTGTGTATGGAGCAGTCCACTTTGCTCACGCTCAATCACAGATACAGGAGTTGATGTGAATTTGACGGAAGATGTACAACAACAACAACAACATTTATTTATATAGCTCATTTTCATACAAAAAAATGTAGCTCAAAGTGCTTTACAAAATGAAGAATAGAAAAATAAAAGACACAGTAAAAAATAAAATAAGTCCACATTAATTAACATAGAATAAGTAAGGTCTGATGGCCAGGGTGGACAGAAAAAACAAAAAAAAAACTCCAGACGGCTGGAGAAAAAAAATAAAATTTGCAGGGATTCCAGACCAACAGACCGCCCAGTCCCCTCTGGGCATTCTACCTATCATAAATGAAAGAGTCCTCTTTGTATTTAGGGTTCTCACGGAAGGATTTGATGATGATGGTCACGTAGACTTCTGGCTTTCAGTCCATCAATGTTGGAGCATCATGGAGCCGCCACCACAAAGAAACCGGAAAAAGAAACAGAAGAGAGAGTAGGAGTCAGTACGGTTTTTAGAGCCACTATGAATAGTTATTCTGATGAAATGAACATACAGAGTATCAGGATTAAGTTAAAGTGAAGTTATGAGAAGGCCATGTTAAAGTAATGTGTTTTCAGCAGTTTTCTAAAGTGCTCTACTGTATTAGCCTGGCGAATTCCTACTGGCAGGCTATTCCAGATTTTAGGTGCATAACAGCAGAAGGCCACCTCACCACTTCTTTTAAGTTTAGCTTTTGGAATTGTAAAGAGACACTCATTTGAGGATCTAAGGTTACGAATTGGAATATAGGGTGTCAGACATTCTGATATATAAGATGGAGCGAGATTATTTAAGGCTTTATAAACCATAAGCAGAATTTTAAAGTCAATTCTGAAAGACACAGGTAACCAGTGTAGTGACATCAAAACTGGAGAAATGTGTTCGGATTTTCTTTTCCTAGTTAGGATTCTAGCAGCTGCATTCTGCACTCGTTGCAATCGATTTATGTCTTTTTTGGGTAGTCCTGAGAGGAGTGCGTTACAGTAATCTAGTCAACTGAAAACAAAAGCGTGAATTAATTTCTCAGCATCTTTCAATGATATAAGAGGTCTAACTTTTGCTATGTTTCTTAAGTGAAAAAATGCTGTCCTAGTGGTCTGATGAATATGCGATTTAAAATTCAGGTTACAGTCAACAGTTACCCCTAAGTTTTTTACTTCCGTCTTAACTTTTAATCCTAATGCATCAAATTTATTTCTGATAACCTCATTGAATCCATTATTGCCAATCACTAAAATTTCAGTTTTCTCTTTATTTAGTTTGAGAAAATTACTATTCAACCATTCAGAAATACCAGTAAGACATTGTGTTAGTGAATCGAGAGAGTTGGTGTCATCAGGTGCTATTGATAAATACAGCTGTGTGTCATCAGCATAGCTGTGGTAGCTCACGTTGTGTCCTGAGATAATCTGACCTAACGGAAGCATGTAGATTGAGAATAACAGCGGACCCAGGATAGAGCCTTGTGGAACACCATATCGGATATCATGTGTCTTTGAGATTTGATTACCACAACTCACAAAGAATTTTCTCCCTGCCAGATAGGATTCAAACCAATTTAAGACACTGCCAGAGAGGCCCACCCATTGACTAAGGCGATTTCTAAGAATATTGTGATCAATGGTGTCAAATGCGGCACTCAGATCGAGGAGGATGAGAACAGATAAATGGTCTCTGTCTGCATTTATCCGCAAGTCATTTACCACTTTAATAGTTTATTAAAGGAAGTTTATTGTTTATATGATTATTCAGCGAAATATGCATAGGCTCAATGAGACTGCTAATGGAAGACAGAGTTGTGCCTGTAGAAGCTTGTAGAAGCTGTAGAAGCTTATACATGTGTGACTTGCACTTGGTGAGATGGCACATGCATGTGCTTTTAAATTTTTTTTGCCCCTTGCACACACCTACCTTCTTATTCAACCCAAGCAGATAAACTCAGCTTTGCATGCATGTTGTACGTTCACATGACAAGCTACTATATGTTTGCTTGAGACGAGTTCCAGCCTACCCCGCTCAATTTGTGCCACAGCTACACTCAACTACACATTCATCTCGGACAATTTCGACCTGTCTTGGCCCACTTAGCTGACACTTCTTCAGGTTCATTAATATAGTAAAAATTCTAGGGAGTCTTTGAGTTGTTTTTTGTCCCTAAGACCACACACAGCTAGTATAACCATATGCAGTAGACATTTTTGATGTCAGTTTGTAGATTACAATATAGAAAAACAAGAAACATATATACTTACCATGGTAGACTGCTTGAAATGTTTTTTAAATTATATTGTAAGCACATTTAAAGGCCCAGAGCTAAAGTGTTAAATGTTATGTTTCATACCTGGGGAATGTTCCATGGTTAATGGTTTACTGTAGGTGTATCTTCATTCTTTAGTCATCCATCCTGCTGGTTTGGAAATCTGCATCTGAGTGCCACAGCTATCGTTATTTCATTTGAAGAGTTGATTGAAGCAGAAATATTCCCATATCTATCAGCTATAAGCTTTACATAAAGGACCTCACATTCTAAAAGATCCTTGGCAGCCTTGGTTCAATTATCTTAAATTACTCCTCTCAAACTGGGCAAATCAAATTGTCCTTTATTATGCTTTTCATACAAGCATGCCAAACACATTGTTAATATTTCTTCTTTTCTTTTTTACTTTTAATCTTTTTTGAATGCAAAATAGTAATAGTAACACAGGTTGATGCTTACTTTTATTCATTGTGAAATTTTCCATTATTCTCCCTCCTCCTTTCCCCACAATACACCACACCATATTAAGAAATGGACAACAGAAGCAATAAGTTGAATATTTAAGATTTTTTTTTTTGCCATATACAATTTTTAAGTATGAGGAATTTGTCATTTTTCGTATACCCCAACTTACTCTCCTCCAGAGAGTTTTGGGGTCAGAGTGCAGGTACAGCACCCCATGGATCAATTGCAGGTTAAGGGCCTTTCTCAAGGACCCAACGGAGTAGTATTCCTACTGTGACTGCCAGAATTCAAACCGGCAACCTTAGAGTTACCAGCCCAGATCCTTTAGCCAGAAAGCTGCCACTCCGCCCTAAGGGGTAAGAAAAGCAGAGCCAAGCTGTGTCTAAAACATGTGGGCTATCTGAACTTCTCTTCTGTGTCTTTATAACAAGTAATTGTGTAGTTCAATATTGTAAGGTGTTTGAAAACTGCAGGCTTTTTCTAAGTTAAAGACACAGTAGTGAAGACTGATAGGGGAGAGTTAGAGCCAAGCTAGATCTTAAACAGGCCGACTCTTTTTACTTAACTGCTGGGTTGATCTCAACTCCCAATTTTCAGCAGTATAGTAAATTTCAGCTCAATCTCTGTTTGTTTGTAATTTCTGCAAGCCCGTGAGTTGTAATCAGATACCCTGTATCACATATCTGCATCAGAGGGATACTTTCAGGGCTCATCCAAGGAATTCAGTACCCCTGCATGTAACAGACTCATCTTTTTTCTCTTCCACATCAGCGAAAAGACACCCCTTGAGGGCAATTAACCCTGTTTCTTCCATCCTGAGAGCTACAGAGTCCGATGTCCCCGAATGTCAGTGTGTCATTTAAACTCAAATAACTCTGAGGACGGAGCTACCCTTTCATAAGAGCTATTCTTGATAGTCCCAGAAAGAGCCATTTATGCTCTATTTCACATCTTTGAGTGCCTGTCTTGTTTATTATTTGCCACTAAAATTTAAAGGGGCAACCCAGCTGGCAATCCAACACTTCATGCAGGCATCCTGTGTTCATACCACCCATCCACACCTCATTTTTTCCTCCAACTTCCCAAAGATAAATATGCTCAACTAAATCTCAATTTGCACTCAACGTGCTCAGCTTGCGTGCAGACTGAGATACAAAGTGTGCATGCTGTCAGTATCCTTGTTTGCATGTACAAGTAATCTTCTGGAGTTCTCCTTTGGCAAAACACTTCAGCGTCATTAAACTGTGCTAAAAAGAGTTAAATGTCACCATCGGCCAATGTGAATCTGAACTTAAGCATGATGACTGAGATAATTTTCTTGTGATTTATAAATATGTTTAGTCAAATGATACTTTGGTTTCTCTTACCAGATTGCTGCAGCAGTCTTGGTTCTGCTTGGCTGCTTGACTGAGCCTTCCAAAGGACTGGCAAACCGGTTTGTGTGCTTCTTGCCTTACACCCAGTGCCACTGACATAATAATAATGCAGACATTTTTACTTCATTGAGATATGCGTTAGGTTACTTTATACTTTAAAAAGTAATTGGACCATGCAACTCAATGTGTTACCCTATTGCTGCAGAGATTGCGTTTCTGAACTTAGCAATGTATGTTTAGCACATCAAAATTCTGAACTTATCATGACTTACAAACCAGAGCACACATTAAGATCTCAAGATGCCGGTCTGCTTATGATTCCATGGATTAATAAAATAACAGTGGGAGGTTGAGCTTTTAGTAACAGGGCCCCTAAACTGTGGAATGGTCTGCCTGCTACTATCAGAGATGCCCTCTTCGGTCTCAGCTTTTAAATCCCAGCTAAAAACTCACTACTTCGGTTTAGCATACCCTGACTAGAGCTGCTGATTAACTGTACAGACTGCATCTCTGTTGTTAGTCATTAGCACTAAAACATAAGTGATATGATAGTTACAGTTTGTTACTAACCCTCACCTATTCTGTTTCTCTTCTCAGTACTCAAATGTGGCACTTGGTGCCAAGTTGTTTTGCCTACCTAAGGTAAAGTCATCTCTGATGGAGGATCGTAGGAATCATCAGGTAGAGGGGTCCTTTCATTGGATTGGTTGGCCCAGCATTGACTCAGCTGTGGAGTGGCCAATAGTGGGAGGCAGCTTGATGGCTGAGGTCTTCAGGACTCTGAACAAATCCAAATCATATTATGTGATATCATCTACTGTTAAATTCTGCTCTATACTTGTAATATTTTTATTTTACTATTATTGAGGATTACTCGTGTTTTGTTCTGTGTATTGTATTGTATTGTATTTTCCCCCTTCTTTTTGACACCCACTGCATGCCCAACCTACCTTTAAGGGGGTCTCTCTTTGAACTGCCTTTCCCGAGGTTTCTTCCATTTTTTCCCTATAAGGGTTATTTTGGGAGGTTTTCTTTGTCTTATTAGTGAGTCAAAGCTGGGGGGGCTGTCAAGAGGCAGGGCCTGTTAAAGCCCGCTGCGGCACTTCTTGTGTGATTTTGGGCTATACAAAAGTAAATTGTATTGTATGTATTGTATCAACATAAATTTAGCGATTTCTGAAATATTGATTATTTCAGCCAGGACTAGGAATAATGTGATCACACAGACATTTGCCTCAAGAAATGTAACTTACGGACCCTTCTACCTGTGGCTGCTGAAAGCGTGTGCGGAGCTAAGAAGGTGAACAGAGTTCAATGAAAATGCACAGACTAGGAAATCCTTAACTGTAACCTGGTTAGGGGTTTTCATGGCTACAGTAGGAAATCTACCAATGTTAACTATATTTTTCAGAAGCCAATAACCCGATTTGTCTGATCAGAATAAGGGTTTACAGTACAGTGCATATAAAAGCACTAAGTATCTAAAATGCATTTCTGCTTGTGGTCGCCTGTTTCTTCAATATTTTTGTAGTCTGTGAGTGGTCAAGTGTTTGGTCAATACCTAATAATTTTACAGCCGAGGAAGTTTATTGTTTATATGATTATTCAGCGAAATACTGTATGCATAGGCTCAATGAAACTGCTAATGGAAGACAGAGTTGTGCCTGCTGGCTTTTAGAGATATTTTCCATGTTTTCTTACATGCTGCTAACTGCAATTTCATTCCATGAATCTGTTGTCAACTGAATATGTTTGTGGTCTTGGAAAGAGGGATCATACACATGCTCATATCACCTCACTTCTGTCTCCAGCCTCTAATAAAACTTTGCATACTCAACACATTCTGTTTGCATTATTTTGTATTCAGGAAAAAGTTCAGTATGCAGAAAAAACCTGTTACGCCATTTTTGCCATGCAGTCCTCACAACCAGCACAGAGGCATCAACTATAAGTCAGGCTTAACATCCGGACTGGCCTGGTGTGAGAGAACAAGGGTGTCTGCATGAGTGGGACCTATGATGGGCTAGTGTTCTACCCGGTGTTGATTCCTGGTGTGCTTTTGAATGATCGCCATCTTCTCGGCAGTCTGTATCTGAAATGTCTGCTGTAAATGTAGCACTTGATGGCCAAAGATTTACATCCAGTTGATCAACAACTCACCAATCAAAATACAGTATTCTCTAGAACCCACCCTCTCAACTTTAATGGGTGAAAATGACAGTTTTTATTTTTAGGTGTTTTTCATGTTCTGTGTGTGGTGTTGCTGAAATGTATTTGTGAAGAAATAATTAAATAACTACGCAGAGAAATAAGTAATAAAAATCATACATTTTGAGATACATTTATTTACTTATGTTCACATATACTGGCACACTGTCCAGAGATTGTTCCTTCCTTGCACTCTGTGCTTGCTGGGGTAGGCTTCAGCTTCTTCACGACCCTGCTCTAGATAAAAAAGTTAAAACAATGGATGGATGAATGGATGTTCACATGCAATTTTATTATTATTAATTTTTATTTTTTTTTGCTGTCACATTTCACAATGTATTTATTTGCATGTTTATTTATCTGAAATATTCCTCCATACTGGAACACAGCGAGAATGTGAAAAGACCTGGAATTCAGCTACGATCGCTGGACCTGTGGGGCAGCAGCTTTAAGCTTTATAAATTGCTGCCCTAGTGGACAAAAAAATGAAAAGAAAAAGAAAATGTGCATCTGCAGTCAGTAATTGCTAGAAGATAAAAATGATACTGGGGACATTTTCCGGAGGATAGTCGGCTTCCTAAGCTCCCAACTAAAGCACATATGCCTTTAGGCTTAATAGTGCTGAAGATGAGTTATCATGATCAAATCATGTTGTACACCTAAGCCATAATCTTTTAAAATAACCATAAATGTTTGTGATGCTGTAAATATGACTAAGGTTATTGAAAAGTGTATACTGAAGTTTTCGTGGACTATTATAAGTTGCGCCTCTAAAAGTGAATGCAATAGCTAATGCTCTGTATTTTATCCCTCCTGTCTTCCTAGACTTCCATGTTTTTTCAGATAATGACAACTTCTATTTGGCTGCCTAAACCAAACATTATCTATGAACTAAAAGTCATCGCTTCTTTCCAATTTTCTCTTTTGCTCACCACCATTGCATTATAAATCAAGTTTTACTTACTGAAAGGTGTGGTCGTCCAAACGAAGAAAGGTCGACAACTCAGGAATATTTTGGGATGCCAACACGACCCTCCCCATTTACTTACAACACAACACTCAATGGCATAAGAAAACAACAAAAAATGCAATTGCCATGTAGTGGGGTGGCCTCGGATTAATTCGGCTCTGGCGATGGTTTGTCAGGCTTGGAGCTCCTTTGGTCAGGTCGTCTCCGCAGTAAGTGAGACCTCCTTCTGGCCAGTCGCACTTTAGACATTCTGGGACTGAAGGGGTGGAAACATTTGACCTCATTGGGCAGTTTCTCAAGACTGTGGAGGAAAAAAAATAGACTGTTAGTGGCAGTGTCCCCTTTTATCCTGAGATGATATCAAATAACTGGGAAGAACCTGAATGGTGATTTTCAGACAAGCATGCATGACAAAGAGATAATTATGGTGTTATACATTGTAGCAGTTACATGAATCAAAGTGCTCTGTATGCTGGTCAAAAGAGTAAGCAAACATCTACAGTTACAGCAAATATTCAAAGTGTTTGCAACAAAGCTAAACTGTCTTTAGAAAACATTATGTAGCTGCTTCATATAGGCAATGTCCACACAATCCATCCATCCATTATCCAACCCACTATATCCTAACTACAGGGTCACAGGGGTCTGCTGAAGCCAACACAGGGTACAAGGCAGGAACTCTGGGCAGGCCGCCAGCCCACCACAGGGCACACACACACCCACACACCAAGCACACACTAGGGACAATTTAGGATCATCAATGCACCTAACCTGCATGTCTTTGGACTGTGGGAGGAAACTAGAGCACCCGGAGGAAACCCACGCAAACACGGGTAGAACATGCAAACTCCACGAAGGAGACCCGGCAAGCGAACCCAGGTCTCCTTACTGTGAGGCTGCAGCGCTACCACTGCGCCACCGTGCCGCTGTCCACACAGTTTTCATTTAAAAATGGTGTTTTAATGGCTCCCTATTAGCAATAAGATGCAAATGACAAAGGAGCCAGCAGTTCTCCATCTAACATGGTTTTTATTATAAATACCTCCAAAATGTTACACAAACACAAAAACACTGTTTTTTCTCTCTCTACACTAATTCTCTCACCACCGCACTGCCCTCCTCCAGTCAAGTGTTGCCTCTCTACCTCCCAGCTCCAACTCGCCTGGTAAGGGAGTGCATTACCTTTTATTACAGACCTGGGAGTACTTCCGGTGCCAGGGCGATCACCCGATCAAAGCACTTCCAGGTCACACAGAAGTCCATCAACACAGTAGGGAGCTTGTTTCCCTGCAATGCCCTCTTGCGGCACCCCGTGACCCCAACAGGGCTGCCCTGCCAGACTACATTTCCCTGCATGCCCTCTTTGCTTTTCACTGGATGTGGATATCTGGGACTGCGGCCATCTAGCATGCTGGGGGAATAAAAACTCCCCAGTGATATCTTTTCTTTTACAGGGGCTGTCCGTCCATCTCTTCTTTCCGGGTCTGCTTCCTGTTTCCTTCCCGGCCTGAATGCCCATCCAGCCCATGTGACATCTAGACCAACCATTAAATTAAATAAGGTCTTAGATTGTCAAGGATTGCTTTCATATTAAGCAATTGGGTTGGAGCAAACACCTGCAGCCACTGCAGCCCTCCAGGACCGACATTGCCCACCCCTGATCTGCACTGTTGTATCCTGAAAACCTACAATGTCTTGAAATGTTCTGCAGTATCACTATACAATACTACAAAAGAGACTCCAGGAATTTCCAGAGATTCTACAATGTCAGACGACATTATTACATCACATATATAAATACCTTTGGAAGAGAAGAGATCTTCAAACCCTCTGCAACCTTTGTGTCTTTTCCAGCCCTCTACAATATCACTCTCCATTATTATGTAACATGGCAGAGCTCTTCAAACACATGTAAAATGGTGATCTACATCATTATTTCTTATAAACCTGTGTTGGGCAGAGTGGTGGCTGTGAGGCAAAGGATCTGTGCCTGGTATCTGGAAGGTTGTCATTTCAAATCCTGTTACTGCCAGAGGGGATCCTACTCTGCTGGGCCCTTGAGCAAAGTCCTTGACCTGAAAATTGCTCCAGAGGTGCTATTATAAAAAACAGTTTCCCTTAGGAATTAATAAAGTACATCCTATCTTCTATATCATATAGACATTACAGATCTTCAAGGTCTCTAATACATCAGTCTACACTATTACTTCTCATAAACCCATGAGACATCTGAATCCTTTAAATAGCCCATAATAACTGACTATAGAATTAAATGCAGACCTTCTCGAGAAACTAAAACTACATGACATAATTCTCCACAAACACTCAACCAGCTCTCTTTTGCCCCCGTTACCCTTGTTTACTGTCGTGTCCCATCATTCCTCCCTTGAAATTCTGGCAGCAGCCTTACTTGACTTAGGTGATATCTGCTTCATTTTTCTTGTATTCCCTTTATCTTATGTACAACACATGCATTTCATTATTTTTATACCAAGGTTTTGAAAATGGATGGAGGTTTTCTGAAGCTCATAATGGAAACATATTTTATCACATAAATCTAAAAAGCAGTCAACATCCTACATCAAAAAATGTTTATTTTGTATAAGTCAGTTTTCTCCAGTGCGGCCTTGTTATTCCACCCAGCAAGCACAATAAAATCAAATAGATCTTCCCACACAATGATGCATTACTGTGCTTTACCGTTTATCTGTTTTTGACAGCATTCATTGTGGTCCTTCAGTTTTTGCTGCTTTTTCTTTATCGTTTTTAGTTTCCTGTTCATTTGAGTAAAATGAAGGACGCCGGAGCAGCATCACCTCTGATTAATTTGAAGAAATCTAAATTAGCACGCAGTTGATTTCTGCACAAACATCTCAGTGAAAAATATAGCTGGCACAGTTCCTGAGACCGGGGTTCACTTCTCAACTTGGTGACTACCAGTATGTAGTTTGGGTTTACTCCTTGTAGTAGAATTTCTTCTATCTTAGAGGTTATGTTGTATGAATGTGGAAGTTATATCGTGATGGACTAGCATCACTTTTAAGGTCTGTGCCTAACTCTTGCTCCATTATTTTAGGATATGCCACATCTGATTTCATTTCATTTATCCATTCAGTTGTTTCTGACAATTGCCGACTCTCTGGACCAGCTTTATCCATGCCTTGCTCTCTTGAACAGCATGCCTTAGCTACTGCTGACACATGCCTGTGTTACTTTTGATGGTATCTATCCAACATGTTTGTGGTCATCATGGTATTCTAATCCTACTGACTTTTCCAAGCATGGTTCCTCTCTCTAAACTGTTGGCATGCATTACATGTCCAAAATAAGTCAGTCTTAGCTTGATGATCTTCTCTTCCACACTCTTAAAAATTCTGGTTCTTTAATGGCATTTTAGGGTTTATTACTGAGTTGTGTGGTTCCTTGTAGAAGTATTGCTTAACATATGAAGTTGGTTCCTTGTGGTTTGAAAAACTACCTAACGTGTCATAAGAAAATTAAATCTTTAATGTATGGTAGCTGCGGTGGGCTGGCGCCCTGCCTGGGGTTTGTTTCCTGCCTTGCGCCCTGTGTTGGCTGTGATTGGCTCCAGCAGACCACCGTGACCCTGTAGTTAGGATATAGTGGGTTGGTTAATGTATGGATGGATGGATGGATGGTAGACTACCTAGCAGGATACTAACAGATTTGATAAGTTATGCTTGATAACAGTCTTGATACGTTTCTGTCAAGCGTCATTGTGCTAAGTTGATTGAAATGCTTGTTGTACAATCGCGCAAACATGTCAGGTCATATCGAACATCAAGGCTATAATTGTAGTTTTCGCCATTAATTGATTTGTTAATTAAGAGTTTTCCCTGTGGTTCCTTTAGTCAGCAATGTTACACTGAACTGCTGAGGCATCTGCTGGAAAGCATCAGAAAAAAGAAGTGCTCAGTACAACTGCATTTTGCTCCATGGCAGCGCACCTGCTCACACCGCATTATCAGTCAAAGAGTCTGTGACCAAACAATAATGTGGTTGTTGCTCTCACAACTCCTGTATTTGCCAGATCTCACTCCCTGTGGCCTTTTTTTTTTTTGTTCCTGGAAAGATAATTGAGGCTGAAGGGACGATAATTAGCTACCGTGTTAAAAATCCAGAAAAAATCCGCAAGAGGCTCTAGACACAGTAACAAAAGATAGATGAATGACAGAAATGCTGCTGGAACAAGTGTATCGCATCTCAAGGGGACTGTTTTGACAGTAACCAAAAAGAAATTGCTATAAGTTGTATAATAAAGTTTTTTTTAAAACAATTCCTGGAACTTTTCTGTCTCTCCTTGTAGTAAAAGAGAAAAAATGGAAAATTTTCTGCTTTAACAAATAAGGAGGGGATTTGATACATTTGAACAGAGAACATTTTTTTCAACTGAATGTGCATTTTTCTGTTCTTTTGACACTGAGTTTCTCCAATCCATTTCTGAACTAAATCAATTCTGAGGTTAAATTTTGCTAGTGGAAAGTATAAATTGGTGAAAATTGCCAAAGCGTTTTTTTTTCAGCTAATACACTGTGTTCGTTGGTGAATATTTACCTGGAAATTAATCACAACTATGCACAGAACTTTCACGCATGCATACTGTAAGCATACTCTACATCACACATGTGAAAGATACTATATGAATAAAATGTATTATTATTATTATTATTATTATTATTATTATTATTATTATTATTATCTTACATCACTGCCTGGTCTACTTTGTGCATGCATGATGTCACTACCCAATCTGTACTCCAGCCACATTTGCATCTCACTGTGACGCCACCGACCCACCATGTGTCATGTGCAACAGATCAGGTTGCCAAACTGAAGATAAAACAGGTTCAGAGAAAAAGACACAGACAAGGTGTTACTAGATTAAACAGCACAAGGTGACATGAAAATATCCGTTCTCATCAAAAACTTGAAAGCAAGTAAGAATCACATTGGTAAATCCATCCAAAAAGTTCAGCCACAGACAATCCAGCTCTTCATTATCCATTCCAGCCTATTCTTGCATTTTTAAAAACCTCTACGGGCTCCTAAACTCATCCTGTCCCTTCCACGTCAGGCTAACCTTGGTTGGAAGCAGATTGATGCAAAGCCTTCAACCACCAGCCTGTCAATAGCCTTTCATCTTAGCTCACCTGTATTCCCAAAGGCTAGCTGGCTGGTCAGTTACAACCAGATCAATGCAAAGCCTTCAGACCCCCAGTCCTGCAGTTATCAAAGGTTCGTATCCAATCTTGCATAAGTGCATCCTAGCAACAACTTCGCTGTGTTTTAAAATTAGATATTGTTAGATGGCCCAGGTTAAATATTTTAAAATTACAACAAAAAACATATTCAGTAAAGATAATTGACCAAAATATTTATCATACTAGATATTATCAATATCTTTCATTCTACTATAGTGGGGTCTACACATTGTCCTGTGTTAGTGTAAGCTTTCCTTTGGGAAAGTGGGGATTTCCTCCCACATCCTGAACATGTACTCATTGGGCTGTTTAATACCCTTAGGTTGATTAATATTTGTAAACTTATTAATGTACGTGTGCCCAGTGGTTGACTGGCAGTTATACTGGTTCGTGTGAGTGTGCCCTGAGGAGGACTGGAAATTACCTTTAGGTTGGTTAATATGTATAAACTGGTTAATGTAAGTATACCCTGTGGCTAACTGGCAGTTACCTTTAGGTTATTTAATATTTGTAAACTGGTTAATTTAAATGTGCCTTTGAGGTGGACTGGCAGTTACCCTTAGCTTAGCTGACATCTGTAAACTGGTTAATGTGAGTGTGGACTGGCAGTTGGATTAGATGTTGGGTGGGGTTCTTTAACTGTTACTAATTAATGGCAGTTTTTACACTTTTCTTCCACTGCATCATTGGCAGGTGAAGTGAATTGCCTAGGGCCACACAAGCAGTCCGTGGTTGGGACTGCACTTGCAACCAGAACATCCATCCATCAATCTATTTTCCAAACTTTCTTATCCAGAGCAGGTCTGGGAGGAAGAAAACCCAGAACATTGAGGTCCTATCCCTTAGCCACTGCTTCTACAGTCAGACCATATTGCACATAAAAAGCACACTCCATAAATGTGCTGTAATCCAGGCTCAGTGGTGCAATGCATCAATGAACACTGACAACAACATCCTTCAAGTACAAATTAACAAATGTTTTTTGGGTCAATGCCATGGTCATGAGGTTTTCCTCTTGTTAGTCCTTAGCCCATGGACTGTGGAGTGGTAAAGTTCAGTCATCTATCTCAGGTTACGCAGTGCAGCATATCAGGCCATAATATATGACTCTGTCTTTGTTACCCTTGGGTTTCCTTCTGTTTCTAAACCTTAGGATGCAGAACAATTGCAACCTTTTTAGAAAATAAAAATGTCAGGTGACAGGGGGATGATAACAAAGTAAACAGAAGTGCCTGAGAGTGTTAACATATTTCTGATTATATAAAAATAAAGAGCCCACTCTTTCATGGATTTGAGCGTATTACGCGTAACTCTCCCACTTCACCTAATAGCTGCTGTGTGTGATTCTTCTCCATTAGAAGGAATGTAAGTTTCAGTTTCAGGATTGCCTCTGGAGTAAATGTATAAACTATTAAAGGCATAAATATTTAGGGATATTGAATAAATAAACTGCATCGAGCAGGGGGCACTCTTTCTTCCCTGGGATGTATTTTTTGATGCAGAACAGACTAGATCCAATGCCATCCCTTTTTTTACTCATGGTGGAAAATAATTACAAGAGAGAAATATGGTACAAAGAGAAATATAAGTATTTAACTTGCTTTAAAAGATAACATTCATTCCCAGAATACAATGTATATTCATATAGACATACATATTCAAGCTGGAGAGAAGCCAAGGGACATCACAGCCAAGTGGGAGAATGCTGACAATGAGATGTCCCAACCAGCAGGGAATGGCGATGGCATAGTGAGATGCTTCTGAAGTTGTGCTGGATCTTCGTCATTATAAACACTCACATATTTAAATATTCATAAAATTCTTGTCAGACATGGGAAACTGCCAGACAAACAGTCTGGTTATTAATACCTTCACTTGTTCTCATCATGTATCACAGACTCTGGGTTTTTTAACCATATTGGTCAAGAAGACATCATCACTTTAAAATAACCTGCTTGTGTGTCCTTCACATATTTTCTGCCAATCTCTCTAACCTGACTGACGTTTACAGCTGTCATTTGTCCATCTCTCTGGCAGCCTCTCTCTCTCAGCTGAATTGCTTGGCTTTTGAATAAAATTCACAGATTGGCACAAAATAACCTTCTTGCTACATAAACTGAACTGAAATCCATTTCTTTCATTTATTCATCCATCCATATTTTTGCAGGGGCTTATCTCCAAATCATGTAATGAAAGTTCAAATTGCAAACATGAGGGGGGAGAAAGGTAACTATGTAGGATAGCTGAATTCTTTAATAATTCAATTTGCCTTTCCAAGGTGGTTCATGTTAAATGCAAGACTTGTGGAAAAAATGCCATTAAGCGTGTGAAAAAGAGTTAGTTACAGAGTCCCAAAAATAGGTGGGGTGCTAGCCGGTCCACCCCGTTTAATTGCAATGCAATGCAACACAAGTAATCGAGCATCATGGAAATAAATGAGAGCCCTAGAACATAAAATATCGCCTACAGTGTTAAGTGATCTGACTCAGGGCTCCATCCTGGTACAAGTTTTGGTCACAAGTGAGACGTCTCCTTCCAGGGTAAAAGCTGTTTTTATGTGCTTTAGACTGAAGGTGGGGGGGCTTTTGGGAATGATGGGTGCAGAGTCAGTCAGTCTCCTAGGGAGTCCTCTCTCAGCTGAGGAGACATGACAGCTAGCGACAGCACCCCCTCTTGCATCAAGGTGGCACTGTATGCCTGATGAGAGGCGGCAAGGTGGTACTCAGACGCGCATGCATAGCAAGTGGGAATGCTTTCAAAAATAATGCCATGAATAGTTTTTCTTTATCAATATAGTAGAAAGTAAACATGAAAAAAAAAAATAAAAACACTATTTGGTCTGACCTCTTGCTACAGTTAGACATTCAGACTTTGGTTGTCTTACTTGTAATCCCAGACCAGCTCTGACTTCCTGCTCCTCTTTTATGTTTATGACTTTACATGTGTGTTTGGGGTCATAGTCATGCTGCAGAATGAAGCTGTACTGATCAGACACATTCCTGATAATATTACATGATGGACAAGAATCTGCCTGTACTTCTTAGCAGTAAGGAAGGCATACAGTACATTTTTATAAAATCACCAACCCCATTTGTGGAGATGTGTCTCCAAATCTGCAGAGATCTTCCACCCTGCTTCACTGTTGCCTGCAGACATTCATCCATGTACCATTCTCCACCCCCTCTGCAGACAAACTGCCTTCTGTTAGACCCAAAAATTCAATTTTTGACTCATCAGTCCATAGCATCTGCTGCCAATTTTCTGCAAACAAATCCTTTAATTTCCATATAATGGTGAATTGTTTGCCTTTTTTTCCACAATGGAGGAATGACTTATTGGTTACAACTTTTCTCTGAAGATCACTTCTGATAATACTTCTCCATGCTGTAGGTGAGAGTACTAGTGGTTTCTTCCAGTTCTGACCTCATAATGGTACTAGACATCTTCTGATTTCAAAGATGTATGTTTAGTTAGCTGCACTCGGTTTCCATGGCCGACCATTCCACTTCCGGTCCTTACGCTGCTGCAGTAGAGCTTGGACAGCATATCTGGAAACTCCTGTCTCTAACAAAACTGTCACTTAGTAGTGACCATGATGATCCAAGATGACCACCTAACTATGCTTACTTTTGCCATGGTGTAAGATTTACAGGTTAAACCACCACAGCTACTACAACCTCACCTTTATATGGGACAACGTAGCTATTAGCTAAACAAATGGGCTTCATGGACTGCATGGTCTCCACTCATTTCTCACTTCCCTGGAGGAAGTGATGCTGCCAATCCAAACTTGTTGGTGTCTAGTCCAGAATACAGTTACAAAACCTGACACTAACCGCTAATTCTTGCTAATCAGCCTTAATGGTTGTTGTTAAAGGCTAACCTGCAGTCTATAATGATGCTCCTGGTGATGTTGGTGTACATTTGTTTTCTCTGTTATGTAAAGTCTTTATTTACATGTCTCTATGTTGTCATCAGACTGCCTCATTAAGGACAAGTATTTAAAATCAACATCATAAAGGGGGAGTTCTTTGAGCTAAAGCTTAAACCCATGCCTGCTTGTTTCTGTTCATAGCCCAGAGCTAGAGTGACAACACAAGGTCAGATTAAATTCCTCCTTAGTCTAAAGAACTAGAGTTAGAAGACAAAGGAGAAAATGATGATGTGACCCATTATTTTGCTTATACTTATTTGCACCACAAAATATGGTGTGGCAAGGTGTCACCTGGGAGATGCTGTTGCACCTCCAGACCCGCAGACAATATGCCAAAACACCAGGTAAAAGTCCAATAATATTATTTATTTCAATAATAATGTGCACAAGGCACCTACCCTCCACAAAAATAATAACAAACACTAATCAATAACAATATATAATCCTCCAACACCCAGCAGCTCAGTCACCCTTCCTCCCAACTCAGCCCACTCATCTGGGATTTCCCAGAGCCAGTTCTCCAATGAACTGACTGGTGGAGGAAAGATGGCGGCTTTATAAGCCAAAAGGCGGAAGTGATGTCATTTGGCCGGAACTGGAAGTGACGTCAGTCTGGGGGCTGGGACCGGAAGTGGCTTCAGTCTGGGGGCTTGGGGCAGAACCGGAAGTGACGTCAGTCTGGGGGCTGGGACCGGAAGTGTCGTTGAATCAGGCAGGTTTTCCCATTTTTGGCCTGTAGAGATACCAATGGTAGGTTTAGTGCCCCCGGACAATTACCTCCACTTGGTCCACTCGGCTCACTCCTAGTCGCACATGCGTTACACTATGTATTACGTAGCTTTAAGTTTGTATTAAGTATATATGCAGGAGGCATGATTTACTTTACTGAGAAGAACAGCTCTGCTTTGGTGTTTACCCAACCTCCCCCTGGGACTTTTAAAGTATTTGTGGTGTGGGGTTATGGGGTGTGAAGCTATCACTTTTGACATGGCGTGGATGGGGAGGGCAGGATTATTTTGCAAGAATGAGTTGTCATACACGTGTGCATAGGGGACAGTTTAAGGGCTTGGATAATTATAATCCTCCCCCGGAAAGCCAGAGGGCGCTGTTGACTAATGCTTCTTCTCTTCCCCTCTCTGCTGCCCGACAACCATGACACCTCTGATGTTACTTCTGGTTTCCACCCACTTAGACCCGCCTCTTCCTGCTAAGATCCTTTTTTTACCAGAAGCAACGCCATCTCAGCTAGTCTGCTTTGGAGACTCACGTCATTAGGACATTTCTTTTCTTTTTAAAGCCCTTTATCCACATTTTTTTTGAATATATGGAGTGAGCCTTCTAAATGCCCCAAAGATCCCTGTTTCCTTTTGTGTCCTTTTGTTACAGAGTATATATAGCTTCCCCCTTCAGGAAGAAAGCTTTAGGGAGTGTAATTTATGGCAGGGGGAGCTGTGAGCATGCATCGAACAGATTTGGCAAGTGTGATCTGTTCTAAAACTACAAGAGCCTATAAGCCGATCTCCCGAAGAAGAAAGCCTAGGCATGAAAAAGCAGTTTGTGCACCCACTGGTTGGAAGTATGGCTCTTTATCATTGGACTTGCATTGATGGCTTTTCTGTATCATGATGCCCCATTGGTCCCTGATTTGTGATAGACAGTATAAAAGCTGGTCACTCCACCTTTCCTTCTCTCTCTGGCCATGAAGAGAAGACCACCTCTCTTTCTTGCCATTCGTCCATGAAGAGATGACAACTCTGTCTCAGCCGCCATATTGAGACAGGGAGACTCTCTGGACATGTGCAGATGATGAGCTGACCAGGTAGAATCAAATACAAGTGTAAGTTATTGGGTTACCTGAAACTACACATCTAACGTTATCAGGTTGTATGTTTGTGGTTTGCAAAGGGTATATGGCACAAATAATACGTGATATGAAGATTTTATTGTTCAGTCTCACAAGAATGTACTAAGCAGTTTATAATTCAAAACTGAATCTGTAGCTTAGATGGAATTTGATGAAACTAATATTGATTAACCTGCCAGCAATTTGGACACCTGAGTAAACAGCTAGCGCTTAGAAAACCTGCACCTCCTGACTTTATTTAAACAGAGACTTCTTAAACTTTTACACTCTGGACTCTAAATCCCATTTTAAACACACTCTGCGTATTTTTTTAAATGACTGCAATAGATTGATTTTAAATGAGGGATATTTACTGACTTGAACCTTGTATCTTTTAGATCATTCTTTTAGAATTCTAAACAGATTGTTACAAATACTTTTTAAAATTTATTAGGTCTGGGATAATTAGGATCCCAATAGACAAACAGCCTGAGAAAGACAAGCACTTGTTGATTATTCTTAGTGACGTGAAACCTTTAAATTTGGGATGCGTGCTGAGAAAGGAAAGACAGAGTGGAGCAGAAAAAGGAAGAGTGAGGAGAGCAGAGAAGGGGACAACAAAAAGAAGAAGAACCCCAAGAAACTGACAAGACGTCTGCGGACTGAACAGCCGTCCTCTCCCCAGAGTTGAAAAGACTTCTCATCCATCAGCTGCATGTTCTACATTTTTAATAAGACCTTTTTTTTCAAATACATTTCCTAACCTATTAAGTCTCTTTTCAAATACATTTTCTACTTTTGCTACCATCAGCTTGACTGTGCTTTTATTAATTTTGCTTTATAATAATATTGATTTTATGCTATTTGACTGTTCAAGGTCTATTATTAAGAGCACCTGGTGTGGATGATTGCCATATTACTACAGCAGTCAGCACCTGAGAAGAGACATCTTTAATATAAAGTCACACAGTGAGCGGGCATCTGCTTTGGTAATTGGCATGGGTGTAACTTAACCATTTGGTCTGCTTATGCTGAGCTAGTAAGTCACTTTGCTTGAGGCACCTGTCCATGTACTGGTAAGGCTGTATACGTGGGGCACTGCAAAGAAGCTATATTAGGGAAAAAATCCACAACAATACACAAAGCCACATTCTGTTTGGTTGTATGGCGCTAGTTATAATAAAATATACTTCCTACACTACGTAGTTAATAGTGTAGCTCTCTCTCCTGCACGTTCCTTTACTCTATCTAATTTCCTGAGGTTATAAATGTAGAAGGGAAGGGTGGAGGAAATGCTAAACAGTTGTACCTGACAAGAGTGGAAAGTGTATGGGCTTTAAGACATTTTGTTAATATGTCTATAATAAAGAGTAAAAATGGTGAAAATAGGGTTACCTAGGACTCTGTATGACAAAACAGGAGTGTAAAGGCCAGACTCAGGAGCCATATGCACAAGTGAGGTACCGAGACCCAGTTCATCACAAAGTTAAATAAACAGAAATTTGGAAAAAATAATATATATTTTGAAATTGAAAATAATATCTCTCTCTTTATATATATATATATATATATATATATATATATACACACTGTATATATATACTATATACACTCACCTAAAGGATTATTAGGAACACCTGTTCAATTTCTCATTAATGCAATTATCTAATCAACCAATCACATGGCAGTTGCTTCAATGCATTTAGGGGTGTGGTCCTGGTCAAGACAATCTCCTGAACTCCAAACTGAATGTCAGAATGGGAAAGAAAGGTGATTTAAGCAATTTTGAGCGTGGCATGGTTGTTGGTGCCAGACGGGCCGGTCTGAGTATTTCACAATCTGCTCAATTACTGGGATTTTCACGCACAACCATTTCTAGGGTTTACAAAGAATGGTGTGAAAAGGGAAAAACATCCAGTATGCGGCAGTCCTGTGGGCAAAAATGCCTTGTTGATGCTAGAGGTCAGAGGAGAATGGGCCGACTGATTCAAGCTGATAGAAGAGCAACTTTGACTGAAATAACCACTCGTTACAACCGAGGTATGCAGCAAAGCATTTGTGAAGCCACAACACGCACAACCTTGAGGCGGATGGGCTACAACAGCAGAAGACCCCACCGGGTACCACTCATCTCCACTACAAATAGGAAAAAGAGGCTACAATTTGCACAAGCTCACCAAAATTGGACAGTTGAAGACTGGAAAAATGTTGCCTGGTCTGATGAGTCTTGATTTCTGTTGAGACATTCAAATGGTAGAGTCAGAATTTGGCATAAACAGAATGAGACCATGGATCCATCATGCCTTGTTACCACTGTGCAGGCTGGTGGTGGTGGTGTAATGGTGTGGGGGATGTTTTCTTGGCACACTTTAGGCCCCTTAGTGCCAATTGGGCATCGTTTAAATGCCACGGGCTACCTGAGCATTGTTTCTGACCATGTCCATCCCTTCATGACCACCATGTACCCATCCTCTGATGGCTACTTCCAGCAGGATAATGCACCATGTCACAAAGCGCGAATCATTTCAAATTGGTTTCTTGAACATGACAATGAGTTCACTGTACTAAAATGGCCCCCACAGTCACCAGATCTCAACCCAATAGAGCATCTTTGGGATGTGGTGGAACGGGAGCTTCGTGCCCTGGATGTGCATCCCACAAATCTCCATAAACTGCAAGATGCTATCCTATCAATATGGGCCAACATTTCTAAAGAATGCTTTCAGCACCTTGTTGAATCAATGCCACGTAGAATTAAGGCAGTTCTGAAGGCGAAAGGGGGTCAAACACTGTATTAGTATGGTGTTCCTAATAATCCTTTAGGTGAGTGTATATAAAATTCAACATCTGTCCATCTGTTTGTATGTGTGTCTTTATTTTTCACGATAGAACTACTTAACGGATTTAGATCGGGTTTTTTTCTATAATTTGCTTGAACATTCCACCTGATTTTGTGACACTAAGTATCATAGTTCGCTTGCGGAACTGATTTATTTGCACAAATCCAAGAGAGCGGCTGTGGAGCAGGGACCTCCTCACTCCCGCGACAGCCTCCATTCGAGCTGCTGTACCTCTCACCATGTGTTGAAGCGTACCTTGCCACCGCTTAGCTATCTATACATGTTTATTCAGTAGACATTATCATCTACAGATTGTTAAGGAATAATATTTGGCATTTTTGAGAGAGAGATCAGAGCTACGTGTGTTTTGGAGGGTAGCTGCTGATTGCCAGAGATATTACGGTCACATGCTTTTCTCTCCCGTCCGATCTGAGTGCTATCAGATACAGTCACAATGTCTATTGATTTTTAAAGTTTGTCCTGTTTCACTACTACATGGGCACAGCTGGGGGTGACAGCTAGTAATATAATATATATTGTCACGCATATGCGTCAGAGGGTCACTTTCTGAGTTCTTCCTAGGTATGTGCTACCACCCTGAGGTGAGAGGAGGCACTGCCACTAACTGTCTTGTTTTCTTGTTCCTTCACAGTGCAGAAAAACCGTCCCTCCAGTCCCTGAGCCATAAAAATTAGACTGCCTGGAAGAAGGTGACACTTTATCTTCCAGTGACATAAGAAGAACAACTCTCTGCCTGTTAGATAGATACTTTATTAATCCCAAGGGGAAATTCACATACTCCAACAGCAGCATACTGATACAAAAAACAATATTAAATTAAAGAGTAATAAAAATGCAGGTAAAAACAGACGATAACTTTGAAGAATTTTAGCGTTTACACCCCCGGGTGGAATTGAAGAGTCGCATAGTGTGGGGGAGGAACGATCTCCTCAGTCTGTCAGTGGAGCAGGACGGTGACAGCAGTCTGTCGCTGAAGCTGCTCCTCTGTCTGGAGACGATACTGTTCAGTAGATGCAGTGGATTCTCCATGATTGACAGGAGCCTGCTCAGCGCCCGTCGCTCTGTTACAAATGTTAAACTGTCCAGCTTCATTCCTACAATAGAGCCTGCCTTCCTCACAAGTTTGTCCAGGTGTGAGGCGTCCTTCTTCTTTATGCTGCCTCCCCAGCACACCACCGCGTAGAAGAGGGCGCTCGCCACAACCATCTGGTAGAACATCTGCAGCATCTTATTGCAGATGTTAAAGGAACACCAACCTTCTAAGGAAGTATAGTCGGCTCTGACCTTTCTTACACAGAGCATCAGCATTGGCAGTCCAGTCCAATTTATCATCCAGCTGCAATCTCAGGTATTTATAGATCTGTACCCTCTGCACACAGTCTCCTCTGATGATCACAGGGTCTATAAGGGGCCTGGGCCTCCTAAAATCCACCACCAGTTCCTTGGTCTTGCTGGAGTTCAGGTGTAAGTGGTTTGAGTCGCACCATTTAACAAAGTCTTTGATTAGCTTCCTATACTCCTCCTCCTGCCCACTCCTGATGCAGCCCACAATAGCAGTTTATGGTTATAGTCCATCTAGTCGTTTTGACTGAGCTAACCCACGTTACAGAGCAGTGTTTTTTGTTTCCTTTTTGAACACCATCGCACATTGTTTTGTTGAATTCTGCAAGTAAATTGGGACAGATGACTGGGTACCCCGATAATTTGTCGCAGTATCAGCCTGTCATTCCTTTGGATGACCACAATGTTAATTTAATAATGTGTGTTAACATATCAGCCTGGAAGTTTTTTGAGAAGAAACTGGGTGAAAAGGCATAAATTCAAACCTAGAAAATGGGTCAAAAGCAAACAATCTAATACACAATCACAAAAAGTAAAATGGAGACAAAATTGTAGTTTAAAATGTGGTCACAAGTTAAATCCAAAAATGATTCTTCTAAGTAAAGGTTTGTCATAAAGGCTTTTTAAATCCACAAACTCAGATTAGGAAGTGGCCCAAATGGTGACCTTTCAACTTGTCACATTATTAACGGTGGTTCACGGCTCTCAGGATATGCCCCTGACAAGATGAGCGCAGAGGTGGGTAGAGTAGCCAAAAATTGTACTCAAGTAAGAGTAGCATTACTTCAAAATAATATGACTCAAGTAGAAGTAAAAAGTAGTCATCCAAAAACTTACTCAAGTAAGAGTAAAAAAGTATTTGGTGAAAAGACTACTCAAGTACTGAGTAACTGTTTGATCATAATAAATGAATTACTTTTTAGAAATGTTGCAATAAGACAGACAAAAATATAAAATAATGTGCAAAGTCTGCTATTTCCAAATAATAAAATAAAAAAATGAGTAAAAATAAATAACTTGTTTACAAAATAAAGATGCACAAATAACACAAAGTTCCAAATGTCAGTTTTTCACAACAAAGCTTTTGAAGTCAATACCTACAGTAGGTAACATGTACTGTATGTTTGAACAGTGCAAACTACTTACAGTGACAAGACATACTGTACACTGACAGTATAATACTGTATATTCATTTTGTGATGTAGCGGTCTGAGGCTTTAAAAAAAAAAAAAATCCATAAAGCCGTGTCACTCTCCGTGGGCGCAATTGCATGACCGCGGGGAGTTAATGAGGTAATTGGGATGAGTCGCACCTGCACGTGCGGGTGTGATTGTTCTCAATTGCTTCATTGGCTTCCTGATTAAGGCCAACAGAGACGGGAGTGTACATATACGGGTCAACACAAAAAAAAGAAGGGGGAATCAAAGAAAAGGAGAAAAGAGCCAAGATGGAGGTCGGCCGAAAGGAGCTCGTGGCTGCTGAGTCTCTGCCGGCTACGCGAGCAATGGGTGAGCCAGGAGAATGAAAAGGAGGTGGGCTGAGATCAGGAGGAGTTAGTCTGCATTTTAACCTCAGATTTTTAACAGATTTATTTATTGATTTTTTTTTTTATCCTTTTCACAATGATTTTTATGGATTTATATATGTACTGTTTTTTAGAACGCTTACTGGTTTTTAATAAAAGCATTTGAGCATTTTTTCCACCATCCTCTGGCCATTCATCAGTGAATTATCCTCATATGTCAGCTCATCTCGGTCATAACTATCGATGGTGTGGGTTCAGCAGACTCCCATGTGGGAAAAGGGAGTCTGTAGGGGACCGGCATCATCACACACTTGCCCTCCAAATAGCACAGCTGATAGAAAATAACATTAGTACAAGGCAGCTTGTGCATATACAAGAAGTCTCACTTTACCATGACTGCCTGTGCATGTTTGGTTAAAACGTGCTTGTTCTTCATTCAGTGAAGTGATGATTTAGCTTCTCAAGGTTCTTGTAGTGAAGCTGTGACCGTTTAGCAGTGAACAGGAGCCCCGCATGACTAAAAAGTTTCTCGCAGGCTGCAGACACAGGAAGTTTGTGTGTGGTCATGTGACTGCATGGCTATGTCTGATTAGTGAAACGGAGTCATGTGGTTATTGTTGCTACGTCTGATTGGTTAAACAGTCATGCAGTAGATCCACTGGCGACTTCTCTCTGGCAAAAATATAGTGTAATGTATAAAAAGTAACGAATCGAGTGTTGCCCAATGTAGTGGAGTAAGAGTAGCGTTTCTTCTTCACAAATGCACTCAAGTAAAAGTAAAAAGTATGGTGCAGTAAAACTACTCTTAGAAGTAGAATTTTTTTTAAAAAGTTACTCAAGTAAATGTAATGGAGTAAATGTAATCGTTACTACCCACCTCTGCATGAGCATGGGCTGAATGATGCGACGACCAAAATGTGATGATCGTAAACAAACCAAATTGTGGTGAAAATGGGACAAAATAATTCACAGAGGTAAAAATAGCTTAAATTAAAAAAAAGTTATGAAATATTCAGATTCTCAGGCTCCAAAAAAAAAAAAATAATAATTTTATGTAAAATTCCATAAATTGATGAAGAAAAATGTTGAGTAAATTTAAATAGTGAACCCATTCATTACAAATAAACAGTGTAACAAGGCAGTCCAGTGGCATTCTTAGCTGCTGCCTCAGGGATCAATGCTGCTGATGTAAATCCCATACGTGGGTGCTGTCTTTCCGTATGTGCATGGGTTATTCAATGGATGCTCTGGTTTCCCTCCCACATATCCAAAAATAGGCATTTTAGTCTAACTGGCCTCTTGTGAATGTGGGCTATATGCATGGTTGTGCTCTGTGATGGACTGGCTTACCATCCACTTTTCTGTCTTGTGCATGATGCTGCCAGGATAGACCCTAAACACCATGTGGCTGTATGTATACCTGTAACCTTAGACAGTCTGTCTCAAGTGTGTCAAATACCCTGTGCTCATTTTTGAGTGGTTCTACATCTGACTGGCATTACATGGCGAAGGCACTTCTTGTCACTCATACGCAATTAGACAATGTTAGAAAAAACCTGCTGCAGCTCTGCTGACTTCCTAGAAAGTACATGCTGAACAAGGCATCCTTCCATCAGCTCTAGTGAACTCCTGCTGACTGCTGGAAATTAAAGTCCTCTGTGCAGCCGCGTCAAACTCTGAGAGCCTAACGAGATAGATGACTTCACTTTCCTGTGTATACAAGCTACAGGAAATACTTCTGAAACACAAAATTTAAACAGGGAACAAGACATGGTTAGCCTCCCACTGTTTGCAACCTGGACACTGATGGTATTATGATATCAGTAATCACCATCACACTCTTCATCATATTGATACCCCACACAATTATTGCTTCAACATTGACTCCAATTTGTTTCATCTGATATGTTGTAATTCTGTATTTCATTCTTTGTGCATATTTTCTTGAATAATTGTTATTGGCTTCCTAACATTGCAATTCTGTGGACGACCCCATGGCCTATATACACCCATTTACTTTTTGTAATATTTGTTTGACTGTGTTTTGCTTTATGAATTTTTTAGATTTCAACCTAATGTGGATTTAGTCTTTGGGGTGCAGGAGGACTATCTGGAGGAAAATCCACACAGAGATAGGGAGAATGTGCAAACTCCACTCAGTAAGTACCTAGCCAGACTGAGATGAGAATTCATGGCACCAGAGCTATTAGATGGAAGTACAAGTTACACCTTTCCCGATCAGGCTGTACTACTACACAATAGGACCCCTGCAGTCCATAAGCATTGACATACCTGGGTGATTTAGAGAAGCCACTTAACGTAACAGTTTGCCTTGACAAATGTCAGTAGCCCTCATATTCATTGAAAATATACAGTATTTAATAAGGCATTATACAGGGGTGGCCACGAAAAAGTGGCCTGCCTTCACAGAGAGGACTGCATTATGTGGTGAGGAGAAAAATGATCAAATCTGGTACTCACATTTACAGAAGATACTGAAAGTGATCTTAATACATCTCTACAAGGCAGGTGACATGACCGCAGCTGCCTATCGGGCGGCAGACAAGACGGAAGTTGTCTTGGTGGAGGCAGGCTACTTTTTCATGGGCCACCCTGTATATTGCCTTATTAAATACTGTATATTTTCAATGAATATGAGGGCTACTGACATTTGTCATACATGCGTGACTAGGGAACCACCTTGCTGGTTCTATCAAGATAAGCATTACCACCACGGGATGAGAGGGAGCGCTGTCCCTAACCATCTCTTCTCTTTCCCTCACTGCACTTTGGAGAAAAAGACCAACAATGAGACAGGACCCTGCCTACCATGCCCCGAGTTGGCCACGCCCTTTTCTCCCTAGATGCCTTAAAAACAGGCGTCTGGAGAAGAAGCACAGTGTTTCAGACTCAAGCTTATAGTGATGTGGGAAAGTGAGAGTAACACCAGAGATGATACTATGAAAGCTTTGTTGTGCCTGTGGCACAAACGTTCAGTTCTATATTATGAATATATAAGAGGTGGTGACCTGGCTGGGTGCCCAACAAACACTTTCTGTCTCCCTTGGTCTGTCACATACTTATCAAGGGTGTTTATACTGTAAATTCTTCTTTTAAGATTATAGTTTAAGTGTGATTGTTTTGCAAAGCAAAAACAACACACCACTCTTAAAATTATTCTAATTTAGGGTTGCACCCATGGCAGGACATCATTGCATTATAGCACCCATTCACATGGGAATCAATATAGAATCAACAATATAACAGGACATGCATGTCTTTGTGATGTGGGTAGAAAGCCAAAATACCAGATGGAAAAGGCCATGGGAGAATGTGTAGACTCCAAGTGCAAATTACTATGCCTCCCTACTGCCCCAAACCAAAAATATTCACAAACATTAATAGAAAAATTTACATAACATGACTTTCATCAAAGAGATCCCAACCCAGTGCTTAATTGTGTAATGGCCAGTCATTGCTTTGGCTCAGTGGTGCCCTTTGTATGCAGACAATAAGCCACATAGACAGGATTCAATTTTTTAACTGTATTATAATATGCTGTGTTAAAACTGATGACAAATTAATTGGTTGAATACAGCTCTTCATATATTTGAAATACGTTTTCATTTTATGACTTTGATTAAAACGCATGAAGGCATTGCCAAACACAATGGCTCATGACTTCAAATTTAGGGACATAAAAGGCTGATCTTGTCTCGGCCAACAGCAGATCATTAGAAACATCACAGCAAACCGGAATAACCATATTTTCCTAGAAATTCCTCCCTTCAATTCAAATCAATTTATTTTTAAATAGCAGCCTTAAATTGGTTAGCTCAGTGTGCAGCACAGCTTGTGAAAATTTCAAATGACTCGGGAATAATAAAAACTGAGACAAGAAATAACAAATACTAATTCATTATTTCTAGTGAAATTGTTTTTTTTTTTTTTTTTTTTTTTGGTTAAATAATTACATTGTACAGCAGATCTACTGATTCATTTATTGTGTGGATCTGAAGCACAACAAATGTCCATATGAATGGGATCCAACATGGTGTTTATTGTATACAGCGAATGGCAGGCACACTGCTGGGCAAATTTGTTGTTGTCAAAGGGCAAACGTGCTCTGCAAAGACCCTTAGGGTTGGCATCTTCACAGGCCTGTGGCACAGTGAGCTGCTCTGTAAAGCAAAGGCCACAAATTGAGGTTGAAGTGGAGATCATCATGAACTGACACAAACAAGAAAATCCATCATCTGAAAGAGTTGTTGAAAACAGTGAAGAAGGTCACACATGAGCAGGTAGGAAATCAAAAAAAGGCCAAGGTACTAACAGAATCCAAAAAAAAACCTGACAGAACTTTATAAACTGGATATTGAAATCAGAACACAAGTGCAAAGCTAAAAATGTAAAGACAAGAAATCAAGGCAAAAGTCAAAAAGCATGTAAAACCAGCCATACTAGATAACAGGAGACCTCATAATGCTGGTTACTGCTTGGGACAGATTGGCCATCGGATTTTTTTTCTGGTCAGCTGTCGGCTGCAGTTGCATTGTATGATATAAAAAGTGAATTACTTGTAAGAATTTTAATTAAAAGGTGTTATCTTTACTTAATTAGTTTGCAGTACAAATGGGAGGTAAAACAACTGACTCTTTGGTGCCATAACAACAACCTCTTCCTGAATGTCGATACAACTAAGGAGGTCATTGTTGACTTTAGAAAGAACAAAGGTAGTCACACTCCACTCCACATCAATGGTTCTTCTGTCCAGACAGTTAGCAGTTTCAGGTTCCTGCATGTCCAGATCACTGACTGCCCTTCATGGTGAGTCAACACCACCTACATGCTGAAAAAGGAGGCTAAAGAGCTTTGGGGCAGGATCCAAAACACTACTGAACATTTACCACTGTACTATTGAAAATACCCGATGACTGGATGCATCACAGTGTGGTTTAGTAACCTGACTTGCCAGGATCGCCAACTGTTCCAAAGGACTGTCCATACAGCTCCTAAAGTCACTGAGGCAGGCCATTCTCAGCTTCATGAATGCATCATCTCTAATGACAGCCATCCAACTCATCCCCTGCTCATTCCGCCTTCTGAGAACCAGAGCCTCACCACTCACTCCATCCACTTCAGGAAAAGCTTCATCTCCCAGGCCATAAGGCCAGTGAACTCCCAGTTATCTGATCCTACCTGCCCTGCACTGTGTAATATACCAACCTGCTGGTTTATGTTACTTTTTAGCTGTTATTCATTTATTTTAATTATTTATTCATTTATTTATCTTCCACCACTACTATTTATGTATTTATGCATCACCGCAACACCAGTGTAACACAAGAATTTCACTATGCTCTTCTTTTGATGTGTATTTGACAATAATACACATCTAATTAATAATAATACACTAATTAGATTAGAGTAATTTATATTACTCTAATCTAATCTAAAATATATAAATATATATTGTCACAGTGCATGTGCATAGGAGGTAGCTTAAAGGCTTTGATAATGATAATAACTTGCCAAATCAGGGGCTGGTGCTGTGGTCTAATACCTTCTCTCTTCCTCCTTACGTAGAACATTAGAACAATCGAGACAAGAAAAGGCCATTCAGCCCAACAAAGCTCGCCAGTCCTATCCACTTATTTCTTCCAAAAAAACATCAAGTCAAGTTTTGAAGGTCCCTGAAGTCTTATTTGTCTACCACACTACTTGGTAGCTCATTCCAAGTGTCTATCGTTCTTTGTGTAAAGAAAAACTTCCTAATGTTTGTGCGAACTTTACCCTCAACAAGTTTCCAAATGTGTCCCAGTGCTTTCGATAAACTCATTTTAAAATAACAGAATCGATCCATTGGACTTAATTCCTTTATTAATTTAAACACTTCAATCAGGTCTCCTCTTAATCTTCTTTTGCTTAAACTGTAAAGGCTGAGCTCTTTTAATCTTTCCTCATAATTCAACCCCTGTAGCCCTGGAATCAGCCTAGTCGCTCTTTTCTGGACCTTTTCCAGTGGGTAGAATGGATGACTGACAGCCATTCCATGTGTGATGTCACTTCCGTTGTCTGCCCTCCTGGACCCACCCCTTCCTGCCTGGAGCATTTGAAACCACAGAAGTTGCCATCTTGAATCAGCTCTGTTTTGGGCTCATTTCTGAAAAGTCGTTCTTTCAATATTTCTGAAAACTGCATTGTTTTAGTTTTTTTTTCCATTTGCAATTATATGGGGGCACTGAATGTCACCAAAATATCAATATATATATTCAGAATGATAATAAGTACATGGCTTTGTAGGACTATTACATCTCCATCTTCCTTCACCACAAATCCTCAGAGAAACATGGCTGAGAAAAAAAGAAATTGTGCTGTAGAAAATTAACGTCAGGAGTTATAAAATCTGTAATTATATGCATCCAAATAACTGACCTATTCACCTCCACACCTTCATCTAATGTTCTAATGTGACAGAGCTGGTGCAAGTGCAAAGTATGGACTGTGAGGATTCTGAAAGTATTTCAGAGCAAGGAATGAAAGAAGAGTAATTCTGTGAAACTTTCTTACATTTAACAATTTCCACAGCAAATATCTTCAACAGCAGTTATGTAAAAGGCTATGTCTTTGAAAAAATGGGATAAACAGTTTAAGAAAAAGACTCCAGACAGTCACAAAGGTTTGGGGCAGCCACCCGTATAATATGATCCTGGCTGCAAAAAGGTTTGAAAAGAGTTGAGTTGTTTACAAGACAGAGTCCGAAACAGAACTGATTAAGTGGAGGTAAGATGGCGGTTTTAAAGGCTGGAATAGGAAGTGAGGTCATCCATGGCAGAACCAGAAGAGACGTTTTCGGGCCCGGAAGTGACATCATCAGTGGCGCTGGATCCGGAAGTGACGTCTTCGGGTACCGGAAGTGATGTCATCAGTGGTGCTGAAACCAGATGGGATTTCCCAGGAATGGTCTGCAAGAGACTGAGAGAGACAGTCAGCACACTCCGCCACCCCCTGGTCTGGCGTAATATTACCTTTACTTAAGCCCTTTAGCTGCCTTCTAATCACATGTGTGTGACAACAGGAAAGAGTTATCTTACTGTGAAGAAACACATATTCATTTTGTTTGTGACAATGTATTTGTTAATGGAATTAAACAGGAACACATTTGGATAGATGAGCATGACAGAAGCAATGTTAATGTAGTTTGAATAGATGTGTAGGAATCAAGTTACAGTGCTGCAATGCTTTAATGGTATTATTAAAGTTACTGAGAATCGAGGGCTTAGTTACGGGCACATGGTTCACAGATCTGATCTTGTAAGACAAGTGTGAACAGCATACAAACACACAGAATCTGAGCTTTCAGATTGCATTCACTTTGGCTCGTAGTACTAAGTTTGATACAGGCATCTTGCATGTGACCTGCATTTGAATGCAGGGGTCTGAAGTTTCTGGAAACACATTGTACTCTCTCATATTCCTGAGGTGAAAATGAAAACAATACTGATTCTGAATGCCAGGTGAAACAAAGCAAGGTTTATGGTGACTGTTGTCAGCCAAAATTGCTGTGCTCTTTCTGATATAAATGATATTGCAAATAAGTAATCGAACATCCTCCTTGACATGCTGAAATTGTCGATGAGCTGTTTTACATCAATTCTCTCTTCTTTCTCACTGTCACTAGTCTTGTTGCCTTTCTTGTGTCTCCTGCTTTCTATGAACAGTATGCAGTATCAGTCTGACAAATTTATTTTTATTTATTTTATGCATGCAATGCACATACAAAATAGATTTCTGTGCACACTTAGGTTAAATTTAGATTGCTCGAAAAATTAATTTGAATAATTAAATAAAAAATCAGATACTAACCAAAAATCAGAATTGAGTCACTGTTAGCTGCAGTGTGAATGTAGCCAACTACATACTGTATACCTATGACAATAACACTAGAGACCATGGAGTTAGCTTTTTTGCATAGTAAATATGACAGGAGTTACTGCATCCTCCCTACACAGACAACTGACACGTAGAGAACAGTAGTCTGCTACAGCAGTTTTTAACAGTTGGTAAGATGGATTTTTTGTCACACCTGTGTGTGGCTGTATGGTCCTAATACACATTGGATTTGTTTGGGTTAGAATTGCACTTTGCCATTAGGCTCAATGTGCTAAGGCATATAAATTTTGCGATTATGCACACTCTGTCAGCTATTGTATTTTTTAACTCTGTGTATTGCCTTTGTTATGCCTTCTGTTTGGTATAGTTTGTTTTTATTTTCAGTATTGTTTTGTTGCAATACTTATGGCTGAAACCAGGTTGCCAAGTGTGTGAGCTGAGTTTACAGTGCATGCATGAGCCCTTATTACAACTTTTGGTTTTCTGAGTTTGTTATCCCTGTGGGCTATTTGCGCACATCAAGGAGCAAAGATTCATCAAATTTGTTAACACACGGACATCTTAGTATATACGCCCTATCGCTGTAAAATGTTAATCCAGTTCTGGCTTTACCATCAAAGATCTTTCTATGTATATTTATAACTGACTTACTGTATATGTGATAGAAGGATCTGGGGGAAATGCTATGCAAGGAAGGGCTTGAGTGAGGACCTTAGAAAACAAGGAGGCGGCAACAAAAAGGTTGGGGAGCAGATCCTTTAGTGGCTCATTGACATTCAGAGAGTGTTTTCATTATGATTACTGTTATCTGCTTCTGGATTTGGTGCTTTAGTTTTTTTGGTTTCTGATTACTGGATTGAAGATTAAGATTTATAGTTGTCACCCTTGTTAGGCACTTTTCACCATATTTTTCCATTTTTTTTTTGTATTTCTTTTTATCATTTAAATAAATTTATTTTTCATAATGATAATTTGCAGACTTGTTTCTCAAGCCAAAGGTTTTTTTATGATCTTCCTTTGCTCTGAGAAGTAATTTTGACATATTTTGGGACATTTAAAGATAAATTCTAAACTTTTGGAGCCAGAGCCCTTCAATGGTCTGAAAGGGCCAAAAACTGTTGATGGAATCTTGGGGTTAGGTTGCCTTGGGTGAAGCCTATTTCTTGGCTGCCTATAGGGATGGCGTTGGCCCTGGATTTTGAGGTCTCACATCCTTTTGTCATTTTTAGTGTGTTTAATCATAACACCATGATGTCAAAGTCCTCTGTGTGTATGTCTGTGTGTGTATACATATGTGCATTCCCACATTGGCCAAGTTCTTAGTAAAAGCTGTTTCTCAATTTCACTTCCCCACAGGATGTTCACTGAAAGCCATTTCCATGATTGCCTTCCAGTGCTGCTTCAGGGAATGACGGGCATTAATAAAGGGCTTTGTTGGATGGTGCAAACTGAACCACCTTCAGCTCAACATCAGTTAGACAAAGGGGATCATTTTAATCTTCAAGAGGGCAGCCCCACTCTGTCCCCCGTTATCATTGACGGTGAAGATGTGGAGGTGGTGAGGACATATACGTAGCACTGGGTGCATCTGAACAACAGACTTGAGTAGCAACTCAGAGACTGTATATAAGTAGGGGCAGAGTCACCTTATTTCCTGAGGTGCTTGAGATCATTTGTAGTGTGCAATCTGTGGTGACCAGTAT
This sequence comes from Polypterus bichir lapradei, assembly GCA_026402145.1. Taxonomy (NCBI): domain Eukaryota; kingdom Metazoa; phylum Chordata; class Cladistia; order Polypteriformes; family Polypteridae; genus Polypterus; species Polypterus bichir. Next base: position 9,444,453 of record JANRMT010062850.1, on the reverse strand, counting down.
ATTTTTCTATGTGGTAGTGTGCTGGGGAAATGGTAGTAGTTTAGGTGATGACAATAGACTAAACACAGTGATTAAAAAGGCTGGTTCAATCTAATGAGTCAGGCAGAACTCAATAGAGGAAATGGTGGAACAGATGGTCACTCAAGAAGCTGCCTCCTATCTTGGACAATGACTCTCATTAACTATACGAGGTCTTGGCTAAACAGAGGAGCACATTCAGTAACAGACTGTGACAACTGCATTACTCCACAAAGCACCATGTAAAATTGTGACTACCCTTAGTCATCAGGCTTTATAATAAGGCGCCCCATCAGCTTGGGTGGTCAGATTTCCTGTGTGCTGAATGGTCCTGAGCTGGTCTAGCAGAGATCTTAGCAGACAATGACACTTTGTGCCAATATATTGTATACTCTATATACTATATACTAGTATATTGTGTTTCACTGTACTGTGAATTTATAACTAATAAGTATGCTAAATTCTAGTCACTTCAAACTCAGTAAATACCTACGCTTTGTTAATATACATAGAGATATTTCTTGTTATGTGTATTTGGACCTTATTAGTATACTTATGATTATTCTATTTTTTATTATAAGTGTATGTGCCTTTTTGTCTGCTGTTGTTATTCTGTTACCCTTTGGGATTAATAAATTATCTATCTATCTATTTATTTATCTATCTATCTATCATATAGTGCCTTTCATATCTATCTATCTACTATATACTGTATTTCAGTTTTATCTATCAATTTATCTATTTTTCTTTGTCACTCTTACTCTCTCTCTCTCACACACACACACACACTTTACATGCTTTCTCAGGATGGCTTCACCCCTTCTGGCAGTGTCACTCCCCCAGGTTTGTTTGTCCCTACCTAAATTTTTATGCCAAACATTTCTACTCAGTTTGTATTAATGAGATTTTTTATATATAATAATAATTATAATAATAATAATAATAATGCTAACCCTTTGTATCAAACTTTCCTTTCCTAAACAGAATCACTAAAGGGTTCAGAAAAGAATGACATCAGGTCCTTTTTCTCTGATAACAATGACCCAGAAGTACACAATCCCAGATGTAAATCCAGGCTAATTTCTGTTTCTTCAATGTGCATACACTACAGTACAGCAGAAATTTGCATTTGTATTTTAAACATAATTCTATGCAGGTGTCATGAAATAGAAGTCCCAAGCACTAAAACATTCCAAAACACTTTCAGTAATGCCCACTAGAGGGAAAAATCGCAGCTAAACCCCAGCTAGTAATAAAGTCAAGCACAGAATCTTTATAAAATAAAAAAATATATTTTTCACAAAAATAATTCCAATCAATATAAAGCACCATGGAGTACAAAGGCAAAATGGAATTTCCTGAAACATGACAGCAATACAAAGCAAACAAGTCCCAAAACAGATTTCACAGACAAGGTCAAAAAACAAAGTAGAAGATCAAATAATCTGTAAATCACAAAAAGCAAAGCAAAGCACAAATAAACTCACCACTATCAGGCACATTAGAAGTGAACCACCAGGACCTGTGTGCAACCCTCCTGGATTTATAGGATGGGTAGTTCCTGGTGGTGATTGGCAACAAAACCAAAAACAAAGAATAATGAATACAAACATCATAAATCAAAGAAATGAAAATGAACATAAGAGACATAAAATTTAAATCTGAATCCCACCCGGGGAGGAACCCTGGCTTAGACATGACCGCAGGACTGCAAAGTGTTCTTACCTTCAGTGGTTTATGTTTTTTTATTTACTTATCTCTTCTGTTTCGTTTCTTTATTTTACTATTTTATTATTTATGCTTTTGTATTTTAACCCATGTGACAGATTTTGACGTGTAGCTAATAGACTCTATGTGCCCTTGATTTCAAAAGAAACAGGACACTGTGATGAAAAACAGTGTTAAGACCTTCATATCTGTAATAAATTGGTAAGTAAGGCTATAGCCCATTTCATGTTTGAACATATGGCTGACTGGGTAGCTTTTATTTTCGGACACTTTGAATCAATGGCTATAAAGTGTGATGTTTTGTCTTTCATGCACTGTAAATCCTGTCCGAGCCTCTGCAGCCTGACACAGATACAAACATCGGTAGCTTGAGTGAATGTGTCAGTTTGCTAAGGTGCTCTTTTCCTTTTTTAATATACGTCTTTCACAGTGCTGTGGCCTTGGGTTGTCATCCGACAATAGTGCGATCCCAGAGACAAATAAATGGCTAAAGGGAGCTGAATTTATGACACAATTGGAAATGGTTAATGAACTCCAGCATAGATCAGGCTCTTCCTGTCTTATTTGCACTCTGTTTCATACAGAGTGGGAATGATTTTTAGGAAGAAAAATGGCCTCTCCTAGCCCCTGATAATATTAAATTTAACTTTACTGTCATGGTGTAGACAATGTAATGAAATTCTTACTTACATGCCTCCCACAGAGTAGTGAACGCAGTAACAAGAACCACAATGCCAAACACAGACATAAAATAGCAGAATAAAAACACACATAGAATGCAACATTATGTATATGTATGTAAGTTTGTATATATATAAGAAATAAAAATAAATTAAGCAGGGTGGGCAGCTGTTGAGTAGACTTAGGACCTGAGAATAAGATCTGTGCTTAAATATTGTGGTGTGACTGCTAATGGAGGAATTAGAAAAGTCACCCTATAGCGTGTCCGAGGTCTGTTGTAACTTTGTCATTGCTTGGTGACATTTATGATGACTCTGGACTCGGAATGTTCCAGTTACTTAAGTCCAGACTTTCTGTCGCTCCTTCTTCCCTCTTTTTTCTCTTTTCAGATCATATCAGTCCTTAAAGCAAATGGGTCCTTATTCCCTTCCCAAACTCTTTAGAATTTGTTCTACTTAGTTTCTTCAACTTTAAGCCATTTATCCCCATCTGTAAACCTGCGTAAGGCATCTGCTAGACCTCTACCCTTATTTTTAGTCTGGTAACGTGGCCTCATTTCTTTTCCCCCATCTGGTGGAAAACAATTCTTAACAAAATTTCAGTACAACACATCTGAGTCAAGAGCTCTGCCCAGTGATGAAACAGAGTTCATTTTGTCAAAACACAACATAAGAAGAGACTTAAGGAAACTGAACACCAAGAAGGCAGCATTGTCCCTTACCATCAACACAGATGGCTCCACGGGGCTGTGTTCTTAGTCCTCTGCTATACTCCCTCTATATGTATGACTGCATGGCTGCACATGACTCTAACATCATAACATTAACATCACCGTCACATTTGCTGTGGTAGGGTCTGATCTCTAGAAACAATGTGAAACTGGTGCCAGAACAACAGTTTTCTCTTGAATATCAGCAAAACAAATGAGTTGATTATAGACTTTAGGAGAAAACAGCAGAGGCACTACCACCGCTTCAGAATTCACAGCACTGGTGGAGAGGGTGGATGGTTTTAGATACCATAGTGTTCCCATCACAAAGGATATTGACTCGTGGGTAAAGAAGTCACCTCAGACGCCTTATAGATTTTAGACTCCCCGCCAAGCACAAAAGCCGAAATGTGCTTACGCACAGAAAAATCCAGGTGCAGGAATCTGTGCGTACTCCAACTTCCACGTTCTTCCGCTACATAAATCCCGATCAGCGTGAAAAGTAACGCTCGTGCACACGCTTTATGTAACGCCCTAACTCCTCCCAGAATTACGCCTCTTTGAATATGCAAATGAATATAAATCACCCTTTAGCTCAGCCTTCTGTGAAAAGACAATGGGAAAAGCACGGGGGAAAATATAAGAATTTCAGAGAATACCAAGTGGAGGCAAAGAAAAAACATACTATTTGTTTAAATAAACCGTGGTATAATCAACAAAAGGAAGTTGATCGAGTGACATAGCGTGTTGGAGAAACTTGAAAGCTCTTGTTGACAAAGTCGCACAGTGCCGGAAATAAAAAAGAAGTCACATATCAAAGTTGCCTCCTTTTCCTCCGACAGGATACAGAATCCATGACATTCGTGATATTACAGCTCCCTGAATAACTAAAATACTGAGATGTATATGTGATATCATTTTCATGATGATAGGAGTTAAAGCACGTTATTAAACATGGGTTTCACGGTGCAGTGATTGTGTGCGACCTTCGATGAAATAATTTATTGCAGTGGCACTGGGCAGAGGAAGAATCGGTGGCTCCTTCGCCCGCTAATGTCAATAAGGTAGCTTATGCACGGTGGATGGCCACGTCCGTTGCGGACACTGCATAGCCGCCTCGTGCTCATGACACAAGCATTTAACTTTTGCCGAAATTTGTCACTGCGTTTTTAGCTGTGTCGTTATTTTCTCTTTCTGTTTTATATTCAATATATATTGGCGTGGCCATCCCTGCAGTCCTTGCTTTTCTTTCTCCAAGTAACCGATTGCCACACATTCAGCTCTGTAATAGACGTTAAGCCATCTGTAAGCTTAGAGCGCCGTTTCTTCAAAACATTTAAGGAACATTGAAATATCTTCGTAGTACATGTTTATTTATTCTATCCTTCACGACAGTCCCAGTGAAGAATATAGATTATTTAAATGAAGTTAAAGTTTTATCTGTATAATATAATAAACATATTTTGCTGCATTTCATCTTAAAAATGATATCGTCATCATATGTAAATACGCGCTTTATAAAGTGGCTCAGGTTGTGCGATATTATAACTTTAGTGCAAGCTTTACAGTGGGGTGATTGTACTTATAAGTACAAACAGTTCTACAAGGAGCAATTGATTAAGTGCATTTAAAGTTCTTGGGATGAAACTGTTTCTGAACCGCGAGGTACAGGAAAGGCTTTGAAACGTTTTGCTGTGGCTGAGGCAGCGTGTGCTTGAAGCTGTATACCGATAATTCTCTTTCCGATCAGCTGCTGCTGTGATTCACACTCAGATACAGTGATATAAATACTCCGAGTGGTGCAGTAAGAGTAATATGGAAAAAGATGATCCGCTGTGGCAACTCCTAATGAGAGCAGCTGAAAGAAGAAGAAAAAGAAGAAGAAGCTGCAGTGAGAATAACAACGCTAAAGCAGTTATGGTATTTGGAATACTATGGCTATTCCCTGGACCATTATATTGTTACAAGTTAATTACAATCAGATGCATTACACTAATAAACAATATGCGGTTAGTTTCAGTGTATTTATAAAGCCGCGTCAAGAAAATAAGGTGTAACCACACAGGAACAGTAGCATTGCTTTGACGCTGGGTGCCGCCAGTCTGCAAAACTGAGCGGAGAACTTGCGTACGGCAAGGTATGAGGTACCGTGGAAAAGTGCGTGGCTTTACGCCATGTGTAGGTTTTATACATCACGATTTGAACGTGGAAAAGTTCTTAAGGCCCCTGGTCTTGAACTCTTTGCTCTTTGACTCTTAATCTTTGATTTTCCCCTTTGATTTTGATTGCTTCACTGTATTCACTTCACTGTAAGCTCCATGAGAATGGGAAAGGCGCTATATAAATAAAATGTATTATTATTATTATTTTGGCTCTTGTCTTCCTTTTCTTGACAAAAGTATTTGTCTCATCTCATTTCCCATTTCTTGTTGCTCATAATAATCCATGACACTTTGCGTGTCATATTCAGTGTCACCTTCACCGCCCTATGCAGTCCTTTGTAGTCCTGAGCTAAGCAGGTGAGCATAGATGGAGATATCATGGGTTTCCTCAGAACTAAAAGAACTGCTGAACCTTTCAATGATGATTAACCTCAAGATGTTTGACTACAGCAAAGATGAGCTGAGACCAATAACCAGTGATGGTTAACCTCAAGAAGCTTAAAGAAACTCACCCTCTCCATAGGGCAAGTGGAAGTGTACACTGCCTCGTGAAATATATGAAAAGTTACTCGGTTTCACTGCCATTAAAGGAGAAATTGTAGTCCTCACACCACTATTTCAGAAGGCAATTCTCTGTAAGTCCTCTCAGAATTGTGAGTTATCAGGCCTGCAATGGTGATGTCACTGGCAAATGGGTTTCTATGTTTGAAAGCACGATTTGGAGCAAGATGAGGGAGAGCACTCTACCCTGCAGGCTGCCTGTGTTGAAGGTCAGTGTGGAGGATGTGATGCTGCCTGTTGGAGGAGTTCAAACAAACAATCTCTGATTATTTCTAGCATAGAGAGAAAAATAATCAGATTATAAGTGAAAACAAAAAGCAGATACAACCTCCCCCACACACACACATACACACACATACATGCGCATGATGGATGTCTCTCAGTAACATTCACAAAAATATGATTTTCTATGTTCTCAGAGTTACCTGCACTCACGCCTCTATCAGGTCTGTGCTACTATCAATGCCAGATGTTTCTTTGTTGCTACAAGCCATTTAAGTCCTTAAGGTGACAGACAGTCTGGAGTTACAAATCAAGGGTAGTCTCTGGACCCTCATGGTGATAATACTTTACCTCTCAGGTGATCAGCCGGGGGTTAATTTGTAATTATGTTAATTATGTGGTCCTCCAGGGAGGGTCTTGGTCACATAGCTTACTGTTCGAATTGACTCAGGCACTGTAGATTTTAGAAGCTGATGGTCACTAAAGATTGACTGTTTCTCCTTCTTTTTTTGTCTCAGTCTTTACTCTGACAAAGCCTGTCCTCCTCAATGGAGAGGCATGGACAAACACACAGTGACTTTTGTGCCTCAGGAACAGTCCCCACTGGTCAGACATGTTTTCATGGTCTCTCTCCTGCAGCTTTGTTATTCAGATAGAAAAAAATAAACTTGGAAAGAGAAAAGCTCACAAAAGACACTTGGCAGGATTGTTTTCAATGTAATATGTTGGAACAGTGGGCTCTAAGAATGTCATTAATATTTAGATAATCAATGGCTAACACGGTACAACACTCTACTGCTATGGATAGACACCACAATGTACCGGATCCACATGGAAGGTTACACCTTGCCTGATGAAGGGGCCTTAGCTCCCTCGAAAGCTTGCATTTGTAATCTATTTAGTTAGCCAATAAAAGATGTCATTTCACCCTACTTTCTCCTGTATCAATCTATGGCTAACACGGTACAACACTCTACTGCTATTAATATTTAGATAATTAGCACACACTTTTACTGTGACATGAAAAGGTTTGGGCACCCTTGCTTAAAATGTCTGTTAATGTGAATAGTTAAGTGAACAGAAAATGAACTGATTGCCAAAAGGCATAAAGTTAAGGATGAGACATTTCTTTTTATTTCCATTATAAACAAGTACAAAATGCCAAAAAAATGAAAAGGCTCAGAAGCAAAGGTTTGGGTACCAGACATGGTCCATATTTAGTAAGACCCTCTTTGGCAAGTATACCAGCTTGTAAATGTATTTTGTAGCCAGCTAAGAGTCTTTCACTTCTTACTTGTCACATTTTCACCCATATGACCAACAAAATCTTAGTACAAGAAAAAAAAAATTAGTTTTTACTTTTTAGTACATTTTTTAATTAAATCGTGTCACTTAAAAATATGTTTTTTAATATATTTTTAGCTACCCTAACGCCATACAGTCCTCTTCACGTTACAAAAAATCTTTGAATTGGGTGGGAAAGTGTTTTGACAGAAATGACATTAGCAACAGAGTGGAATCAAACCTACGATCTTAAAGTGAAACGTAATATTCATTCATATTCATTTCCATCCATCCATCCATTTTCCAACCCGCTGAATCCAATCCCAGCCAACACAGGGCACAAGGCAGGAACCAATCCCAGGCAGGATGCCAACCCGCCACAGCATATTCATTTCTTATTTCAGAAAATCCTAACCACGGTGAAACTTTACACATGTGACATACTGGAAATGTGCATTTTGTCTATTAAAGAATCAAACCTTCAATTTTTCTTAGAAAAGCCCAACTCTTTATCCGAGCCAATATCATCCAATCACTGAAAAGAGTATTTTTGCAAAAATTGTATATCAATGATGAAATATTGGTAAAATTTTAAAAAAATGAGTTTGTGCACATTGGCCTTAAAACTTTGACCATTTGATTAAACGTCCAACATGCTAACCACCTGACCAATGCTGCTTAACTGTTATATTGAACAAAACTTCAGAATCAATTAATCAAAATGATTTTTTAATGTATTTGTCTACATTGATCTTTGACTATTTGATCGAAAATCCAACATGCTAACCACATGACCAACACTCCTAATTTTTCATAATATATGTGTGTTGGCTAAAAGCACTATATATGTGTAATCGTTGAAAGTATAATATAAAGAAATTAGAAATTTAAATTTAATGTAATTAATATACAGATATCTGGTTAAAACTGATGAAATACAGTATTGCATTGTCACCGGAAATGAGCATACATGCAAAGTTTGAAGGAAATCGGTTCAGTAAAAGTGCATAAATAATTGATTGGAAAATATGACCCAGACAAACACAAAGGGCAAGTTCAATAAAATTGTGTAAAAATTAGTGTAAGGGTATAAAAACAAAGTTTAGATAAGAGTGGAAATTGTGAGTATTTGACAGTTTCCTCATTTGTTAGCATACAGTACATTTGTCTGACATTGTCATTCTTGCATTCTGTATTGTGGAGTATATACAGTTAATGACCTGTTGATGAGGTTTATTATGAGCAAACTGCTCAATGGATCTAAACTCATGCTTACCCCTTGTTGCTCTTTGTCACTAAAGTGCCTCCTGTGTTTGGCTTGATGTCACCACTGGAGTTCTTCTTTGTGCCACTACTGTGTGTAGAGGTGTATTTTGTATTCATAACTATAAGTTTGGATTGAGGGTAGGTGCACAGGTCAGGTTGTCTGGTTTTGTCGCTCATGCATTCTGTATCCTGCAGATGGTGCTGCTCTTTTTTTTCTGCTTCTACCATTGAGCAGCCTGAGAAATGTGCCTCATGCTTAGTAGATGTTGCTGTTTTTCTATTGCTTTCTGCCATGTCACTCTCTCAAGCAGGTTGCCCTGAGAAAGTTGCAAACCCTGATAGATTTACAAAGATTCTTTCTAACAACCAGCACATATTACGTCATAATCTTTCGATTAAGACCAAGATAGTGTAAAAAACTGACACAACCCTTAGCATTTTAATATATTGATAGAAGAATAGCAAAGTCTGGATATATAGTCTGAGAAAGCAATGTCAAAAGAGAACAGTATCTTGGGTGGCTTTTAGCTTCAGCACTCAGATGGGATGAAAGAGACAGACAGAGCCAGACAGACAGTGAGACCAAATTCACAGAAGTCCTTTTGGTTGCCTATTACACCTAACAGACCCTCGGGCCGTTGTGGTGCAGAGTGGCTCTACTGATTCAGTGACCAGTCTTGTTTGGCCCTAACACAGCCCACCAGTTCAGCCCTCCCCCTAGAACTAGCCTATAATTGTTCCTGTCAGCACTTTTAAAAGTTATAAAGGATGCATAAATATAGTTAGGTAAACAAGAAACAAGGCATCGACCGATCATTAAATGCTGGTAAAGAGAAAAATCCACAAATGTGATGAGGTCATTAATTTGCCTTTGAAGGTCCTAAAGCACATCATCACAGTCGACTGAGCAAAAACTTACATGTGTATTTGTGGCAGATTGCAGTTTGCCTTTACATATTGTGAGGTTTCTGAACCAATGGGACGACATGTCAAAGTGTGATTGCCGCATCTATGAAGGGCTGCTTGTCTGTTGCAGAGGCAGCCCCAGGTTCGCAGCGCAGCAGCATAGTGCCGCGGAAGCAACTACGAGACGATCGTGGTTGTGCTATAAGCGCCTGTCATCGATGGGTGATGCAAGGAACATTATAAATGCAGGGATCAGTATAACTTGGCCACTGACCTGGTCCCGACCCTGCCCGTTTGCTGTGTCTGTGTATCGGAAAGAGTGGTAGATCCCGCTACAATAAATAACCGTGCTGTTCCTGTTTCAATCTGACCAAAGTTGGTTTTGCTAAAGTACTGACACTCAGCCTTGTGTTTTGGGGTGCAAGACGGGGACTCACACACCACAATATACAGGGTGATTTTAATTGGTGGAGCCCTGACTTATGATCTATTACTGTCTTAATAATGAAACAATCCAAGTGAAATAAAGATCACAATATTCCTGGATAAATGTTCAACCAAATGAGTGTACAAGAACAAGCCTTGTACAAAGGAACATTGAACAGGAAATTGCTGCCATCACCCCTACAATGCTTGCGGATACCTTTGCAAATATGGAGGTGCCATGTCGATCTGTGTTTGCAAGAAGAAGGTGACCATTTCCTACATCGAATATGATTGGATGGTTTACACGTCTATCAAGGTATGTACTGTATTTATTTTGTTTCTATCGCTCCATTATTACGTGAGTAACACATCATAACTCGGGGCCCCACCCATTAGAATCTCCTATTAGTATCTGTATTTCTGAAATTATGATTTTACCCCATCCTTCGGAACAACCATCAACTCCTGTCTCCTAATTCCTAATGAGAATTTAGTATAGTCAGTATAATGGGAGTTCAGGGTGATGTGTGGGAGTTCAGGGTGATATTTTCAGATGGGTGCAGAACTGGCTCAGACACAGGAAGCACAGGGTGATGGTGCGAGGAACCTCATCAGAACTGGCCGATGTTAAGAGTGGTGTTCCACAGGGGTCAGTGCTAGTGCCGCTGCTATTTTTAATATATATAAATGATTTAGATAGGAATATAAGTAACAAGCTGGTTAAGTTTGCAGATGATACCAACATAGGTGGATTAGCAGATAATTTGGAATCCGTTATATCATTACAGAAGAACTTGGATAGCATACAGGCTTGGGCAGATCTGTGGCAGATGAAATTTAATGTCAGTAAATGTAAAGTATTACACATAAGAAGTAAAAATATTAGGTTTGAATACACAATGGGCAGTCGGAACATCGAGAGTACACCTTATGAGAAGGATTTAGGAGTCATAATGGACTCTGAACTATCGACTTCCCGTCAGTGTTCAGAAGCCATTAAGAAGGCTAACAGAATGTTAGGATATATAGCACGATGTGTGGAGTACAAGTCCAAGGAGGTTCTGCTCAACCTTTATAATGCACTGGTGAGGCCTCATCTTGAGTACTGTGTGCAGTTTTGGTCTCCAGACTACAAAAAGGACATAGCAGCGCTAGAAAAGGTCCAGAGAAGAGCGACTAGGCTGAGTCCAGGGCTACAGGGGATCAATTATGAGGAAAGATGAAAAGAGCTGAGTCTGTACAGTTTAAGCAAAAGAAGATTAAGAGGTGACATGATTGAAGTGTTTAAAATTATGAAGGGAATTAATACAGTGGATCGAGACTATTTTAAAATGAGTTCATCAAGAACACGGGGACACAGTTGGAAACTTGTTAAGGGTAAATTTCGCAGAAACATTAGGAAGTTTTTCTTTACACAAAGAACGATAGACACTTGGAATAAGCTACCAAGTCGTGTGGTAGACAGTAAGACGTTAGGGACTTTCAAAACTCGACTTGATGTTTTCTTGGAAGAAATAAGTGGATAGAACTGGCGAGCTTTGTTGGGCTGAATGGCCTGTTCTAGTCTAGAGTGTCCTAATGTTCTAATGTTGTAATGGGGTCTTGAAGCCTTTAATGGCGTCATCAAGATCAAGGAAGGAACTGAGCCTGGACAGACACACTGGTCCATTTGATGGCCCACTTCAGAGTCTGTAATTATCCTAACTGGCATACCTTTGAGGCTACATGGAAAAATCCACAAAGACACAGTGAGAACAAGCAAACACTGCACAGAAACTGATGGAGCTGGGATATGAAGCCAGCATGGTGGATCTATGAGGCATCAGTGCTAATGACTACACCGCTCAGCATAAACAGTACAAAGATTTCAAAGAAATGAAAATATCACCAGAATAACAATCTATAACAAAGAATAAAGTATGAAACTGTCCATGTTCACGTGTCACCACCTGCAGAGTTCTTTCTGGTAATGGAATTGCACCAATGGCTGGACCATCAGTCCAGTTCTGATTCATAGAGGTTCCTGGTTTTAGTGGAGATGCAGGATTAATAGGGGAGACCTGAGTACAATGGCAAGATATGAGGAAGACTTGGGATGCTGGGTAAGAATGGAGGTATTTTGTTCTGTTTATATGTTTTGCGTTTCTAAAGCTCGGTAGTGCAGAAACGTTTCCCTTTTCATTTGTAACCTTTTAGACAATTCTTCAGAGAGAAAGTGGTGAGAAGAAGTGGGAGGAAGCTGCTGGGCTACAAAAGGAAACAATACAATTTATTAAATAAAATTAAACAAATATCATATGCTGCACAGGGAGATTTGGGGCAAATTGAAAAGGTCAAACAAATATACAGTACTTTTTAGATATTATTTATTTTATAAAATAAAGCATTCCGCAAAAGGCGCATGTTCATTTTATCCTGAGAGAACAGTACGTGAAATTCTTGATGATGTTAATTCAAAAACTTTTTTGTAATTTATATTGTATTTATATTGAGCCACTCGAATCACTCAACAAAACATGACAGAAATAACCTGCTGACTAAGAACTCTTCTTGAGCTTCCACACAATCAGCTGTCCATTTTCATCCCGCGGTAGCATTTATCAGGATATTGTCTGCCTCCTAATAACTTATATCAAGAGTTTTGATAAATTTGAATCCTGCGGTTGGTCAAACTCAAGAGACATTTGCCTCTGCCGCTTTCATTCTGTATGTGCATGCAGTGATTATACAGAAAATTGAAAAAGGTCTTTGAGGACTTCCAGCCAAATGTAACCCTGTCAACTATTGCTTTTTGAAATATATTGGCTGTCGTGTCATGATTTGTGATCCACACATTTAGTTGCAAACTAGACATTGAATGATGTCACAAATATAGGAAGCATGCAGCCTTGTACAGTATATTTAGAAAGCTTGTGGAATGAAACATATAACTGACTGTCTGTGATTTTAATGCACTTAAGAAGACTGTGCTGGCTTGTGTAAAAGTGGCCCTGATTTGTGTCCAATGCTGGGGTCCTAGTGGCCCTCAAATGGAAATGGCTGAGTGAATGGACAGCGGTATATAGTCTGAATGTGCTTGAGGTTAGAGTTGTGATGCTGATTTTATGAGTATTAGTTTTATTTCTGAAAATGTATATACTATACACACACATACATACAAGGTTAGGCACAAAAATAACCACACTGGGCTTGGGGCTTTCCTGGAAAACCGCCTGGAGGTCGGCCGGATGTGAATCATAGAACTTCATCCCCTCCTACACACGTGCCCTCTCAAAACGCTGACCGGCTAGGTATAACCTGTGAATAGCCCCTTCAGAATTTGCGCAACAATTGCTACATGATGTGCCGCGATAATGTTGGGTGAAAAAAGCAAACAGCGAGACAAGACAAGACAACGCTCCCACGCACAATGCTTTTTCAGTAAAGCAGTTTTTGAGTGACAAAAACACTCCTGTCCTCGATCATCCTCCCTATTCGCCCTGTGATTTTTGCTTGTTCCAGAAAATCAAAGGTGGCCTGAAGGGAACACATTTTTCTTCAATGGATGAAGTAAAGACAAAAATGGCAAGCCTGTTGAAGAGCCTCAAGCAAGAAGACTTCCAGCACTGTTTCAATCAATGGAAGATACGTATGGAGCATTGTGGAGATCGGGAGGGGGAGCATATAGAAGGTGACAATGTTTAGAATGCTGTAATTTATCAATAAATATTTATTTTTTTTACCAATTTGATTATTTTTTTGTCTCACCTCGTATAACGCTAGCCGTCCCCTGCAGCTTTGCCCACATAATAGTGAAACAGAACAGTGAGGAGGACCGTGCCCGGCTTCCCAATCCTAACGTCATGCTTCCCCTTCCCCTTGGCCCACAGCCTCTTACCATGAAGCGAACTATAATTCTTAGCATGATGAGAGAAGTCGCAAAATCAACCAGAATGTTCAAGCAAATTCTAGAAAAAAACCTGATCTAAATCCATTAGTTCTCTTGTGAAAAGTAGACAGATGTACATACATACAGAGAGACGTTGAATTTTATATAGAGAGAGATATATATTATGACAGATGGCGTCTAGTGCCATTACCCAGCTGGGATACCTCCGAAATGGAAGGACAGGGGGAGAGGACTTCTGAAGGGCGCTATCTCCTCTGAACTTTTACTTGGCAGCCCCCAGGGTTGCAGTGACTCTTCAGATTCCAACAGGGCTGTATGGGAATTACTATTTGGCAGCACAGCACTATTGGGTTCCATGGATGCTGCCAGGAGGAGCTGTGGGAGCTTCAAAGCTTTACTTTGGGCTTCAGCCACACCTGGGAGAAATTCCAGGCCTCCTTAATGTGTGGCTTAAAAAGAAGCCAGCTGCATACAGAAGCAAGCCGGAGTCGAAGACAACGCTTGTGAAGGTAGCCTGTTGAGAAAGAAGAAGGAAGCTGCAAGGCTCTGGAGGAAAGGGACAGCTTGTGACTGTTGGCATCAGTCCTTGTAGACTGCTCCGGGTTGTGGTGCCTTTCCCTGAATAAAAGACTTGAAATGGTGTTGTTTCCTGTTGGTGTTGGGTTGGGGGTGGCAGGTGCACCCTGCTCTTCACATTATAAATATATGTATACATAGTAATGTATTGCATTGCAAAAGTAACACTCCTAAAAGTCCTTTTAAAGACACTTTATTCTTGAACTTGAAGAATCAGTTTTAAAGGCACACAGCAAACGTGATAAACGTCCTTACTCATTTGAATTCAATTGTCTCCAGAATATTAAAACAATTAAAAGGCATCTCCATCAACTCAATCAAGCCACAGAGGGGATGCACCCCTACCCCACAAGCTCTGTGCACAGCCTATAAGAGAGAAAAGCAGCCGGGGAGAGATGTGAGCATGTTGGCAATTACCAAGCTATGAAGGATTTTGTTACCATGAGACATGAGCAAAGCTGCATGTGAAGATGCATCTGTTCTCCCATTTTTAAATCCAGCACCTGTCTGAAAGTGTGTTTTCTTTGTAATTAGAACATTATTAGACACCAGGCCTTTTAGCCCAACAAAGCTTGTCAGTTCTATAAACTTAATTCTTTTTAAATAACATCAAGTCGAGTTTTGATGGTCTCTAAAGTATTACTGTCTAGCACACTACTTGGTCACTTATTCCAAGTGTCTGTGGTTCTCTGTGTAAAGAACAATTTCCTAATGTTGGTGCAAAATTTACCCTTAACAAATTTCCAACTGTGTCCACATGTTTTTGATGAACTCATTTTAAAATAACAGTTTCAATCTACTGCTCTAATTCCCTTCATAATCTTAAATACTTCAATCGCATGTCCTCTTCATCTTCTTTTGCGTAAACTGAAAAGGCTCAGCTCTTTTAATTGTTCTTCATAATTCATCCCCTGTAGCCCTGGACTCAGCCTAATCGCTCTTCTCTGCACCTTTTCTAGTGCTGCTATGTCCTTTGTGTAGCCTGGAGACCAAAACTGCACACAGTACTCCAGATGAAGTTTCAGCAGAACCTCCTTGGACTTGTACTCCACACATTAAGGCCCTATATAACCTGACATTCTGTTAGCCTTCTTAATGGCTTCTGAACACTGACTGGAATTTGATAATGTTGAGTCCACTATGACTAAATCATATATTCTTCTCATAAGGTGTACTTTCAATTTTCAGACCTCCCATTGTGTATTCAAACCTAACATTTTTACTTCCTACATGAAATACTTTATATTTACTGACATTAAATATTATCTGCCACAAATCTTCCTAAGACTGTATGCTGTCCAAGTTCCTCTGTAATGATTCTTTAGAACAATCTAGACGACAACAGGCCATTCAGCCCAACAAAGCTCGCCAGTCCTATCCACTTTATTGTTCTAAAAAACAGTCGAGTTTTGAAAATCCCTAAAGTCCTACTGCCTACCAAACTACTTGGTAGTTTATTCCAAGTGTCTATGGTTCTCTGTGTAAAGAAAAATAACCTAATGTTTGTGCGAAGTTTACCCTTAACAAGTTTCCAACTGTGTCCACACATTCTTGAAGAACTGGACCAATTTTTCATCCCCTGTAGCCCTGGCATGATCCTACTCACTCTTCTCTGGACCTTTTCTAGCACTGCTATGTCCTTTTAGTAGCCTGGAGACCAAAACTGCACACTCTACTCCAGATGAGGCCTGATCAGGTCAGGTTGGGGAGCATGCACTGGTACAGCGTTTTGCCACACCACACAACAAAATATCTTGGGATCCTAGTTGGCAACCCCCAGGGCAGACACACAGTCCAGCCTCACCATCTGGAAATGACCATCTATCTACCACAGCCTGGTGTTATTTGGGCATCCCCTTGGCCTGGTCCAGCCGTTTGGGTCCTCAGGGAATCACGCCACATGGCCATAGTGCCGTAACTGACGCTCCCTTACAATGCAGGTAATGTGCCTCATTCAGGACTCTGTGAGCAACCGCTCACTCAACACAAAGTCAAACCAGCGTTACCCAGGGATTCTCCGGAGAGACACAGTACCAAGGGAGTCCTGTCTTCATCTCAGGTCACTGGATAGCATCCATGTCTTGAAACCATATAGCACCAGGACTCTAAAGACTTGGACCTTCGTCCTTTTGCAAAGGTATCGGGAGCACCAGACACCCCTTTTCAGCGACCTCATGACACCCCATGCTCTTCCAATCTGTCTACTGACTTCATAGGAAGAGTCAGCAGAGACATGAATGTTGCTGCTGAGGTAAGTAAACCTCTCAACAAGGTCACCACTCTCTCTGAAGACAGACAAACTGCTGAGGGCTGTGCCAAAGAGGTCATTAAAGGCTTACATCTTGGTTTTTATCCAGGACACTTACAAGCCCAGACAGTCCTACTCCTCTCAGTCTTTCGAGAACCCTGATCAAAGCCTCCATTGACTCTGTGAACCTCACAGCATCATTGGCAAACTCAAGATCAGTGAATCTCTTTTCACCAAAAGATGCCCCACAGCTGCTGGAACCCATAACCCTTCCCAACACCCAGTCCATGCAAGCATTGAATAGAGTATGAGCAAAAATACACCCTTGACGAACCACATAGGTTCTGCCTCCATTCTGCACAGCACTCACAGAAGCAGT
This sequence comes from Polypterus bichir lapradei, assembly GCA_026402145.1. NCBI lineage: Eukaryota > Metazoa > Chordata > Cladistia > Polypteriformes > Polypteridae > Polypterus > Polypterus bichir. Next base: position 9,427,398 of record JANRMT010062850.1, on the reverse strand, counting down.
GTACAGAAAGGCCATGATATCCAGCAACTTTGAGGGATCCCCCAAAGTCTCAGGATGTCCCACAGAACAGCTCAATCAAAGTTGAACACTTTTCAAAAATCGGAGAGCTTTGAAAACGCAGACTCTAATCACGCTCTTATTGGTTTGTGCTTATTATGTAGCCCTTCCCTGATTGGATCTTGCTCATTATATTTTCTCAGCCACTATGCCAACTTATAATGATGCATTAGTCTCAGTACTCTCAATAACAACTCCACCTAATTGTTAGTGCAAAAATAAATAATCTGGTTTTTCTTTTTGTTTATTGTATTATAGAATTTAATTTTACAATTTAATACACACACATACATATATGAAATTAATTATTAAACACAAATATAAGAATTGAATGTAACTAAAGGGTTAACTAAATGTTGTAGACACATGAGGCTCGCCTCATTTTAGAGAAGCCACCAAGATAGTTGCTGAAGGTAAAATGAAGCAGGTGGTTAACAAACACCCATCTAGAAAGCAGGAATAAACTAAAAGGAAAGCCCAAACATCCCTTCTATGAAGCGGTGCTAAAATCAATAGAAGAGTTTTCAGATCACCCCTATTACAAGGCAACATTCAGATTAATGGGAGAGTCAAAAGGAATTAGAAAACATTGGTGGCACTTGTTGATTGGATTTTCCTATGCATATTATGCATATTAAGGGTCAGATTATGTGATGTATTGGTTGAGGTAATGTAACAGAAAAGCATAAAGGCAGATGAATTGTTTTATTGATTGCTCACTAAATGGACTGAGACATTTGGGCATACCCGTGTACAAGTAAAGAATTGTTCTGCATTTTCATGTGGTCTCCGTGAATGACTTCTTTGAAAACAAAGAAATGTTTTTCCGCTACAGTATTCACCATTGCTGTTCTCTGTGTGTAAACACGAGTGGCAAATGAATGTCTAGCGTGGAGGACACTTACTATTCCTGTTTCTGTAGATGCACAGAGTATAGGTGAACAGCTATGTCATATGCATTTTAGTGTGGGGAAGATACTTTGTAAACAATGTATGAATTGAGATTGTTTTTGTTAAAAACAAAAGGTAACATTTTTAAATGAAAATGTAATAGTATAAGAATTTAAGAAATCTGACAAATGGGAGGAGACCATTCAGTCCATCAAGTCTGTCTATTTAGCTACAAGCTATCAGTATACTGCTGCTGGGATTAATAAAGTATCTATCTATCTATCTATCTATCTATCTATCTATCTATCTATCTAT
>JANRMT010062850.1:9398393-9426125 GCA_026402145.1 Polypterus bichir lapradei | reverse complement strand
TATCTATCTATCTATCTATCTATCTATCTATCTATCTATCTATCTATCTATCTATCTATCTATCTATCTATCTAAGCTGTTCCAGTAACTCATCCTGATACTCCACCACAGGTATAGAATTGGGCAAGTGATGAGCAGTGCCTGGTTTTTTCCAGACAAAGTGCTTGGGGTCCTATCCAAAGAGTTAAAATTTTGACAAGCAAGAGGATACCATTCAGTCCTTCTGGCACATTCATCTAGATACAGTAATAGCTAAGCTGTCCCAGTGTCTCCTCCACATAACTTCTTAAAGGTTGTCAAGGTTTCTGCTTCAACTCAATGCCTCAGTAGTTTGTCCCAGATTGGCACAACTATTGCTTCACTCCTAAATGCATTTCCCCTTGTAAGGTTTGTAAACTCTTTTGGGTTTTTGGGTTTACAAACGGGAAGACACGCCGAAGAGATTCCCAAAGTGCGATCGCTGAGTCCATGGAAGACAACCTATCAGTTGGAGTGGCTCGGCGCGATAACAAATCCGAAAAGATTGCACTTTGAGCACCTGCTATTGATGGGTGATGCAAAGAACATTGTAAATGCAGAGAACAGTATTACTTGGCCACTAACATGACCATGACCCTACCTGATTCTGAGTTTGTGTATAGGAGAGTGGTAAATCCTGTTACAATAAATAACCATGCTGTTCCAGTTTCAAGTGGAATAAAGTTGGTTTTGCTAAAGTACTGAGACACAGCCTCATGTTTTGGGGTGCAAGACAGGGACTCCCTTAATTTCCACTGGTGTCAACGAATATGTGATTTATTCTTAAGCTGAAAGTATCCTGCTGGATCTACTTAATCAATGCCTTTGAGGATTTTGAAGACCTGGATGAGGTCCCCACACAGTCTCCTCTATTCAAAACTGAACAGGTTTAATTCTCTGAGCCTGTCAGGGTGCAACATATCCTTGAGTCCTAGAATCGTCTGTACAGCTTCAGGTATGCACATATCATACTCTTTAGCAGCTTATAGCACCATTATTTGTTTTCCCCCAGGTCACACTTCTTTCTTTCCGTCACTGGTGTCCATGTCTATTTCTTTTCGGGACACAGGGTGCATCCTCAAATTCTTCTGGACTTCTTCCTGCATTGGAGTGTTCTTAAATCCTTGATTGCTGCAATTTCATTTTTCCATACATCCCTGCTGAGTCGTGTCTCATTCTTTCCTCCCATGTTTATTGGGCCATCAATTGCATCATCTTAACAATACCCGGTGAGTGATCACTTGATGTTTGCCTGCTGTGCAGCACCGTGTCTCTCTGCCTCTCATATACACACCCCACCATACACACCTTGACAAACACACACACTCCAAAGCTTACAGTTTGAAGACATAATAATTGACAGATTATATTGTGGGCTGCCCACAAATGAAAACATTTTGTAAAGGCTCCTTGAGTGCAAAACCGATTACTTGCTGAGTGCAATCTAATTACTTTTTATTGTTTTCCTGTGCAGTGGGATAAGTTTAGGCCTTGCTTATCTCTTTTTACCGTTCTCTAAATTAACTTTATGTTCTCACAATTTTTTTTTTTATAGTGACGTGCTCTTTGGTTTTCTTGTAATAGTGTATACCAGGATTTAATTTTTGTAGCTCTAGTATTTTTTTATTTGTGCTACCTGCTACTAAAGTCAATTTTGCCACGATATCGAACATAAAACACAATAACTAAAAATATCAAGTGTGACTCACATAACAAAGAATCAATTTTGATTGCGTATGGCACCTTTTACAATTTGAAGAATGACTGGGTGCATCGAAACGTCTCATCAGTAGTTTTTACACGTGTGCAGGGAGTACAAACAAAAGACTTTAAAGTTCAAGAGACCCTGCACTTGATGAGCAACAGACAGCTCAAAGAGTAAAACTACATGGATACAGGGAAATAAAAAGAATGAAATAACATGTGCAGGGGCCAGTGGGTGAAGGTCCATGTTGGTTTTAGGAGTAAGCAGCCTGAATGCAAGGGATTGTGTGGTGGTGGATCTTCTGGTGAATGCCAATTATCATCCACGCATGTTAAGAATTACTGGGCCACGCGTTTCTGTAAACCAATATATATGGCAGGAGATAATGCAGTAGAACATGGTGTCTTTTATCTACACTGAATTCAAAAGTACTAACTATAAGTTATTATATTGTGACGCGTGAGTTTGTGACTTGCACTCTAAAGACGAGGTTGAGTCTCAGTACTTTAACAAAACCAGCTTTATTCAAATCGAAACAGGAACAGCAAGGTTATTTATTGTAGCGGGATCGACCATTCTACTCTACACAGACACAGCAAACAGGCAAGGGCCGGGGCCAGGTCACTGCCCAAGTTATAATGTTCCCACCCATCGGGCGAATGGCACTTTGCACGTGGCAGCGGTCAGCTTGTAGTTGTTTCTGTGGTGCTGCGAATCTGTGGTTGCCTCGGCGACAGACAAGCAACCCTCAACAGCTGCAGCAGTTGTGTGTGTCATTCCGTTGGAGAGGATCTCAAAAGAGGCAATCGCGCTTCTGAAGGTTGTCCCATTGGGGAGGGTCTCAAATAAGTTCAGAAGTCTCATATTATGTATTTTCTTGATCTTCTAATTCATTTTTGAGAGTGCATCAGTCATATTCGAGCAACAACTAGTGCACTAGGGACAGAAAAGCCTAAACAGGCCACCAGTCCATCTTATTTAAGCTATGTCTGCACTACCACATTTTAATTTAACCACAAGGTTTTTAAACAAAAAACAATCTCTGTCCACATTAGCCCTTTCACAACATTTACAAAAGCATCTCTGTCCACACTAAAATGACCGAAAAAGCATATGATGTAGCCATTTGCCTACACTTGACATACGTTTATTAGTGCAAAAATCCTTGAAGGGATGGTGTCACGCTTGGGTCACAAAGTTGCACAGAGAGAAACTTTATTAGAATACAGCCAGAACAAACACAAGTTTCTTTCAGGTTTCAATCTGGGCTCAGTGTCAAACCGGTTGCCACAGCTCTGCCTCTCGATCAAAAGAACACAAAATCGTCCTCTTCAAAGGGGCGTGGCTCAGGAGCGGGAGCCCCAACTGGAGTAGAGAGACAAGGCAGTGAGACAAAAGGACAGCTGTGGTGCGGACTTTTAAATGTTCGAAGTCCAAGATTCAAATTACGTGTCACGGCAGCAGCAGTAGGCTTGCAGCTGATCCAGCAAGGAGGAGATGAAAAACTGTGTTTGTTTCTTATTGAATCCCTGTTTAAGAGGGATAGATAGATAGATAGATAGATAGATAGATAGATAGATAGATAGATAGATAGATAGATACCTTATTAATCACAAGGAGAAATTCACATAATCCAGCAGCAGCATATTGATACAAAAAACAATATTAAATTAAAGAGTAATAAAAATGCAGGTAAAAACAGACAATAACTTTGTATAATGTTAATGTTTACCCCTCCGGGTGGAATTGAAGAGTCGCATAGTGTGGGGGAGGAATGAGCTCCTCAGTCTGTCAGTGGAGCAGGACGGTGACAGCAGTCTGTCGCTGAAGCTGCTCCTCTGTCTGGAGATGATACTGTTCAGTGGATGCAGTGGATTCTCCATGATTGACAGGAGCCTGCTCAGCGCCCGTTGCTCTGCCACGGATGTTAAACTGTCCAGCTTCATTCCTACAATACAGCCTGCCTTCCTCACCAGTTTGTCCAGGCGTGAGGCGTCCTTCTTTATGCTGCCTCCCCAGCACACCACCGCGTAGAAGAGGGCGCTTGCCACAACCGTCTGATAGAACATCTGCAGCATCTTATTGCAGATGTTGAAGGACGCCAGCCTTCTTAGGAAGTATAGTCGGCTCTGACCTTTCTTACACAGAGCATCAGTATTGGCAGTCCAGTCCAATTTATCATCCAGCTGCAGTCCCAGGTATTTATAGATCTGTACCCTCTGCTCTTTCAGAGGAGCAGCCACGTCCCCTTGGGGCTGTGTTCAGTGTGTTCACAATGGTAACACCATTGGCCATGGGATATATAGCAAAACTGTAGCACTGATATGTATGATGTAAACAGCATTCAAACTGTACAAAATTCAATTTAGATACATACAGGTAAGCAACGCAACAAGTGTCATGGAAAGCAACTCGTCTGTGTCCATCATTAAGGAACATGGATTTCTTCCATAAAGTGTGACTAGTTAGGGAATGAGACATTTTAAGGAGTGGGATCCGATGAAGCATGGGCTACGTAATAAGCACTTACCGATCCGAGCAAAATTATAGTCTATGTTTTGAAAACTCTCCATTTCTACCTGTCCATATTGAAACACAGAGCTGGTGTTTTCAACATATGCAGCTCTGGTGAGTTTTTTTCAAAATTCTCCATTTTTTTTGGGGGGGGGGGGGGGGGGTAAACCATCAGGATAGTATTGATGAAAGCCGACAATGGAGATTAATGTCTGTATTTTTGAATGAAAACATAGTAATGTAGCCTAATATGATAATACATGGTCATTCAGAGTTGTCACTAGCTATAATTTGGGATAGTGGGAGATAATGGAACACATTGAGGAAAAGTGGTGCTGATGACAAGCAACATATGCAAACTCCAAAAGGGTTTAGACCAAGCAAGAATCTGAACCCAGTCCCATGGTGTTCTGCCACACAAAAGAAAAGGCAGATATACAGTATGTTTTAAACAAAAGAATAAAGAAGGAGATTAAATGTAGTCAAAAAGCCAGGCCAAGTCTGAAACCAAAACATCAATAAATCATGACATCTAACCACAAAACACATGCGTCACATACGAGCTGAGATGCTCATCCTTAAGACAGGTTCTTCCATCTTAGCAGAGGACATATGAAGCCCTGTTAGAGTGACCAGTGGGTTCCTTCTCACCTCCCTGACCAAGGCCCTACTTGCCCGTTTACTCAATTTGGCCAGAGAATTAACTCTAGGAAGAGTCCTGGTGGTTCTAGACTATTGAGGCTACTGAGCTCTTGAAAAACATAAAGCTTTAGTACTGTAATGGTTTTATGTCCTTGCCTTGACCTATGCCTCATCACAATTTAATCCCAGAGGTCTACACAAACCTCCTTGGACTGCATGGCTTGGTTTTTGTGCTGACATCTAAGTGTGAACTGTAAGACCTTCTATATGGAGGTGTGCGCCTTTCTCGATGACGTCCGATCAATTCGGTTGGCAACAGCAGGACTCCAATAAAGTTCTGGACACATTGCTAGGAGAATTCGAGCTAACAGGATGCACCTGAGCACAATCTGGACTGCCACAGCAAATGGCCTGAATTCTTAAATGAAGGAGAGATTTCAGGATTTGATTTTTAATAAATTTGCAAACCTTCCTGAAAACATGTTTTCACTTTGTCATTATGGGTTATTGAGTGTAGATTGATAGGTAAAAAAAAGGCAAATGTGCCCATTTAAGATTAAATCTGCATCATAATAAAGTAGGCAGAAAGAGAAGGGGTCTTATTGCTTTCCTATTCCACTACTTACATCTTGCCTGAAGAAGGGGCCTGAGTTGCCTCGAAAGCTTGCATATTGTAATCTTTTTAGTTAGCCAATAAAAGGTGTCATTTTGCTTGGCTCTTCTCTACATTCGTAATGGCTAACACGGTACAACACCCTAGTATTCCACTACTTAAAAGACTTTAGTGAAATTTTTGGGCAACTCTTGCAGAGGTGGGGGTCTTATATAATAGCACATGGCAAACTGTAATTTAAAATTAAATCTACAGCTAAGTGTGTAGAAAGTAAAGGGGTCGGAATACTTTCTAAACCCACTGTATATCTTTGCTTACCCACCAAAGGAACAAATAATCCAGATATACCATTGCCATTTATTGATTCTTTGTTATTGCTTTCTGCAATCAGAATTAAACTTTTTTCATATGTTATTGTAATTAAATTATTGTAAATTTCTTCAGATCACATAAATCCCATATGTGAAGCATTTAAACTTTGCTTAAAAATACTGTTAAAAATATTTTAATATAACAGACCAAGAAGTTCCATAAAGCTCGTCTTCGCTTCATTATTTCATTCATCTAATCTGTTAATCTTCCAATGAATGTAATTACTGTTATTGTTAGCTAATCCAGGCAATTAGCCTGAGTGTCTGGCCCAGGTATCCTGTGTAATGACTCCTCAATGGCAGGTCTCCTTCTGTTTCTTTATATAAAGAATGAGACTTTTAGGTGAGAACGAGTGTTTGAAGCTCACACAGGTCCATTTGCAAATAGCGATGAAAGGCTAATAAGCTGTCATTAGCTGCCTAAGCCGATTCTTTTAAGTCTTAGGAAAAAAAACATAAAAAGAACCGGACTCACATCTCATGCTATCTGAGCGAGTTCTGTCTACCGTGGGTTTTTTGCCTAGCAGGACTTTCCAGTGAGAAATTATTGATTCATTTAGAATTTCACAGCGCTTAGTGAGCCGGGTACTCTCATACTGTGTCTCAAACATGTCAGCACTTGACTACCAGTCAGTTACTTGTTGTTTTCTTATCTGATGTATAAACAGAAGTCAAGCAAAGTATAGAGAATGATATTGCAGGGGCATAAAAACTCTTCATACCAAATGAGTTACAGTATGTCTGGCACTAAAGGCTGCACATTGTAGCCGCAGGAGTGATCCAGATATGTCAAGATGAGTTTTGGTTAAATTTGGCTACTTTTATATTTTTTACAGTTTTGTTCTAAATGTGTCACATATTTTTGTATTTGAAATTCTAGCTATGGATGTGATTCTTCTTATTCGGCATTCAACATCATAACTGCATTCTTATAATAATAATACATTTTATTTATTTGTAGGTGCCTTTCTAAACACTCAAGGACACCAAACAACAGATAAAACACAGATTATAAACAAAACTAAAATATAAAAATTAAAATCAGACAGAGCAATTGTAATCAAAGAGAAAAAGCAGTCTTAAACAAATGAGTTTTTAAGTTTAGATTTGAAAAGTGAATATGATTCAATATTTCTAAGCTCAGATGGTATCAGAGTTCCAGAGCTGGGGAGCAGAGCAACTGAATGCTCTGCTCCCCATAGTGGTAAGACAGATGAAGGGGACAGTCAAGTGGATGGAGGAAGAGGATCTAAGGGTACTTGAGGGAATGGCAACATGGAGGAGGTTAGGCAGATATGGAAAGGCAAGGTTGTGGATAGCCTTAAAAGTTAACAGAAGAATTTTGAATTGAATGCAGAACTTAACTTATGTTAGAATGGCACTCATATTTGCTACTTACCTGCACTTTGTTCAGGGGAGGAGTAGTTGCGTGCAAAAATCAACATTAAAAAAATAAAGAAATGAAAACATTTTTTACTTTTAATGCAATCATTCTGTCTACCAGTTTCAAACTTTTGTTCCATTTGTTATCAGACTCTTAGTCATTAAACCTTCACGTTCTCGATCTGCCTCATTAGTACAGAAATGGCACACATTGTTCAGCACATGCAGGTAAGAATTTCACTATAAAAGTTCAAAATTCTTGTTACAAGTTGAGCAACTTTACAAATATTTTACATATCTGATACATTTTTTCTGGGAATCTTCTTTGTTGTTTTGCAATTTTTGTTTTTTTCCGGATGTGTGTTTTCTTTATAGGTTACTTTCGGAATTAAGCACATTTTTTCTTTTTTTCCTTTAATACAATTTCTTCTATTAGGAATTTGTCATTTTTTTGCATACCTCAACTTACTCTCGAGAGACACACAGAGTTTTGGGGTCAACTATTAGTACAGCACCCCTGGAGAAATTGCAGGTTAAGGGCCTTGGTCAAGGGCCCAGTGGAGTAGCATTCCTTCTGTCACTGCCGAGATTACCACCCAGATCCTTTAGCCACAGAGCCACCACTCTGCCGTTATTATTAGATTTTAAAAAGCCATTTTATTTTGGATATGGGCTCTGCCATTTTGATGTTCCCGTTGTCAAGACACAACACCCAGTTGTTATGGAGCACAGCCATGGAAGTCAAATCAGTGCCTCTTCAATTTCCTTCCAAGTGCTCTATCAGCACGACCGATATTTTAGCACCCAAGATGTTCAGAGTAAGTTTTGAGTGTTTCTGACTAATCCTGATTCGTTGCAACCTCTTACACCTACAAAATGGCTTAGAGTTTTGTTTTTGGTGTCTGATTCTTGAATATCCTGGTACTGACTGTAGCATCATTTAGTTTCTGGCCCTTTCACTGATTCTTTTTACCAGATATGTTTTGTGGCAAGGACATGTGAGTTTTAAGAAGCCCTTTCTGTGATCCAGCTGGAATTTAAGACAAAGGGTGTTTTGATTTTTTTTTTCTGCCTTCTACCTCCGAGATAAAACACCATTTAACTCTAATTTAAAACAATGAAAGGAGACACGTGATGAATACTTCAGTTCATGACAGCCATCATAGCTGGAGCCGTGACCTCTTTAGTGTTATGTTTACCCCGAGAAAAAGAAGTCAATAACGCTGAATTGTGTTCAACAATGAAAAATTGTTATTAATTGTAACAGAAGCATGTAAATACAAAAACATCAGAATAAATGTAGTGGGGAAATTATGTCTGGTGTCCACTGCTGTACTGATGCAGATTTAGCACACGTCCTTTGTGTGATATGTTTTGAGACAGTCACCAACACACAGCCTGATATCGCAGTCAGGACAGTGAAGTGTGTTTCTTTGTGCACTTTTATTTGATTTTTTTTGATTGCTTGCAAATGAGAGGGTAGAATGTCAGAGCCTGAGCTGAATGACTGATGTCCCCTGTGTGTTATTATAGGTTGTCCCAGCGCCAGGCTTAGTGACTTCCACATTTCCCCCTGACATGAAAATTGACAGTTGTTACATTCTGAATAGTACTTAGGGGGATAATGGCCATTTTAATTAGCTGCAATTGTTTTGCATTTTTGCCACACACCTATTTGCATCACAGTGAACCTTCAGTTGAACGAATTCACTAGGCATATCATGGCGGTTCGCTCCTACTGTACCATATGCATCAGTTTCACTATCCATGTTAACATCTCATGACCATTTTACACTGTCATCACTATCACTTGATTGAACCAATGGTTCAGTTTCAGTTTGTTCTAAAACTGGCTTTACAGCTTCTCGGTTACACGCCATTGTGCTTTGGTTGGAGGCTCCATCCTACTCATGAATTTTGAGTGGAAAAACATAAAGAAATATTTTTTTTTTGTAGCATGATGTTATTTCATCCGCTAGACAGTAGCAGAATACCATCCCAAGCATTATTCTGGCTTAACACTGTAAAGTGGATTGTTACACAACACCTTGAATCTGACTCGGGCTTAACTGTATTTACATGGAATTCCAAGCCTGAGACACTCGGGGTTAACTCCAATTAGGTTAACCCAACTGTTAAAAATAATTTTAAAAAAATCCTCTACTCTTAAAATCAAAGATTTTTTGAACTCTGGTTTATTTTCTCAGTCTAAAGAGAAACTGTTACAATGATTAGGCGTGAGTCAGTGTGAGTGTGCTGCGGCTACTGGTTTTCATAAGGCCATTTTTCTGGGTTAGATACATTAAGAAAATGCATGAATAAATCAACATTCTTCTCCATTTTCACATCATTTAATTGATCCATTATAAAACGACCAAGCTGCCTTCTTCCATATGTATTTCTTCAGGTACTGTTCATGATAACATCACAGTGCCACTATCACCTAGTATGTCAGTATGACCTTTAACACTAGAATTACCAAAGCCTATGAAAAAACATGTAAATTCGGTCCACCTTAAATCTGTTTACATCTCTCCATCAGCGTCTTTTGTGTTGTAAATGTGTGGATAAGCACAAGCAGGAAGCAGACTACTATCCCATCCTCCATCTGCCACAGAAATGGCTAAAAGCTCTCCCAGCTCAAGTTATCTATCTATCTATCCATCTATCTTGTTTATCTGGGAGTAAGGTACCGGGAGCTGTATAGTGTAAATAATATATCGTTATTGGGAACACATGCATTTCATGTGTGTTCCATGTCTGTGAAGATCTATGTAAGTGTAGCATGACAGAAATGTTGAACACATACCTAAAAGACAAACTTTTTTTAATGTTTTACTACCAACTAAACAATTTTGACATGAAGTGTATAATGTGTGAAAGTCCAAATATAAAACAAAATAATTGATCACATAGGTATTCACTGCCTTCAGGTCAGTCTTTAGTAGATCTGCCTTTGACAGCCATGACAGCCTTGAAATTGTGTAAATGGGTCTCACTTTCTCAGCTTTGCACATCTCAACATCTGTTGCAATTTCTACCCATTCTTCTTCTCAAAACTGTTGAGACTCTATCAGGTTGCATGGTGATCACGAGTGAACAGGTTTTATCAAGTGCAGCCTGAAATTTTCAATTAGAATGAGATATGGACTCCGACTTGGACACTCCAGGACATTCACATTGTTGTTTTGAAGGTATTCTTGTGTAACATTGGCTTGGGGCTGTCAGAAGGTTTTGTGGAAAAATCGATTGGAGTTGTTTATGATTCCTTCCACTTTGACTAAAGCCCCAGTTCCGGTTGAAGAAAAGCAGCTCCAAAGCATGAGGAAGCATGACTCATCAGACCACAACAATTTTTTCCACATGGTTTTCAGAAACTGGATATATCATTTCACAAAATCTATCCAGGCTTAGATGTTTTTCATTGTGAGAAAAGGCTTCTGTCTTACTACCCTACCCCATAGCCCAGACATATGGGAAATATGGGAGATTGTTGTCACATGTAGGTAGCAACAAGTACTTGCCTGAAAGTCCTGCAGCTCCATTAATATTGGAGTTAAGCTTCTTCACAGCCTCCATGTCCAGTTTTTGTCTTGTCTTCTCATCAGTTTCGGATGGATGTCCTGTTCTTGATAGCTCCCTCACGTTTCAAAGAGATGAGACCTTATTTGTTATTTGAAAGCTCTTTGCAGATCATGGCTTTTGCAATCGGAGGCAACCAAGAAGATGTCAGGATAATCCTACAAGAACATCTGCAGATTAAAACCAATCAGGGTCACTTTAATTGATGACTTATTAATGTTTTAATTTTGCAACATCAGGTCAGTCTTAAATCATAGATTCTTTTCCTTTCTAATGATATCATCCAAATGATTTGAAGCCGAAAATGGATGCGCAATTTTCAGTTCTTTACTGTCTCTTCAATTTCCTTCCAAGTGCTTTATTAAACCAAACTGTGCACAATGAATACACACAGGTGTAAATGGAAACATGCTAGATGGAGAACTGCTGATTCCTTTGTCATTTACATGTTGTAACTATTCTTGTTTCTGTTCATCTTTTCTCATTACTATGTGATGTCAATGTGCTTGATCAACCGTCTCCAAACAGCTTGGTCCTGCACCTCCTTTTCTCTTCAGATCTTCTTTTACTTTATCCATCCACCTCTGCTTTGGCCTTCCTCGCTTTCTCTTCCTATGTATTTCCATTGCCATCACTCTTTTGCCCACATATTCTTTGTGTCTCTTCACTTCACTTCAATCTACTTTCCAGTACTTTCTTAGATCTCTCTCCCACTTTTGTTGTACTTCTGATTGTCTCATTTCTTACTTTGTCCTTTTGGCAACGCCGCACATCCATGTCCACATTCTCCTTTCTGCCACATTTAACTCCTTCTCCTTTGCTCTCTTTACTGCCCATGCCTCAGCTCCATACATCATTGCTGGTCTTGCCCTTGTCTTAAAAACATCACCTTTAACTTTCACTTTATCTCTTCAATCACACAATGCTCCTGATAACTTCTAATTGTTCTATCCACACTGCACTCTTTGAAATATTTCTGCATCTAATTTTCAATCTCAGGCTACCACTGATCCTAGAAATTTACGCGTATCCACTCTTTCAATGGCTCTCCCTGCAGGCTAGCTTATGGGTCCTGATCATCATTAAACCTCAGATATTCTGTCGTCTTCCTGTTTATCTACAACTCTCTATCTTCCAAAGCACTTCTCCATTCTTCCAACTTCCTCTCCAATTTCTCTGGTGCTACACAACACAGTGTCATCAGGTGAAAGCCTGCAACAGGGGATTGGACTTTTATCAAATGACCAGGGCTGGGCAAGTTAACATGATATCATCAGATTAATGCATTAATTTATTAATGCTGACAATTATTTTTTCGTACATTAAAACATTTTTTGTTATTATTATTTTGAAAGCCTCAGTCTCGCTAGTGATCGCTAGAAGGAATGTTAGCTTTGTTGATTTGACCTCGATTCCCTACATATGCATAAGTAGCGAAGAGCAAACAGCTTCTAAAATGGCATGTGCAGAGATACCAAAATGAATACTCAAAGCAAAATAATCCATGGTTGACTTTTTTGTATTATTGCTAAATCGGACTCTGATTTGTTGGACTCTGATTTTGATGCAAGTGATCTGAAGATGTAGATCAAAAAGGAGGTACCGGCATCAGCAACGTTTGCCTGGGAGGACAGACACTTACGATGACAGGAGGTAAAAACCATATTGCACCTCACTTTAACTGGCAAGACGACCACCCGCACACCTCTCTAACAAAGACAACCAGGCAGCCGGCCCACCATGCATTCCTGCTGGCCGTCGAGCCATCCCCCGTGCAGCTGCTGCTGCCACAAACTGGAAACAGGCGCCAACAGCAGACACAACAGGCAGCAACAGACTTTTTATGTTGATTTATGTATGAAACCATTGCTTTGTGCTCATTTCAGAAAACTGAGTTTTTTGGAAAAAATATTAGCCCTCAAAGAGTTGCAACTGAACATAGACTGTTTATGCTGCTCACCAATAAATGAAAATGTTTCTGTTGGTATCTGTTCTGATAAAAAAGAAAACAGATTTAGAAATGTTAACTTGCTGCTGCTCGGATGGTGCCTGTTATAATGTTGTGATTGTGGCTCTGGACTCTGAGGGTAACTTGTTTTTCTATAACACACTAGATAAAACATTAATGCCCTGGCAGTGGCAAATAGCTTTGGTTTTATATTTGATTTGATTACATTAATGTTTAAGTTGAGATTTACAAGAAATATTTTAACTGCTACTATGTAAAGGGAATTCTGCTGTTAAAAAGCACCTTATTTGTTTGAAGTGTTTGCAGATCAAACACACGCAATACACTACTTTTGAATTCATTATTGAATGTTGCACATAACAATGTGATTGTTGCAGACAATCATGCGATTAATCGCGATTAAAAATTTTAATCATTGCCCAGCACTACAAATGACTCAACACATCCATAACCAGATCAAAAAGGTCAGGACTTAAATGAAGATCCCTGCTGCAGACCAACTCTAACTGGGATTTTGTCTGCCACTCGAACACTGCTTTTAACCTAACTCCCTTATACTGTACATATCCTGGACAATCCTCACACACTTCTCTGGTCCTCGTTTCTTTTTCATGCACCTCCAGACCTCTCGATGTGGTACCCTGTAATAAACCTTCTCAAAATTAATAAACACCATATGCAAACCTTTCTATTTTTCTTCATGCTTCTTTATGAGCGGTCTCAATACAAAGGCTGCATGGACAAATTAAAAACCGTGAATGCAGCTGTTTAAGACTAAAATAAACAATTAAGAGTTCAAACTCTTAACAAGCAAGATAATTAAAATAGAGCAGAAAAATGTCAGTTGAGCAATAAGTGCTGATCCATTAATAGTGACTGACTTCTTGAGTTGGATCAAAAAGCTGCTGCCACTTCAGCCCTCCAGGACCAACGTTGCACAGTCCTGATTTAAAGGGTCTGAGGCCTAAATTGCAAAACAATTAAATGAAGTTAATTAGCAGCAGAAAATCAATCACTAATTAATAAAATGGTTAGAGTGAAAACTTGTAGGCACTGTGACCCTCTAGGATTGGAGTTGGGTACCCCTTGTACTATACAGTAGAAGCATATACTGTAGAAACCTACAGAAATGTAACTAGGATACTTAAAGCTTAAAAACATCAAAGACAAAAAGTATTTATTTTGTTTGTGTGCATTATTAATTTTTCTGTTTAATTTGAATTTCACTAAATCCTTTAAAATGAAGGCACTCAGATTATGGAATATTTTGAATATATTGTAGGTGGCTTACGGGAAGGATGGGCATCCCAACCAGGAGAGGGGATGGTACCTTACTCAGATGTGAGGATTCCAGAGGACAGACAGACATCCCAGCCAAGGGAGAAAAAGGCACCAGACCTGAAAAGGACTTCTAGGAAGGAGGGATGGACATCCCGACCAGAAATTCCATACCCAGGTGGGAAGCCCCTGGCAATTGGAAAGGCGTCCTAACCGGACATGTTTCGAGGATCTGGCTGAGATAAAAGAAGAGGACAGGAAAGGACTTTCTATGAGTGGTGTTTATTCTCCACAGGCACTAGATGGCAGCAGCCCTCCATATCGGCGTCCATTTGGGAACCAGCAGGGAATGCTGGGAGTTGTAGTCCAGCAGCACAGCCCTACTGGTGTCCATGGGTGCCACAACAAGGCGCTGCAGGGAGATATACTCCCTATTATACAGGATTTCTGTGTGACCTGGAAATACTTCCAACAGGCAGTAGTCCTGGCACCGGAAGTACTCCAGGGTCCTCAATAAAAGGGAACCGGACTTCCTTAGCAGAGTCAGAGCTCAGAGGAAGGAAGGAAGGCAACACTCGACTGGAGAAGGGTGGAGAGGTGAATTGTGGAAAGATTACTTGTACTTTGTGTAAATAATAAATCATCCATTTATTTGCACCCGGGACTGTGATTGTGTCATGATTTTGGAGTTTAGAGATGGCTGCCTCACCGGTTCCATCACAATATACATCAGACGTAATGCTCAAATTGTTCAAGTAGCTGAATTTGGAACTATTTTGTACACCTTCTGCAAACTCTGATTTAGTTATATTTATCTGATTTATTTTCTGTGGTTTATTCACTTTTGAATATTTTTGAAGTGCATTGAGCAAAGGAGAGATGCTATATAAATAGAATATTATTATTTTTATTATTATTCATTTCACCTGTGTCTAGATGTAAACTTTAGATATGTCATATCATTATTCTATTTCATTGTCTATCCCACAAGTAACACCGTTGTAAAAGTGGTAAACTGGCAGTACTTCAAAGTGAACATTTTATTTGTTTCACTCCAATTACAGCAGCAAGCTGACATACCAAATATGGTGGAGGATTTGGTCAAAACACGACGTGTAGAAAAGTGAAGGGAACACAGCAAGTTAAACTCGGAGCGCTGTGCAGCAGCTGCGAGAATTCAACACAAAAGAACTGCTCCGAGACAATTCATCTTTTGGGATTTGTCTTTTTATTCTTAGCTTTACTTTTTTTCCGATAAATTCTTGTCTTTACATTTTGCCAGCTGAGCCACTTTGTTATTAGCTTGGTGTTCAGCTTATAGAAAAAAATAAATCTTCAGCAAACAGAGATTTTTAATGCATTTCTTCCAGCCAGTCCTGAATTTTTTATTCTTTTTCTTTTATATTATTGTGCCTTCAAGTTTTATATGTTTTTGCCTGATTCTCTATTTCACAGTGCTTAGCAGCCCAGGGTCTGTGCACATTTTCCTGCTAGAAGTTCAATTTTCCTCCCACATCTCAAAGAAATACATCTATTAGGGCAATCAGCTTTTCTAAACTAAACTGTGTTAGGATACTTGAGAGTTCTGAAGCACAAAGTCCCAAAAACCTCCAAAAATGCCTGACAGAAGGGAATATTACCTTCAAACCCTAGCTAGTATTAAGGGCAAACACAGGAGCTTTATAAAATAATATTTCACAAAAATGAATGCTCTGAACAAAACATCACCTCTGTGGAGCACAAAAGGACAAAAGGAGATGCTGGAAACACAAGGCAATCCAAGCAAACAACATCACAACTCAAATCTAAGAGGCAAGATCAAAAAACAGAGCACAGAGGTCAAAATCCAGTAATACACAAAGCACACGGAAATCGCAAATCCCAAGCACATGCAAAATGAATGCAAGGGTCTGTGGGTTAACCCCACCCTTATAAGGCATAGGGCAGTCCCTAGTGGTGATGGACAGGTGGCCCCGCCTCTTGGGAAACCACGCACAACACACAAGAAACATAACACATGCATCAGGAATAAAAGAAAAAAATCACAAAAGTAACAGTAACATAATTAAATTACCGAAAAGTAACACAAAGGACATAAAATAAGGATTTGAACCCCAATCAAGGAAGGAACCCTGGCTGAAATATAACACTTTGTAAATGTGTGCAGGAATGGACCCCGAGATTAACTTCAGTCCTGTCCAAGGTTCCTTCCTGCCTTATGCCCTATACAAACCTCAAATCGATTAAGTAGGTATTCAGAATTTTTTTCCCATTTATCATTTTGTTGAATTTATTAAAAGTAAGCAACATTCCATACAAGCAAGTCAAACTTGACAAAACTACGTTCAAATCAACTCCCACCCATGAGAAAGAGAGCTAGGCCAACAGCAAGAGTAGAATAAAGGGGGAGAAAATCCTTTACCTCAATATAAAGGCTTATTCTAAAATGTTATTGATTAGACCCTGCCATGTTTTAAAAAAGTACAGATCCTCAAAGTGAGAATTTGATTGTTTTCCAGTTTCAAATCTTCTTATATAATACGCTGTCATGGCTGTCCATTTGTCTGTCCAGGATTTTAAATCACCTGCAGCTCGCAAACCGTTTGACCTATTGACCTGAAATTTGGGACACATATACTACATAATGTCTACTATCCACTTTCAGGGTGATGATTGACCTCCAAGTTTATTCCTTTTTTATTTTTATTAATTTTTATTGTAGAATCAACTCTCGACAGCGGCCAGCAGGGCGGCCGTGCGGCGTATGTGTATGGGCGCCGTTCTCATCCCTACCACCTTCACCGTCACTTCCCCTACCTCTTCATATCTTAAATCATTCTTGAGACAGATTGAAGACTTAAGTGCCAGCTTAAGTGAAAAATTAAGGAAAATGTACTAAGTAATTAAAACAGAAACACTGACTTAATCAGTTTTAACGTGAAAAGATGCGCTTCTTCTCTTCTTTAACCTGAAAGAAGAGAAGAAGTGGGCCGCTAGGGTGGAGGAAAGAAGAGCTGCTCAGGAAGCAGCAAGCGCATCAACCTCTGAGCAAACGAATGCTAAACTTACAGAGAAAGAGGATGAAAACTAGGAATGCTCAAGTCAAGTGTATTCACTGCACGCTATCATGCAGTGCACCGTTTACTGGTATTATATAACATCAGTAACCCACTGACTTAACAGAGGTGAGTTAGGATTCTTCCAGTTGAGCAAGATAAGTCTACATATGTGTTAATAGTGAAGTAAAGGCAATTACAGTTTGTTTGTCCTTCTCCACTTTAAGCCCACTTTAAGTACACCAAACACAGCTGTTAATGGATTAGGAGAGATTGTGACACCAAGTTTCAGAATTTATATTATTTTAGTCTGTATAAGGAATTTATACTTCTGGCTAACTTAGTCAAGTCAATTTATTTTTGAATATTTTTTATGTGTATTTCTTTAGATAATTTATTTTAACGTTATGTTGGCGATGCCATTTTGTGTTTCATTTTTTTATGTGGACATCATTATAGTGTATTTTTTAATTGAATTTTACTATGGCTTTTGATCATATGAACATATGAATATTGGACTAAAATGCTTGCCGTAAGTTGAGTAGCTGCGTTTATCCAAAGTTACCAAAGTTCTGCAGCTTTTAGTTTGCTTCATAGGATGTTTCAAGCACCAGTGTGACGTGTGATCAAATTCCACAGACAAAATGTCTTCATTTTAAAAGTTTTAGTAAAATTTCAAGGCAAAACAGTTCACACAAAAATAGAGGAAAAAAAAATGATATAGCAAAGAAAAGAACATTTCTATTTAAGGCTTATAAATCTTGTTCTGTTAAGTTTGATCATATAGGCATACTTGAGGCACGTTAGACACGGTCAGAAAACTGTATGCTATCTTGTATTTGCAAACACATCTAATAGTCTATGCTACCAGTAAGACTATTTCCCTAACTGCCTTAATTAACACTCTACTCTACAGATCTCCTGTTAACTTACAGGGAGTACGAGGCTATACCACATTCTAGGTAGCCATAAGAAAGTGATATACTATTATTGAAATTACACAAATGTAGCATCAAACATTAGCTTTCTAAGATTGGCTCTTACATGTTGAATGTTCTAAAGGTGGGCATGTCTGAATTGGAGAAAGAGGGAAGTCTTTTCCTGGCCAAGCATCACAAAGAAGTTGGCCGAATACAGTATATACAGTATGTGCTTGTCTCATTAATACTTTACAGAACAACTGGTGATGAGGAGGGGATGCCTATGCAATTGGATACTCTTCCCCATTTGGCATAATATGCAGAAATACTTTCCCGATCCCATATGCGGTTGCATAACATAGTCTGGGATCTCAATGGATTAATATACCTTATCACTTGTTTAAAGTTCCTTACATCTATCTCAAGCACACTTTTCAACACTATTCCAATACCAAGTAGATTTACCTTTTAATAAACTACAAAGTGATGCTAACACTGTGCTCATATTTGGCATAAAATGTCTGTAATACAGAACATTCTACCTATGTCAAAAATTTTAGAATGATATTCATATATGCATATGACCAAATGGTATAATAAAATATAATTAAACAACACACTACAACCGCCATTTTGTTTCACTCTCAACATGCGTTTGGATGCAGCAGCTTTTTGCTCTCCAGTATGGTGCTGTTTGATTTGGTTATTGATTGTTGATTTGTGCCAAGCAAATCTTGTATTTAGCCATCAGGAATTAATCAGTATTAGATTATATTATAAATTAAACACTATAAACTACTTTCAGCAGATTTATAACATACCAGAATATATAACTAGAATACCAGGGACACCCTGGATTATTACTGAACCCAGTAAGCGACAGAGACATTGGAGGGAGAGGAAACAGAAGCAGGGATGCCAGCTGGGTCTGCAGGCTAGGCTAAGAATGCAACCCCACAAACCTTCATAACCTGGAATCTTTCTCACCAACGCGAGATTGATTATTTATAAAATGGATGAGTTGGAGCTAGAGATTGCTGCAAATGGTTTCATTCAGAACTGTTCCATGGTGATTATAACAGAGATTTGGCTTCACCTGCAAATCCCTGACACTGCAATACAACTTGTGGACCCCACAATCACACTGACACGACAGAAACAAAAACTCCAATAAGAACAAAAGGGTAGTTTATGCATGTATGTGCACAATGACTGGTGTATTAACAGCAGAGTTATAGACAGACATTGTTTCCCTGAGTTCTGTTAATCATTTGTAGAAAATTCTTTTTACCAAGAGAGACAACTGTGGTAATTGCCACTGCTGTTTACATTAAATGAAAGCAAAAGTTAGTAGGCTCATAACATCCTTTATACTAAAGTAAATAAATAGTAGCAGGTTTATCCCACTGGAGCAGATATCATTGCTGGCTGACTTTAATCAAACGTGTTTAAAGACTGTACTTGCTAATATCACCAAGTATGTGACGTGTTCCATCAAAGGGGAAAATACACTTGATCGTGTGTATTCAAATATAAAATAAGCTTATAGAAGCACACCTGTCCTCGACTTAGGTCAGTCGTGTCATCTTTCATTGCTCCTCATTCCAGCATACACACCCTTCAGGAGAAGGACAAAACCAGTTACAAAGACCATAAATACTTCTCTCTCACCACTTCAGGAATGCTTTGCACAGACAGATTGGGATGCGTTTGAACAACAAGACTTAGGGGAATATACAGAAACTGTTCTATTCTACATCAAGAACTGTTCTGAGAATGTCACTGTTTCAAAGAGGATCCGTGAGTTTCCAAATCAGAACTCATGGATGACAAAAGAAATACAGACACTCCATAAATAACACAACATCACCTTCAGGCCAGGTGACAGGTTGTTATACAATAGAGCCGGAGCTGACCTGAGGAGAGGTATCAAAATAAGCCAAAGAGACCTACTGTATAAGAGGAAAATATAATACCACCACACAGAGCGCACCCCACTGTGGGTGTGGCAAGGAATTCAACTCGCCACAAACTACAATGGCAGCAACGCCAGGTCTGTCAGCTCAAATGCCTCACTGGCAGAGGAACTGAATCATTTCTTTACCAGGTTTGAGTTGAGGAGGTCCAACATGACCACACTGACAACACCAGCCCACAGCACCCACAGGCAATAACTTAATACTGAACATCACAAAATCCAAGGAACTCATTGTGGACTTCAGAAAGCACAGCACAGAACTGGTTCCTCTCTACATCAAAGGAGACCATGTAGAAAGGGTGCACACCTTCAAATTCCTGGCAACCCACATCTTAGAGAACCTTTCCTGGTCTGAGAACACTACAGCAATAGTCAAAAAAGTGCATCAGAGACTGCACTTTCTGAGAGTGTTAAAAAAAAGCAACTTGGAGCAAAAACTATTGGTGGCTTCTTATTGTTCAACCATCAAGAGCATCCTGGCATACTGTGTCATAGTGTGGTACGCCAGATGCAAAGCAAAAGACAAGAAGGCTCTCCAGAGAGTCATAAACTCAGCACAAAAAAAAATCACAGGATGCTCTCTGCCCTTTCTGGAAGACATTGGTCACTCTCACTATCTCACCAGAGCCACAAATATCATTAAGGATCCTTCACACCCTGGTCACCACCTGTTTGAAATGTTACCCTGTGGTTGGTGTTATAGATCTTTGAAAGCATGGACAGACAGATTCAGAAACAGTTTCTTTTCAATGGCCATAAATACGTTGAACAAAAATAAGTAAATTAAGGCAGATTAAACAATTTTTGGTCAATGATGGGAAAATGGACTCATACATGCTGCTGCTGCCCTCGTGAACTTGTATTATTTATTATTTAGTATATTACTACTGGTTTCATATTTGATCTCATTTCTTTTTAAGCATATATTTTATATATAATATACTGTTTTTCTATAAACTGAGCTAAATGTGCAATATCCTTTAGTGCATTAACATTTTTTTTTTATGTTTTATTAGTTGCATGTTGTTCTTCTTATGTGTATTATACATTGTAGTAATGGTTTGTTTTTGTTCACAATAGTATTTTTTTCACATATACCTGTAGTATTAGTTTTCTTGTAACAGTTGGAGTGGCGCTTGTAATTTCGTTGTAATTTTTTTACAATGTCAATAAAGGCATTCTATTCTATTCTATTCTATTGTGACCTTTGTGACTCAAGCACAAATAGTAAAAAGTGCTGGGTTCCCAAAGGATGCCCCATTTAATGCTGATATTGTCTAAGGGGCAAAGTATAAGAAAGTATGCAAACTGGTAGTATTTGCCCCATCCTAGTGTGTCCAAGTCTGGAGCTCTGTCCTTGTTAGAAGCAGGTCTAAGAATGAACACCAACTACTAGTCGGTAGCCATCTGAAATCTTGACAGAGTGTGAGACAATCACGAAAAGTGATGTCCCGGGTTTTCCACAGACTTCTCCTCCACTCTCATGATGGAAATGAAGAAGAGGTTAGTGACTGTGACATATCCCCCTATCCTTTCCTTCAGCAAAACCAGTGGAACACTCCCCATTCTTGCATGTGTGACGCTGCCTTTGCATGGCTGTGGCTAAGTTGTTTACAGCTTTTAAGCCCAGTCACTTGGGGTTATGTTACCTTACATCTATTTAAGATGACTGCAGCCAGCAGTCTGCAACTATTGGATTTTCTTAAAAAAGCAAACAAACTTCAAAGTGCTAGTTAGGGGGAAAAATCAAGTTAGTGACTTTTTGTAACTTTGATTCTTGCATTGTGTGAGTTTTCTTGTTATTTAGGCTCTGTCCTTCTGTCTAATGATGATTTAGTCTGCCCCTAAAGTCATGATGTGACAGTGCAGGTCAGACCCTCACTATCAGTTGCATGTCAGGAACCTCTTGAACCTGCTACCACCGATAACAAACCCGAGGGATGAGCCAGTGGATGAGGACACTCACATAAAGCAAAGGGTTGGTGCATAAAAGCGCAGAAGTGCTTTTATTACAACAATTCAAAATCAAGCAGTGTCCCATAAATTATTTCCATAAATAAATAATCCATAAAAACAGTGAACATCCATGCAATTAAAATCCAGAACTTAAAACAATAATAAAACCACCAGAGTCATCGGGTCCTGGTTCTACTTTGTCTCCCCAACTCACCCTTTGCTCGTTCAGCTGACAGAGACACTAGCAGCCGAGGTCC
Source organism: Polypterus bichir lapradei (assembly GCA_026402145.1). Lineage (NCBI taxonomy): Eukaryota > Metazoa > Chordata > Cladistia > Polypteriformes > Polypteridae > Polypterus > Polypterus bichir. The sequence continues at coordinate 9,403,883 of JANRMT010062850.1, read as the reverse complement.
TCTCCAACCCAACCCTCGTTTTGGCTGCCACAAGCGGCGGCATCCAAACCACCTGGGGTCATTTGTCTTCTTCTTTCTCACTCACTCTGGTGTACCTTAGATTCCTTGAGAGGGCTCCACCATGATCGCACCCACTCCGATCCTTCACTCCGTCGTGGGGACATCCACCCCGCTGTCTTTCACACACCCTAGCTGGCTTGTCTTGCCTTTCCAACTGGTGCTGTTTTGACACCTCTTGTGTTTCTTTTGTCCCCCTTTCTGTCTCGTGCAGGCTTCTTTTATACTAATGCTCCTAACAGGGTGCAAGTGCGAATGTGCCACGCGCTCTGAGGAATTATTCAAGTATCGTGTCTTCGTGATCAGACAGGCACCTCCAGCCACATGCACTCTTGATTATTTATTAAAAATCAGCACAACACCACAGACCATTTATCACATGTGGTATTTTCTCACTTAGTTCATCCTTTGAGCACCTCCATTGTCTCATGGTTTCCAGAAAGTCAGTCTACTTGTTACTTTTTCTGCCATCATTCATTTTTTTTTTTTTGTAAATTTATTGTAAAAAAAAAAAAAGAGCTGTTTTTATCTCCTGGCTTAGTCACTTCGTGTGTTGAGTTAGTTTATTCTGAGCACTAGAACATCCCAAAAGCACACAAACTGTATTAGGCATACTGGAGTCTTTAAATAGGTCCAGTGTGAATGTAGGTGTAAGTAGGAGTTTGCTCTTGCAATAAACCCAATGACGCTTTAATAGGCTTCAGCTCTCTGAAATTGTGTGATGGAAAACAATCGTTCAGGAGATGAGCAAATGAATGGATGGATAACATGATCATGCAAACCCTAGCTGATCTCAACCTAGCTGAGGAAGTAAGGATGGCCTCACACTAGTCACACACTTTATTCGAATTCAAGCAATGTCCAAGGGGCATTACTTTTCTGGCATTTAGTAGAGCTGCCGTGCCCTAACAATACCCACTCAGACTTGTGTAGAGTTTTTACGTATAACATCTGATGAGCCCTTTTCTTTCTCCGTTTCTATTAGTTCTCTGATCTGCGCCACTAACCTTTCAGAAGATGGATAGGCTATCACAAACAAAAATACCTACTCCTGAACCATCTAGTTTCTGGTTTCATTATTTGGATTTTTTTCTTGTTTTTTAGTATTTCTGACTTTTGAGTATCTTTGTAAACAATGCACATTTGCAGTATTGAAGTAAAGTTGACCTTTAACAGGAGATAAAGGTCAAGATGCTTTTAATCATTTGTAGATGAGAAAAAAAAACATGTAATAAGAGTTTCTGTTGCATCTACCTGAGAAGAAAAACAATTAATCTACAATGGATTTATGCTTACTATACTTACAGAACATAAAAAAGAAAGACACCATGCTAGAAGTACCAAGGAGGCGGCTCCTTCAGTTTAGCAGAAGTCTTACTAGTGCTGGATGTCCTTATGACAGTCACCAACAGGTCATTTTGAAAGGTCCCTAATCATTTTAATCTTGTTGTCATGGCAGGCTAGCATGTGGCGTTAAACACACATTTGATCAAGACAACATCAAACACAAAAATTATTAATTCAGCCACCGAGAAGAGGATTTCTGTGGAATTAAGATGTGCAAGAGTAAAAACAAACAAATTAATCCCCAAGTGCCCCCGGTGACAGCAACTGTATAATAAGAGTTTTTTTTTTCTCATTGCCTTTTTTTAAAAACAAAAAAAAAAAATCATGAAAATTTTTTCATGTTTTCTTCATATGCCCAGTTCTGAGGACTTGATTCATCCATTTTCTCAAGTCAGGGTCGTGACGGAGCTGGAGCCTATCACAGCAATCACTGGGCGCAAGGCAGGAACAACCTGTGGACAGGGTGCCAGTCTATCACAGGGTGAACACACACACACACTAGGGCCAATTTAGGAACGCCATTCAACCTAACCTGAATGTCTTTGGATTGTGGGATGGAACCAGAGCACCCAGAGGAAACACACATGGACATGAAGAGCACATGCAAACTCCATACACTGAATATGTTACTGGACTTAAGATTTAAAGATCTGAGCCTGTTTACCCAATTTTTTGCTCTAAACATGACACATTTATGATCACTAATATTTACTATGGTATGTAGACAGCATTCTGATAGCAGGGCTTGACCTACTATCTCCCAGCTCAATGGATTAGGGTTGAGTTCTCCACCCAGCCTCTGTTTTTCAAGGAGTTTACGAATTACCCTCCCATAACTGAGCGTGTTCTCACTTCCCATCAATGTGTCAAGTCAAGTCAAGTTGGGGAGCATGCACTGGTACAGTGCGTTGCCTCACCCACTACACAACGAAACAACTCAGGATCCCGGTTTGCAACCCCCCAGGCAGACACGTGGTCCAGTCCCGCCCTCTGGAAATGACCCTCTATCTGCCGCAGCCAGGTGTTATGTGGGCGACCCCTTGGCCTGGTCCAGCCACTCGGGTCCTCAACAATGAGGATCTTATGAGCTGGGTCACCTTTAGGAAAACGCTCCCTCACAATGCAGGTAATGTGCCTCATTCGGGACTCCATGAGCAACCGGTACCCAAGAATTTTCCGGAGAGATACAGTACCAAAGGAGTCCAGTCTTCATCTCAGGTCACTGGATAGCATCCATGTCTCGCAACCATGTAGCAAGACAGGATGCACCAGGACTCTAAAGACTTGGACCTTCGTCCTTTTGCATAGATATTGGGAGCGCCACACACCCCTTTCCAGCGACCTCATGACCCCCCATGCTCTCCCAATCCGTCCACTGACTTCATAGGAAGAGTCACTAGGGACATGAATGTCACTGCCAAGGTAAGTAAACCTCTCAACAAGGTCAACACTCTCTCTGCAAACAAACACACTGCTGATGGCAGTGACGACAAGTCCAGTTTTCCAGTTAGTTGGGATGATGCCAGTCTCCCAAATGGAAGCAAAGATTACTTGCAATGCCAGGAGGACAGCCTTACCACCAGCCTGGAGAAGTTCACCACAGATACCACAGATCCCTGCAGCCTTTCCCCCTCTCAGCTGGTTCACCTCCTGTGCAATCTCAGTGAGATTGGGTGGTTCACAGCTAATTAGAGGATCAGCCTCAAGAACCGTGGACCCAGAGATATCCAATGTCCTAGCCAGAGGATCGATTTTGAACAACTGCTCAAAGTAGCCAGCCCAGGGGGTCACAACTGCAGTGTCATCCATAAGGACCGTTCTATCAGCTGCCCTGACTGCGACTCTCCGAGGAACAGATTCAGATGTGCGTAATGCTTCGATTCCTCTGTAAGCAGGATGTGGGTCGCTAGACCACAGATGGTGTGTCACTTGCTCACAGATTCCTCTAACAAATGCCTCTTTATCTGCCCTCAGAGCCCTCGCAGCTGTCCTCCTCAGTTCCCGGTACAGACCAGAGTTGCCATTGAGCCATGCGCTGCTGCTCCTCTCAATGATATCCAGGGTGCCCTGCAAGATGAAACACCTCCTTCTGGGAACATCAGTAACACCAACACAACCCACAGCAACCTTCAGGGTCTTGTCGTGGAAGGTCTCCCACATCACATTAGGATTGGCAGTCGTACCCAAATCTGAAAGTTCCTCACACAAATCTGCATACAAACCGAGTAGAAACAGCCTGGTCTTGGAGTCTGTCCAAGTCCAGGCTCATTTTCCTAGTAGTTGGTAACCTACTGGATCTAAGCTGGATCCTAAGAGTAGCAACAACAAGTCTGTGGTCAGAATTCACAAACTGGGCACTTCTGTAGACCCTGTATTTTTGCAAGAGCCTCCAGTGTCTTCCCACAAGGATGTGATCAATTTCCTTCACCGCACCATCAGTACTGGAGTACCAAGTCCAATGATGCAGTTCAGGGTGCTGGAACCAGGATCCAGTGATTCGCAGCCACTGACCTTTTGCAAAGTCGAGGAACATGGAGCCACTTTCACTATGGGAATCAAGACAATCCTCATAGCAGGCCCTGTCAGGCCCTCATCATGCCCAATACAAATCTTAACATCTTTAACTCTGCCACCTCCAGTTCTGTTTCCTGCTTTCTGCTTTTTTCATCACCAACCCATATGACAAAGCTGGTCTCACTACCGTCCTGTAAGCCTTTCCTTTCACTTTTGCTGATATCCGTCTGTCACAAATCACTCCTGACACTTTTCTCCACCCATTCCACCCTGCCTGCACTCTCTTTTTCACCTCTCTAACACAATCCCTGTTACTCTGTACTGTTGATCCCAAGTATTTATACTCATCCACCTTTGCCAACTCTACTCCCTGCATCCTCACCTAAAAGTTCAAATTCAGGAAATTGGTGAATTCATCAGTGCAGAAACTGGCATAGCACTGGGATAGCAGATGATCAAGATATGGACAAAAGGTGAGACTCAGATGGGATATGTATTTCAGGATCGCTGGGCAAATCATGGTGAAGGTTTCAGTAATCATTTTCTAACCCACTTAATCCTGAAATGGGTCGTGGGGGTCTGCTAGATCCTATCGCAGCTACCATAGGGTGTAAGGTCAGAACAAACACTGGACAGGCTGCCAATTCATTGCAGGGCAAACACACACACACCATCCACAGACTAGAGGCAATTTAGAATCGCTGGTTTGATGTCTTTGGACTGTGTGAGGAAACCAAAGTACCTGGAGAAAACCAACAGAGACACAGGAAGAACATGCAAACTCCACACAAGGATGACCTGGGATGCAAACCCTGGCATCCTTAATGCAAAGCCTTACTGCACCACTGTGTCACCTGTGAGGGTTGCAAACAATATGGGATATTGTAAACATCTTTTTAACTTCTATACTTAGACAGTCACAGCCAGCATACAGGCAGAGTTTCATTTTATTGGCTAGACAGTGAAGCTGCATTCGTCACATGGCGGCACTGGGAAGTCGCAATTGCATTATTTGTGACCCTGCATGACTCAGATGGGAACTATAACCTTAAACAAGGAAGGGGGGAGATCGACCCCAAATGTTACACAAGTAAGAGGACCAATATGATCCAATAATCAATCTAGAATATACTTTTTATGAGCATTTGGAAAATAAGATAATTCTGGAAAACAATTATTTGAGATTTAGAACCTTAATTGTCATATATCATTTCTTAAGATTCATTAAAGAAAAATACAAAAGACTAATTCAAATTCATTTACATAATATTAATTTTATAGCAAAAATACAAAACAAACCTAGAAAAATAAAGTTATCTTAGCTCAAAAGATTACAATTATTTTATAATAACTTAATATATAGAAATCGTATAATATTAGGACTAAGCCAAAAAGACACCTCATCTATACAAATAAACGGCAAAGCCCTCACTCACTCACTGACTGACTGACTGACTGACTGACTGACTCATCACTAATTCTCCAACTTCCCGTGTAGGTAGAAGGCTGAAATTTGGCAGGCTTATTCCTTACAGCTTCCTTACAAAAGTTGGGCAGGTTTCATTTCGAAAT
>JANRMT010062850.1:9355465-9397993 GCA_026402145.1 Polypterus bichir lapradei | reverse complement strand
TTAAAGATTCAATTAACACATTACCATATCCTACGAAAAAACTTGGGGGGAGGGGGAATTGTGCGAGTGTGAACGTATAAAACTGAAAAAAAAAAACGCTAACTTTGACAAGTGCTATAAATTTACACTGGCTGTTAGAGACGCAAATCAAATGTATGTTTTATTGTATAATATTAACAATAACAGCAGCTCACTAGTCAAAACAGTAAATTTGGGGAGCAACTGGTATCAAACCCGTGACCTCTTGATTGGGAGTCAGCAGTTCTTAGCATTGCACCACACAAGCTGTCGTATCAACAGCCTACCATAACCTACTCTGTTTTTCTTCAGTTATACTCTTGAATAAAAGTGCACTTGTTTTGTTATACTTGTATCTTTTGTGACAGTGTTTATTTGAATTTTGGACTTCAGGTTTCACACATTATACACTTCATGTTTACATTTTGTAATTTATTGCTAAAACATGAAAAATGTTTCTGTTTTAATGATGTGTTTACATAGATCGTTGTAGACATGGAACACACATGAAATGTACGTATTCCAAATAATGATATATTTACCCTCTACAGCTCAAAGCACTTCACTCCAAGATAAACACTGAGAACTGAGAAGATTCTTTGCGAAACTGAACTGCGGCAGTGGGCGGGGGGATGGGATAGCAGGCTGCTTGCTGCTTGTGCTGATCGACACATTTACAAGACAGAAGACGCTGACAGAGAGGTGAGAACGGATTTAAGGTGGGCTGGGATCACAAGTTTTTTCATAGGTTTTGGTAATTCCAGTGTTAAATTAAATTTTTCAAGTAAACAAGCCTATAAAATGTTATTATGCTTGCTGTCCTCTGTGTATGCCACCATTTTGGATTGATGTCATAATCTGACGTCAGACAAACTCAGCCCAAGTTTTCGAGGAGTGATTCCAAGTTTGGGCTGTGTTTTCCGAATTGGAGGTTGTAAATTGTGAGCTCAGAGTTTTAATCAAATGCAGCGTGATAAACTAAAATAAAAGAACTGAGACACTAATTTAATGCTCTGTCTGGGCTACCTAGTGTAACTGTGTCTGTCTCACAAATACTGAAATGATGTGGCTATCCCAATGTTGCATTCTGCAGCACTCTTTAATAAGAGTTTTATTAACAAATTATTTTTCAAGCAGCTGATGCCAGTCCCAGTAATGCGATGCCCGTCTGAGCAGCAGCTCTGGCCTTACAAAGCTCTCCGACAGACACCTTCCACTGTGATGCTCCAGTTTCTTCAGAGGATTCTGGTGATGAGCTGACAGTGGTGAGTAGCAGAAGCCCAGTTTTCTGCAATGCCCTGCAGTGTATTCTGTGCAGAAACAAAGGAACACGGAAGAACCACAACGGCTGCCATAGGGTGACCACGAGAGTAACGTCTGGGAGCATTTGGCTTAGAGGAAGTTAAAATATTCAGAGTCTCTGACAGTATCACTCAATCGTAATTTTAAATATGAGTAAATACCTGTCAAAAATGATAGACAAAAAAGAAAAATAAATTAAAAGGTACATTTGTCAAGTTTTTCACCGACAAAGCCATCTTTGGCGAGTGGCTAGTTTTCCCTCTCTTCAGCTGTCTCATTGACGTAAAGGTGACTGGTGCAGCCGACTTTTGGTGACACTGCATAAAATCTGACTGATGAAGCCCACCCCCCCCCCACCACCCCCAATCTTTCACCATTTTAAAAGCAACTGTCTTCTACTTTTTCTAATGCTTCATTTGTTCATCTCAGCTGGGGCATTGTTCTCATTATTTGAGCTTTGGGTGGCTTTGAAGTTTTCCTGTTCTGAACTTTATGAAAATCCTTTCATTTTCTCCCTGCTGTGTGAAATAATAAACACTCCTAACATTTGCCTGTAACTCGCAGGCAAACATGACTAAACAGATAGACGTAACAAAGCAAATTCTATATGGTGGTGGCAGCTTTTAGAGTACACCACCAGAAGGCGCTTTAAAAACGCACACGGGGATAAAATACGCAGTGCCATGAAATAAGGGGGCCCGGTAATTCAAATCCAAAATGTGTGAGAAGAGAATATAAAGACTGTAGATGTACTTAAATCAGAATAAAAGCAATAAAAATAATGTACTGAGCACAAAAAGACACGATGCCATATGTGAGGATAAGTAAAACATCACAATAGTATTTTGGGAGTCTGAGAGGAAACAGTTAAAAAGTAATTTGAGATAATAAGACAAGGTCATGGAAATATTCAAGCGGCTGTCTATTAAATAAGAAATGTTCCTGAGAGTCCGCTAAATGAAGACCCTTAACATTTTTGTAACCTCAGGCAGCAAATAAACACTCCATTAACTGAACTTTACAGTACACATTCCTCCTTCTTGTCATTTAGTGCAGAGCACTTATGGCTATTCATTCGGATCAGGGCATAAATGCTTTTTATTACTTTCAGGCACATTCATTTCAGCAAAATTACTGTGCTGGCCTCATCAGAAATAAAAAGAAAAAATGTATAAGGAGATCAATATTGATGATTGTCGGCATATTTTTGAAAATGTCTGCATGGTAACCAGCTTCCTCTTGAACCTGGGACATCGATAGACATAAACCGAGATGAACTGAGCAACGAGGACACAAACACACAGCCAGGAATGCCGTTTAGTGCTTCAATTTTAATAAACGGTGTTACAAACAAAAATAAAGTGCAGGGCAGTCAAAGTAATAATCCATCCATCCATTATCCAACCCGTTATATCCTAACTACAGGGTCACGGGGTCAAAGTAATAAACCATCCTCAAAACAAAACAGATATCTTTGTGGAGGTTAAAATTGAAAAAAGAAATAAGTAATCCAAACAGAGTCAGGATCCACAGTGCCCCCCACTAAAACCGACATTTCCCCTGCTCACCCTCTATGGTCTGTTCGGTAAGGAGAGATGTCCTCCAGTAAGTGCAATCATCCTTAAAATCCGACTCTCGTTCCCACCACCATTCCATGGCCTTCATGGCCTTTCTCTTGCTGCCATACCTCTGGGCTTCAGTGGCACAGCTCTTATGAGTGCCCAGGGAGCAAGAGTGACTCTTTCCCATGACAGCTGCCCACTTGCTCCTCACAGGGCCACTCTCCCACCACTTGCCTCCAGCCCAGCCACAATCCTGATTCTTCTGCTTTTCATTCATTCATTTTAACCTCCAGCTCAGTCTCTTTCATTTTCTTCCAGTCTCATTCCCATTCTTTCTTTTCCTCTTTGTCTTACTCAGGCTCCTTTATTCTCGAGAGGACATAGGTGCTTTAATTTCACTCCCTGGAGTGCCAAAAAAGAAACGTGCTGGGCTCACCACCTCTGAACGTAAAAGTGCAAATGAAAGTGGATTTTGTAAATGGATGGAGTACTAGGGGGTTGTACCATGTTAGCCATCTATAATAATAAAAGGCAAAGCCCTCACTGACTGACTGACTGACTGATTGACTGACTGACTGACTCATCACTAATTCTCCAACTTCCCATGTAGGTAGAAAGCTGAAATTTGGCAGGCTCATTCCTTACAGCTTACTTACAAAAGTTAAGCAGGTTTCATTTCGAAATTCTACACGTAACGGTCATAACGGTCGATAACGGTCGACAACGTCCGCCATGTTGAACTTTCTTATATATGGCCCCATCTTCACGAAATTTGGTAGGCGGCTTCCCTGCGCTAACCGAAACCGATGTATGTACTTATTTCGATGGTATGACGCCACTGTCGGCCGCCATATTGAACTTTCCAACGTCACCAATTTTCAAACTTCCCGTGTAGGTAGAAGGCTGACCCCATCCTCACGAAATTTGGTAAGTGACTTCCCTGCGCTAACCGAAACCGATGTACGTACTTATTTCGATGGTATGACACCACTGTCGGCCGCCATATTGAATTTTCCAAACGTCACTAATTCTCCAACTTCCCGTGTAGGTAGAAGGCTGAAATTTGGTAGGCCCATTCCTTACAGCTTACTTACAAAAGTTAAGCAGGTTTCATTTCAAAATTCTACGCGTAACAGTCATAACGGTCAACAACGTCCGCCATGTTGAATTTTCTTATTTATGGCCCCATCTTCTCGAAATTTGGTAGGTGGCTTCCCTGCACTAACCGAAACCAATGTACGTACTTATTTCGGTGGTATGATGCCACTGTCGGCCGCCATATTGAACTTTTCAACAGTCTTTGTTACTTATGGGCCCATCTTCAAGAAATTTGGTACACGGGTTCCGAACGCTAACTGAATCCTACTTACGTACATATATACATCCATAGCCTGCAGCTTGGTCACCATGTGAGGCGGCGTTGGGTCCCCCATCCCAACGCCTCCCACGTTGTTGGCTGCCTGCCTATATAAGGCCGTCCGTCGCTCCAGTCTCTACATTCCCTTCCTTGCTTCGCCACGGGATTCACGTCTCCCTGCTGATAACTACAGCCTTTTTGTTTAATCCACGGCTTCTCCGCTGTTTTATTGTTTGTTTATTACAATTATAGTTATTGTATAGGTATTTTACATTTACTTTACATTACTCAGGTACCCATTTCCTTCATCATTCCAACCCCCATTACCATGTCTATCGAGGTAATCACCATCGATCAAAGAACTGTCACTTACCGAGTGGTTTCCATGCCCGGAGATGGCACCTTCCTTTTCCATTCTCTGTGTTACATATTGCACGGCCATATCAGGCTCACTCTTGATATCCGGAAGAACATTGTGTCTTATGTATTGAATGACTGGGACAGGTTCAAGGTGTGGACTGATGACGGTACAGGAGATAATTATACTACACAGGAGCACTAGAAGTGTGAAATGCTTAAGCCCTTCACCTATGGTTCTGCATGTGAGTTGATGGCTGCCGCTGAATTGTTCGGTTGGTGCTTTCAAGTGTACCGAAATGGCCAAATATTTTACACCTTTCGACAACCGCCAATGCCTCTTAAACATCTTACATTCACAGGTGACGATTTCAGTAGTGGACACTTTGATGTTTATGAATGTTTAAACTCTCAAAAGCTGGATGTGAAGTTATCGATGAAACCGGTTGTAAGCTTACAACGCTTGAAAGATGCCGAATGTCACTTCAAAACAAGTCCTGCAAATACTGTCGTAATTGAAACAAACCATGAACCTCAAACTGATTATGACAGCAGCAATCCAAGCTGTGAGATTTGAGACAAGATTACTGTTCACATGGCCAACTGTAAGTTGCATGCTCAAGAGTAAGCTCAGCGCACAGCTTGGTCATGTTACAACCGGAGGGCCGAACTGACAACGTGGTATACAAAGAGATCCTTAACAAATAATTATTGGCATATTTTCCCTCAGTTTATAAAGGTTAAATTTTCTTCTTAATAAAAATTTTAATGCAGTACTTCGCCGCTGCAAAGCGCGGGTATTTTGCTAGTTATGGATATAGTGAGAAGTCAAGCAAAATGACACCTTCTGTCGGCTAACTAAAGAGATTACAATATGCAATATGCAAGCTTTCGAGGCAACTCAGGCCCCTTCTTCAGGCAAGATGTAATACAGAAACTGGAGTTCCCTGTGTTTATATAAACACTAGGCCAAATAGCAACATTGGAAAACCTTTACGTGAGACATCTTGTGAAAGGCCTCACGCCTGGACAAACTTGTTAAGAAGGCAGGCTCTATTGTAGGAGTAAAGTTGGACAGTTTAACATCTGTGGCAGAGCGACGGCATTAAGCAAACTCCTGTCAATCATGAAGAATCCACTGCATCCACTAAACAGTGTCATCTCCAGACAGAGAAGTAGCTTCAGTGACAGACTTCTGTCACTGTCCTGCTCCACTGACAGACTGAGGAGATCGTTCCTCTCCCAAACTATGTGACTCTTCAATTCCACCCGGGGGAGTAAATGCTAACATTACTCAAAGTTATTGTCTGCTTTTACATGCATTTTTATTACTCTTTAATTTAATATTGTTTTTTGTATCAGTACACTGCTGCTGGATTATATGAATTTCCTCTTGGGATGAATAAAGTATCTATCTATCTATCTTAGATGTACAAAAATGAATAGACCTCTCCAGGCTAAGATTCATTTAGTAAGAGAGGAGAACAATGTATAGTCAAGTTCTTTGGATAAGATAACTGTTCAACAAAGTCTTCTGAAGTTTTCAATGGGTTTTTCTATACAATATGGATCTGTAATCAGATTGTGTGGGTCAGTCATATCTGGCCATAAAACTCTTGTCTCTTTTTAAACCATATTGTAATGTGTTAAATTTTAAACAGTGGATTCAGAACCATTCACTTTCTGCACACTTAATAATATTGATGATTTAATTTTAAATGGATACATTTGCCATTTTTGCCCATCCATCAAAACTCGATAATATATAGTGACAGAGTATGAAAACTTGTTTTCAGAACGACTTGCACATTTATCAAAAATCAAAAACCGACATTTCTAATCAATATAAGTATTCAGACCCTTACCTCAGTACCTTGGAGAAGCCCTTTGGAAGCAATCACAGCTTCTTGGGTAAGTTTCGACAATTAAATGAACAACAAAACAATAAAGAGTACAAAAAGCGAAGGGGTCTGAATATTATCTGAAGACACTGGTGTTTGTAATATAAAAATATTAAGTCTGTACACAATATGGGGAAATCACAAAGAGATGCCGAAGGACACTTGCTAAGACGTTGGCTAATGCGTCGGTGGCTGAGTAATGGTGAAATAGGACAATAATTTATTATGTGTAAAGGGGCTAGGGAAAAAAATAATGCAAATAATAGAAAAGGTGTGAAAAAAACAAACAAACAAGTCAGTGGGGGAAATTACGAAAATAGAAGACAATTGAAAAACACCAAAGCAATCAAAATACAATTGTAACATCTGTGTTGTTTTGTTATGTTGATGACCTCATTGCAGTGACATTTCAAATTATCTATCTCTCAAGGAGCCTTAACCATGCAAACCTGGTCTTCCATTGGTATCATTCTGCTGTGTATTCATTTTTGATGGCAGGACACACACTGTGCATCCAGCGCATTGACACATCCACATTGAGACATTCGTCTCATAACATAATTGCTAATTGTCTCCACCAATTCTCTGTTTGGTGAAAATGCTACATTACAGTACATTACACTGGAAAATTTCTTGCAGACATTGTCCAATAAAACCCCACTGCAAATATATATTGTAGGAAACAAAAGGAAACATTTGCATTTCAATTAAAAGAAAAAAATAAGTAAAAAAAAATCCCTCTTGCAGTACACTGAGAAACACATTATAAGGAATGTGAAACTGAATTACCGAAGCAGCAGGGGAAATAAAATAGCTACTAGCCTTGATTTTGAAATTGCCATCTTAGCATTATGTCTAATTCCCTGTCCATGTCATTGTGCCACTAACTGCCTTGTGTTGATGTTTTAGCCTCTCTGTTTTATGACACAATATCATGACATCTTTCAGATGAGTTGACCCATCCTGGATCATTGTGTGTCAATACAAATATCAAAATTGTTGTGTCTGTCTTGCTTAAAAAAGCTGTCTCTGTGTAGAAATGAGAGGGAATGCTTTAAAGGGTCTTTATTAATAGAAACTTATTTTCACAGTCTTTGCATGAAGAAAATTGAAGTACGGGACATTAGCACTAGGCCTCATATAGAACATATTTCATCATTGTTACATCAATTTGGCATCCCTGAATTAAGGTCTGCTACTTTCCCATCCTTTACCAGTGAGACCTGGCCAAAAAGCTTGAACCATTAATGATGAGAAGGATTAATAGTATACAGTATGTAGAACAATGTATTACAAATGGGCTGTAGTATCAAGAACAACAATAACTTACTTCTTCGTTGGCCCAAAATCACACAAGGAATGCCTCAATGGCCTTTAACAAGCCCTGTTTTTGGCAGGACCCCCACATAGCCTTGACTCCCTAAGTAGAAAAGAAAAAATACCCTTGTAGGGAGTAAAATGGAAGTAATCTTAGAAAAGGCAATTCAGAGAGAGACCCCCTTCCATGTAGGTTGGGCATACAATGGGTGTCAAAAATGGGGTAAATACAATACACAAAACAGAATACAAATAATCCTCTTCACAGAGCTAGATGGACAATCTATCATGGCCACCTCAGAAGTACAGTACAATAGTACAAACTAATTTTTTCTTGCACAGGCGTAGTGTTCCGTGACAACTCTCATGGTGAAATGCAAGAGGAGATTATACCACTCACTAAATACAGAACTTTCACATAAGAGGATACAGATTTGTTCAAATACGTCAAAAACAAATTAGCAAAACTAATAAACAATGATATCTGTCTATCAACTAATTGTAGAACCACAGCCAGATTATAGAAAAGGAGTCAGACAGGCCCGACACAGAGTCCTGAAAACCTCGGCCAACACAGACGCCTCCCACTGAAGATACACAGAAGAGAAATAGAATAGTAGAGGGTTAGTAAAAGTTTATCATTAACATTTAAGTCCTAATGACTAACAGCAGAGATACAGTGTGCACAGCTAATCAGCAGCTCTACTCAGGGTATGCCAAACTGATGTAGTGAGATATTATAGATGTATGGATGGATATCTACACATTGTGCTATTAATGGATCAGGAATGGATTGATGCGTTGTTTAACTGGGACATCTTTAATTCCTGTCTAACAAGGGAAACCTACAGACGTCAACTCATATCATGGCACCCCTTAAAGGAACTTCAGCTCTTTATATAAATAACGTTAACAGACATTGACTCAGCAGTTGCAATGGAAAGCAACTCACTGATGATTCCTATGATGGTATTATGAATGATGTAAAATTATATGATTAGATTAAAATAGATTAGATACACTTAATTTGTCCCCAAGGGGAAATTAAAACTTTACAGAAACTCAAGAGAAGAAAAAATATAATAAACAAACAACAACTCCCTAAATACACATTAGAATTTCTAACTTGGATAGCATGTAGGGAGAAACTCTGATGTGTTTATGCAATCAACATGTGCTCATTTTATGAACCAGAATGTTGTTAATTACACTTTTTTGTCATGTCTGTTGGCTCTCTATCAGGCTGGTGCTCGATGTGTTCCTGTTTTCTAGCATACATACCTGGCTTTCAATCTCTAATTGCCAAATATTGCAAAAAATATCAACTCTAAGTGTGAAATGGAATATGGAGCAGCACCAAGATTTCAGTCGTAAATCTTTTTGTTGCAATATAGTAGTTGAATTATTCAGATTCTCAGATGAATCCCTAGAATATTGATTATACAAATGCGTGTATAAAAGGAGCAGATCTGAGATTAGTCTTGTCAGAAAAAATCTCCAAGGAATTGTCATCAGATCTGTTGTCATGTGAACAAGATTCTGAAGGACTAAGGCCTGCAGGTGTGTTTTATTCTATGAAACGTTCTTTGTGCTAGAATTCTAACTTTTTTTAGTGGTAATATACAAAGTAGTCATCAACTGAGAAAAACAATCTTTGATATATTTTTATTGAAAATGATTAGTAAAAAAGTAAAAAAAAATAAAACAAGTGAATTTAGTTACATTTATTAGTGCCCTTTTCATTAAGTCAGATTAGTTGTTATAATTTATATTGAAAAATCAGATTTTTGCATTTTAAGTTCACAGGGAACTGAAACCCGGGTACTGGTCCATGGCACTCTGTTAAAGGTGATAAGAAGCCAGGGTACCTGAGAAAAACCAGTGAAAGACCAAGCATCCATATAAACAGCACAGTGACAGGGACCCCACTAGGAGTCACTTTCAGCTTTACAGAATTGTGAGGCCATGTGAAGCTAAATCATCACAGCTGTCTCAAAATGCATCTCAGATATCCTTAATCGTAGTTCAATTTTCCAGACATCTGAAACTCATTTCAAGATATCACAAAGTAAACGTTCCACTGTTTTAGAATTGATACAACACATTTTAAAGATAATTCAAATATGCTTCCAGGCATCTCAGAATTATGAAGTTGAGAGAAAAGAAAGAATAAGTAGAGCCAACTGTTTGAAACATAATATAAAAAATAATTATGAAAATAGTGCTTCAATAACAATTGAACATACAAGGAAACTATTGTGTTGATTTAAAAAAGAAAACAAAGTAGCATAAAAGAAATCAAGCAAGTGATCTGAAGAATAATTTTTTATACAATTGAATCAAACTTTTGCATATAAAATGCTGCAAAAAAGCCAAGAAAAAGGAAACAAAATGCATATATATATATATGTGACAGTTTAGGGCTTTCTCGCTCCCTTGAACCCTCAGACCACTCGTCAGACACCAGGTAAAAGTCCAATTAATTCTTATTTATTATAATAATAAGTGCACAAAGCACCCTCCACTCCCAAATACTCCAATAAATAAAAAATACGGCAATAAAAAAACCCTCCAATCTCCCAGACGCTTAGCCACCCTGCCTCCCAACTCAGCTCGTCCGTCTGGGATTTCCCAGAGTCCTTTATAGTCCTTGACCCGGAAGTATTTGTCCCTCAGTCCATGTGACTTTCTTTCACTTCAGGGTCAGGTAAAAGCTCCTTTTCTTCATCCCGGAAGCACGTCATTTCTTCTGTTCATGTGACTGGGACGTACTTCCAAGGTGTAGGGAAAATAGTCCCTGGGTCTCCCTGCAGCGACTCCTGGTGGCCCCCATGGTATCCAGCAGGGCTGTGCATTAAAAGGCCAATGTCCATAATTGCCTGCTGGCATTTGGGGCATCTCCATGCTGCAAGGAGGGCTCCATCTGGCGGTTTGGGGGTGTTGGTCGGGATACACAGCCAGCAATCCCTCACAATATATATATATATATAGTGGTTACTCGGTAAATGTCCTTAATCCATTCCAGATCCTTGGACTTATACCAAACAGGACGTATACTAAAAAAATTTTTCCCATTAAAATTAAGGGAAAATGATTAATCTGTTCCCATGAAAAAAAATCCTATTGTTATTGGCATATTATACATTGATGGGGTTGTATAAAATAATTTAAACACTGCTTAATACTAAAATACATAAATACAAAAGCAATTAGTTGAAATAAATGAAAATTTAACCTCACTTTACCTTTTAATAACGTCTTTGTTTTTCACAATCGTAGATACCATCGTTCTCAGCATACGGTATGCTGCAGCCAAGTCCTGGATAAGCATGCCACCTTCATACATTTCAACAATCAATTCAAATTTACGCGAAAAAACACAAAATCTTGTGAAAATTCTCAGAGAGTTATAGCACAGGTTGTTTACTGAATGCTAGCATCTGGCGTACTGACGCTCATGGGCAGTCGTGGCTTTGTCGCAAGAGAGGTAAACAAGGGTAGCGCGCCGTGTTCTAGCACACGAGTTGCATTCCAAACAAAGGTCGTACACCAAGCAAAATTTTTCGCGTCCAAACAGGACGTATACCAAGTTGGATTTATTCCAAAGCGGATGTATACCAGGGTACCACTGTATGTATATATATATATATATATATATATATATATATATATATATACAGATAAACTTCCATTACAATGAATATCTTTACAATAAAGTATTTTTATGGTCCTGACAGTTTCCCCATATAACACGAGTCTATAGAAATCTCGTTACTACAAAGTACATTCAGCAGATGCATTTTAAGATGTCGAAAAAACAGTTTTTATGTGGTTCAGTGATGCTCATTCAAGAAAATGTGAGGTTTCTAAACTCCCCCAACGGGACAACATGCCAAAGAGCGTCCCGAGGTGCAATCACTGCATCTGTGGAAGACTGTTTATCCATTGCCGGGGAAACAGCAGGATCACAGATCTGCTGCGGCTTGCCACTGAAGCAAACAGAATAGATCTCGATGGGTGATGCAAGGTACATTGTAAATGCAGGGAACAGTATTACTTGGCCACTAACCTGGGCATGACCCTGTCTGACTGCTGTGTCTGTGTATAGGAGACTTGCAAATCCCGCTAAAAATAAATAACCATGCTGTTCCTGTTTCAAGCTGAATAAAGCTGATTTTGCTAAAGTACTGAGACTCAGCCTCGAGTTTTAGGATTTGCTTCTGTGGTGTTTCACTGCAGTGCTGTGAGCCTGCTGTTGTCCTGCCCCAAGCCTCTAAGCCTGCAATGGTACAGTATTACATATCTGGGAGGAACCTTAACGATGACCTTCTGAAGTGCATGCATGATACTGATATAAAAACAAATTAGAAGAGGAATAGGAAGTCCAAATATTCAGTACAAGGAGAAACATAGGTCACTGTGTTAGATTACGTTCCAGGCACTAACTCTACTCTCTTTTTATGGTTTTGTTTATTTACCTTATTATTACCCTTTGTTTTTATTTCTCCATTGTGGTCAACATGAGATCCAAAATAAATGATGGGGTGCAGACTGGGTCATTTAATAAACCAAACAAAAGCACAAGGCAACAGTGCCTCTGCTAATTGGTCAGGTCTGGGGGTAGAGCTCTACCCTGTACCGAGTCTACAGCCAAATAAAATACCACCTTCCAGGAGCACTTTGAATTTATAGTCCTCTAACTGGAAGGGATGGAGTCACTTGTACTCATTGGGTGTCTCTCTTGGAGCAGTGGGAACAGAAAAAGATGATACAGTTAATGGCAGTGCCCTCTCTCATCCTAGGATGTTATTGCTTACCTCAGATGAGCCTGGAAGGTGACCCTCTAAAATGTATTTGTGACACCATTTAATTTAACCACTAAAGAGGCAGAGCATCCAGGTAATCCTCATGTGCTATGGAAATTAATGGTACCTCTCTATATTTGGGTGCATTCATCCTTCTCTCAATTCTGAGCAGTCTTCCTGTCCTTGCCAAAAGGAAGCACCACAATAGCAAAATACTTCCACCTAATGCTTCACCATATGAGTGATGAGCAATGCCTGGTCTTCGCCAGGCATAGTGTTGCAGTTCTGCCCAATGAGTTTGATGTTTGTCTCTAAGCAGACCAGAGAAATGTAATGCTCCGTTGTAATGTAATGTAATGAGTCCTTTAAATACCTTTTACTCGAAAGTGGCTTCCGTCTGTCCTTCTGACAAGTTCTTCCATCTCAGCAGAAGACTTCTCAAGGTCTGTTAGAGTGACCAGTGGGTTCATGGTCACCTCCCTGACTAATGCTCTTTATTTAGTTTGGCTGGATGACAACTGTAGAAAGAGTACTGCTGTCTCTAAACATTTTCCATTTCACAGTTAATGAGGTCACTGTGCTGCTGAGAACACTCAAAGCTTTAGAAACAATTTGATCTTCTTGCCCTGATCTACAGTATGTGTTACCACAGCTTGATCATGGAGGTCTACAGAGAGTTCCTTAGACTTAATGTTTTGTTTTTGTCCTGATATGAAGTGTGAATTGTGGAGTCTTACTAACACACATGTGTGCCTTTCTAAACAATGTCTAACTAGTTTGCCACCAGTGGGTTCCAATCAAGTTCTGCACACATCTCAAGGAAAATTAAAGCAAACTGGATGAACCTGACCACAATTTGGAGTGGCACAGCAAAGGGTCTGAATACTTAGATCCTGATACTCTATATGTTCAGTTTCCTCATAATAACTATTCATGGTGGCTCTAAAATCCGTACTGACCCCTACTCTCTTTTCTGTTTCTTTTTCCGGTTTCTTTGTGGTGGTGGCCTGCGCCACCTCCACCTACTCAAAGCTTCATGATGCTCCAACAATGATGGATGGATTAAAAGGCAGAATTCTACGTGACCATCATCATTAAGCCCTTCCATGAGAACCCTAAATCCAAAGAGGACTGTTTCATTTATGTTAGGTAGAATGAATGCCCAGAGGGGACTGGGCGGTCTCGTGGTCTGGAATCCCTACAGATTTTATTTTTTCTCCAGTCGTCTGTAGTTTTTTTGTTTTTTCTGTCCCCCCTGGCCATTGGACCTTACTCCTATTCGGTGTTAATTAATGTTGATTTATTTTGTTTTCTTATTGTGTCTTTTATTTTTCTATTCCTTATTATGTAAAGCACTTTGAGCTACTGTTTGTATGAAAATGTGCTATATAAATAAATGTTGTTGTTGTTGTTGTTGTTAGATGATGGAGAGATTTCGGTTTATTAGTTTTGACAAATTTGAAATTCTTTCTGAATGCATGTTTTCACTTTGTCATTTTGGGTTATTGTGTGTAGGTTGATGGGCAAAAATGGCAAATTAATTCATTTAAAATTGTATCTACAACACCATAGTGTGAAGTAAGTGTGGAGGTCTAATTATTTTCTGAACTCACTGTATATGGCCGTTCCTTTAATTTTGCTCTTCACTTCAATGAGATACAATTCTTCTGTCAATGCATATTGTTCTTGCTGTTCTCTGGCTCTTGATCTTTTCATAAATTTTCAAAGTTTTCAAATTGGATTTGGCTTTGTAATTTAAGCTTCGTTTTCTGACTTCCCTTGACCGATTACAGTATTCCTGTATTTCTTATGTTTTCTTCTTATACTGTAGGTTTTCTTGCTTCTTAGTTTTTCAGTTTATTATTATAGTATTATTAAAATTTTATACATTTAGTTAATTTTTAAATTAGTTTGTTTGTTGCATCAACATTTCTCATTTTGTGGTTAGTTTTTTTATTATTTTAACTTGTTTTGAAAAAACTTTTTTTGGTTCATGCATTCATTTTTATTGTTTATGCTGCTCCCCGAGTAGCATCACGTGACTGATTCTGTCACACTTCTGACGTCACTGGGAGTGATGACAGAAATATGGCAGCCGTCACAACACTCACTGTCCCCCTGTCTAAAAATCTGCAGGTCTAAAAATTTAAAGATAGTTAATTACTACCCAAATAGGTCCTAGTGTCAGATTTTTGAACTTCCTTTTGATTTTTGACTCTTGATTTTTGTTCAGTCATTTAGTTTTGGTTACTCAATATTTTTTTTCTGCAAGCAATAACCCATATCATGGTGGTGCAGTGGGAGCGCTGCTGCCTCGCAGTAAGGAGACCTGGGTTTGCTTCCTGGGTCTTCCCTGCGTGGAGTTTGCATGTTCTCCCCATATCTGCGTGGGTTTCCTGTGGGTATTCCAGTTTCCTCCCGCAGACAAAAGACATGCAGGTTAGGTGCATTGGCGATTCTAAATTGTGCTTGGTGTGTGTGTGCGTGCCCTGGGGTGGGCTGGTGCCCTGCCTGGGGTTGGTTTCCTGCCTTGCACCCTGTGTTGGCTGGGATTGGCTCCAGAAGACCCCCGTGACCCTGTACTTAGGATATAGCGGGTTGGATAATGGATGGAATAACCCATATTTTTTATCTCTTGGTCATTTCCTTTTTTTTACTTACAATAATTCCCAAATACCTTGTGTTTCATAATTACTGCCAAATTCTCTTGTTTCATTTTTAAGGAATACTTAAAAATGAAAGCATTAGTTTGTTAGTAAGGTGACATTATGGCAAAGTGGTTTGCACTGCTGCATCCAAGATCCCTCTCTTGCTTATTGTCCGGGTGGAGTTTGCACATCCTCATTTGGCTATGTGAGTTTTGTCTGAGAATTTCACTGTTCAACCCAGAACTCTAAAAACAAGCATGTTAGGTTAACGGGCGAGTTTATATCCATGGTTGGTTACTGCTTTTCTCCCTGTGCTGCAGGGTCTGGCCTCCTTGGATACTTGAACTTGATGTTATGCTATGTTGGGTGGCCTACTGAAAGGTAAATCCTCACCTTTGTCATGCCCTGTACTCACTACATATCTTACAGCGGTCAAATCGTAGGGCGTCTAGAGTCTTACCGAGGATAAACCAGAGTAAGTGAGAGAAACACAGACAGGATGGAAAAAATGACAGTTTTTTTTTTTTTATTAAAAATAGATGATATCAAAAAAGATCAAGTATCAAAAGTTGAAATTTGTGAAGAAACACACAAGCAAGTCTGTCAATCACAGATCCTTAGTTCACAAATTACAATGATGTAATAAACAAAAAAAATAATAATTGAAATAAAGTAAGAAAATTGAATCAGACTAATTGTCCCCACATTATCCCCACTGCTCAAGCTGCAGGGCATAATCAAAGAGTAACGTGCACTTCCTCCCATCCTTATTTGGGCAGCTCAGGAGTATTGTGGTGCTCAATCCATTAACGACAAACTTGATGCCGACAAACGAGGACAATCTTTAATGGCCGTTTTCTCATTTTATATGCCTGCAAGATTTTATCCATTAATCCTGATGGACGTCTAACCCAGCTCCTTCTAATTACCTTGCAAGCCATCATGTAGGTTGCTTTACACTTAGTAATGTGGAAGGAACCAATCAGATCTGTGCCCCCTGCTCATGTGTGCGCGTACAGCCACAGAGACACTCCAACGTCCATTAATCTCTGGTAAGTAATGTCTCTTCTCTCTCTCAGACGCTTTAACTCAAACTAATGGCATTAATAACTTTTCCTTTTCCTATGCGGTTCAGTAACTCACACCAGGATGCCTCCTCCTGTCCAATGCTCCGCAATTCCCCCTGCACTGCCTCAGATGTGGTAGATGCTCTGTTGTATCCTTCATCAGAGTTCTCATCAGCGCCACCTTGACACTTACAAAGTAAGCGCTCATCGTAACTATGTTTCGTTTTACACTAAAAAGAAAAAGCCTATAAATAGTTACCAAAACATGAAATGAAACCAACTTCATAGCAAGACTCACCACCACCTTTGACTCCAATTACTTGTCTGTGCAAGAAAAAAAAAAGAAACATCTGATGCAATTGTATAATTTTCTGTACTTGTAATGCTGGTTATTATTGAGAAGGCACAACATAAATTTAAGTTTGTTTGTTCCATTCATTTTACGGAGGGATACAGGGTGGAACCTGTCTTAGCAGTAATGAGCAGATGCCAACCCTACATGAGACAGTAGCCCATCATAATATCATGAACTGGAGTTTCCTCCAAGAGAATAAAATGTGAAGCCTCCAAACGCTGGTACTCAATCAGGCCAGCATCTTCACTGGTCTGTCCAGCAGAGCCTCACCTTAACCCATCTTAAACCCTAATTCTACCTGCTGGCTTCAGCCTTGAGCAGGCCCGAGAAACTGGGAGCTGGCATAACAACTATTAATCACCCAAAAATATAGCAACGACCCCACAAGAGGAGGAATGACCATAAAATTGTGGCGTGCAGGAAAAGGGCTAATGTAAAATCTGTATAAATGAGACATTTACATTTATTTGCTTAGCAGACACTTTTATCCAAAATGACTTACAAAAGAGCTAAACAATCGAGTAACATTAGGTTAGGGCATGTTTGTTCAGCAAGTGTAATAGGATGGATAGCAAAAGTTGATTGGCACAAGTGAAAAGATGTAATAACACATACATTTATAATCAATAAAGCAATTACACTTGAATAACCAAGAATATAAAGTATCGCAGTGCAAAGCTTTTTTTTCTTCTTTTCAATTTGACAGATATTCACAGAACAGATGGGCCTTCAATCGTTTCTTAAATACATTAAGGGATTCCACAGTATGGATGAAGCTGGGCAGCCCATTGCACCAACTTGGTACCACACACAAAAAGACACTGGATTGAGACTTGATGCCACGTAGAGATGGCATCACCAAACGCTGTTCCCTGGCAGACCTGAGTGGGCAAGAAGGAGCAAAGCACCTCACCAGTGTCTCCATATACTTAGGTGTTGACCCACTGACTTCTCTGTAGGCAGGCATCAGAGATCTGAACTTAATAAAGACAGGAGTGACATGTGCCCATCTCAGCTGGCTAAATACAAGACGTGCCGCTGCATTCTGGATCACCTGCAGCATCTTCATAGCATATGCAGGTACTCCTGCCAGAAGAGAGTTGCAGTAGTCCAGAGACTATAAGACCAAAGCCTGAACCAGAAGTTGTGCAGCATACTCTGCTCTGATCTTGTGGATGTTGTACAGCATGAACCTATATGGACAAGAAACAGTAAAAATGTGGTCAGAAAATGATAACTGCTCATCAATCACCACCCCAAGGTTGTGAACTGACCTGGTGGGTTTTAACAACAGTGAATCAAGCTGTACAGAGATAGGAATGAATTGATGACACATGCTTAAGATATTGGAAGGAAAGAAAAAAGGTACCTTAGTCAAGCGGGAGTGTCCTTTGCCTTGTCCGGTGCAGTTGCTCGGTGAACTCACACAGGTAGACTTGCAGTCTTGCCCGTCTTTCTTTACACATGGAGGGTCGCTGCTTACACTGATGTTTGTGCAAGAGCGTGCAAAGTCTCTTTAAGTAGGAAGAAGCAGTGAGCCCAGCTGCCAATGACCAAGCAACACACAGTTGCCTACACAATACTCACTGAAATGCCAACAAACAAAAGATTTCCAAGGGTCCAGGATTAGTGGAGTAGTAATGTCTGGGTGGCCCGTCTCTTGGGGTGCTAGCTAAAAAGAACAGAGAACATAAGTAAACTTAAACATACAGTACATAATTAATCAATAATAAACTATATTGATAGAAATTACAGAGAAATATGAAAATAACAAAAATGACAATAAAAATAACAATAAAACAAAAAATACAAACAAACTTTAAATAGATACATAAAACATACAATATAATGACATATAAACCAACAATAGGCCATTTTTAAAACTGGTAAGGAACATGACTTGCATATTTGTTTGAGAAAATCCATGTACACAGAGACATCTAACAGGGATATTGGAGGAACATTAAGAGTGACCACAGTGAAATTTGAAACCAGACCTCTGGACGCATCAGTGGCAACAACTGCAAGCCTAGTCCAGGTACCCATTCGCTGAATTAAATAGTTAAAGTTTTCCCACCTTTGGATGCAGCTCTGCCTCATGGATTGAGTGTCCACAGTTTGATTCCTGTGGCCAGGCCTCGTGCATAGGCAGTTTGCAAGACTCCTCCAGGTTCATCCCCAAAGGGCTCTTCCAGGGCTTCTCCTGCCTTGCACCCATTTCTGACAGGACAACGAGAGGAGAAGTTGCCCTCCCTCTGGGTTATTCATTTGATTCTACAGGCTAAAGCTGTTCTCTTATGAAAATAGGAAGAGTAAAGGATAGCATGTTTTCTGGAGTGGTCTTATATTTTAACTGACCTTTCTCTCTTCTGTTGCCACCTGGACCTTTGACCCACATAATGTTGTTAACAAATAGGCCCCACTATACAACCCAAAGCCATACTTTTTTAAAAAAAATTTTAAGACACATTTTGCGCTAGAACAAAGAACAGCATAATAGCTTTTTTTTTTTTTGCTTAGGAGGTCTAATGCATTCCTAGCTACTACAGTCGATAAAATATGCAGGAAGAATAAGACATAGGGATTACCCTTGACAAGATACTGTCTAATTATAGTTACAATCAGAGCAAATCAAATCAAAAGAGCAAGCACTGTATTATTAGCAGAGTTACTGCAATAATAGTAAACAAAGCATAGCTTCTTTGAAAAGCTCACAAAAATGATAATAAAAACAAAATAAAACACACCTTCTAAATCTAATAAATTGCTGTAATAAATCACCACAGGGCAAATCATATACAGTTGTTGTAGGTAACTCTAGTCCATTCTATCTACATGCAGCAGTAAGGTCCTTTTAAAATTATAGTGGTCTTCACCACATTCCAAATATTAGTTTATTTAACAATCTGTGCATGAATTGTTCGAGCGTAGCTCTTTTTCAGGGCCTACAATATTTTCTATAAAGAAACATATAGCCAAGGTCCATTACTAAAAATCTTGATTACAATGCTATTATACACAATCGTTTGTAAAAACATACATATGTTAAAGATAATTTCTAACTTACGAATCTTGCGTAAAGGTTGCATTCTTTACATTTTTAACTAAAAAAGAAAATAAAATTAAAATAAATGAGTATATTAAGGTGGAAAACTTAGGAAATATAATGTACACACCTATCCTTTCATACTTTGGTGAATATTAATAAACCAAAATGTACACCAGTTATATCATTCTTCCTTTTTTTTGCACCACTCTTTGCTGTGCTTTTTCCTGAACACATGATTATCTACTCATGAGCACAGTGCAAATGTTTTAAATTAAATGTAAGTGGATCTGTTTTCTGTGGTGGGCTGGTGCACTGCCCGGGAATTGTTCCTGCCTTGTGCCCTGTGTTGGCTAGGATTGGCTCCAGCAGACCCCCGTGACCCAATAGTTAGGATATAACGGGTTGGATAATGGATGGAAGGATGGATCTGTTTTGTTCTTAGAACACTAGAGCAATTAGAAGACTGCATTAGAACAATCCAGATAAGACCAGACCATTCGGCCCATCAAAGCTCACCAGTAGTATCCACTTAATTCATCTAAAAGAACATCAAGTTGAGTTTTGAAAGTTCCTAAAGTCCTCCTGTCTACCACACTTTGTGGTTGCTTATTCCAAGTGCCTATGATTCTCTGGGTAAAGAAAACATCCTAATGTTTGTGTGAAATTTACTCTTAACAAGCCTCGAACTGTGTCCCCATGTTCTAGATGAACTCATTATAAAGTCACATTCTCAATCTACTGGACTAATTCTCTTCATAATTTTAAACACTTCAATCAGGTCTCCTCTTAATCTTATTTTCCTTAAACTGGAAAGGCTCAGCTCCTTTAATCTTTCTTCTTTATTCATCCCCTGTGAACGAGAACAGGCCATTCAGCCTGACAAGCTTGTCCATCCTATTCATCTACATTGTCTAAAAAAACATCAGGTTGAAAATTGATGCTCCCTAAAGTCCTGCTAGGTGGTAAATTATTTCATGTGTTGATGGTCCTTTGTGAAAAGAAAGTTTTTCTAACATTTGTAAGAAATTTGCCCATAACAAGTTTCCAACCATGTTCTCATGTTCTTGTTAAAGAATTTATTTTAAAGTAACAGCTGGACTCCGCTGTACTAAGTTCCTTCATAATTTTAAACTCTTTGATCATGTCCATTCTTAACACTCTGTTTGCTTAAACTGAAAAGGTTCAGCTCTTATAATCAATCCTCATAGCTCAGACTTTTCAGTCCTATATCAGCCTGGTCACTTTCTGTGGACTTTCTCTATTGCTGCAATGTCTTTTCTTTAATATGGAGACCCAACTGTACACAGTACTCCAGGTGAGGCCTCACTAGTACATTTTGTAACTTAACCCTAACCTCTCTTGACTTACATATAACCACCCTTAACTTGTAACATAACCTCCTTTGACTTGTAAAATAACCTCTCCTGGTTTATAACATTACCTAACCTGACTTGTAGTATAACCTCTCTTGACTCCCTTGACTCCTTATAACATAACCTCCCTTCACACATACATAAACTCTCTTGACCTATAACATAATCTTTCTTGGCTTATAACATAACATCTCTTAACTTGGACATAACTTCTCTTGATTTATACATAACCTATCTTGTTTTATTACGTAATCTCTCTTGAGTTATAACATAATCTTCCCTTGACTTAGAACATAACCTTTCTTAACTAATAACATAACCTCTCTTGACCTACAACATAATCCTTCTTGATTTATAACATAATCCTTATTGACTTATAACATAATCCTTCTTGATTTATAGCATAACCTTTCTTAACTTGGACATAATGTCTCTTGACTTATACATAACCTATCTTGATTTATCACATAATCTCTCTGGTCTTAGAACATAACCTTTCTTAACTAATAACATAACCTCCCTTGAATTATACATAACCTTGACTCATAACATCACCTCTCTTCATGTGTCCATTGTCTTTCATCCCCACAGAACAGAAAGTGAAAACTTTAATATGACTAGTTTCCCAGGTATTATATCCATAAAGCGCTCCCTCATGGTGCTGGCAGATCTCTGGGTGAGCTGTCACTGACACCCTGCCCACTCACAAATGCTTTGTGTACCACTGTGGTTACATGTAAAGCTGCGGCTTCTCCCACACCACTTACATGGTGCACGCACTTATCTCGCCTTCTCTCCTAGCCCCAGTTTGCTGGTTGTTTCTTTTATCAAGAGAGAGTTTGCACTTTAGAATTACTATTAAGGTTATTATTTGTTTTGTAATGTTGTTTTTATTTATTTGATTTTTGGATCATATTGTTTAGTATGTTACTAATCATGAACACCACTGACATTGTTGGAATATTAAAACTGACTCTTTACTTACTTGATAATAAGTGTCTCATTGGCTCTGTCGTCACCTCTGCAGTGTGTGACCATGAGCTCAGAGTAGGTGAACTGTGAATGTGAGCTCCAAGTGTACCATTATTTGTCCAGCATAAATGAAAAGTGTATGGACAGATGTGTGGGGTGTCTGAAAAGGAGATTGTATTAGAGAAGTTTTTTAATCTGTTGTTTTATGGTCATTTCACTCAAAACCAACGCAATCTCGCTTCTCTCACTTTGTCTCCTAACCGTCCAACCTGAGCTGACCCTCTAATGTCCTCATTTCTAATCCTGTCCATCCTTGTCATGCCCAATGCAAATCTTAACATCTTTAACACTGCCACCTCCAGTTCTATCTCCTGCTTTCTGTGCCACCATCTCCAACCCATATAACATAGCTGGTCTCACTACCGTCCTGTAGACCTTCCCTTTCACTCTTGCTGATACCCATCTGTCACAAATCACTCCTGACACTCTTCTCCACCCATTCCACACTGCCTGACTCTTTTTTTCACCTCTCTTCCACGATCCCCGTTACTCTGTACTGTTGATCCGAAGTATTTAAACTCATCCACCTTCGCCAACTCTACTCCTTGCATCCTCACCTAAAAGTTCAAATTCAGCACAATGGTGTTATCATCAGTGCAGACTCTGGCATAGCACTGGGACAGCAGATGATCAAGACATCTGATCACAATGTCATCAGCAAACATCATAGTCCACGGGGACTTCTGTCTAATCTCGTCTGTTAACCTTTCCATCACCATTGCAAATAAGAAAGGGCTCAGAGCCGATCCCTGATGTAATCCCACCCTACGTTGAATGCATCCGTCACTCCTACCGCCCACCTCACCAGGGTCAAACTTCCCTCGTACATATCCTATACAACTCTTACGTACTTCTCTGCCAGTCTCGACTTCCTCATGCAATACCACAACTCCTCTCGAGGCACCCTGTCATATACTCTCTCCAGGTCCTCAAAGACGCAATGCAAATCCTTCCTGCCTTCCCTATACTTCTCCATCAACATCCTCAAAGCAAACATCGCATTTGTGGTGCTCTTTCTTGGCATGAAACTATACTGCTGTGCACTAATCATCACCTCACTTCTTAACCTAGCTTCCTAGCTCTTTCCCATAACTTCATGCTGTTGCTCATCAATTTTATCCCCCTGTAGTTACTACAGTCCTGCACATCCCCCTTATTCTGAAAAATCAGCACCAGTACACTTCTTCTCCTCTCCTCAGGCATCCTCTCACTTTCCAAGATTCCATTAAACAATCTGGTTAAAAACTCCACGGCCATCTCTCCTAAACACATACATGCTTCCACAGGTATGCCATCTGGACCAACGGCCTTCCCGTTTTTCATCCTCTTCATAGCTGTCCTTACTTCCTTCTTGCTATTCCATTGCATTTCCTGATTCACTATCTCCACATCATCCAACCTCCTCACTCTCTCGTTCTCTTCATTCATCAGACTCTCAAAGTACTCTTTCCATCTGCTCAACACACTCTCCTCGCTTGTGGGTATGTTTCCATCTTTATCCTTTATCACCCTAACCTGCTGCACATCTTTCCTAGCTCAGTCCCTCTGTCTAGCCAATCAGTACAGTTCCTTTTCTTCCTCCTTAGTTTACAACCTCTCATACAATTCATCATACACCTTTTCTTTAGCCTTCACCACCTCTCTCTTCGCCTTGCGCCTTATCTCCTTGTACTCTTGTCTACTTTCTGCATCTCTCTGACTATCCCACTTCTTCTTTGCCATCCTCTTCCTCTGTACACTCTCCTGTACTTCCCCATTCCACCACAAGGTTTCCTTTTCCTCCTTCCTCTTTCCAGATGTCACGCCAAGCACCCTTCTTGCTGTCACCTTTACTACATCTGCTGTAGTTTCCCAACTGTCTGGTAACTTTTCACTGCCACCCAGTGTCTCACCTTCTCCCTAAACTCAACCTTGCAGTCTTCCTTTTTCAACTTCCACTATTTGAACCTTGGCTCTGCCCTCACTCTCTTCCTCTTCTTGATCTCTTAAATTCATGCAACTCAGACAGATGCTTTACCTCCAGAAGAAGCCCTCAATGCTTCACAAGTACAGACTGCAGAAGGTGACACCAGTAAACAGTAATATTCACATCAGTCAGAAGCGCACCAAGGTTGAAAATAGCAAGTTAAATAAAGCTTTCAAATACACTAAAGACCTTAAAGCAAAATTGAGTGAAAGAACAGAGAGAGAAGGTACAGAAGTTCCTTTTTGCAAATATCCTGTGCCAAAACAAGAGAAAAAATCTGCAGTTGAAAATGTTAGAAAATGTGTAGCAAAAAACAAATTTTACGGAATGCTAGACTTTTTCTTTAAATTACCCACAAAGCTGAATGACCAAGAAGTGTGCAATAGTTTATACTGTACATTTAATCCGATGATGTCATACACTTCATATTGACCTTACCTAGCAACAGCTTGATAAATAAAGCAAGCGAAATGTGCAAAATAGTGGTGTTCATAATTTAAACAAGAATGCATTATATTTTTAACATTGTTAAAAGCATCACTAAATTAAATGTAACCTCTGAATTCCTTGGCTTTGCAATCTCCCCAAACAAAGCCTCACAATTAAAAAAAAAAAAAAGGAATTGCAATTAAATAAATAAGGCAGAACATGACACCACAGAAGCCTTCTAACGATAAGGCGAGCCTTACACCAAAACTCTAAAATAGGCTTTGGTCCTGCACAAACCCAACAAAAAAGTAGAAGGCTGTAATATAATAAAAAAGAAAAGAGTGAAAGGGAACCAAATGAACCCCTGCCCACAGTAACACAACAATTAATTAATTCAATGCAAAGATTTATTTTTAAAAGTTATTTCAAAAGGCCATATCAAGAACAAACTGATTCCAAATGGCTATGCCCGAAAAGCAGTAAACATAGTAATCAAAAACCAACCCACGATTCCAAATCCTAATCCATAAAACAAACCAAAAATCAAAAGCAAGAGAATCAATAGAGTACTTATAATTCATAATCTAAATTATGAGGCAAACAGAGAAGTGTTAATATTAATGGTGAAGCAAGGAACTCTTACCCCTCAGCCCAGTAGACAGACTGAGCATGGCTGCCTTTGGTTCAATGATATGTGTGGAAGGTACAGTACATAAAAAAATACATAAAAAAATACTTTTAATATAAAACAATAATTGTTTTGGGATATTAATGAATTAATAAAACATGAAAATGAAAACAAAAGCATAATTAATAAATAATAATAATATCAGGTGGCACGGTGGCGCAGTGGTAGCGCTGCTGCCTCGCAGTTAGGAGACCCGGGTTCGCTTCCCAGGTCCTCCCTGCGTGGAGTTTGCATGTTCTCCCCATGTCTGCGTGGGTTTCCTCCCTCAGTCCAAATACATGCAGGTTAGGTGCATTGGAGATCCTAAATTGTCCCTATGTGTGTGCTTGGTGTGTGTGTGCCCTGTGGTAGGTTGGTGCCCTGCCTGGGGAGTTGTCCCCCATGACCCTGTAGTTAGGATATAGCGGGTTGGATAATGGATGGATAATAATATCAACAGATAGTCAGAGTTCAAACCCTATTGATGGTCATAATTAGTGCTGATTGGTGAAATTCGCTAAAGCATTTTTCGCAGTGTCCTTGTCCACCTTATTTTTCCCTGAAAACTCACCTTGTGTCCTGCTTAGACAAACATTTTGTTCCTCATGCTCCATAATTCTTTGTGAGGCTGGCATGACATCACAGAGCTGTAGCAGCCATGTTGGAGGGGCTTGTCCTTACCCAATCTGTGTGACTTAACTGATTTGTGTCATGCATTGCATACCATAAACATACTCCACCTCACACTTTCCTACTCAGCATCAGCAAGCTCATCAGTGTTTGTGCTGCACTTTGGTTTGCTATCTCATCGAAGTGCTCACTTTTCTGAGATTTACTTTTCCTTCCAGTCTTTCAGAAAACAATTTTGTGTTTAATACAGTATTTGTAATTCATTTAGACCACTTTGCAAAGATCTGTTTTCACTTTGACATTAAAGAGTCTTCTTGTGTTTACCAATGTCAGAATAGCCAAGTTAAATCCACTGTGGTTTAACATTGTATAAGAAGAAAATGTGAAAACGTGGAAGGGGCAAATACTTTTTACAGACACTGTATTTAGCTGCCAACTTAAAAAAGAAAAAGAAAAGCTTTGCCAGGGTTTAGGTCTCTTTGAGAATTATTGGAGGGTGAAAGAGATCAGTGCTCAGCAATGGTGCTTCTTCGCATCATGTTTGTGGGTTTGCACCCCTTGCCTGGTGGATGTTTCCTTGGATTTGCATATTTTTCCACATCTAACTCGCATCTCGTAAGACCCTAGAAGTTAAATGAAATGGCCATTTCAAATTAGTTTAGAAAAATTATACATATGGATGTGTGTGTGAGTGTTCTCTGCCATGTGCTGGTGCCCACCCAACACTGAGGGAACAGGTTCTGCCTCCATAACACTTACTTTGATTAAGTTAGTCTGAGAATGTACGTTGTTTTTATTATTATTATTATTATTATTATTATTATTATTCAGACACCAAATTAATTTTTCTCACTGCAGGAGATGTGGATGAAAACCATTTTTCTGGTAAAAGCTTTTTACAGCTTTTACAACTATGTATGAAAAAATAATAACGAATACCCAATTTACAATATTTTCCTTAATTCAAACATCAATAATTAAAACTAGAGGTTGAAGAGTAACATTAAGTGGTTTCTTTTAGCCAGTCATCAGATGATTCATTTCCCACATTGTGGTCATTATTTGTAAATTACAGACCTGCTATTTTTATCATTCTTTAATAGTACTAACTAAGATATTGTTTCTTAGCAACAGAAAAGAGACGCAAGCTCCAATAACCATGCATTTGTTATTATCACTTCCACTAAATGAACCATCAAGGAGAGGAAGGGCCCGAAAAAGTATTGCTTAAGAAAGACATGGGAGTTCAAGCACAGATAATGGAAATGTGCACTCACTGTTTCCACGGTTTAAAAGGTGAACGCCACTTCTATGCAGACTGACTCCATTCTTTCTCAAGTGCACTTGTTTTTTAATATTGTGACAATCGTGTGTACTGTTGATCATGTTTATAGTCTCATATTAGCACTAACCACAACATTTCTTAAAATAATCACATTTTAAAGACATTTGTGCAGTAACAGGAAAATTGGGAAGTTATAGCACCAGACATACAAAAACACAGAATACAGAATGAGCAGCCAACTGGAAAGCCCACGATTCCCAATTGAAATCATTTTGGTATGAATGGGACAGGGTAGTTTAGGGAGCCGTCCAAAAGCAGTTTCCTTAAAGGACATGTCTCTGGTTCTTTTTTCTTTTTAATTCATCTCACCTTCCTGTTTTTATCCACAATGCTAGTGTACAAAAATGACAGTAGGTAAACCAACATAATTTGTCAGTTCTACCCTAAGAGATTAACTCATTTCAATTTGTGATCATTTTTCCGTATCACACACATAGACCACTGGGAGCACCAAATCATCAGGGATGTTAGCTTCAAGTCACTACAGTGAGCTTTAGGATGGTATTATTCATCCCAATTTGTAATTTTCACCTGTAACAGTGGGTAGTGACATTTCTCATAAGATGGAAGATGGCAGTGGAAAACCCACATGTTTGCTTTCAGAACGTTAATCAATACTGACAGGAAAAGAAGCAACCATGAAAATGAACCTTTTAAGTGTTTGAAGGCTGCGTGCTCAGTGCACCTTGCAATAGGGCATGTTAAAGGAGCTAGTTTTGGATTAGTAATCAGAATAAAAGAATACTCCATCTAAAAATAGTATTTTTTAATACAGTATTTTGCTTACCCTTGGTAGTTGGTATTGATGGCAGAGAAAAATGTTTTAACGTCATGATTTCTTGCAAAACGGAGAGAGCAAAGTTTCTGATAAAATAGACGTCTATAGTGTGAGTAAACTACTGGAGGACGTGAGGTGTGGATTATGCAATACATCCATCCATCCATTATCCAACCCGCTATATCCTAACTATAGGATCATGGGGGTCCGCTGGAGCCAATCCCAGCCAACACAGGGTGCAAGGCAGGAAACAAACCCCGGGTAGGGCGCCAGCCCACCGCAGGATACCCACACACACCAAGCACACACTAGGGACAGTTTAGAGTCACCAGTGAACCTAACCTGCATGTCTTTGGACTGTGGGAGGAAACTGGAGTACCTGGAGGAAACCCACGCAGACACGGGGAAATATGCAAACTCCACACAGGGAGGACCCGGGAAGTGAACCTGGGTTTCCTAACTGCGAGGCAGCACTGATACCCACTGCACCACTGTGCCGCCTTATGCTATACAAGTAAAGTGAAATTCTTTCATTGGTGGTCTTAGTAGTACTAGGGTGTTGTACTGTGTTAGCCATTATGAATGTAGTGAGAAGTCAAGCAAAATGACACCTTTTATTGTAATCTTTTTAGTTAGCCAATAAAAGGTGTCATTTTGCTTGACTTCTCACTACATTGGTGGTCTTAATAATGTCTGGTCACCATGGACTTCTCTTCTGTCACAAACCTTCTTTACCTCTGTTTTGCATGAAAACATGAGATTTTTTTCTTAGCTGTCACTATTAACTACATGGAGTAAGTAGCATTTAAAAAAATATTTTTAGGTGGAGTATTCCTTTATCAGGTCAGGTCAGGTTGGGGAGCCCATCTCTGATCATAGATAACGCGCCAATTCAATTCAGCTTATTTTTGTATAGCGCTCTTCAGTGAATACAGACAAAGAGTACTAGGACAAGTCTGCAAGTAGATATAAATACAAACTTTACACATTACTAATAACATAATGAATACAAATAAAGGCACATATTTGCTTAAATAAACAGTAAAACAAAGTGGATTTAAACTGATTAACATACAGGGGATTCAGAAAGTACTGAGACGTCGTCACTTTTTGCAGATTTACAAATAAAAAATTGAGCTATTACATCGACACAAGTATTCAGATCGTTTGCTCAGTACTTAATTGAAGCATCTTTGGCAGTGATTTACAGTCTGGAGTCTTCTTGGGTCTGACGCAACAAGCTTTACAATTCTGTAGATCATTATTGAGATGTTTCAGCACCTTGTTGGATTCCAGCTCTGGTCAATTCAATTGATGATTATGTAAGGCACATACCAAAAAGTAAAGCCATGTGGTCGAAGGGATTTCCTACACAGCTTAGAGACAGGATTGTGTCAGGGCACAGATCTTGGGAAGGCTACATAAACAGTATTGTAGCACTGAAGG
This sequence comes from Polypterus bichir lapradei, assembly GCA_026402145.1. Taxonomy (NCBI): domain Eukaryota; kingdom Metazoa; phylum Chordata; class Cladistia; order Polypteriformes; family Polypteridae; genus Polypterus; species Polypterus bichir. Next base: position 9,368,589 of record JANRMT010062850.1, on the reverse strand, counting down.
TTCCCAAGAGCACAGCGACCGCCAAACTGAGCAATCGGGGAGAAGAACCTTGGTAAGAGAGGTGACTACGAAATCCTATGTGGAGATGGAGGAAACTTCCACAAAGACAATCAGCACTGCAACACTCAATCTGTGTTTTATGACATAGTGGTCAGATAGAAGTCTCTTTTAAGTAAAAGACCCTGCTTGGAGCTTGCAAAACGACACCTAAAGGACTCTCAGACTCTGAGAAACAAGATTCTCTGACCCGATGAAACCAAGATTAGCATCAAGACTGGGAGCTTAAAAGCTGCACAATACCGCTTCCAACGGTGAAGCGTGATGTTGGACACATCTTGCTCTGGGTTTGGATTTTAGTGGAACAGAATTAAAAAACAGTCAGGGTCAAGGGAAAGTTGAAGGGAGCAAAGTACTGAGAAATCAAAAAACCTGCTACAGGGTGCTATTCCAGCAGTACAATGGCCACAATACAGGGACGTGCAGTCAATGGAGGCAGGGGAGACAGAGCCTCACCTATCATCATGAAAAATAAAAAAAACTAATAATGATAATATAAAATAAATTTGTCCACTGATCTGTGCTATAAGTTTGTTTTCTGTATGAGTCCAATAATTTTGATCATTGTTATAGTCAAAATCGCTGAATTCGCACATTTCATGTTCAAATACTTTTATTTTTATTTTTTGTTTCCGACTGACTACAAAATGGAAGTTTAAGATTTTTAAAACTAAAGGGAAATAAGGAGGACTTTTACAAGAAAGTGACGAAAATTTTCATGGAGTAGGATAGGCACATGGACTTCATTAACAAATAAAGCTAAGACCATAAACAGTTTTCAATTTTATAAAAACTGGGATCAGACTAAGACAAAAACAATCCAATATTTAAAAACTAAATTTTGATCTTAAATAAAATATTCTTTTGTTTTTCTTGTTATCCTTTTGTTGAACAGTCTGTATTAAAATTGATTAAAGTATCAGAAAGTTTTTTTAAACAACTAAATATTTCAATAAAGGTCAAAATTGAAATCCATTTTTTTGTACAACACTCTATACTTTCATTTGTATTGAATGAGTATGAATTGTGGAATTGCAACGGCAAATTTAGAACACATGGAGTGTGCAGAACTAATGCGCTCTCTCTTCTCTCTCTCGCCACTATAAATGTAACGTTCTTTCTTAGCCAAATATGCACCTTATCTATGAGTGTGTAAAGAATGCTGATGATATATGAAACCTAACCAGTAGTCAATGTGCATGCTGGCTGCCAACTGAATAGTGAATAAGCTCCTCTTTTGGGTGCATATATTTGTAAATCTGACTCTGAAGGAGTCAGTGCCTCACCAGCCATGAACCTCACTGCACGTCACTGGACACAATCACAAACAAAAACAACACAGGAGTGGTGTAAGTACCACTATGAGAATGTCCTTGAGTGGCCTGGACGTGAGTGAACCCAATTGAACATCTCTGGAGAGACCTGTAAATAGCTGTTCACTGATGGTCTCCATTCAACCTGACAAGCGGGGCATAAGAGTATCTGCAGAGAAGAATGGCAGAAAATCCTTAATCCAGGGGGTACATTGTTTGTCGTTTCATATTCAAGATGACTCCAGGCTGTAATTAATGGCAAAGGTGCCTCAACTAAGCAATAAGTAAATGGTCTGAATACTTGTGTCAGCAGGTGTGACACACATGCGAGTAGTATTCAACTAAAGGGCCTGAATAATGACAATTCCACGTCTGACCAGGGGGCGGTGGGGTGCTCTAATGGTGCAGACCATTCTCAGGAAATCCCATAGGGTTCTGGTGCCTTCAATGATATCACTTCCAGCCCAGCCTCTGATGATGTAACTTCTGGTCCCGCCTCTGATGACGGTACTTCCGGCATAGCCTGTGATGATGTCACTTCTGCTTCCGGCCCCGATGATGTCAGTTCCTACAATGACCTTTAAAGCGACCATCTTGATTCAATACCGGCAGTTCTGTTTAGACTCAGTCTTGTGGACAACTCACAATCTTTAACTTCCTTTTTGCAGCCAAGGCACATTATATGGGTGGCTGCCCCAAACCTTTATGATGTCTGTTTGTTGTTCTTGTGACACAGGACAGTTCAGTTTTTTATTTTTAACAAATTTGCAAAAATTCATAAAATCCTGTTTTTGATTTGTTATTTTGTAGTATTAAGTGTTGATTGAAGCTGCAACATAACAACATGTGAGGAACGTGAAGGGGCCTGAACACTTTTCGAATCCACTGTACATGGAGCAATGCAGTGTCTGTCCATGAATGAATTATTGAACTATAGCCATATAGTTAAGTTTTGGATTTCTCATTCTGTTTGATTACCCAACTGAACTCGACCCTTCAATCTTTAGATTCTTTATGATATCTTCTAGGTAAATGCGCACTAAATTGCACAGCTACTTGTTGTATTTTCCAGGATGCCTAAGATTCCTATCTGGTTAATCACAATGTCTTTCCATTATTTCAAACCAACCCAAACAGGTGTATGTTTACCACATTTTTATTTACATCCTAGTTACTCTCATGATTTCAGAGGTCATGCCTGAAATATTCAGTTTTCAGAGTTGAAGAGCAGAGACATTGTAAAAAGAAAATGACTGCATCTTTACAAGGGAATGAAAATGAACAAAAAGGGCTCTGTCTGCAATGACTAATTGAGTGGGCTATTTCACATTTCAATTTTTAAAAAGCATTAGTGGCCTTGAAGAAAAAACGTATGGAAAAAAAAATATTGTTAAGGTGGGTGTAAATGCCATTTCAGGGTCACTAGAGAAATGACAACAGGGCGGAATATACTGAAGACTAAATAGGAAATGAGAGAAATGATGGGGTTGCTTTTTTTTTCTTGATCGTGAAGTTTTACAAGATAAAGTAAGCTAGGGAGGCAGATCAAAAATTTAAGGCAGATGTCTGAGTGACCCTCAAAAGAAGAAAAAAAACCACAAATACACAGGCTGATCGGTGTCCTTGGAGGAACAGATCCTGAAGAAGCACCTCTCTGGGTGGACAAAGGGAAGTGTATTCCCAAACTTGAATATCCAACTCCCATACCCAATTCTCTCTACTCCCTGACACTCCTTGATGTTTAGATCTAGAAGTGTGCGGAGGCACCAAGTAGTGTTTTGTTATTTTGCTTGCAACTAGAGAATGCCCCAAAATGCTTCATGTGACAAATTCCTTTGCATGGTGTTGGGATGTTTGTCACTCTCTTTGTGACAGCTGGGGCTTTCTTCACAGGATTATTTAAATTATAAAGTCAGTTAGTCATTATCCAACCTGCTATATCCTAACACAGGGTCACTAAGGGTCTGATGGAGCCAATCCCAGCCAACACAGGGCGCAAAGCAGGGACAAATCCCTGGGCAGGTCACCAGCCCACCGCAGGACACACACACACCCACACACGAAGCACACACTAGGGACAATTTAGGATCACCAATACACCTAACCTGCATGTCTTTGGGCTGTGAAAGGAAACCCACGCAGACACAGGGAGAACATGTAAACTCTACACAGGGAGGTCCCGGGAAGAAACCCTAGTCTCCTTACAACATGTGAGGAACGTGAAGAACCACTGTGCCGCCCCAATTATAAAGTACAGTCATTAAAAATCTTCTTAAAAAACTGCTCGAAGGTTATCCTTTGGACTTGTTCACAGTGTAACATGAAGTGACAAGAGACATCAAAAAAGTTTGGGGCAGCCACCCGTGTAATATGCCCTGGCTGCAAAATGGGTTTGTTTTTGTTCAGTTGCCTTCAAGTTCAAGTCCAAAACAGAACTGATTCAGATATGTAAAGATGGCAGCTTTAAAGGCCGAGACCAGAAGTGACGTCATCGTGACCGGAAGTGACATCATAGTGGGCACCAGAACTGGAAATGACATCATTGTGTGTGCCGGGACTGGAAGTGACGTCTTTGTGGGCGCGGGAAACGGAAGTGACATCATCATGGATGCCCAGAAGTGACATCTTCATGGACACCAGAACCCTATGGGATTTCCCGTGAATGGTCTGTGGAAGATTGAGAGAGAAAGTCAGTGCAGCTTGCCAACCCCTGGACTGGTGAGGAATTGTCATTATTCAAGCACTTTAGCTGCCTCCCATTCGCATGTGTGTGACAACAGATTGTAATATCCCTCTAGATTGTGAGAGGGCACTGTCATTCACATCTTCTCCTCTTTTACCTACAGACTGGAGGCTCCCAGGTTCAAAGATCCATGATGATCTGTGCACTTCCCCTGGAACACGTTGCCCTTCCAGGGTGTCATTTGTATTAGAAGTGTAATCTTTAATTTTTTGGATTTGCATATTAGGGACACCAGGGGTCTCCACTGACCCTGGGGTGCCGATTTAGGTTAAAATAAAGTGTTTAATTAAAAAATAATACCTTTAAAGGCTTTATTAAATCCAACTTTGTATAATATGCAGGTACCATGGAGGATGGACTGGCTTAATGAGTGGGATGGAGGGCGATTCCTTACCCAGCCTGGAGGTCATAATGGAAGAACAACGCAGGTGGAGGCACAATCTTACTATGATGGTTTGTGGTTCTTATCTCAGTTGGGATGCCAGTCCATCCTCTATGGTACTCACATTATATAATCTAACATTCTCAAACACAAAGCCCATTCACATACACACAAATTGGACTAGTTAAGGTCAGTTAACTTAGAGTAACCGGTGCATCTTTAGATATGAGGGTGGAAACCCATGTAGGCAAAGGGAGAACATTCAAACTCCACATAGGAGTTTGAGGCAGCAGAATGTAGAAAAGTGCACTGCTATACTTATGATTGTAAAACTGCAGCACCCAAGATGTCGTTTTACCTCAACCTCAAGGACGACTCCCAGCTACACTGAAAATTTAGTTTTGCACATCAGTTGCCATGGTTTCCACATCCTTTCCATTTGCCATGGAGGTACAATCGAATACTGGTGGTACTTCAGCAGATAGGAAGAGATTTGATATGGCAGGCTGCAAGAAAGAAATAAGACATTCCTATGTGTCACATTCTGCTGTTTGCCACTGAAAACAAATTAATAATAAAACGCTGAATATATTTGTCAGCACAGGAATCAATATTACTTTAAGGCCTTCAATCATTACCGGAATCAAGGGCATTTGCAATGATGGGACTCTGCCCCAGTAAGCTTGCCGTCTCTTGAGAGACAGACACCTTTTCAAAATCAGCAAAGCTCACACTCCTTGAACAAAAGCCTCCCAGAATTATTAGGACTCTCATTAGGTAGCCTCAAAGTGGCCATTTGGTGATTCTTTGTCTCGTGAACAGCTTCCTCTCGGGCACCATGTCAGATCATTCACCTGCTTGAAGGACTGAATGGCTTTTTAACTTCTGCTGGCACTGAACGCTTAACCATTGAGAAATACATGTCATTAGAAAATGTCATTCTCTTGATGAAGTGTTTTTTAATTACTCTTTAATCAAAAACAGAAGCTGAGTTTGCAACCTAATCATCCAGTAAGGACAACAGAGGGCAATGTCATGGTAAGCGCACCTCATTAAGCAGTGAGGCTGGGATGTTAACTGTTGTGCATGTAGTCTTTCATGTAGCTTTCAGTTTTCACCATTATTTTTATTCAACACCGGGTCCATTACTCTTTCACTCTCTTTCTTAGTGTTCCGTACCTTAATCAATGCACAACCTTGCCATTAAGGGTACACTTTGCTTTAGAGTTCAAATAATAGCACAAATGAACATGATATGGCCAAAAATGATGGGACCCCTTAACATATTACTTTGTTGCACAAACTTTAGGGGCAATCACTTCAAACAAGTGACTCTTGGAGCTCTCAATGAGACTTCTGCACCTGTCCACAGTTAATTCGGCCCACTCTTCCTGATCAAACTGCTCCAGCTGGGTCTGGTTTGAAGTGAGCCTTCTCCACACTGCATGTTTCAATTCCTTCCATAGATGTTCAATGGGATTCAAATCAGGGATCATAGAAGGCCACTTCAGAATAGTCCAATGTTTTGTTCTTAACCATTCTTGGGTGTTTTTAGCTGTGTGTTTTGGGTCATTATCGTGATGGAGGATCCATATCCTATGATTAAGACAAAGCTTTCTTACACTGGCCAGGAAGTTTCGCTCCAGAATGTCTTGATACTCTTGAGATCTCATTGTTCCCTGCACAGACTCGAGGTACCCCATGCTGGATGCAGCAAAGCAGCTAAAAAACCTAACCGTGCCTTGTTTCACAGTAGGTCTGGTGTTGTTTTCTTTGAAAGTTTCATTTTTTTCATCTGTGAATAGAGAGCTGATGTGACTTGTCAAAAAGATCCAGTTTTGTCTCATCTGGCCAAAGAGCATTCTCACTAAAGCGTTGTGGCTTGTCCACAAGAATTTTTGCAATTTCCAGTCTGTCTTTTTTATGTTTTTCTTTTAATACTGGTCTCCCTCTGGGTCTTCTTCTATTGAGCCTGAGACTGCCACTCAAAAAGCGATGGATGGTGCGATCAGACACTGATGGACTCTGACCCTGGAGTTTAGCTTGTATCTCTTTGGAAGCTGACCTTGTCTTAATGTCTGCCATTCTCATTGTCCTTCTGCCCATTCTGGGGTCGATTGTTCTTCTTACGCCCCCACTAAGGGAGTTTCAATTAAATTGATTAATTTAATTCATCAATTTAATTTAATTGTACAGTCCCATATACCTTAGACTTCTCAATAATACTTGCAACTCAAGCTGCTTGGAGATTGTCTTCTAGCCTTTGCCTTTCACATGCTTGTCTATAATTTTCTTTCTGATATTCTCAGACAAGTCTCTCCTTTGCTTTCCCTGGTCCATGTTTCGTGTGGAACACACAATGATACCAAACAGAAGAGAGACAACTTTTCTTCATTGCAATTGTCTGAATCACTGATTGCATGATTGGGGACATGTGTGATACTAATTCAGGAAAACAGCTAGTTTAAAAAATCACTTGAATCGAGTTATTTAGGATCTTTTCTAGAAGTACTAACAAATGTGTCCAGGCCATTTTAGAATCACTTTGTAGAATAAATAACACTTGAAATCTTTTCATACTTGCTCTGCTTTACTTGATGACATCTCAAAGGCATGCAGGTAGACAGGGGACAATTGCCTGTCATGTCATCACTTTTCAGGAAGCATACGACACTTTCTCATTGAGTTGTAAGGGGACCGAAAAATTTGTTCATGTCTATATATAGTCATTTTTTCTTTTCTTGAGCTTCTGTAAAGTTTTAATTTTCCCTTCAGGACAAATAAAGTATATCTAATCTAATCTAATCAACCAAATATACTCATGTATAAGTCGGGTCTTGAAACCCGAAAAATCAATTATAAAATCAAACCCCGACTTATGTGCCCGTTCAAAAATGCAACATTTAATTTTTTTTTTTACGTCTTCTTGCCTCCTCCAATCTCGCATCAGTTTCTCAGACACATCAAAGTTTGTTGCAGCAGCACAGTTACAAATTTCTTTTGCTACTTTGACGACGTTTAATTTAAAGCCAGCTTCATATTTTCTTCTGATTGAACGCTCCATCGCGGATAAGGGATGCTCTTATGAGAAAAGTGTATGAGGGTGTGAAATACAAAAAACACAAATCAGTGCAAACGTTGCTTCGGAATAGTTTTCCGCATTCGACTTATACGACTGACATTATAAAATACCAGAAATTATATGTTAAAATCAACTCCCGACTTATCTGCGGGAGAACTTATCCACGAGTACAATACAATACAATTTATTTTTGTATAGCCCAAAATCACACAAGGAGTGCCGCAAAGGGCTTTAACAGGCCCTGCCTCTTGACAGCCCCCCAGCCTTGACTCTCTAAGAAGACAAGGAAAAACTCCCCAAAAAAAAACCCCAGTAGGGAAAAAATGGAAGAAAACTTGGGAAAGGCAATTCAAAGAGAGACCCCTTTCCAGAGATTGGGCATGCAGTGGGTATCAAAAAGAAGGGGGGCTATACTGTGACAGATAGGGGGTGCTCTCGCTCCCTTGAACCCCTGTCCACGACTCCAGACACCAGGTAAAAGTCCAATAACTAACTTTATTAAATTGCCACAGTGCACAAAGCACCCTCTCCTCCACTATACTCATTAAATAACCACAAATAACAATAATAAACAATCCTCCACTCCCAGACGCCTTGCCCTCCTACCACCCAGCTCAGCTTGCCGTCTGGGAGGTCCCACACTCCTTTTAAATACCCTAACCCGGAAGTGTTCCGATCCCCAGTCCATGTGACTCTCAATCACTTCCGACTCAGGTACAAGTCCTTTCTTTTCACCCCGGAAGCACGTCGCTTTTCCTCTGGCGCACTTCCGGGTTATAGGGCACGAAGAAGTCTTCAGTCCTCCCTGCAGCTCACTCTTGCGGCCCCTGTGGTATCCAGCAGGGTCTTGTATAAAAACTACATGTCCCATGACCCCCTGCTGGTCTTCGGGGCACCTCCATACTGCAGGGAGGGCTCCATCTGGCGGCCTGGGGGTATTGGCCGGGATAACAAGCCGGCCATATATCACAATATATATATATAGAGAGAGAGTATATACGGTAATCTCAAAAGTACTCACTTGGTAGTTTGTTTTTTTTTTCACTTATAATCCTCTGCAGGTGTTTTTCTGTTGCAATATCCAACAGATGTCTGCTAACAGAGACTCACTGCATGTCTCTCCATTTGAGTGAGATCCTGGTAACACATCTATCCATCGGGGACTGCTTCCATGTTCTCGGGGTATGGGACTTGAACCGGGAGTGAAGGAAAGGGATTTTTAAAGATATGTTGCTCCCAAGTGCAAGGTAGGAACAGAGAAGCCCCTCAAACCACCTTGCAGTTTTCCACCTTTGTATTTCCAAGATGTGTTTTATTCCCCCGTAAAGGAAGGCTGTGTATTCTTATACGATTTGCTTACCTGTTAACTTGATCACCATAACTTTGCATATTTCTGGAAAAACCATGTAATCAACAACCTTCTCTCTTTTGAACAATAAAAGGCAACTTTGTTACTTCTAAATATACATTACTGGCTGTTCTAAATGAATAAGAAGTGAGAAAAAACACTGAGTGGGAGCAACAATTGTGTAGTGAATATTTAATTTTGGGTTGTTTCCACCTGAACTAACATTAAAAATGAGGAAAACTGCCATAATGTACTTCAAAAATATACCAAGCATGAAAAATACTTACGCCATAAAACAAATGTAACTTAAAAAAAAATTATTCTAATATGAATTCACTCATTTCAATATATTGCGGAAACAGTTTATGGTAGAGAGATTCCAATTTTAGAAATGGCTTCAGCACATCTTAATCTATGAGTCACACCAGTTTTCCTTGTGTGACACTGGACCACTTGATTGTGTTTGGTGCATTTTTAGACCTGTCATTGTTAGCAAATTGGATTCAGTTCTAACGAATAATGGACTGGGCAGTACAGTTGATGTCTTCATCTATGGGATCTTTCTGTGTACTTTCATAGAATAATATTCAGCTGTGCAATTTATAACCATTCTCAAGCCCAATACAACCCAGGGTGGCAGTGAAGCCACAAACTGTTCTGGCATAACTGGGCACAAACAGCTAAGGACAGCTTTGGGATCATTTTTGCACACACACTCATATGGTGCCTGTTTATAGTAGTCACCCCACCTATGTCTTTGGGATGCAGAAGTAAAACCAGCGGATAACCCTTACAGATATGGGGAGAAAATGCAATCGGGAGTCTGGGATTTGAACACGGGATGTTGGATCCGTGAGATAGCCACACCATTATAAAATGCATGCAAGTGCATGGAATGTGAGAACACTGCTGGAGCCAAATAAAAACCCAAGTGGGGACGACTTGAGCCACCAGCCATCAGACTAAATACTGGGCAACCAATCAGTTGGCTTCTAAAGCAGCTTTTTATTATTATTATTATTATTATTATTATTATTGGGATCAACAGTACAGAGTAATGGGGATTGTGGAATTGAAGTGAAGAAGAGAGTACAGGAAGGGGGGAATGGGTAGAGAAGAGTGTCAGGAGTGATTTGTGACAGACGGGTATCAGCAAGAGTGAAAGGGAAGGTCTACAGGACGGTAGTGTGACCAGCTATGTTATATGGGTTGAAGACGGTGGCACTGACCAGAAAGAAGGAGACAGAGCTGGAGGTGGCAGAATTAAAGATGCTAAGATTTGCATTGGGTGTGACGAGGATGGTCAGGATTAGAAATGAGGACATTAGAGGGTCAGCTCAGGTTGCACGGTTTGGAGAGAAACTCAGAGAGGCGAGATTGCGTTTGTTTGGACATGTGCAGAGGAGAGATGCTGAGTATATTGGGAGAAGGATGTTAAAGATAGAGCTGCTAGGGAAGAGGAAAAGAGGAAGGCCTAAGCGAAGGTTTATGGATGTGGTGAGAGAGGACATGCAGGTGATGGGGGTGACAGAGTAAGATGATGAGGACAGGGAGATATGGAAAAAGATGATCTGCTGTGACAACCACTGACAGGAGAATCCAAAAGAAGAAGATTATTATTATTATTATTATTATTATATTAGGACTGTGGAAATTGCTCTGCAGTGCATAGCGCAGAAACTACACACAATGGCAAAAAAAGAAAAATATTATAAATCCAGCATTTTCAAAAATTGTAGAAAAGCTTCCAACTGAATGCTTCTTGATATGCCAGCCAGCGAAGCAGACAGCCATTTAAGCTATTAGTGATTTGTAGTTACTGAACAGTCCAATATTTCTGAAGTATCTAGTTTTAGTGAACTGAATGTACTGAATTGCTTTAGGAAATGTTCCATTTAATTGTCCTGTTTTCAACTTTGTATTAAAAAACATTGGTGGAAACCCAAAATATCATAAAGATGTAGTAAAACATAATTGGATATGTCCAAAAAATGTGAACACCACCAGCATTCTGATCTGATGTACACTACTAAGATGCTGAACAAATCAGTAAATGAACCACAGCCACTTACTGAGGCACCAAGTCATTGGTTTAATAATACAGTTTTCCATTTACGAAACTGTATTTCACAGACAAACACCCTTTCTAAAAATGTGTTCAATGAAACTGATAAATAAACTATAAATGAATGGCACCCTTAAAAAAGGCAGATATTAAAACAGAACATACTGTATTTATATAAAAAGATTGCCCTTTGTAAACTTGTCATTACATCAATCCGTTTTCATTGTATTATTTACACTATCTGATATGTGCATTATATAATTTATTTATTAATAAATGAATGTTTCATGCCATCTAGCCAACCATTTTCCAGCCCTCTATCAATACAGCTTTGGTTGTCAGGCAGTAAGTAACCCACCACAGGTGCACCTACACTCACCCATAGGAGTCAAATTCAGGTCATATTTCATATTTCAACAATTAAGTTCATGTACAGATATTGCTGGGATTGATTTATGTTGATCAGTTTTGAACCACTTTCTTTCTTGTCTGTTTAACTAACCTGTCTTTATGTGTACTCTTTCTGTAATTAGTATTTTGTACAGTTTGTATTTGTGCCTTACTGTGAACGTGTCACAGCACTCTGTTTCTGCTCTCAGTGAAGAGCACTCCACAAAAATTACATAAAATTAGAATTGCTTAATTTAATTCAAATGGTGGCTGATGTCTACCCTCATAATCTAAGGATGGAGCCAGCCCAGCAGGGGGCGACAGTTTGGAGTTGTCCATTAACCTGAAGAAGGGACCTGAGTTGCAGCAAAAGCTTTGCATATTGTAATCTTTTTTAGTTAGCCAATAAAAGGTGTCATTTTACTTGACTTATTACTAGATATGCAAGGAAAACTGGAATATCCAAATCAAGTTGTTTTGTCACCTACATATTATACATATAGTCTAAGGTGTAGTGAAATGCTTAGTTGATCAATTCCAATGACTGTGCCTTTATAAAGAACATAAAAGAATATTAACAATAATACATGAAAATTATACATATCAAATATCCATCCATCCATTTTCCAACCCGCTGAATCCGAACACAGGGTCACGGGGGTCTGCTGGAGCCAATCCCAGGACACAAAGCAGGAACCAATCCTGGGCAGGGTGCCAACCCACCGCAGGATACACACAAACACACGGGACAATTTAGAATCGCCAATCCACCTAACCTGCATGTCTTTGGACGGAAACCGATGCAGACACGGGGAGAACATGCAAACTCCATGCAGGGAGGATCCGGGAAGCAAACCCGGGTCTCCTAACTGCGAGGCAGCAGCTCTACCACTGCGCCACCATGCCGCCCCATATCAAATATCATTATTAGAATTTAAAAAATGTGATCAATTATTAAAAAAGAACTTAAGTTTAAATTTAATTTAATGTAAGAGAGTTAACAATCGGGCATCACGCAGTTCTAGATACTTTCCTTATTCAGTTGTGTATGGACAGCACACAGAAGCCCCTCTCAGTGTCTTTCTGAAATGGACTTTTAGATAGCTGTAGTGTTTACCTGACTGCATCACAGAAAAGAGGCTGTTATTGGGAAGGCTGATATTTATAATTTTCTTTGTCCTGGTCCTTGCTGTAGATGTCTTCACAGTTAGGGAGTTCACTCCCAGCTGAATGCACTACTCTCTGCCAACCCTTGCAGGCCTGCTGCATGCTGTGCCCAAACCAGACAGACATAGTCTGATCCCACACAGACTCAGAGGGGATGCACAGAGACCACAGGGACAGCAATAAGGCACATGAATTAAACCTCGGATGCTGGGAGCATGGGGCAGCATGAGGCAGACCAGTAATCATTCCACCTTTGTGACAAAGTGCTTATTTGAAATTAGGGAATTCATTCTCGGGCTCCCGAATACCGGGTGCCCCGGATTCCCGGACATTTTTCATTCCCACATTCCCGGGAATGAAACTGCTGTAATTCCCGGGAAACCGGGAACGGCCAAGCTCGCATATATAGCGTGTAAAAGTGTAAAAATCGATCAAGAAATAACAGAGTTATAGTTGAAAATAATTAAATGGCACGGTTTTTTTGGCCCACGGTGTAGTGTTTTGCAGATTAATTTAGTCAACCAACAGCAATCGTCAGTCTCCCGGCTCCCACTAAGACTGAGCACAGTGGACTGGG
>JANRMT010062850.1:9301988-9331499 GCA_026402145.1 Polypterus bichir lapradei | reverse complement strand
CCCTGCACTAACCGAAACCAATGTACGTACTTATTTCGGTGGTATGATGCCACTGTCGGCCGCCATATTAAACTTTTCAACAGTCTTTGTTACTTATGGGCCCATCTTCAAGAAATTTGGTACACGGGTTCCCAACGCTAACTGAATCCTACTTACGTACATATATACATCCATAGCCTGCAGCTCGGTCACCGTGTGAGGTGGCATTGGGTCCCCCATCCCAACGCCGCCCACGTTGTTGGCTGCCTGCCTATATAAGACCGTCCGTCGCTCTGGTCTCTACATTCCCTTCCTTGCTTTGCCACGGGATTCACGTCTCCCTACTGATAACTACAGCCTTTTTGTTTAATCCACGGCTGCTCCGCTGTTTTATTGTTTGTTTATTACAATTATACTTATTGTATAGGTATTTTAGACTTACTTTACATTGCTCAGGTATTCATTTCCTTTATCATTCCAACCCCCATTACCATGTCTATCGAGGTGATCACTATCGATCAAAGAACTGTCACTTACTGAGTGGTTTCCATGCCCAGAGATGGCACCTGCCTTTTCCATTCTCTTTGTTACATATTGCACGGCCATATCAGGCTCACTCTTGATATCCTGAGGAACATTGTGTCTTATGTATTGAATGACTGGGACAGGTTCAAGGTGTGGACTGATGACGGTACAGGAGATAATTATACTACACAGGAGCACTATAAGAGTGAAATGCTTAAGCCCCTCACCTACTGTATGGTTCTGCATGTGAGTTGATGGCTGCCACTGAATTGTTCGGTTGTCGCTTTCAAGTGTACTGAAATGGCCAAATATTTTACACCTTTCGACAACCGCCAATGCCTCTTAAACATCTTAGATTCACAGGTGACAATTTCAGTAGTGGACACTTTGATGCTTATGAATGTTTAAACTCTCAAAAGCTGGATGTGATTTTATCGATGAAACCGGTTGTGTGCTTACAACGCTTGACAGATGCCGAATGTCACTTCAACACAACAAATCCTGGAAATACTGTCATAATTGAAACAAACCATGAAACTCAAACCGATTATGACAGCAGCAATCCAAGCTGTGAGATTTGAGACAAGATTACTGTTCACATGGCCAACTGTAAGTTACATGCTCAAGAGTAAGCTCAGCGCACAGCTTGGTCATGTTACAACCAGAGGGCCGAACTGACAACATGGTATACAAAGAGATCCTTAACAAATAATTATTGGCATATTTTCCCTCAGTTTAAAAAGGTTAAATTGTCTTCTTAATAAAAATTTTAAGGCAGTACTTCGCCGCTGCAAAGCGCGGGTATTTTGCTAGTTATTAATATGTAGCCTTAGTCAAAATGCTTCATATCTCACAGACTTACCACTGTTTATAAGGTACTGCACCATATAACTTCTCCCCACCTTCCCTTCTACTGTACATCTATAACCTTAAGCAGTTAGGTGTAGTAAAAGAGAAGCAGGAGTTAAGTTACACTTTAAATAATGTATTATTGATAATATTCATAAATACTAACAATATGCAAAGTACATTTGAATACTGGCAACCATACAACCTGATAAATGTTAATGTGTAGTTTCAGGTGGCAGACTTGTTAGTTACTTAAAATGTCTCTAGTTAAGTCTTCATTTGTGGTCAGCTTTCTTCAGAACAGGCCGCATGCCTGTCTCAATATGACTGCCGAGCTGTGCTCTTTATTGTGTTTTCCTTTTCAGTCTATGCTGTGTGAGATGGCCTTTCATCAGTTTGGTGAGAAAGAGAGTGAGGTAAAGCAAGCAAATTTATAGGTTTTCTGTCCAACCCCTACAGCCAAAAGGGCATTGTGGTACTTAAATTCCAAACAGCCATACTTCAGACCATTGGGGCAGAGAACACCTACACACCTGACCCCTTAAGCTTGCCACTTAGGCAGTCTGGCTTTCCTGCGGGGGTTGATTGAGAGAGTCCTGCAGAGAATCACTTACCAAACTGGTTTGAGGCACTTCCCCCAACCCTGTTATCTTAAAAGGGGAGAAGGGGTTCTTAACCATCTAACCATTGCTGTTCTTATCAGTGATAGACATTAGTGTTATGAGTTACCAATAAAGACATATGAAATATTTGTCAACTTATATGCAAAATTTCACACCACAACAGCAAGTGAAAACATTACCAAGAACAGACTCTGCCTTGTCCGTGTGTGTATCAGTGATGCATCAACAAGCAGGCCAATTCAACTAGGTGCTTTGGCAGCCTGCCACTAAATAATCTTTAAGTATAAATGTAACAATGTGAGACAAGTCTATGATTTAATTGCTTATTCACATCTGAACACTTTCCATTTTTGTTTACAAGGGTTTTTTTTGGAAGTGGTTTATTTAACAATATTTTAGTAAAAATACATATGTTTGTGACATTGTGGGCGTATAAGTGGATGGCTCAATGTTTGGATTAAGTGACAAGAGTAATGTGAGTTTTTTTTTCTTCATAAATGTTTGATACTGCTTGCTGTTGTGTTAGCTTTAGACTGAATAAACAGAGGGAGGTGTGAAATCAAAAGTCCACCCTATGAGAAAGGATTTAGGAGTCAAATTGGATTCTGCTATATCAACTGCCAGACAGAGTTCAGAAGAAGGCTAACAGAAAGTCAGGTTATATAGCACCTTGATGTGGGGAGTACAAGTCCAAGGAGGTTATAACACACTTGTGATGCCTCATCTGGAGTACTGTGTGCAGTTCTGGCCTCCAGGCTACAAAATGGGTATAGCAGCACTAGAAAGAGTTCAGAGAAGAGTGAATAGGCTGATTCCAGGGTTACAAGGGATTAATTATGAGGAAAGATTAAAAGAGCTGAGTCTTTTCAGTTTAAGTTAAAGAAGATTAAAAGGAGGCCCAACTGAAGTGTTTAAAACTATGACGGGAATTAGTCCAGTGGATTGAGACTCTTATTTTAAAAAGGGGACACAATTGGAAACTTATAAAGGGTACATTTTGCACAAACATTAGTAAGTTTTTATTCACACAAAGAACCATTGTCACATGGAATAAGTGACCAAGCAGTGTGGTAGACAGTGGGACTTTAGGGACCTTCAAAACTTGACTTGATGTTATTATAATAGAATTAAGTGGATTGGACTATGAGGATTGTGTTGATCCCCAGGCTTCATGTTCCTTGAGTTTGCAAAAGGTCAGGTGCTGTGGATCACTTGGTCCTGATTCCTGCTCCCTGAGCCGCATCGTTGGACTTAGTACTCCAATACTGGTGGTGTGGTGAAGGAGATCAATCACGTCCTTGTGGGCAGATGCTGTATGCTTCTATATAACTGTAGGGTCTACAGACATGCTCAGTTTGTGAATTCTGGACACAGACTTGTTGCTACTCGGATGATCCAGCTTAAGTCCAGCAGGTTACCACCTACTAGGAGAATGAGACCGGACCTGACCAGACTCCAAGATCAGGCCGTTTCTAATGAGCACTTTATTTGAGGAACTTGGAGACTTGTTTGCAACTGCTTATCATAATGTGATGTGGGAGACCCTCCATGACAAGACCCTGAAAGTTGCTGAGGGTTGTGTTGGTGTTGCTGGTGTTCCTAGAAGGAGGTGTTTCCTCTCTCAGCACACCCTGGATATCATCGAGAGGAGTTGCAGCTCATGGATTGATGGCAACTCTGGTCTGTACTGGGAACTGAGAAGAACAGCTTTGACGGCTCTGAGGGCAGATAAGAAGACATTTGTTAGATGAATCTGTGAGCAAGTGACGCACCATCTATGGTCTAGGGACCTACATCCTGCTTACGGAGGAATTGAAGCAATACGCACATCAGATCTGTTCCTCAGAGAGTCACAGTCAGGGCAGCTGATGGAATGGTCCTTAAGGTGACACTACAGTTGTGACCTGCTGGGCTGGCTACTATGAGCAGCTGTTTAAAGCTGATCTTCCAGCTAGGACACTGGTCATCCACGGGTCCACGGTTCTTGAGGTTGATCATCCAATTAGCTGTGAACCACCCAATCTCACTGAGATTGCACAAGTGGTGAACCAGCTTGAGGGATCTGTGGTATCCAGGTTGAACCTCTCCAGGCTGGTGGTAAGACTGTACTCCTGGCATTACAAGCAATCTTTGCTTCCATCTGGGAGACGGGCATCATCACAACTGATTGGAAAACTGGACTTGTCATCCTTATCTGGAAAGGGAAGAGTGAATGCCTAGATTTAAGCACTTTGAGCTACTGTTTGTATGAAAATGTGCTATATAAACAAATGTTGTTGTTGTTGTAGATTGCAGCAACTACAGGGGGATAACACTGCTGGGTAAGGTCCTTGTTAGGGTCATCTTTAATAGGATCCATGATCACTTGGTCACCTACCCATGACCAGAGCAGTCTGGTGTTAAGCCTAAATAATCTACCATCAACCGTATCCTGGCACTGAGGGTTCTCATGGAGCACAAATGCGAATACTGAGTTTCTTGGCAGCCTTTGCTGATTGTAGTAAAGTGTTCAACTCAGTTGATTGAGTTACCCTGTGGGACATCCTGAGACGTGCGATCACCACGAAGTTCCTGGATATGATGGCCAGCCTGTACACTGGTACTGTGAGTGCTCCGCAGAGTGGAGGCAGAACCTCTGCGTTTTTCCCAGTTGATTCTGGGGTTCATCAGGGGTGTGTTCTTGCTCCTAGCCTGTTCAATGCTTGCATGGACTGAGTGTTGGGCAGGGTTGTGGGGTCCAACGGCTGTGGGACATCTATTGGTGAAGAAAGGTTCACTGATCTTGACTTTGCAGATGATGCTGTGATGTTCGCTGAGTCAATGGAGGCTCTGATTGGGGCTCTCGAGAGACTGAGCGAGGAGTCTGAGTGTTTGGGCTTGTGTGTGTCCTGGATAAAAACCAAGATCCAGACCTTTAATGACCCCTTAGGCACAGCCATCAGCAGTCTGTCTGTCTGCAGATATAATGTCAACCTCGTCAAAAGGTTTATTTACCTTGGCAGTGACATTCATGTCTCCGGTGACTCTTCCTATGAAGTCAGTAGACAGATTTCGAGAGTATGGGGCTCTTGAGGTTGCTAGAAAGGGGTATGTGGCATGCCTAATACAGTATCTCTGCAAAAGGATGAAGGTCCAAGTCATTAGAGTCCTGGTGCTCCATTTTTTTCTATGTGGTTGCGAGTCATGGATGCTATGCAGTGACCTGAGATGAAGACTGGACTCCTTCAGTACTGTGTCTCTTCAGATAATCTTTAGGTACTGCTGGTTTGACTTTCTAAGGCACATTGTGAGGGAGCATCAGTTACAGCACTATGGCCATGTGGTGCCATTCCCTGAAGGCGATCTGACTCACAGGATCCTCATTGTTGAGGAACAGCGCGACTGGATCAGGACAAGGGGCACCCACGTAACACCTGGCTGCAGCAGATAAATGGTAATTTCCGGAGGGTGGAACTGGACCACGTGTCTGCCTGGGGGGTTGCCAACTGGGATCCTGAGCTATTTCGTCATTTGGTGGCAGCAGCAACGTGCTGTACCAGTGCATGCTCCCCAATCTGGCATGACCTGACCTGACCTGGACTGGCAAGCTTTGTTGGGCTGAATGGCCTGCTCTCACTTAGATTTCTCTAATGTTCTAAAAAATTCCATGTTTCTGAAGAAATAACTTTGACTTGAAAAATACTGAACTTATGCTTTAACACAGGGGTGGGCAAAGTCATTCCTGGAGGGCCGAAGTGGCTGCAGGTTTTTGTTCCAACCCAATTGCTAAATAAGAAGCACTTATTGCTCTAGAAACACTTCTGCTTCATTTTAGTTTTCTCCCTCGTTAAGATTTTGAACCCTTATTGCTTATTTAAGTCTTAAACAGCTGCATTCTCGGTTTTTAATTGCTCCTTATTAGCAATAAGATGCAAATTACAAAAGAAACCAGCAGTTATCCATTTTACTTGTTACCCTTTACACCTGTGTGTATTTATCATGCACTATTTGGTTTAATTAAATACTTGGAAGGAAAAGAAGAGAAAAAAGTGAAGGATTGAGAATTACCCACCTGTTTTACACTTCAAAGTATTTGGATGATATCCTTAGAATGGAAAAAAAAATCTAGGATATGAGAATGACTTGACATAGGAGAGTTAAAGCACTAACAAGCCATGAAATGTAATTATTGGCAAGGATTGTTTTCTAATTAAGCAACTGGGTTGGAACAAAAACCCGCGGCCACTGCAGCCCTCCAGGAATGAATTTGTCCACCCCTGCTTTAACACATTTCAAAAAAACTGTTTTTAGTGAGTTTTCCATTTTGCAATTGTGTCATTTTCACAAAACTGCATATTGATTGAAACCTAGCTGTTCCTTTCATCACTAGCAGGAGCCAATCCCATGATCAGAAGCCAGTCAATCACCGTGCCCACTCATGCATATGGGATTAATTTAAAGTTTCTACTTAACCTAATTTGTTTGTCTTTGGGATCTTTGAGGAAAACTGGAGAACTGGGGGGAATACAGCAAGAGGAAAGGGGAGAATGTCCAAACTCCACAAAGAAGAAACACACTTGAAAAACTAGTCATCCAATATGTAGATTTTACAAAGTGGGCTCACAGAATTCTTATCATATATAGTGACCAACATATCATATCAAGACTGAGGGAGAAGTCTACAGAGAACAATGAAGAATGAAGGGACCAATTCATTAATTAGGATTGGTGACATTTTAGTAGGAGCTCTTCACATGTACTGTCATCTATGTTACCTCAAAGCAATCTGAAGCATATTTTTTAGTGGTTAAGAGGACTATTACATTCATCTTAATGTAACTTTCTCTTATTTCACGATTTGTAATATCCCAATTGCTTAATCCAACTCAAGAGCCAGAACCTCTCAAGGCAACATCAGATGCAGTAAGTACCTCTAAGTCCCTGGTTGTTGGATGATTAAATAAACCTCGGCATTCCGTGGTTCAATTTGATAAACATTTAAATCAAATGTCTCTCTTCACTCGACTTCCTTGAGCTGGATATGCATAAAAAGATGCTTTGTTCTCCTTTGCTGAGGGCTATCAGAGTAGAACTACAAATCCAATCTCCCTCTTGATTCAGCAGATCTTTAATTCATAAAATGAAAGTCCTTTTATTCCAACTACAGTAATGGTCTTTGCTTCCCAACAAGTGTGCAATGTGAAACAAAATCCTTTAGCATGCTAACAGCTCCTGTGACCTTCATCTTGATCCCTTTGACTGACTTGGAGGAAATCCTATCTCATGGATAAGGTGCAGAAAAATTATATAATTTATTTGTCGAAAGGTTTATAGAAGCCAATCTAAGCCATTAAATGTATTTTGGAGTACTTTCAAATTAAAAGTAAAATAAAAAAATATTTATTTACTGCTTGGCAAAGTCATTCCAAATGTGTTTGGCAAGACATGATAATGAATTATTCAGCTTCTTTACTTAAAACTGTGCCAAAGAGGATTTTCCCCCCTCAGATGGAACACAAAGTGCTAATGAGCCTCCATTAATAAAGTCAATGCCTTACTGTGCAGATGTCTTCAAGTATGTGAGTGACTGAAATCCCCATATTTCACCATATGCTTTATGTCTTTGTTAAATATTTAGAGTGTAGGTTTCCATATCTCACTTATCCAGAAGGAAAATTAAGCATGTGATTTCTTCAAGATCTTTAAAAGTTGGATAAAATGGTGGCATAGTATTTACTACTGCAGTTTTCTGGTGCAGCTTTTGACTTTAGTTTTTCGCTGTCTGAGTGAAGTTTGCCATTACTCCCCCGGGTGATGGCAACCCCCCTGAGTTGCAATGGTGCGTCGGACTCCCGCAGGGCTTCATGGGAGTTGGAGTTGGTTACAGCCCTGTTGGGATCTGAGGGTGCTGCCAGGGAGTGCTGCAACAACTGCTCAGCCCTCTTGGGTGGGATTTCTGCTGCCTGAAGTAGGTCAATGAGCACCTGGAGCACTTCCGGGGGTGTTATAAAAGGAGCCAGCAGTCGTTACTCTGGGAGCCAGAGTCGGGAGGAGGGAGACAAAGCTGCCAGAGAGGAGTGGAGAAAAGAAGAATTTATTTTGTGTTGTGCCATTTGAGCTTGTAGGACTGTGTTGTGCCTGCGGGACACGGGGAAGAAAATTTTGTATTTTTGTGCATTTTATGTTTTATAGTTCTTTTTGATTTAGTTTTCTTTTTTTATATTTTTATTGATTTTAATTAGAAGCAGATAACATTTCATGCAATCAAGTCAAATTTAACAAATCAAAGCAAAATTCAACCCACACCCAAAAGAAGGAGAGAGGAGTCAGCAACTGAAGTTACTCAATAAAAGGAGCAAGAAAAGAAGGGTATCCTTTACCCCGAAAGGAAGCTTATTCTAAATTGTTATTGACTAGATCCTGCCATATTTTAAAAAAAGTTTTGAACAGATCCTTTAAGTGAGAATTAGATTTTTTCCAATTTCAAGTAGTATAGAACATCAGTTACCCACTGACTTAAGAGTGGTGTGGTGGGATTCTTCCAGTTGAGTAAGATAAGTCTATGTGCTAGTAGTGAGGTAAAGGTAAACACAGTTTGTTTGTCCTTCTCCACTTTAAGCCCATCTGGGAGTCCATCAAACACAGTTGTTAATGGGTTAGTAGGGACTGTGGCACCAAGGCTGTCCAAGAGGCATTTAAAGGTTTTTGTCCAATAAGTTAATAATTTGGTGCATGTCCAGAACATTTGGTCAAGTGAGGCTGGAGCTTGATTGCAATGTTCACAGGTTGAATCTCACCCTGGAAATATTTGTGGACAATTTTAAGCAAGATAAATGCACTCACTAAAAGATTTTAAGTTAAATTACTAAATGCTTAGCACATATGAAGCTCGAGTGTATTCTGTGCATGGCTGCCTTCCACTGCTTTTCTGAAATATTAAGCGACGGATCATTTCCCCACTGTACTCTGGGGTCTTTGAAAGGAAGATACAGTAATCCCTCGCTATATCGCGCTTCGACTTTGGCGGCTTCACTCCATCGCGGATTTTAAAAGTAAGCATATCTAAATATATATCACAGATTTTTCGCTGGTTCACGGATTTCTGCGAACAATGGGTCTTTTAATTTATGGTACATGCTTCCTCAGTTTGTTTGCCCAGTTGATTTCATACAAGGGACGCTTTTGGCGGATGGCTGAGAAGCTACCCAATCAGAGCATGTATTACATATTAACTAAAACTCCTCAATGATATAAGATATGCTTCCCGCGCGGTGCTTGATTGTTTGCTTTTCTCGTTCTCTCTCACCCTCTGTGACATTCTCTGCGCCTGACGGAGGGGGTGTGAGCAGAGGGGCTGTTTGCACAGAGATTGTTTGCCTAGAGGATATGGACGCTCCTCTACAAAATGCCGCTTTATCACGGTGCATCGGCATACTTAAAAGCACGTATTGATTTTTTGATTGTTTGCTTTTCTTATCTCGCTCTCTCTCTCTGACATTCTCTGCTCCTGACGGCGCTCCTTTGAAGAGAAGATATGTTTGCATTCTTTTAATTGTGAGAAAGAACTGTCATCTCTGTCTTGTCATGGAGCACAGTTTAAACTTTTGACTAAAGGGTGTTATTTCATGTCTAGAGGGCTCTAATAATGTTAACAGTGTGGGAGAGTTTATAAGGGCTTAAAATATATAAAAAAAAACCATACAAACATATGGTTTCTACTTCGCGGATTTTCACCTATCGCGGGGGGGGTCTGGAACGCAACCCCCGCGATCGAGGAGGGATTACTGTACTTTAAAATATTTTTATAAATTGTAGAGATGCCTGTATGAGTCTTCAGGAGTGATCAATAATTCTTCTGGAACAGAACAAGGTGGAAGGTGAGGAAAACTGGTCAGGTTCTGTTTAGCAAAGTTTCTAGCTTGAAAGTAATGGAAGAATTGTGTTGATGAGAAGTTGTATTTGAAGTGTAATTGTTTGTAGGATGCAAAGACATTATCTATATACAAGTCTCTAAGTGTTTTAATCCCGGACATTCTCCAGACATTAAATAGTATATATGGTTGAGTGGGAGGAAAAATGTGGTTGTTATGTAGATGTACAACAGATAAAAGCTTTTCTGTCTTAAAGTGCTTCGTACATTGGTTCCATATTTTAAGAGAATGAAGGGCAATTGGGTTATTAGTGTAATGTCGTAAGTTTGTGTTAACTGGGGCACAGAGCAGGGAATGTAATGACATACAACAAGATTTTCTTTCTATTGCAGACCAGGCTTATGGATATTCATCAATTTGTGCCGATGTCCAGGGGCCTCAAGTATAACGCTGTGCATAAAATTCACACTAAAACATGGCCTACAGACAAAAACAGAAATGTGCATATGCACAAAAAAATTCTGATACATAAATCTGTGCGTACACCAAGTTCCACTCACTTCCCCTTTAGAAATCCCAACGAACGTGAAGTCTAACGGATGTGCCTACAGCCCCACCCTGACTCCTCCCAGAATTTCACATATTTTAATATGCAAATCAATATAAATAGCCCCCTTTCTTCAGTGTTTTGTTAAAAGACCATGGCAAAAGCACATGGAAGAAAAGAATTTCAGCAAATGTGAAGTGAAAGCAAGGAAAAAAGTACCATTTGCTTCTTATGCAGTGGTATAAAAAACAAAAGAGAAGTGATGGAGTGATGGAGTGATACAGCGTGGCGAAGACACTCAAACTTGAAGTTCAGAAAGTCGCACAGTGCCCGGAATAAAAAAAGAAGTGGTCAGATATCAAAGTTGACGTGAAAAGCGAGTCGCACCCCACCATCTGTTTATTCTGTTTCAGACAATATTACAAAAGCTGAGGATGTGAATCCACGTGGTAATGGTGTTGCTGCACACACACCTTTGGCTCAGAAACCTCCAGGCGACCTTCTGTCTGTATGCTGACAGATGTTGTTCTGGAGTCATAAAATAAAATAGTGGATGCTGTAAGAGATGGGGCCAATTAATCTATGAATATAAGAAAATAAATGCTGCATCTGATTACCTGTTTTTACATTCTGCTAATTACATTCAAAAGTAGTTGTAACATTGTCCAATGCACAATGCCACACACCTTCTGTGGACTATAGAGCAGCACATTACTTTAATAGAGTGGAAATGCTTTCTATTTACATAACCAGATTAATTTCCTGTAGGCACCTTTATAGTGTAGCGTCAACTCTGAGCGCCACAACGGATCGTTTCTCTGCTTTTTACATGGCTCTTTTCTGGTGATTTGCTATCCTTAAAATTACTGCTTGCCTTTTGCTGCACTAGTTGGAAAAAGCACCTGCGACTTTGTGGAGCTGCTGTTTTTGTAGGTTTTCCAGCTATATGTGATGTAATGCCAGCTCATTCTTTTGGTGATTCATCCCTGGCTGATTTAACTTGTCTAGCGTTGTTGCAATAGCAATGTGCGTGCAGTTGGATGCTTCGATTACATTTGGAAAACATTGCTGCAAATTGAGCTTTTATGTTAGCCAGTTCAACCACAGTGTAAGGAAATTTTATATATCTGGATGACAAGCGGATAATACCATCCTATACAGCTGGCATGGTGCGACTCATTGATGATTGTGAAATACCCGATCGGTCAGCAAGTTCAATTTTAAAAGCTCCTGTGGCTATAAACCTAAGAGTGGACATAATTTGCAAAGGATCAGGTAGAGCAGAATCCCCAAAGTCTGCCTTTGTAAAGCGCCAGTTCAGGACACAGCTCCAAGAAAACAGCTGTTGGAAATTGAAATCAATTTAGAAGCCAGTTGTCATTAATATACTTTCTTCTAATTCTTCCATTTGTGATGCCTTCTAACAACGCTAAAGCAGCTATGGTAGTTGAAATAGTTTGGCCATTACGTACACCATTACATTGTTACAGAATGATTACAAACAAGTGAATTAAATTTGTAAATGATATGCAATTAATTTTGGTGTATTTCATAAAACCCGCATCATAGATGTGAATCTAAAAGCAGACCACATAAACAGTAGTACTGCTTTGATGCTGGGTGCTGCCAGTTTTGCTTTATGCCAAGTTTAGTTTTTATACATTTCGAAGTGAGCGCGGAAACAGGCACAGGCAACATTTTTGTGTATACGCACCTTTCATACATTAGGCCCCAGGTCTTTTTAGCTTGTATATTTGCCACCCAGTAATAAAACTGAAAGTTGGGTAGTGCCATGCACCCTTCTACTTTAGGTCATTGTATAGTGATGCGTGGATGTTTTGAATTCCAAAAAAAGGAAGTTATGATTGATTCGAATTTCTTAAAAAATGATTTGTTAATGTATATGGGGATGCTCTGAAATAGGAAGAGAATCTGGCGAAGGATGGTCATCTTAAAAATGTTGATTCTCCTTGCAATGTAAAGGGGAGGGTAGACCATGCAACCATGTCATGTTTAATTTTTTCTATGCAGATAGAAAAACTTTTGAAAAAGAGCTTCATATTTACATGTAATGTTTATGGCATGGATATTTAAACTGGTCCACTAAGTTAAATGGAAAGGTGTCCAGTCCGATATTATGTGCTAGAGAATTCAGTGGAAAAAGCACAATTTTATTCCAATTGATTTTAAGTCCAGATATTTTTTGAAAATCTGCTTTTAGGACTGCTGGCACAGAATTTTGTGGGTCCGGTATATACAGTACCATATTATCTGGATAGAGTGATATTTTCTGTCTAAGTTCTTCTCTGAGAATCCCCTTTATCTCTAATTTGTTTTGAAAGTATACAGGCAATGATTCAATGGGGATGGCAAATAGCAAAGGTAATAAGGGGCATCCGTGTTGAGTACCACGTTCCAGTTTGAAGTTATCTGAAATAATGTTGTTAATATGAACGGAGGCTTCTGGACTAGTATAAAGTAGTTTGATCCATGCACATATGTCAAATTTGTGCAATGTGGTGAGTAGGTAATCGCATTCAATCATATAAAAAGGTTTTTCTGCATATAAAGATAATAGGATCTTTAAGGCATTAGATATAATGGGTGAATATATTATATTAAACAAATGTCGATGGTTAGAAGTTAAATGCCTGCCTTTAATAAATTCTGGTTAATCTTGTGATTTTACAAAAGGAAGCACTTTCTCAATCCTGACTAGAACTTTGGAGAGTATCTTAACATCATTATTCAGCAGAGAGATTGGTTGCTATGATCCATATTGTAGTAGGTCCATGTTCTTCTTAGGAAAGATAGTAATTAATGCTTGATGAAAAGTTAGAGTTAGAATTTTTTGTCTTTAGCTTCTCCGCATCGAGAGGAGTCAGATGAGGTTGCTCAGGCATCTGATCAGGATGCCTCCTGGACGCCTCCCTGGTGGAGGCCCCGGGAAATACCCAGGACACAATGGAGGGACTATGTCTCTCGGCTGGCCTGGGAATGCCTCGGGATTCTCCCAGAAGCCTAGAAGAAGTCTATATAGAAGTCTATAAATGTTACTAATAATAGTGGAGCTAACTTATCTCTGAAGCCTACGAAAAAAGTCGGGCCACCTTAAATTCCTTTGCACCTTTCCATTGGCGTCTTTTGTTTTGTAAATGTGTCAATTTTCAGAAGCAACAAGCAGCCTGCTATCCCACCCCCCACACCACCGCAGCTCAAGTTGGACAAAAACTTCTCCCAGCTCAAGTCTGTTTATCTGGGTGTGAGGTGCCTGGAATTGTAGAGGGTAAATAATATATCGTTATTTGGAACACATGCATTTAATGTGTGTTCCGTGTCTACAACAATCTGGGTAAAAATAGGATGACGGGAAATGCAAGGCAAGAAATGTTGAAGACACAGCTAAAACAGAAACATTTTTCTGAAACATGTTATAGTTACTAATGATAAAATTTTGACATGAAGTGTATAATGTGTGAAGACCGATGTGCAAATATCAAATAAACACTTTCACAAAAGGTACAAGTTTAACAAAACAAGTGCGCTTTTATTCAAGAAATATAACCGAAGAAAAAGAAATTGGGTTAGGGTACGATGCTGACATGACTTCTTGGCTGGTGCAGAGGTAAGAACTGCTGACTCATGATCAAGAAGTTGCAGGTTTGATTCCGGGCCCTTCCTAGATTTACCGTTTTGAGTAGTGAGCTGCTCTTATTGTTACTATTATAGAATAAAAACATACATTTGATTTGAGTCTGCAACAGCAGGTGTAAATTTATGGTACTTGAAAGTTTAGCGTTTTTTTCTTTTATTCAATTTTATTCTCTCAGTCATATTCACGCTCCCCACAGATCTAACACTGCTGTTTTCAAATCAAGATGTGCTATAACAGAGGTGAATTCAGATGAGGATGAGGGTTCTATGTCGGAGAATGAGAACAGAAGCCTTCCTTGCAAGAAACCTCCACTTACACATAAGAACAACGCAGCTGCACCAGGCGTAAAGATGGCACTGTTTGGGTGCAGCAACAGGTTGGCTGTCATCCTGCTAGTGAATCTGCCACACACATGTCCTTCAATGAAACAGCAGTGCCTACAGAGCTCACCAAGGTATCGTGCAAAGTTGAGTTTGCAATTATGTTTCTTGATAGCCTTTATATGAAAAACATTTATATGTTACTTATATAAACACCACATCGAATTTTGTTAACCTATATTTATGTACTTATCCTCCTAAAGTGTAAAGTCAAAGTAGACTGCAGAGTCTCCTGTGTTTGCATGCTGACAAAGTACATGTGCAATGCCACACCTTATTCGGGAAAAGATCAGTTATGTAAAGTGCGATGGCAGCTTCCACCTGCAGCTATAGACACTTCAGTATGTGAGCAACTCTCCACACTAGAGTTTAGATCTGGCAGTGCCATGCTGACAGTGTATGTGCCCAAAAAGTCTGACTGCATTCTCTGTACCATCTTCACTTCACTTTGACATGAATGAGTCTTTTCTGCTGATCAGAGTCAAAAAAGTCAAATTAAATCCATTTTTAATTCAATGCTGTATAACAATAAAATGTGAAAACTTCCAAGAGGGTGAATACATTTTATATGCCCTGTAACGGCTTGCTCATCTTCATCCTCCCTCATCCGCACTGTCATTTTTTATGCACATTTCACTTTACAAACTTCAACTTTTTCTCAATTTTAGAACTTTTTAAACAGGAATCACAGCAAACGAGTCCATTTCATTCACACTTTACGAACTGCAATATTAATGTGAATGGAGCTCTGAAAAACAACCTCATTTACATTTATTTATTCGCATAAACTTGTGTGTCCAGCACTGAAAATGTGATTTCCAGAAGTGCCTGGTTTTTGATTATATTTTTAGTGTGCTCAGAGACTTGCTGTGCCTGAGCAGCATATCCGATTAAGTAAATGGAAGGATATACTGAAATTGTACATAGAGGGTGCCAAGATGCCATGGAAGAAAAAGGTCTTGTGCAAAGGCAGGCTGTTGAATCTTTTTGGAGCTATTGCTTCTTGTAACTCTAATTTTTAATTATATTTCATTTAGTTCATTTTATTGTTTTTCAGCTCATCTCATCCAGGTTTGTTTCCTACCATGTTCAAATTGCTGTGAGGGAAGGCCCCACTCCTCTGACCTGTAAGGCTCCGCCCCATGACTTTAACATGGGATGCGTAGTTGACCAGACATGCTTACAGAAATGGGTCTGCATTGTCTACAGCCGGGCTTGGAGGGATACCCAAGATATCTGTTCTCGCAGGCTAAGGGAGTAGAGATATAAAGACAATGGTGATCATACAGGCCTGCAGGTCCAAATCTCTGGTCCTATCACCTGGGGCCTCATGTATAAGCGGTATGTATGCAGAAAAATGTTGCATGCCCCCGTTTCCACGCTCAGATCACGATGTATAAAACCTAAACTTGGCGTAAAGCCACTCACATTTTCACGCTAGCTCAAACCCTGGCGTACGCAAGTTCTCCGCCCGGTTTTGCAAACTGGCGGCACCCAGCATCAAAGCAGTGCTTTTGTTCCAGTGTGGTTTCCCTTTTTTTATATCCATATCCCTGATTCAGTTTTATCAAATACACTGAAGTTAACCACGTATTGTTTATTAGATAGATAGGTAGATAGTTTAAGGCATCTAATTGTAATTAACTTGTAACAATATAATGGTCCAAGGAATGGCCAAACTATTCCAAATGCCATAGCTGTTTTAGCGTTGTTACCCTCACTATACCTTCTTCTTTCAGCTGCTCCCGTTAGGGGTTGCCACAGCAGATCATCTTTTTCCATATTACTCTCATTGCACCACTTGGAGTATTTATATCACGGTATCTGAGTGGGGAATCACAGCTCTACAGCAGCTGATTGAAAAGTAAATTATCGGTATACAGCATCAAGCACACGCTGCCTCAGCCATGCTGCCTATTTGAACTGCTTCTCACACAGCAAACGCTTCAGAGCTTTTCCTATAGGGACCTCACTGTTCAGAAACAGTTTCATCCCAAGAACTATAAACACACTCAATCAGTCCATCAAGTGCTCCTTGTAGAACTGTTTGTACTTATAAGTACAATTACCTCACTGTAAACTTGCAATACAGTTATATTATTGCACAACCTGAGCCACTTTATAATGCACTATTTACATATGATGACGATATCATTTTTAAGATGAAATGCAGCAAAATATGTTTATTACATTATACAGATAAAATATTAACATCATTTAAAAAATCCATATTGTTAATAATTAAACATGTGAGGACACGGTGTGGCAGAGCTACCTAGTTCAGGGATTGTTCCTGCCTCGCGCTGTATTCTTGCTTGGACTGGCGTGACCCTGGATGGATAGATGGATGGAATAATTAAACATGTACTATGAAGATATTTCAATGTTCCTTAAATGTTTTGAGAAATCTGCGTTCTAAGCTTACAGATGGCTTAACATCTATTACAGAGCTGATTGTGTGGTGTCTGGGTATTTGGAGAAAGAAAAGGAATTGGAGGTTAGTACATTTGAAAGAGACAGTACTGCTGCAATAAATTATTTCATTGATGGTCGCACACGGCGCAGCAAGCATCTTGCATGAGGCATGAACAATCTCTGGACAGGGCACCAGCTCGTCACTATCAACGCGCCACTGAGTTCCCATGTTTAATACATGCTTTAATTCCTATCACCATGAAAATGATATCAAGTCCTGTCGGAGGAAGACAGTATTTGAGAAACTAGTAAATTAAATGATTTAAAGATGAAGTTTATGATGTACTACTTTAATGACAAAATAAACTATGTGATTAAAGTGGAAATTTTAAGATTAAAGTTGACATTTTGTACTTTTTTCTCACTGTGTCCCTATTTTTTTTTCTTTTTTCTGTACCCTAAAAGCTTTCATATGACACTCAGATGCTGGGCTACGACTCGCCTTTTCAAGGAAACTTTGATATCTGACAACTTATTTTTTATTTCGGGCACTGTGCGACTTTGTGAACTTGAGCTTTCGAGTTTCTCTGACATGCTATGTCACTCGATCAACTTCCTTTTGTTGTTTATACCACTGTTTAAACCAGCAAATAGTCTCTACTTGGTATTCGCTGAAATTCTTTTATTTTCCCCAGTGCTTTTGCCATTGCCTTTTCACAGAATGCTGAGCTTAAGGGCTATTTATATTGATTTGCATATTCAAAGAGGTGTAATTCTGGGAAAAGTTGTGGTGGGGCAGCATCTGTGTGCACGTGCATTACTTTTCATTCTGACTGGGATTTATGGAGCGGAAGTTGACGTTCGCACAGATTTATGTATCTGGATTTTTTTGTGCATACACACATTTCCACTTTTGTCCGTACGCCATGCTTCAGTGTGAATTTGACGCATGGCATTATGCATAAGGCCCCTGGTGTTGAAACCTGAACAGCTTTATCTGTTGCTGGCCATTGGTTTACAGACCTGTATTTAACATCCCTAACACTGCTTAGCCCTTCAGTGAAACCACTAAGTTGACATCTCCTGCCCACCTGAACCTCTGAGAGCAGAAAAAGGTAAGAATCTAGACCAAATTAATATTAAAACAGCTTGGTTTATTTATTAAAGCATAGAAATAAAATACAATGATAAAGTGCTAAGTATAAAAGATATAGTAATAGTAAAAGTAATATTCTTACACTCGTTCAGCAACTATGACACAGATTAAGACCACCGTTGTCTCCAAGATAATCTGACCTTTTTACAAATCTTGACAGTTTAGACATTAAAGGAATACTGCACTTTAAATTATATTTTTTATATGTTACGTCATTTAGTTTGTAGTGATGGCTGAAAAAACTATATGCCTTATGTTTTCATGCAGAACAGAAATAAAAAAAACATTAAGATAAAATTCAATCCAATGGTGGCCAGTTCTGTACAATTGAAAACTATATAAAAAATGTGTATGGAAAAAAAATCTCACGTTACTCTTAATGCATAATCCATGTATCACTTATTCAGGCATATGCTCAAAAAGTGCAATATTGCACGCATAGTTAAACAGAAACAGATAAATCAGTGCCTATCATAAACCTGAAACTTATGTCACATGGGATTGAGGTCTCAGGATTGTAGATCTGCTCAGATCCCCAAGACATTTTAGCAGTGTTCATAGAAAAGAGAAAATCAAGAATTTCAGAAATGTCTGCTGCTATTGCATAATGAGAGCAGCAACAAGCCATGGAATTAAAGAGTGAGTTTAATTAACAACAAGAATCAGAGCCTAATGAAGTAACTGGTTGGAATAAAACTGGTTGTGGAGTCTGAGGCCCTGACTTAATTGGTCTTCTGTTGACTCACTCACTTCACATTGCAATTCTGTTTGAGTGCATTTAAGGAAAGAAATGCAGTGATTCAGAGGAACAAATCTTTAAAAAAACAAGTCAATTAAAATGAAAGGAAAAGGAGTTAATTAGCAACAAAAACTGGTCACCAATTAAGAAAAGGGTTAAAATGAAAACCTGCAGCCACTGAGGCCCTTCAGAGTTGGGGACCCCTGGAATAAATCAGTCTTTGGTAAAGGAATTCTTTATCTTTCATTTTTCAGCCACCTCCTCAAAATGGGAAGGCTTTTATAGTTCATGTAGTGTAACCAACTTTCCCAGTGAGATCTCTACACTTTTTGTTTAATGCTGAATTATATCAACATTCTCACATCAGATTTTTTTTATAATGAAAAAGAGCAGTCAACACATTTGACTTTTATACAACTCCAAAGTGTTTTCACAATCAGTCACTTCTACATTCTGTTTATTGTGTTTAAAAGAACAATTGACACCTCTTGGCTTCTGTATAGTTCGGATTTGATTTGTTTCCACATTATCACTGATATTTATTGCAATGTTCTGCTGCTTCATGACATCCCAAAAGAGTGGGCACATAATGTAAACGACAGCCTGACCCTGTCTGACAGACATTTAACCAAATAAATCTATCACACCACTTTGATCCCAAACATTGGTCATTTTTATCCTGAAATACAGCAGTAAAGCAAGTTGTGTTAAATAAAAGGATGCAGTGTTTGTTTGGAATTTCCATACTAAGGAAGAAAGGCTTAAATTAACCACATAGAGGGCCACACATCAGGGCTTTCATAACCAGAGTGTCTGGATAATAATGACCTTGAGATGCTCCACTATGAGAATGTTCCTTTGGGTGCGGCTGGCATTGACACCTGAGCATCTATGCATTTATTCCAGGTACACCTCGCTGCAGCCCGCAGAATGGGTGGGACTGAACTTTGGGGTGGGCCTGGATATGTGGAGGGGGGCCAGATGTCACACAGCCTCAGTTCTTTCGACAGCTAATGCTGTTGCATTCAGACACTTTCCTCACTGCAACCTGCTGAGTGATGCAGGCTGATCCACCAACTGCAGTGTTGTGGAACACTAACCTTCTTCTCACAATATCATGGGCATCATGGGTCTGAAACATATCATGAACTAGTTGGAAAAGCCAAAGAAAAACCTGAAAGGCCATTCTTTTTGAATGTGAAACTAGAAACGATAAAGCCCAGGTAAGACACATTATTAAACATCATTAGGGTTTGTTTTGTTGACTGATGTTATTTTTAAACTAATTCTTTCAGTTTTTCAGGAAGTTTTGTGTTATTTGAACAAAAATGGGGGTCATTTTTGTGCATGTAAATTTGTTGTACTTATAGTAGGTGTTTATATTACAAAGTTTCACTTTATGAAGGGATTTTCAGGTTAAACCGAGAAAAGCCTGCATGCCTACCCCACTGAATTTAGATATAATTATCAAGATGTCTGACTACGCTGAATACCAAACTACAGTTACTTTGCTCATACTTTAGTGATTGTAATGCAAAACACATCTTTATAAATCTTTAAAAACTTTTTTAACTTCCTTAGCATTAACATTTTTTCTCAAAAAAACGTAAAAAGCATTGCATTTTTTGGTTTTAAAAATTATTTTTCTTAAATCTAATTTTTATACTATAAAATATGTAAAACACTAAAAGTACAAAGTCAGAAGTGGAGAAAGTATAATAATGATACAAATAATAATAATAACAATGATGAGTAATGATAATAATAATTTAGGAACAGCATACTGCACATTTGCGAGTGACACGAGTGTCACCAGAATCATTTTCAGTTTCACTGACCATTTCAGTTTCACTACTGAAGATGGATTTACTTTGTCATTCCTGCTGATGAGAGGTGTTTCTTACGAGATGCCATTATGAGGCTTGGAGAAGACGCATCTACACCGCCGCCCAGATAATACTCAGGCCTAACGCTTACGCAAAATATGCCTACACCATTGCTTGAGTAACACTCGACACTAATGCTGTTGGGAGATTTACAGCCCAAGTAAACCTCAGGTCTTTCGCGAGACACGTCTATACCGCTGAGTGAGTGACGCTTGAGACTCATTCACTTTTAGTACTGTTTTTACAGCCCGAGTGATGCTCGGGTCTAATGCTAAGGAGGTTAAATATATATAAAATGAGGGGCTGCACAATGTTTTATTGATGCCTCATAACAATGTGGGTTTCCTCTGGGTGTTCCAGTTTTCTCCCATAGTCCCAAAGACATGCAGGTTTTGTGGACTGGTGAAGCTAAACTAGCCTGGGTGTTTGTTCGCCCCTTGATGCTTGTGCCCAGTCCAGGGGTTACTACCTTCTTGGGCCCCATGCTGCCCCAATGACCCACCTTTGGAAAAGCAGGTTTTGAAAACAAATGGAAACAAGGAAAAATCCTGTATTTTATTTACTGTAAATATGCTTAATATCAGAAACTTTAAAACTTTAAAGCTTTTACTTGTGTCACTTTTCAGAAAGGTCTCTCTACTTTTACTCAAACATGGCTGTTAAGTACTTTATACAACACTGTCTCTTGGTAATATTTTGAGTTAGGTGAGGAGTAGGGCTCGGTTTGGGGTTTGATGCTCTCAGGATTGCCTTCCCATGACTCCAGAATTAGATTACAGTCAATGAAAGGGTTAACAGTTCATTATTCTAATTTTAATTGTTATGAGATGTCATGAAATTCAAGAAGGCTTCGTTGCTTCGCTATAAACATTGACAGAATGTTTCAGTCCTTAGGACACACTTACTCAATTCAATCCAATTTTCCGTTCTATTTATTTTTATTAAGCACTTATAAGCCTAGCATTCCAAACACAAAATACAAGCATAAAGTGAAAAATGAAGTGCAATATTAAAAAAAAAAAACATATTTTCTAACATAAACGGAGAAATAGTGTGCAAATGGTAGTTTTCAGGTGATCAACAGGACTAGAAATCTCTTGGGCCCATTTACCTTTTAATAGACCAACGCTGGTTATGCCGGTGAACTCATCGTGTTACGTATCCATAATCTGAATCTGCAACAAAGCTTTCATTGCCTCAAATTATTACCTCACAGACAGATAAGGACTGGCAGGGGCCCTTCTGAGGGATTTCACACATGATTTATTTTAGAGCCTCATAATGTTCTCCTGCTGTGGCCCAAGCTGAATTAGACAGTGAGTTTCACTAGTGATACCGACTAATGTGAATCTTCATTAAGCTTGTGACAAATGGCAGCAATATCTGCGGACTGACTAGATAGAAAGCATGAGTTGGAGACAAAATGAGGATGATTTTTTGAAAAGTGCCAGAGCAGTGTTATAAAGGCAAACTCATCAAGTAGGAAGTGCCAGATAAAATAGATCAAACAGAAAGATAGCTCTGCAGTTTGAAGTAGTTTGAAATTGGGATTGTTTAACAGTTTTGAATGAAGACATTTTAAGGGTTGGATGAGCAGCAAAATGTATTCATAAGGTGAAGAATGGAAGCCAAAAACATGATTTTTTCTTATATTAAAGTAGACTTGAAGTTAATGGGATGGGCTGTAGCCCTCAATACCACATTAAGTTGTTACAAAAGCGATTTGAATTGCCACTTTTAAGGTCCTCTGAGGCCAGCATTTTCACTGTTCACTCAGAAGACTCAACAAAGATAAGCAAATATTCTTTAAAGTCATTTTGATTAACCCCTCTTCACCTTTACCAATCTTCCAGTTCCTGTACATTGATATAGTGCCTTCAGAAAGTAATCGAACCCCTTCACTTTTTACACAATTTAAATTCATTTTGTCCTACAAAGATCAACGACAATGGATTTCTAGACAAAAATCACATGAGGAATGCCTGAATGGACTTTAACAGGTCCTGTTTGTTGACAGCCCCCCCAGTCTTGACTCCCTAAGAAGACAAGAAACCCCAACCCCATTTGGAAAAGCAATTTAGAGAAACCCACGGTTGATTGGGTGTGCAATGGTAGCCAAAAAAAGGGTGTAAATAAAACACACAAAACAGAATACAAGTAATCCTCTAGATGGACAATCTATCAGAAATACAACACAACAGTACAAACTACTAGGTAAAATGCAAGAGTAGACAATACCACTCACTAAATACAGAAGTATATGAGTATATGAGGATACAGATTAGTTCAATTACATCAAAAAACAAGTAGAAACATTTAACATAAATGAAAAACAACAATATCTGTCCATCAGCTAATTGTAGAACCATAGCCAGGTTATAGAAAAGGAGTCAGACAGGCCAGACACAGTCGGAGTCTTGGAGACTTGGGCCAACAAGTTGCCTCCTCCTATTGGTCATTCTACAGCTGAGTCAGTGTTGAGCCAGCCAATCTGATGAAAGGGCCCTTCTACCTGATATTTACAGTGCTCCTTTATCAGAGATGACTTTTCCATAGGCAGGAAAACAACTTACCAGTAGAGCAGTGACAGCAGTGATCAAGCTCAATACCACAGAATAACAAAACAAAACAGGATTTTTGAATTTTTTGCTGAAATATCACACAGAAAGAAGTATTCAGACCATTTGTTATGACACTTGAAATCTGGTTCAGGTACATCCCATGCTATTGATCATAGCTGAGATGTTTCTACACCTTGTTAGGAGTCCACTTGTGGTCAGTCCACTTGATTGGACTGATTAGGAAAAGAGGAAGGTCCCACAGTTGAGCCAAAAACAAGTCATGAGGTTGAAGGAACTGCCTGCAGAGCTTAAAGACAGAATTGTGTCAAGGCACACATTTGGGGAAAGCTGCAAAAAAGTTTCTGCAGCATTGAAGGCTCCCAAGAGCAAAGTGACCTCCATAATTCTTAAAGAGAAGAAGTTTGGAACAACCACACCCCTTGCTTTAAACTGGCTGCTTAGCCAAACTGAGCAATTGGGGAGAAGGACCTTGGTAGGAGAAGTGGCCAAGAATTCAATGATCTATCTGGCTCAGCTCCAGAGAACCTGTGTGATGATTAGAGAAACTTCTGAAAGGAGAACCATCTCTGTAGCACTCTACTGATGCTGGCAGAAGCCCAGGGCCGGATTTAGATGAAAAGAGGCCCTAGGCTATTCCACTTATGAGGCCCTTTCACCTCCCATTTTTAAGTTTGTTCAAATTGCTAACAATCTGAATGTAGGCCCCTCTTGATCTTGAGGCCCTAGGCTGAAGCCTAGTTAGCCTATAGGAAAATCCGGCCCTGAAGAAGCCTCTCCTAGGTCAAAGACAAATGGAAGCCCACTTGGAGTTTGTGAAAGGCACCTAAAGGGCTCTCAGACTGTAAGAAACAAGATTCTCTATTCTAAGCTTAATGTCTGGAGGAAATGAGGCACAGCTCATGCCATTTCAACGGTAAAGCATGGTGGAGGCAGCATCAGGCTTTGGGGTTATTTTTCAGTGGCAAGGACTGGTAAAGTAGACTGGGTCAATGTAAACCCGAACGAAGCAAAGTACATTTCAATCTAAACTTATGTTAATTTACAGAGAAACCAGGCATACACCCAAATGTTAGATAAAATGATAAATGAAACTTGTTCTCTATTCTCCACTTGTGATGCCTCTCTCTATGCCTGTTGTGATGTCTTTGACAACGCTTTTTAAATCAGTTCCTTTATGGAGTACCTTGGTGGCTGATCATGCAAACTTTAGCAATAGTTGCATCAACCAAAATCAGACAGATGATAATTACTAATGGTCTTGGGTACTTGTCAGTGAAGCTACTTTTAGTTACTGTTGTGGTCCCCGGCCGGACGCCCAGGAGGACCAGAGGAGGGCTTGTGCCTCCTCCAGACTGAGAGGGGGCGTCCGTCCTGGTTATGCTGGAGACCTCGGGTAGAGGGCTTGGAAGCCCAGCCCTGTAGGGAACCGTGGCCACCGCCAGGCGGCGCGCCAGTGCCTGATTATCCCGGGAGCCCGGCACTTCCGCCACACCAGGAAGTGCCGGGGGGAAGACGACAGGGGACACCCGGACGGCTTCCGGATGCGCAGCCGGCACTTTCGCCACACGGGGGTGTGTCCGCGGGAGATGGCCGGGAAGCAGCTGGAGCCCATCCGAGTTCCTATAAAAGGGGCCGCCTCCCTCCAGTCATTGGCGAGAGTCGGGAGGAAGCGGACAGAGCTGGAGAGAGGACAGGAGGCGGCCAGGAGAAAGGCAGTAGAACTGTGTGGCCTGGACTTTGGGGGATCGGTGCTGGAGGCACTGGGGTTTGTGAGTGCACGAAAATTAACTTGTAAATATTGTAAATAAACACTGTGTGGTGGAGCCAACGATGTCCGTCTGTCTGTGTCCGGGCCAGCGTTCACACTGTATATATAATCACATGTCAGTGGCCAGGTCCAATATCTTCTTAGAAGCATGTACACAATGGTTAGTTTATCTGAGCTTAAATTTATACAATTTACTAGTTCTAGCACTTTTTTTACTATTTGTGAATACATATGCATATCTCCCAATATTTGTCAGTCTTATTTGCATGCATCCCAGTATCCTCACTCTGTTATCATCCTATGAGTCATCATTATGTGCTTGCTTCTCCAAACCTTGAATACACACAATCAAAAATAATGTTAGCTTTCCCTTAAGTGCTTTCCAATAGTTAAAAGCTGCATCTTTTCTAAATAACTCTGTAATTATCCTAATAGCCACCAAAATGAAAAATTATGAGTCTTATTTCCCCAACTGTTAAAGTCACTGTTATTTCAACCCAATATAGACCTGACAATTTATTTTGATTTGTGCCACCTCAGTGTTTTTGGTGCACTTTTTTCATTTTCAGCCAGTCATAAAAACAGACCTAATGTTAACCTGGCTACTTTTATTAATAACATCTGTGTTGTAAACTTCCATCCATCCATTATCTAACCTGCTATATCCTAACTACAGGGCCATGGGGGTCTGCTGGAGCCAATCTCAGCCACCACAAGGCGCAAGGCAGGAAACAAACCCTGGGCAGGGCGCCAGCCCACCTTAGTGTGTTGTAAACTTTGAGTGTTTAAAGCATAAAGAATTAAAAAATATATTTTATTTTAAAAAGTTTCTGTTTTAACAATGTGTTGACACAGATTACTGTAGAAATGGAACACACATGAAATGCATGTGTTCCAAATAACGATCTATTATTTCCACTCTAAAACTCCAGTAGTTCACTCCCAGATAATCAAACAAGGCATGAGCTGGGAGAGCTTAGTGAACGTTCTGTAACAGTGGGGGATGGGATAGCAGGCTGCTTGCTGCTTGTCTTAATCGGCACATTTACAGGACAAAAGACGCTGACAGAGAGGTGCGAATGGATTTAAGATGGGCCGGATTTACAAGTTTTCTCATAGGCTCTGGTAATTCTAGTGTTAAAGTCATCAGCAAAAGAAACATGTTGTTTTTATTTATTGCAATACAACTCACACCTTGAGGTGTACTGAATAATTAGTATATGCCTGCAATGTTTATTTGATCTTTACATTTTTGTATATTTTGATTGTGGGGTTAGATTGGTTAATCCTGTATACTGGTTCATTTGTACCCCATATATAGCACAGACTAATGTGAATAAACTGATGTTTCCAAGAGAAAAACTGAGTGACCAACTGTCTCCCTTAATTCTCTCTTTTAAGCTTTTCTTGCCTTTCTTTATATTTCTGGAACCTGGACTTTGGCTTCGACATTTCAATTTAAATAACAGGAAAACTGCTCTAACATTGGATAGCAAGCAAGTGGATTACTGCTCCATGTTTTAAGTTTATGTGGACCAGGCTGAACCACTTAGGCTAAAAGATTTGGATTTGAGAAGATACAATGTGAAGACTGCGTGAATGGCTACTTTAGACCCTAAAAAAAGAAAAACATAAAACCACTCATTTGTAACTCATAAGTAAATTATTTTTTTAAATTTAATTTCAATAACTAGTAAATTAAAATTGATAAAATTATGTAAAGTCAGAGAGGCGAGAGGTCATGTGTAGAGGAGAGATGCCGAGTATATTGGGAAAAGGATGTTAAAGATAGAGCTGCTTGGTAAGAGGAAAAGAGGAAGACATAAGAGAAGGTTCATGGATGTGGTGAGCGAAGACATACAGTACAGGTGATGGGTGAAACAGAACAAGATGCAGAGGACAGAAAGATATGGAAGAAGATGATCCGCTGTGGTTCCCAAGGCTATGTGCTTCTCTGTTGTCCTGTTTGTCAGCATCTATTAGCTCAGGCTCCCATGTGCACACCTACCAGGCTTCTTGGGATGACACTATTTGGTTTCTGATGTGCTGTTGGGAGAGCTGTCAGGGGAAACTCCCTTATCGTAAGGAGGTTACACCAAAACCAGAAATGCTTACTGGTTTCAATATTGTAGCACTGGAAATAGCCCCGGTCTGTCATAAAAGAAGCCTTCCTGCCTCACCTGGCAAGCTGGTGCCAGAAAAGGAGGAGAAGGATGACAAAGCTCAGCTGGGTAAGAATGGTGAAGGAAAAATGAGAATTAAAAAGAGAATAGCACTTTTATCAAATTAAAGTAGTTTTTTTAACCCAGGATTTGTGTCTGTCCTGTTGTGTCTGAGGGTCTGAGATGCCCACCATTCTCATCCTTAACCTATACAACTTGATTTTCTCCACATTCTTTAATATTTAATGCCCAGTTATGCTGACTTCTTAATGTTCATGGCAAAGTCATTCTGCTCATTTACTCATCTTCGACCACAATGTGATTTGTCAAGAGTGTGAGCAATAAAAGTGTTTTATAAGAGCAGCTGTTTCCCAAGGCTAGATGACTGATAGTTGAACACCAGTCAGGTTGTCAAGACAAATGACAAAAAGACTGGCAGAACCCTAAAGCAGTAGCCAAGTACCAAAAAGAAGCTTGAACAGAATATGGCAGTGAACTGCACAAGTGGCCTTCAATTGTGATCTAGCAGTAATTGTTTTTTGGAAGCCTTTTTCTCATACTGTTCTGTAAAAGAAAAATCATTTCACAGGTTAGTTTTTATTACTTAGAAGCAGGCTGACTGGTGCATTTTAAACATATTTGCAGATACCAGAGAGTAACGGATGGGCAAAAAAATAAGCAATCAAATACAGATGTGGATTATTTGTAAAACACAAACAACTTACTGCTGTAAAGGAAATAAAAGGTTTAAAGTAATTTCCACAAAGAAAAGAAAAAGGTTAAAGACACAGCATTTCAGTTGTATAGCCTTCATTGGATGTGCAACTGAAAAGAATTAGAAGGTAACAGATATAGGAGGGGAAGGTGGGGAAAAAAAATGGTGAGTTCACATTCTCTCGGACAGACGGTAAATCCAAGATGCTGAACCAGAAATTCCACATGAATGCCCTACCTTTTTTTAAATACAAGTTGGACAATTCAGACAAGCTGAATTATCCGAGTTATGACATAATGATGCCTTTTCACCTTACTCAATTGTTTTAAAATAAAACATCTTTTGCAGACTAGGTAAGAAATCAACAGCAAACTTTTGTGTCTTTGAATAGTCCAACTGGAAATCCATGTGAATTTACAGAAGTGGGAAGGTCAAAAGCTACAACTCAGAGCTCAGAATAGTTTGAGTGCATGTGAACACAGCAAACGCCAAGGCAGATCAGAGGAAAAAGGTGGGAATAGAAGAGAAAAAGTTGCCATTAGAAATGTTGAAAAATTAAAGTGATATTAGGGAGAAATTAAAAAGTTAGTCAGTCATTAGATAGATAGATAGATAGATAGACAGATAGATAGATAGATATTCATCCCAAGGGGAACAGTACCAGTAGCCAAGAATTATACAAATTTAGATACAAACATTTAATTACGCACATTATACAAATAACATTAATAAATTTTTCTGTAAGTGCCTTGAGCATGGGAAAGGCACTATATAAATAAAATGTATTATTATTATTATTATTATTAATATTATTATTAAGCAACTACAGGCTGTCAAATGCAATCACAATGTTGGAATCTTACAATCCATATAGGTATTGTAGATGGTGCATACAATAAATGCCAGTGCAAAATGAATTGTATAAATAATTCTAATACCAAAGTGACAGGTGGCACATAATATTAAAGTGACAGATACAAAAGTGACATAATATTAAAATAAAATAAGTCACATGATTTATGCTGATAGAGTAACATGTTTAAAGTGGCACATTATGAAAAGGTTATATAGTTATGACCTAGTAGTGAGATATCAGATGTAGCGTGTGAAGAAGGGGGCTGAACGTACCCCTAGAAGACGTGGTCGCTCCTCTGAAACAACCCTCTTAAATGCTGATACAATGGGAACAAATACAATTTTTTTTTTTTTACCTCCTCTTTGCTCCATTAGCTGCTGGCTTGCTGCTGCTGTGTCACGTGATCTGCTTCTCGCACAGTGCTACGTATATTTAAACGCCTGTACAGCACCTGTCCTCTCATCTCATTGCTTTGTCTCTCTCTCCTCTCCCAGACATCCTCTGCTCCTGTTGGGGGTCCCGCTCCCGACGCACGCCTCTATGAAGAGGAAGATGTTTTTCTGTTCTTTTAATTGAGAGACAGAACTGTCCCCTCTGTCTACACACGGAGCTCATTTTACTTGTCAGGGATGCCAGGGGCCATGACCCGGCCGGGACGCCTTGAGGGACCGGATGTGGGTCTGGGCCCACCCTGGATCACGTGGGGGTTGCCTTCCGGGTTGCTTTGGGGGCCACGGGTACAGGGCATGGAAGCTCCACCCTGTAGGGGCCCGTGGTCACCGCCAGGGGGCGCCCGGACAGTTGGAGAATCCTGGATGGCAGCA
>JANRMT010062850.1:9273797-9301978 GCA_026402145.1 Polypterus bichir lapradei | reverse complement strand
TACATCCTGGTGTCGGTCTGTCTGTGTTTGGGGGTACGATTGCCACATACTTCTGAAAGAAACATGTTTGCTTGAAGTGTTTGAATAAACTTCCTGTCTCTACAATCTCCTGTGTTTCTATGCAATTCTTTGACTCAAGAGCAACAAGTGCATAGCTAATATGGCTTATGTGTTAGTCTACACAAGAGCATCAGGCCCAGAATTCAAGTGTTGGGAAGAATTAAAGAGTCCAATGGCTCTGGGGGAAAAAGATCTTTTGTACCTGTCCAAATTGCAGTTCTGTGATAGCAGCCTACCACTAAACAACACTAATCTGCTTAATTATGGTGGCGTATAGTGGGTGATGTTCATTGTCCATAATAGATAGCAGCTTGCATAGTGTCCTCCTCTTTGCCACTGTCACCAGAGAGTCCATTTTCGTGCCAATCACAGTTCCTGCTTGCCTGATCAGCTTGTTAATGCAATCAGCATCTGTCTTTTCAGACTATGTCCGCAGCACACCACAACATAGAAGAGAGTACTGGCAACCACTGACTGATAGAACATCTGCAGGTGTTTCTTACATATGTTAAAGGAGCTCAGCCTCCTCAATGAATAGAGCCAGCTTTGCCCCTTTCTGAACAGAGCTTTTGTGTCCTCTGACCAGCCAGTCTGTAATCCAACTGCACTCCAAGGTATTTATAGGTCTTGACCCACTCCATATCAACTCCATCAATGGAGGCAGGTCTCAATGGTGGTCTAGAACTATGGTAGACAACAATCATATCCTTGGTTTTGTAAGTGTTCAACAGCAGTTGGTTTGACTGACACAATCCCACAAGGTCATTCACCAGACCCCTGTACTCTTCCTCCTGTCCACCCCTGAAACAACCCACAATGGCAGTGTCAGCTGAGAACTTCTGCATGTGGCATGTCCCTGAGTTGTAGCTAAAGTCTGATGTGTACAGCGTGAAGAGAAAGAAAAGCCTCCTGTGGAGCTGCTGTGCAACCGATTACAGTCTGTGAGGTGCAGTTCCCCAGTCTGTCAAACTGAGGTCTACCAGTGTGGTAATCTGTAGTCCATTTCACCAGGTGTGACTCCACTCCAATCCTGAACAGCTTGTCCCTCAGTAGGAAGGGCTGAATTGCGTCAAACGATACTGGAAAAGTCAAAGAACATGATCTTCACAGCACTACATCC
Source organism: Polypterus bichir lapradei (assembly GCA_026402145.1). NCBI lineage: Eukaryota > Metazoa > Chordata > Cladistia > Polypteriformes > Polypteridae > Polypterus > Polypterus bichir. Next base: position 9,300,798 of record JANRMT010062850.1, on the reverse strand, counting down.
TTTGTCCAGATGTTTGTGGGTCTGGAGGAGGAAGTAGAAAATGGCATCATCCACACCCACTTCCTCTTGATAGGCTAACTGCAGGGGGTCTAGTGCAGTGTGGTGTGAGGAGATGAAGAAGTAGCCATTCTAAGGCCTGAAGCCATTGAGGTCGCTGGATCTCACTTTCTTGGGAACCAGGATGAAACATGAAGTATTTATCCCAGGCTGAGAATGGGTTTAGCTTCTTCAGTTTTTCTTTGGAAAGTGTCTTGGAAGCCCTGTGAAGGAACACAACACAAGCCGTCTACTTGTGTCACCTACTTTATGTACGGTACATGGCTGGACACTTCCTGCAAGAAATGCAGTAGATTATTATTAGATTGGCAAGGGGCCTGTTGTTTAATACTGACTTTACTAGGTTGACCAGATGCCCAGCAACTCATTAAGAGAACCAGAATGATCACATTAACATTGGTGAAACTGCTTAATCTCTGCAAGGAATTTGCACACTATCCCTTTGCCCTTAAATTGTAGATAAGGTATAAATTGCAGTAGGTGTGTCAATAAAGCTAATCTAAGAAGACAGAATCCATTATTGTAATTGTATATTTATTCAGTCTGCCAAAGAAAGGACCTCGTTTATAAAATGTCAGTGCATGCAGTATATTGGACCTTTAAAACAGCCGGTATGGGCTTGAAGAGCATTTTGCAAAAAGCAATTTCAGAGAGCCTGCATGTGAGAATTAAATTGTGAAGTGCTACTTCCTATTTCCGTTTTGTTCTTTCATGCATCCCAAAATGATAAACATCTGCTCGAATGCTCAATTGCCTTTATTTATACAATCAGAAATTGACTTTTTCTGGATACTTTATTAAAAAAAATAAAGCCACACAAAACAAAGTGGAGCAAGACTAAAAAAACTTAGATATCAAATATTTAACAACTTTGAATGCTTTTCTTTTTTTTTGATGCTGCAATGCTGGTCATTGTGTGGAGATCCCCCTCTCCCTGGGTAACACCAAGAAGCATCTTGGATGCAAAGTTTTCATGTCACAAATTCTGGGTGTTCCAATGTTAAGACCAACTCATCTCTCTATTATAAAAAAAAATATTGGAAGGTTGGAAGGAAACGAGATGTGATTTTCTCAGAGAGACACTTTCATGTCCTGCAAGATGAGTCTTTGTGCCAAGAGATATAACCACGCCTGGGGCCGGAAATAAAACAAACGGTAGATGACAAAGTAGAATGTCATAAAGAATTCAAAAACTTTGGTGCGATACATATGCAGAGCAGGTTAGAGATAATGGAAGAACGAAAATTCAAAAGTCTCAAAAAAAGGATAGCAAAGATCGCATTAGCGCAAAAAAATGGAAATTATTATTTGGTTAAATAACAGAACAGTGAAAAGAGATCAAGTATATTGTTTGGATTTAAACTTTAAGGTGGAGACTTGTAGATCGTTTAATTCGTGTTGGCATCAGGGAAAAAAAAAAAAGTGTTTCTTCCCAATGAAGAGGCGTATCCACAAGAATTAAAAGATTTGTTGTTTGGTGAAAGTGAAATCCTGTGAAGGAAAATTTCATGGACGCACACAGTTCAATCATTTCTCATTTGTGTGAATGCTATTGTCAGAAACATTTCTTGAAGAGAAACAATTTTCACTCATGGGCTGTTATAGGTTGCGTTGTCACGATGTAATTCCAAACACAGAATCAAAGTTCAATGTGATATTTGTAAACTTGGCCTGTGTTGTGCCTATAAGTTTAATTCACAGTAGAATTTCATTTGGTACTATTTCTGTTATTATGTTTTTTATTGTAACATTAAATATTTATAACTTTATTTTGTAATCTGTTTTTAGATGCCATTTTGTGACTAAGAGAGCTTATTGTTTTTAGTTCGACCCTCTGTTACTACCATGCCACTACCAAAAGGTGTCATCCACACCACAATGGTATAAAGGTCAGCATCGTGGATAGTCAGGTATCCACCGTTCTGGATTTAAAATTCAGTAAATCCTTTTTGTGAGTTTGTGCTCATTAAAGGAATACTCCACCTAAAAATGGTGTTTTTTTCTTATATGTTTACTTACCCCATCTGTCGTGTGATATGAGAGATATAGTTAAGGGTAACATCGTTATTGCATATGAAGTGTTTTGGTATGCTGTTCATATTAAAATATATAATTTATCTTAGAAGTAGCATGAAGGGTTAAATAAGCCAGTTTGTGTGGAGCAACAAGGAGATAGAATGTTCTAGATGATGATGAATTTTAAGAGGTAACTGTAAGATTTGATAGTTATCATGTATACAGTTTCCATAAAAGGATAAGAGCTGAACTTAATGACAAGAATGCAGTGAAGCAAGACTTTTATTTAGGTGTATATGAGGTGTGTAAGCTAACAAACCAATCAGAGTAAATGTCAGATGTTGTGTAAGCATTAATTCAGCAATAGTATGCACATTCTTTGCTCTGTGACCATTCTGTAGCACCTCCGCTCGGGGAACATTCCCTTAGCAGACTGCTGTGACAGGGTGCTCCCTCTTAATGAAGAGAAATTAATGACACATGAACAAGCTTCCTCCTGCCTGGTTCTTCAGGTTAACTAGTTATTAATATTGTGAGAACAAAATTTCTTTCTTTAATATATTTTCTAGTTTATTTCTACCACACTGACATATCATGGTTTGATTTTTATTTGGCTTTTTCTTGTATTATTTGTTAATTGTTTCAGTTTATTATGTGTTTTTGTCCTTGTAGAATTATAAGATCACCAGGGGGATATTTTTCGTACGTGGATTGCTCATTTAGCCAGATGTAATTGTTGCCGATTTGGCATGATCCTGGATCTGTCAGTTTTTCGAAACTCTTGCTGGATGTGTTGTCATAGCAACACATCCAAATCCTCAAACCTGCTCAGAGCAGGTTTGTTCTCTGAAAACAAGGATTAGCTCACACACTTAATCAGTGTCCATGCATGGAATTCATTCAGTCATGGCTTCACCATTCATGAATGAGCGACCAATTGATATCGGTCCGCACATTATAAGAAGAGAATTTCATATAGAGAGGGTTTTGCGCAATCGGCAAGATCCTTTATTGCTCCCAGAGGAAATTCTTTTAGAAAGATACTGCTTTAGCTGAGGGGGAATATTGTACCTCAAACATTTATTACGACCTTATATTCAAAGTCAAACTAGGCAAAGTCGGGCTCTCACAACCACACAGACAATATGCATTGTTTTGCGGATTTTTGCAAGTGGCATTTTTTTATATACTGTAGGCGATGTGGAAAATCTATCTAAAAGTGCAATTTGCCAGGCAAATCATAAAGTCTGTTTGGCTCTGAAATATTTCCTTCTGGTTTTCATAGTGTTTCCTGGACACCTGTGTGTGCAGACAATTAAAGAGGCATTTCATGCCATTGCAGGTAGGTAATACACAGGCAAAAACACCCACAATTCCATAAAGAATCTCACAATCAGCCTAACGTTCTCATTACCCAGGATTTCCAAATGTGATTGGGGCACTGGATTGTATGCAGATCCGAATAAAGGCCCCATCAGGTCCAAATGAGCCAGATTACATGAACAGAAAAGGCTTCCACAGTATTAACGGGCAGGTAATGTAACTTTTTGTAAGAGTTGAAAATAGCCAATAGGCATGTTGACATACAGTAAAATTGTTTGACCTACATGCTATAAATTCTCAGATGATCTGTGATGCATCCTACCTTGTATCAAATGTGGAGGCTAAATGGCCAGGATTTGTTCATGACTCAAGAATTTTTAAGGAGTCACACCTGTATCGGACATAAAGTCCCATGTTCTGGTGTATTTTTCTCATTTTTAGTTTTCTGTATGCGATTTTCTGTTGAAGATATCTCTTGTATAGAGCCCTCACATTTTTCTGCAAATAAATACACAATTACAAATGCCTTTTTTCCTCTATATTGTATACACAGTATATCATTTTGAATCATTTTGCATAAAGTACAACAAATGGCTCAACCAACCTCACCATCTCCTTTTTTTGATGTGGACTTGTGTGCTGGCTCCAGGCTCTTGCAAAACAGTTATATCACGATTAGGACATGGGACTGATCAGAGTGGAGTTTGTTCTAACATTATTTGGAAAATTTACCTCTCCTCCTGATGAATAATCAGACACAGTGTCCTAATGAAATATTTGACCTTCGTCAATATCTTGTTGGTCAGACACAGCTTCTAGGGATATGACATTCCCTGCAACTGACCCAGCAAAAAAGAGGGCTATATGGAACATACCTATGGCACACATTGAGGACAAATATATGCAATGACCATCTTTTACCTGAAATGAAGTGACCACTGCATCCTGCCACTGGTTCTGAGGAGGAGCTTCTCCCTGGAATGCCCTCAGAAACAGGGCAATGGGCATTTTGCTGGACAGCCAACTCTTCTGCAGGGGTTAGGTCTGGACCACGTGAACCTCTACCTGTTTTTTGCTTGTCTGCCTTCTTCTTATTAGCTTTAAAATTAATGTTTTTATATTATATATGATTCTTTATGTCAACAATTCTTTAAATAGTTATATACCAATATTTACCAGTTTGAAGTATATTTTTGTACTCCACTTTAACCTGTTCCCATGTTCTCCTTGTGCTCACGTTTGATCTGGAATTATGACATATTAAATAATAATTAATCTGACACATAGGAAATGAAACGCTGCATTCAGTAAGTACAATGCACACTACTTACACATTTAATTTGTCGGCCACTTTTGCCAGCCGTCTTTTCTGGTTGGGGCTGCTTTTGCAGTGTTACCCCTTATGCATATTAAATATTGAAATTCTTCATATCCTTCGAGTAAAAGGTCCTGCTCTGCTTGTGTGAAAAAATGCGCCCGTTCTTTTGTCATTTTGTTGCAGCCTATCAAAGGCTTGCTGATCATGTTTTCTAGACTCAATATATATGGGCTTTTCAATCAGTATGGGCGCACGCATTTATCTCGGATGATTAGATCCAGCTAGATTAATCTACTACATAGCTGCATTTGAAAATCTGACTTATCTCGGATGAGTTTCACCGACATTAGCTCATCCAAGATGAGGCATCTGATCTCGGATGATTTAAGCGACGTACGGAAAATACCCCACAGGTTTGCCTTCCTTTTGTTATTATAATTATGAAAATGTGTTCATCTGTGACTATTTTGGGATTGTGACGGGTATTGCTATCTTCTGGGATTTTGTTTGATTAACCGTCACCACAATTTGACCCCAAAAATTTACAGCACATGACGTCACTAGCGTGATGGGAAAAAGGTCATCCCTGATGTCTTATCTCTTTCAGAGATTTCAGATATTATCCTCAAATAAAATAATAATAAAATAATAATAATTCATTACATTTATATAGCGCTTTTCTCAGTACTCAAAGCGCTATCCACACAGGGAGGAACCGGGAAGCGAACCCACAATCTTCTACAGCCTCCTTACTGAAAAAAAAATCTTTTTTGTTCCTTCTGATTTTTTCTGCCATTTTTTTACTTTTTGACACATCTTTCAGCTTTGTTTTTTGCCTTATATCTTTGTTGTTTTCAACAGAACTAATTCTTAAAGCCAGTAGCTGACTTTTCTGTCTTTGCAGTGCCCCTTGTATTGATGGCTGAAAAAAAAAGTGTTTTCTTGCAGAACAGAGACAAAAAACATTTCTGGCAGTACAGGAGCCTATAGTGATCAAAACTGGACAACAGCAAACAACATCAAAAGCATCCATGAAAAAATATTTGCATCACTTGTGTCACATAATCCACACTTTAAGTCACCCAGTCACATGCTCACAATGTCTCAAACACATGTATTTGTACTAGAATGATGTCAAATAAATCCCCTCTTGAAAACACTCTTAAAAATTGAACGTGCTCGGATGGGATCAAGCATTTGTGTTCTTGCCTCCCCTTGTTATATTTATATTCATATCTACAAGTTCAGTACCTTGGGATTATTTAGAGGCAGGCTGTGAAACTGCCTGACTTTTGTTTTATTGAAGCATCTCAGAATTACAACACATATTCTTTTCCTAACTTTTCTTTAACATTTAATCTTTAGTTGTTGTAGAAGGAAAATTTTAATATTAACATAAAGAATAGGAAGGAGCCATAAAAAGTAATTAAAAGCTTCTAAAATATTAAGATTAAGCATAAATTAGAATGTTAATAAATAAGATAGGTCGAGCAAATGGTTAACTAAAAAAATCAGTTATATTGCATTATTTTTTACGCTTACGGTAAAATTTCCAGAGTAAGAAAAGAACAGAAAAATTGACGCACCGAAACCAGCTTTGGACAGGATAAGAGTTTGAGAACACCTGTGATTCAAGGCTAGGAAGCGATAACACAGAGAAGATGACTCTGAAAGGCGCGTATCGAAAACCAGCTGGGTTGATGAATCAGCAGAAAGGCAACAAAAAGGCTTTTGCTGTAAGCAGGGTCACGCTGACATAATGCATGAAGAGAAAATCTTAGTAAATTCAGGCATTAGCAAAAATATTAGAAGAATATATTAGAAATTAACTTTAGTGTAGAAATTAAGACAAATCAAGAATGCCAAGCAATGATTAAATGAAAGCACATATCAATTTCTTTTTAATTAAAGCATAAGCTTCAGGTCACTATTATAAAAAGTTTGGAAGTTTTAAGAAAGAAAATGATGAGAGGAAACCCATATATGGAATTGAAGCCTTGGCCAGTTAGAGAAAATGGGAACAGCATAGAAAAATAACAAATTCCACGAGGGGGCCAGTGATAGGAAAGTAAGGACATAATAAGGGTTCCCATGGAAACTCAAGGTTCGGCCGGACAGGAGTAGAAGGGAGTCAGAGAAGATGGGCAAGAGAGCTCATTCAAGCGAGGTCAGAAAAGATAGGAAATGACATAAGAAAAGCCCAAAGATGGTAAGAGGAAACCATCCACCCAGTCTTAGACCAATCAAAATAAGCCGAACGGACACCAAGAGGAATAATGGACAGTAAAACCAGGTGCAGAATGAGGTAAAAATGATAAGAAATTGTTATAAAAACTTCAATTGCTGTAATGTTCAGGGCTCAATCTCATTCGGCCGAATTGGGTTGAGTCCGTGTGGTTGATTTATTGCAATAAAGCCTTAAAACTCTGTCTGTCTATCTCAAGTATTAATAGCCTTTATTTTTAGGTAAAATGCCATCTGATGATTAATTTTTCGCCACAACATTGTACTTATCTCTCAGTGGACTTTGCACTGCTGATATTATTTGAAGTGCAGCATTAGCCAATGAACAAACTGTTACTGGGCTGGATTTATGATCAATGAATGAAGGGGTGCTGGGTCCTCAATTCAAATGTACAGTCCCATTTGTGCATGTTTTGTTTTTGTCCATAAAAATGTTTTCCAGAAGTAATTTATTTAACAATATTTTAGCAGAAATGGGACGTTGGGAGCAGTACAGATTACATGGGTTAAGTAACATTTTACAAAATTCATTTCTGGGTGAAGTAGTCCTTTGGCTTGACCTTTTGATAGCAATTGTTAGGGAGCCTTTTGGTTGTTCTGATCTGCACTTTTGGCATTTGTCCTCAGCTAGTTTTTTGAAAATGTCACTGTCTTGTGTCTTTGGGCAAAATCGTTTATAAACGTCTGCCACATCATATCAGACAGAACAGTCAGTGAGTATTACAGTCTCTTGAGAAAACCAGTGATTAGCTAACAGTTCAGTATTCTGGGTGAAGGATCTTGGATTTCCAGGGTTTCAGTCAGAACCACACAAAAAGATGCTTCAATTTTGGTTAAGCCTTAATGATATTGAACCTCAAAAACATAAACATAAAGCTAAATGAAATAATGTGCTGGTCATGATTTATTACATCCATAAAATTCACATCTGTTTAAAAATCTCCCTTGGACCTGCTGCTGAGACGTAAGACAACTTTTCTGTAGGTGATTATATACAGTGTGACTGTAAGAACTGATTCCTGTTATGCCAAAGCGCATTTTAACTGAGATCAAATCAAGGCAATTGAATCCTTCAGATTTTCAATGCTTACAGAAACTAACTCACCCAAGGTTCAGATTACCATTACTAGGGTTATTTTCTCTGGTGCCAGTAGCCCGTTTTGCAGTTCTAAGTAGCACTTGTGATAACATCTCGGAGCATATGCTGAAATTGGTAATTGAGAGAAAATGTCTAAAAACTGTTCCAACGCAGTAACTTGCAGAACAATTTTATTAACTAGGATTTTAAGTAACTAAAAAAAGTTCTCAAATGTTAAACATCCTCAAAGAATTTCAAGTCTGATGAATCCTCACCATACCCGATCTGTTACTTTTTTCATAAAATTCACATTAGGGGCAAATTTCCCCAAATAATAACTCTTTCAAAAAATTCTTCTACTTTAGAGCGTTGCATCCAAAGAGGAGATCTGGAGTAAGCTAATGGAAGAAGGTGTTGAAGCTCATTCATTTATTAGCAAACCTTTGGAGTTTAGTACTCTTTAAAATTCCTTTTTTATCTTTTCATATTTCATTTATGTATATACTGTCACAGATCGCTGGGGGTGGAACCCAGCCGGGACACCCCGGAGGACCGGAAGAGGGCTTACGCCTCCCCCAGACCATGTGGGGGCGACCGTCCTGGTGGCTTTGTGGACCACAAGAATTGAGTTTAGAAGCTCAACCCTATAGAGGCCTGTGGTCACCGCCAGGGGCCGCCCCAATGCCTTTCGAGCCCTGGCCCTCAGCACTTCCGCCACACCCGGAAGTGCTGGGGGGAAGAAGACCAGGGACACCCGGAGTGCTTCCGGGTGCGCAGCCGGTAGTTCCGCCACACTGGGGAGTGCCGGTGGAAGATAATCGGGAAGCACCTGGAGCACGTCCGGGTGGGAATAAAAGGGGCGGCCTCCCTCCATTCGTTGGCTGGAGTCGGGAGCGAAGGAAGACAAGGTCTTGGAGGAGAAAATGAGGCAGCCTGAAGACTGAGGCATTTGTGAGGCCTGAACTTTTGGGGGAGTTTAGGGGGTTGTGTGTAAATAATGGACTTTGTAAACAAACATGTTGTTGGTGAACCAACGATGTCCGTCTGTCTGTGTCCAGGCCGTCTTCCACAATACATATGAGTGGTTTTGTGGCCTAGCATTCACATTGCTGCTCCACAGGTTCAGTGTCACGGCTCTAAATTTCACACCCAGTCATCTCTCTCCTCCATGTCTTTGTTGCTTTTCTCTGGGTACTTCTGTATCTTTTCCACAACCTAAGGATATGAAGGTTAGACTAATAGGTGACTGCTCTAGAATTGATCATGACAAAAGCAGAGTGGCAAAGAAATCTGGGAGACCATCAGAAATAGTATGGGTTACAAGATCTTAATTAATCCTCTGGGTGCTGTGCCATTGTTGATGATGCAGGGCCAGTTTAGAGACACTTTACCTTCCTATTTCCATTAATACCTCAATGCAGCTTTGTTATAGAAACAAGATAAAAACATAATCAGAAACCTCAGAGTGAACATTTTCAAATGTCTCTACTGTTAAAAAATGTGATTTTTAAAATTAGGTAAATTAGACAAAAATGACAGCGTCTCTCCATTCAAAGAAATAGCAATTTGAGGTATGGTGCACCTACGCATGAGGTACTCACATCCTAATTCACATGTAAATTGGTCTCCGCCATCAAGGAGGAGCATCACTGCAGAGTATAACACCCACTTGATCATTATACTGGCAATGCTTTCCAAACTTGGCATACATCGAATGGGGAAAGTGCGAACCTCGGCTGCTAGAAAAAGTTCGGAGTAGCATTAAGCAAATTCACATAGCAGATTGTTGAGCTCAGGTGAGCTCAGGTGAAAATGGCATTGCATGCATGTTTCTTGTTGACAAAGCCTATCTGTTTTGCAATCCAGTGTTGTCTCTCTGTAAAGGAAGGCAGTAGATTTCTGGTAGTAGTGAATCTTGAAGCGTATCAGTTTATACTTATTATATATTATCTCTCTCTCTCTCTCTCTCTCTCTCTCTCTCTCTCTATATATATATATATATATATATATATATATATATATATATATATAAAATCCAACGTTTGTCTGTATGTCCGCTTTTCACGAGAGAACTACTTAACGGATTTAGATCTGGTTTACCTCTATAATTTGCTTGAACATTCAGGTTAATTTTGTGACTTCTCTCATTGCACTATGCATCATAGTTCGCTTGTGGTACCGATTTATTTGCGCAAATTCGAGATGCAGTGGGACGGGGCCCTCCTCACTCACACGCCAGCCTTGGGCGTGCCTTACCTCCACTTAGCTAGCGTATGAGAGAACTACTTAACAGATTTAAATCAGGTTATTTCTATAATTTGCTTGAACATTCTGGTTGATTTCGCAACTTCTCTCATTGCACTAAGAATCATAGTTAGCTTGCAAGAACGATATATTCTTGCTAATCCAAGACAGAGGCTGTGGGCCGAAGGGAATGGGAAATGTGACGCCAAGAGTATGGAGCCAGGCAGGGCCCTCTTCACTGTCCTGTTTCAGTACTATACGGGGGGCAGCTAGTATACTTATATATATTATTAGAGTGCTGCTTGATCGGGGGGAAATATATTAAAAAATGTATGTGCATTAAAGCATCTTGTTTTCTTGATTAGCATGGGTGGGTTGTTACCTGGTGTGAACAGACCACTCCTAATACATATTCAGCAGATAGACACCACTTGCTTGCCTATTGTCAGCTTTTTTTTTGAAAAAGATTAATGATAATAAAAGGTTTTTAGCAGGTTTTGTGCCTTTCTAAGTGAATTACCTGACATATTTTGGTATGTTCAGATATTCAGGACCTTGAAGAATAAATTTCAAAATTCACAAAATTCTTGCACATTTTCAGAACTGTTGTGTAGAGTTTTTGTATTTTTGGAGCAATTTAGAAGCTGAATGTGATCCTGACCCACTTATTGTTTGCATATTATTGTAGCTGAGTTTGTGCTGAAAATAAAACTATGTAACACTTTGAAATTACTATTTGAAAAGTTGATATTTACTCAAATGTCAGCGCATGGCTGAATCACCAAAATTCCTAATTTTAGCCTCAATCTCCTGAGGGTTAAGGTGTGTCACATGTAAGCATTTGGGAAGCGTCCTAGCGGCTGCATCACTGCCAGCGGTCTTCAACCAGAACTCCTAATTTCTTGTCATTTAGGCAAAGGGTCAGAGTAGCTTGGATTATCCACTCCTATTAAATCAATCAAAACCCTACTTTAAAGAGTAAGTTTGGTATTTTTCAAGTCAAAATTAATTCTTCACAAACATGCCATACATGCATTTCCCATGCAAAATTGTGTTATAAAGTTAATCACTGTATATAAATTTAAAAAAATATCTTGCCCGCACTGCTCCATTACATTGCAGTCTATGGGGCACAGAGTAAAACCTTAAAAACTTGCCAAAGATATTAATTTTTCAAGCCAAGACAATTGTCGAGTATTGATTCATGTCTTGCGACTACTCACACTTTGTAAAAACAGTTTATACATGTGATGAGATTCGGTCATTTTAAAAGAAGACCAGTCGTGTGCAGTAGCTCAGCACTTAGTCTTCCTGCTTAACAACCTTTCACCCCATTCCCCAGGGTGGGCGTGGTTTCCTCCTGACAGACCAAATCACAGTAAACATTTTGTGTCATGTGGTTGGTTTTGTTTTGATTTACTTCTGTATTTTTGTAAGAATTCACACAAGAGAGTAGAAATTGTATCCTTAACACGAGAAAAACAGCATCAGGAATATGCAATAAAATTAATATTTCCAGATCTCTTTTGTTGTCACAAACACTGAAAGTGTAGATCAATACTTGACAGCTGTCTTGGCTTGAAAAATAGAAGTACTTGGTAAGTTTTTAAGGTTTTCCACTGTATCCCATACCTTCCAGTGTAAAGCGTCAGAGCAGGCAAGATATTTTTTTAAATTTATAGAAAGTGTTTAACTTTAAAATACAAATCTGCATGGCAAATGCATGTTGGTGAAGAATAATTTTGACTTAAAAAATACCAAACTTATCGCTTAATGAAATAATAATAGAAGGCCTATGGGACTCAATGATGGGTATCAATGAAATCCATTCGGTATAGCAGCAGTGGTCCTTTCTCAGGATGGCTGGCACTTTTTTTGTATGTACTTTGGAGGCTGTAGAATATACGTTTCCTGCTGCTTTGCTTATCCTCCAATGAACTCCACTGTTTGACGAGAATCCAAAATTATTTTGCTGCATTACCTGTCTTCCCTAACTTGACCCTTTCTTGTTTCAGTCAGCCAGTGCATGCTTTACATGACATGGTATGGCATCACAAAGAGCTTTTGAGTGCAGAGCCAGATCAGCTAAGATGCATTTTAGTCTTTCTCCTGAAATCGCTTGTGTCTAATATAATGTTTGTTTTCCTTGCTTTTGTTTATCCTAAATTGGCTTTTTTTTCTTTTACAACACTTAAGTTTTGCTTCCATCTTTGAGAAATCATTAAAGTTTTCACTTGCCAGCTACCTGTAACATTGACGGCACTGCCATCAAACGCCTCCTCTCTGCTGCCATTTCAGGTAAATTGTCATTTTTGAATTACCTCCTTTGCTTTTGCAAAATGTCACTTGCCATTATATTTTCATAAATAAGATCCCACAGACAACACTAGGATGTTTGCAAATCAGTGGGTGTGCAGCTTCAGTTCATTTCTCTCACTCCAGAAGCTCTATACCACAATGTGCCCCCCGTATTCATCAGTTTGGCCTCTCTTTTACAGTACATTTACCCTGAAAGCGCATTCTCATCTCAGAAGTATTAAAAATACTCAGTAGGAACCGACATAGCTGTGGTCAGTTAAAATTCCAGCAAAAGAGCAATTTAACAGAACATTCTGAAACCTGCTCTGTCCATTTTTGGGTAGTGGGCTGCTGGAGCCTATTCTGGTGGCATCAGGTGCAATGAAAGGAAGAAAGCCACCTAAACACACTCATTCAAAGGGGCCACTTTAAAACTGAAAATCAGGGTAACACTCATGTGACTGGGGATGTGGGAGGACAACATAAAAAAAAAGATATAGGGAGAATAATGAAGCTGCACACAGACAGCCACCGGGACTACTCTTAATGCAGCAAAATGTTAAAAAAATATCAAGTCAAGTTGGGGAGTATGCACTTGTACAGTGTGTTGCCACTCCCACCACACGACGAAACAACTCGGGATCTCAGTTGACAACCCCCCAGGCAGACATCACAGCATCTTCAGCAAAGTCAAGATCTGTGAATCTATCTTCACCAACAGACCCTGAAGGGGATTAAAAAATCTATGCTGAAGTCTCAAGCTAAAGTTGCTGGTTGCATCCAATCGTGACAGAAGTGGATCACTGTGGCACATTGCTGATAATTTCCAGTGTCAGAGAAATATTATTATAACCTTTATAAAATGCAGCGATTAGGTTATTTTTAGTGTACATGTTCAGTTATTATAGCATGAAGTGTCACAAGTCATCTTTCATACATTTCTAAATAAGTTAAGTTGCTTTTATTTTTTACTTTTGCAGACACAAGCATCATGTCACCTACCCGCCTTAATTTCAAGAAGCAAGAAAAGTGAGCTGCTGTGATTGAGGTTCTCATAAGACGGCACGCAACTACAGAGATGAGTATGGGATGAGCAGAGGCAGAAGCCGAACTGTTAGAATATAAAATAGACTATACGATATAAACTTAGAATATAAACAGAGGTGCAAAAGTACACAAGTTCTTTACTCAAGTAAAAGTACAGATACTTGCGTAAAAAAAGACTGGTAAAAGTACAAATACTCATTCAACTTTTTTACTGAAGTAAAAGTAAAAAATTACAGGCTCTGAAATATACTCAAAATATAAAAGTAAAAAGTAGCCTCTTCAATAACGATTGTACAAACAGTTTTTGTTCAATGCTGACTGAAAACTCACAGTATATTAATACAGCTTGAAAAAATCAAATCACTGAAACTTCAAATTACCAACAAAACAAAAACAGTATACTGATAATGAACATTCACATTGCTTCAGTGCTCACTTTTCAATATCAGCACACTAGTATTGTCAGAAATTCCTTTATTTTTACAAAATTACCAAAATCTTTTATTCAACTTCAGCAGAAGCTGTTTCTCAAAGTTCTCTGAATCAAGTCGTGCCCTTTTGGGTGTAAAAATCAGTCCTGCAGTGCTAAAAAGCCTCTCACAGGAAGCCGAGGCAGGTAATGGAGTGTTGAGCTTCAGAGAAAACTTGCATATTGCTGGGAATGGGAATTATTTTCGATGGACACGTGCTCGCTCCGTTTTTCTTTCTTGTTATGTCGTTTCCATCTTGTTACGTCCGTCTTGCGTGATTCGTGCTGATTGATACTCTTTCAGGATTGTCTTTCCTATATATCACCGGCCCATTCATTTAGGTTGAAATCGGTCTTTATGCTGAGAATGTGAAAGGATGAAAAATAGAAAAATACTTAATTCACCACAAATGCATTAAAACTAAAGTAACAGGCTTGTTTTTAAAATGTAAGTAGTAAAAAGTACAAATATCTGTGTTAAAATGTAAGGCGTAAAAGTAAAAAGTCGTCTGAAAAATAAATACTCAAGTAAAGTAGATATACCTCAAAATTCTACTTGAGTACAGTAACGAAGCATTTGTAAATCGTTACTTCCCGCCTCTGAATATAAAGAAATGTAATGCTGCATTCTGTGATAGCGCTTACCTTATATAGTGTTCAATATACAAAATCATTGCTACCATAGTGAACAAATAAAAGATATCATTATTAGCGAACTGAATAATTACATCCACAGCTAACATCCTTATATGGTAATATGTGGTCATCCAGCCCCGCCTACATCTGCCCCCTTCCTGTGTCCTGCAGTGAGGTGTATTTGCTTCAGAGACCGGAGGAGTTTCACTTACTGTATATTTGCCCCCAGGAGTGGCAGTCAAATAAGTACAAGAAAAAAATTTATAAATAAATACAAGTTAAAGTAATCACTCTCAAGGTAAAATTAGTAAACAAATTTGTAATTGAAGTAACACAAAATGTTTTTCTGTTTTAAGACAGGCAAGTTCCCAAATGCCACAATGCTTCCCAATAGGAGATTCTGAAATTTCAAAAATGTGTACAGTGCACTGTATTTAGAAAAGCACATGAAAATTGAACTGTCCTGACAAAACTACTCAATGAACAAGTACAGCAAGTTTAATCAAAATCAGTCCACAGGGAGCCAAGTTTTTTCATGCAGACACATAGACAGAGAGACCAACATGGCTACTGCAATAGGTGCTTTTTGCATTATAGGCAGACAGAACCAAAAACAATTCCTCACATTTGAATTCTGGAAAAAAAAGTGAAATTTTGAAAGATGTTATACCACAGTGCATGAGTTGGGCTTAGGCCCATCAGCCATTTAGATATGATGGGAAGGTGCTTATGGGAAACTTTGTAGAAATCAAACACCGATTTGAACTTCAGAGAAAGGGAGATACTGTAGGATTGAAGGAAATAGTGCAAGCAATGAAATGGAAAGGGGAAGAGGGTGGGACCCCCAAACATTCTGAATACAGACTTCAGCTACAAATAAAAAAATAGGAGGTGGAAGGTGCAGGATGTCTAAATCAGTGAAAAAGGATCATCTCAAACCCTAATTCTTGAAAAATGTCTCTAATTTGGAGATGCCTCACATATTCAAGGAGGAAGGAGAGGAGGAGGAGCAGGTGGGATGGCCTCCTATATTTAGGGCAGAGTTATAAAACCAAAATATAATGTGTCTCTATATCCAAATGGCATAACTGTTATAATCTGGGCATTCATGTCATTGTACTTGGTGTATCTGAGCATTTTGAAGTATAATTTTATTATAACAGTGTCAGAATATGGAGGATGATGGACTCCCCTAAGAGTGTGGCTTTGCATTTTTTGACACATTTCCAAACAGTGAAATTGAATATCCTTCTGTCCAACATGTTCTCCTTCAACTGAACATCCCCAAAGGTGCAGCCTCACATCTTTTTATGCATCCTAACTACAAATGGGTAACATTACAAGGGTGAAAAAAGATACATTTTAGCAATGTAATAAATGCTTTGATAAAAAGTAAGAGCTGCAATTCAGTGGTTTATGACATTAAGTGACATGGTGAGTCTTTTATAAAATTTAATATTAAAACTTGAGCTTCATTGCCAGGCAGCTGTGAGTGAAAATGTACTTGAAACTGTCTGCCTGTTAAAAGAGCACATTCTGACTTTTGTACGCGTACATTTAAATTAGAAAATGATATTATATAAAACATCTAACTTTATATGTTGTTCTTTGATAACAGGTTACATATAAGAAGTCTTATTTCTATGAATCAGATATTTACTTAAGACTTTTAATATTTTTAACTAGATTGGGACTTTAAATAATACTTACTGACATAAGGGAGGTTATTTTTATCTTTTATTGAATTTATTTAAAGCATGTAACATTACATACAATAAAGTCAAACTTAACAAAATTAAATTTGATTCAACCCCAACTCAAGAGAAAGAGAGAAAGACGAGTAAAACTTTAAGAGTAGTAAAGAGGGAAAGAAGTCCTTCTCCCCAATAGAAATGCTTATTCTAAAATGTTACTGATTAGATTCTGCCAGGGTTTAAGTTTTTTACAGATCCTCTAAGTGAGAATTAGATTTTTTCCAATTTCAAATAGTATAGAACATCAGTTACCGACTGATTTAAAAGTGGTGGGCTATGATTCTTCCAGTTAAGCAAGATAAGTCTACGTGCTAATAGTGAAGTAAAAGCGATTACAGTTTCTTTGTCCTTCTCCACTTTAAGCCCCCCTGTAAACCCAACAAGCACAGCTGTTAGTGGATTAGGAGGGATTGTGACACCAAGGCTGTCTGAAAGGCATTTCAAGATTTTGGTCCAGAATGATATTAATTTGGTACACACCCAAAACATGTGGCACTAGTGAGGCTGGAGCTCGATTGCAACGTTCGCAGGGTGGATCTTGCCCTGGAAACATTTTGGACAATTTTAAACAAGAGAGATGTGCTCAATAAAAATTTTTAAGTTGAATATTGAATGCTTTGCACATATGTAGCTTTAGTGAATTCTGGGCATTGCTGCCTACCACTCCTTTTCTGAAATGCTGAGTAAGAGATTCTTTCCCCACTGTACTCTGGGATCTTTAAAAGGAAGAGATGTTCAAATGATTTTATATATTATAGAAATGCTGTCTGAATCTTCAAGGCTGATCAATATCTCTTCTGAGATATTGACTTTCATAAAACTTCTTTATTTTTGTCACTTAGTATTTTTGATCCAAAACGATGGTGGGTCATCATTTGTCCACTTTTCTGCTGCGTCCCTATGAATCATCCAGCAGTAGTCTGCCATCATACTCACATCCCAGCATCCTTGGTCCCTTTTTTCAGGTCCTCGATATCCTGATGGATCATTTCATCCTGCTGCTGTACACGGGAAAAATTCAAAATACAAATCCAAAAAGTGCACACAATTTCTTTACAATTTGGATGTTTACAGTTACCTAAAAACGTAGAAATGACTTTTTTGAATGATATCCAACCCTCTCATTCTAGGTCTTCAATACACCATCAAATTCTGCATCAGCAATCTCATTTTCCAACAGAAATACCCTCTTTCCATTTAGCCTCAGACAACCCCAAAAACTTTCAGCACAAATATATCAGACAGGATCCATCTTTTGATAGGCTTTGATAAATGGACCCCGTGATCATCACAGCTGACTGTGTGCAGAGGGTGCAGACCTATAAATACCTGGGAGTGCAGCTGGATGATAAATTGGACTGGACTGCCAATACTGATCCTTTGTGTAAGAAAGGACAGAGCCGACTATACTTCCTTAGAAGGTTGGCGTCCTTCAACATCTGCAATAAGATGCTGCAGATGTTCTGTCAGACAGTTGTGGCGAGTGCACTCTTCTATGCGGTGTTGTGCAGGGGAGGCAACATAAAGAAGAGGGATGCCTCACGCCTGGACAAACTGGTGAGGAAGGCAGGCTCTATTGTAGGCATGGAGCTGGACAGTTTGACATCCGTGGCAGAGTGATGGGCACTGAGCAGACTCCTGTCAATAATGGAAAATCCACTGCATCCACTGAACAGGATCATCTCCAGACAGAGGAGCAGCTTCAGCGACAGACTGCTGTCAATGTCCTGCTCCAGTGACAGACTGAGGAGATCATTCCTCCCCACACTATGTGACTCTTCAGTTCCACCCAAGGGGGTAAACGTTAATATTATACAAAATTATTGTCTGTCTGTTATACCTTTATTTTTATCACTCTTTAATTTAATATTGTTCTTTATCAGTATGCTGCTGCTGGAGTATGTGAGTTTCTCCTTGGGATTAATAAAGTATCTATCTATCTATCTATCTATCTATCTATTGTGAACTTGAACCCGGACACAGGCAGACGGACAACATAGTTTCACCCAACACATGTTTATTTATACCTTTTGTACAGTGCACGAACCCCAGTGCCTCTTGCACCGATTCCCCCAATGTCCAGGCCTCACAAGTCCAATGCCTTTCTCCTGGCCGCCTCCCGTCCTCACTCCAGCTCCGTCCACTTCCACCCGACTTCCACCTCTGACTGGAGGGAGGCGGCCCCTTTTATGGGAACCCGGATGGGCTCCAGCTGCTCCCCGGCAATTAAGGCTAGCCACACCCCTGTGTGGCAGAAGTGCCGGCTGCGCACCCGGAAGCCGTCCGTGTAGCCCCTGTCGTCTTCCCCCCGGCACTTCCTGGTGTGGCGGAAGTGCCGGGCTCCCGGGATAAATGGGCACTGGGGCGCCGCCTGGCGGTGGCCACGGGTCCCTACAGGGCTGGGCTTCTGAGCCCCCTACCCGAGGCCTCCTGCATAGCCAGGACGGACGCCCCCGCTCGGTCTGGAGGAGGCACACGCCCTCCTCTGGTCCTCCTAGGCGTCCCGGCTGGGCTCCAGCCCCGGCCGAGGACCCCACGGGATAAACCGGCATCGGGGCGCCGCCTGGCGGTGACCACGGGCCCCTACCGGGTAGGGCTTCCATGCCCTCGACCCGTGGTCCCCAACAGAACCAGGGCGGACGCCCCCTCACGGTCTGGAGGAGGCACAAGCCCTCCTCACGTCCTCCTGGGCGTCCCGGCCGGGCTCCAGCCCCGGCCGGGGACCACACTATCTATCTATCTATCTATCTATCTATCTATCTAAATGGCTTCATTAAGCCAAGCTTAACATGAAGTGGCTATAGCAGCACTTTATTAAGAACCACCAAGATTGTCTGAAGAGGTTTTTGGAACCAAGCTGTCACTTTTTATGGCTGGCTATTCCTTCTGAACCCAATGTCAAATCTTAGTTCTGCTGTCCCACCCACAGTGAAAACTTGGAAATTGTGTGTGTCCCCACATGTAAACCAATGGTGCGCCATGTAGTTAATAACTGTTAACAAAAGCAACTGTTTAGCATTCAATTACATTTTAATATTCAAAAATTTTAAATTCAAACAAATTGTAAATAAATACTGATATGTAATTAATTATAGTGTAAAAACAAGACCTGTAACTGGCAGGAAAAAGTGTGTTTTGTGAAAAAATGTTACAAGATGGAGAAAAATGTTTTTCACTTTTGAATTCCGCACCCAGAAATATATAAAAATCACAAGAAACATTCAAAACAATTTTTTTCAATATATACCTGTGTAATATATACCTGTACAAGTTGTAATCCAGTCCTTATATTCTTTCTTGAATACATTCACTATGGTCTTCATTTAAACATTGAAACCTGGAATAGTATATATTTAGAATCAGTGTAAAGTATTGCAAGATCCTATTGCATATTTTTCCAAGTTTCATATTCATGGGGTAAGATTACTCATAAATATTGTTTTTTTTTTAAAGAGATCCATTCTATATTCATTTCATGTTGATGATTTTCATTTTTTTACTTTTTGATAGTCTTTATTAATTCTTAAGGCAAATTGTTTTTTCATGTGACCTTTTGGGGGGTCAGGATCATAGGGGCTCCCTTGGCCTTAATAAGACCTGGCATAGGAAAACAAACTGAAAAGAGTCAACATTTGTGGGTTTTGACATTTGTTCTGTTTAATGATAGCCCTAGTTTGGATATGGTGGTCTGGTGGAAATTTAACCCAGCACCCTACAGATGACCACTGTTATCGTGAATGTAAGGAAATCTGTTTGATCAAAATTATGCATCATCATTTCTGAACTCAAAAATATGTGCGCAAATGCCACCTGCAGTATTCTGAAGAGTAAACATCAAAGTGTTGGTTTGCATCATTTACCAGCATAGGGAGTCCCACTGTGCCTTGTAGAAACTACTTTGCCAGTTACATTTATTGTGCTTCACACTGTTAAGTTTTTCCACTCTCAAAATTGTTTAAAAAACTTGAACATTTTTGCTAACATTATTGATTTTTACATGTTTCTTTGCTTTTGACTGGTGAACAAAGCTTATTTGTTTTCCTGTTTGAGTTTTCTCAAGCTTGTATGTAGGTAGGTGGCATAGCAGTTGAAAGACTGGACTCTAAACCAGCTGGATACCAGTTGAGTCCTCAACACTGACCCATTCTGTAACTTTAAATAAGTGTTCCAACTAGAAATAAAATACCTATAAAGAGTTGTTTGGGGCATTGGGTAGATGTTTGCTAAAAGATAAATCTACACCCCTGGCCTGGATGAGCGCCATGGAGGAAGACAAGTGGCAAAGTGAAGCACACAGCTGGTCTCCTTTTAAAATGGCTAAATATCACAACAATGCTTTGCTTTTTCCTTCTTAAAATAACATGGATACGTTATTTTCCCATATGTGTACAATCCCAAGACACACATTAATACACACATTAATAATAGTTTTGGCTTGAAAAATTGACATATTCAGTATATTTTAAGTCTTTTTTCACAATGGGACCCTAGTGTTCCCATAAGCTCCATTATAGTGACGTTACAGCAGGCTAGCCATTTTTTATGATCTATAAAATATGCTTTAATTTAGACGTTCAATTTCACACGGCAAATTACTACACGCCATGATTGTGAAGCAATAACATCAACTTGAGAAATACCAAATTTACCCTTTGAGGTATTAAATCGGGCATTCCCTAGACAGAAGCCCACAATCTTCAGATTAGGAATATTCAAACTGTTAGAAATTAGTGATGAGCAAAACTGTGGAGCTTCATTTTGCATAAAATGTTGCAAAATTGCCCCTAAAATTTGCTTTGCATGTTTTTAAGTCTTTAGTCTTTACTCCCTAAGGGTTATTCTGCCGTCTCCTTCCTCAGCTGCCCTCCAATGCTGCTGCCACCATCCCAATCTTCCTCAGCTCCTTCCATCCAGCTTCACTTGCCCCCATCTACCCCAGGTGCGGCCTACTTGCACATGCACAACTTCAATTCTTCTTTGTATCACTCATTTACAGGTAACACCATCTGCTCTCACTTTCCCAAACTTCATCAGCTGATCCAAGCCAGGATCCTTCTGGAGTCTCGCTGGTGGCCAAATGCTCAGGCCGATGGATTTCAGCAGCATAGAAGCCTCTCTGAAGTGCTTGCAGGTTACGTGTTCTTTAGTTTTGCTTTCCCCTTTACATATTCTGCGTCAGAATTTTTTTTTACTTGCTTTTTGCACATGGAGACATTCACAATATGTTTTCCAGTCAAGAGAATTTCACTTATGGCAAAGCTGCATTTGTTTTGAAAACATTTTTCTGAAGCAAATTTTCTAAATTGTTTTGCTTGTCACTATTAGCAAGTAAATCATTTGGAAACAGAAGACAATACAGATGTCAATGATCTCTGCAGATTAACTGCCAACTGTTTAGAAGGCCAATAAGTCACCTATTTAGTTCAAGGTAACAGAGAGTCACTGTGATTATAGTGACATTTGGCTCAAGGTGGGAATCAGCCTTAAACAAGGCACAAGTCCACAGCAGGACACATCAATAACAGCCTTGCTCAATCCAGATGTATAATATATACCACTGAAGGTAACCATGTGGGAATTGTGCTTAAAACTGAGTGGGAACAATTAGACGGCTCACCAAGTTTCACATTTCTTTTTTTTTTTACCAATATAGTCTTTTTAAAAAAAAAAAAAAGAATTTTGCACTTAAAAATATATATAGTCTTCAGCAATTTTACTGCATTAAGATGATACACCCAGATAATAAACCCGGGTGATGATGTTAAAGATGTGTCCAAAATAAGCATAACAAGTCTTAATGCAGTAATAGCAATAACAATAAACCAAGGGTATGATATTGAACAGTCTCGTTTAGGGTAGAGATGAAGTAATTAGAAAAAAAAAAGAAAAAAAAAAAAAGGAAAGAAAAAGTAATTAAGCACAATAAGACATAAACATAAACAGATAGCACCCTAGTAATACTAAGTAATAATGAGAATATATGTGAATATATGCTGATAAAAACCCGTATTTTAAAACGAATAGATCAGACAGTAGATTATTAATCCTTGCTTTAATCATTAACCGCCATGACTCACTATTATGTATCAGAATAGTCCCGGGATCAGCTTTCTTAATTCCTTTTCTGCTTCATCCTTGCTAGCGAATACATAGAAATGACCTTGCCATTCCACTTTAAGTTTTGCCGGATACAAGAGGCTGTATTTGACGCTGGCTTGCCGTAATCGCTGTTTGATGTTGTAGAAGGCTGCGCGTTTAGTAGATGTTGCTGGAGAGAAGTCAGGAAAGATACAAATGTGGTTATTTTCGAATGTAATATCTTCCTTGTTTCTGAGGAGTGCCATCACCTCTAGCTTAAATGATAATCGTTCAAAACGAACTATAAAAGACCTTGGTCTGGGTCTAACGGTGTTTGATCCGCGTACGCGGTAAACTGCTGCTATCTCAGATTCTGCATTAAAGTCGTCCCCGATTATTTTAGAAACATTTCTAAACCAATACAACGTCTCATGAAGATGGCACTCAAAGTAGGGGCTGTGATTTTAAACTGCAAAGATAAGAGGTGCTCTTGTTAACCTGGTCTGACAGACAGCCAGCTTCAAATTACGATTAACTGTTTCTATTTAAAAACACCTCTTAGACATATAAATGTGTGTGTCACATGTTCAGAGAGCACATGGCACGTTTTAAAAATAAATATGAATTGATTCAAGGGAAAAACCTTTCTGTAGCATCAGTTTACACATTGGCATCAGACAGCATCAATGGACAAATGGCACTGGTGCTATATGTGCTATCTGCTGTTCAGCATTATGATGACAGTGTAGGAGTCGATGTGAGTTTGAAAGAATTGTCAGCTATATTCATGAAAATATGAACTGCAAAATACGCATTTGAAGTAAACAGTGTGTCACCCTGAAGGACTGCAATTAAGACAGCCGATAACAAAGAGCCATGAGAGAAGAAGATTTCTGTACTCAAAACACCCAAATCAACAAATCTGCCTAATGACACCAGTAGATGCACAGATGAGGCTACACCTTCTGACTGCACATCTAAATGAATAACTAAGGAAATCTATCTCCTTATCAAAACTCTGCCATTATGTCATATATTGATGCAATAGTTAAAATAAAGGAAAGATACCATAGCAGACAGAGGTACTGTGTGGAGCCCAGTAGCTGCAGTGGTCTATGTGTGTGTCTGTGTGTCTGTCTCAGCACTTATTACAATGTGCATATTAATTATTAAGCTTCAGTTACCATTGTGCCACTGACCTCCTGAATCAATAGCAGCAATTTTAGCTTTTTATTTTAGCTCAGTGTCTAGTCTTTTGTTTATGGTATCTTTTTCACTCTCTCTGAACCCCCGAGGTGGTCTAAAATGCACAGACTGGAGGAACTGGGGGCAAAAGCTCTATGGGTGTAGCCTTCGAAGCACATGATTTCACTGCTATTCACTGTACACTGTTTAACAGGTTGACCCGAGACACGTATTCTGATTTGAGAATACTTGTCTGGCCTTGCCAGACTACACCAACAACTGACCAGTTTAAAATCACTGATTATTCCAATATAGATGCTGAGTAGTATGTGAGAGTAAAATCAACAGAGAGCAGGCCAGGATACAAGTCCAGGAATTGTTTGAAAACAGAAAACTGCACCACCCACTCACTATGGTGTCTTTTCTTCTTCCTATTTATTTGCCCTAGTTCTTTTACTTAAAAGATTGGGGCTAAAGCACACAGTGGGTGCTCAGGACCTCACATTGAAGCAGAGGCAGAGAATAAACCTCTGATTTCAAGTCCATATGTAAACTATAATTGCACAGAATTTACCTCTGCTTTTAATGCCATAAAATCTTAGAAGATTGAAACTTGGATTTAAATGTGTTAAGGTGAAAGGGACACAAACAGTAAAAGTGAATGGCTTCCTGTCTAACATGTTCTCCTGATCCACTGGGTCTTCCTTAGGGTGTAACCTCAGTTTTTTTTAAACATTCTAACAAAAAATGGATCTCATTACAGATAAGTGATCAGACACATTTATACATTCGCAAACCATTCTGTGATTTTGAACTTACTTGATGAGATAGAAATGTGCCCAGGTCCAGTGGCTGATGACTTTAACTGGTGTGATAAATCCTTTATAGAACTTAATATTAAAAAAAGAAAGGATTAATGATTTAAGACCAAGTATCATTCTGACCCAAGAGGCAATCATTAAAGACAAGACTGTGAAGCTTATTGAAGGATATAAATGTCTTGAGACAATTATAGGCACAAAAACTCACTTTCAATAATTACAGAGAAGCAGTCTGCTGCAATGACACTCTGTCTTAGGAAATGAAGTTTTTTCAACCTCAAGTCTTAATATGACACTTTCTAATAAAGTCTGTGTTATGGCTTAGTATCAAGATCTTAAGGGTGGCATAGTGTTAGAGCTGCCTCTCAGATATAGTGCCTGATCATTGTGTAGGTGCAGTCTGCATGTTAGGTAAGGATAACTGGCTACTCTAAACTGGTCCCATTATGAATGCGTGTGGGCATGACAGCACTCTGTGATGGCCTATCACCTCATCCAGAGTCAGTGCCATGTTTCCATGTTTCAGTGCTGCTTGAATGGGCTTCAGCTTGTCATGACCGTGAATTGGATTAAGTAGGTTTCAAAATGCTGTCAAATCAGAATCTTATTGATGTGAACAGAAGGGCTCTTGCTGCAAACAACAATACCACAATAGACAAAACACACATAAATAATAGTTACTTAATAAATAACTAAGGTTCGAAGGACACAGGGAGTATTAACACTGCAAAATAATCCAATGCTAAACAACAGCTTCTGTGTCAACCTAAGTAGATGCTGATCCACATTTATTAGGTGGGGTGGCTCAACCACTTACCCAACACAACAAAACAAAACAAACCCTTTAAAATCTTTCAACTATGCAGTATCTCTCTTACACTATTGATCCTGGTGCATCTCGTCTCCCTGCCAGTTAAGTACCTTCTCCCTCCCTGACTGTAAGCTGAAAGAGTTAATATTCAGGTCATGGCCACTTCTGGCCAACCTCAAGAATCACGTTTAGGGTCATTGTTAGCCCTACTGTTGTAATAGTTAAACAGTCTCCCCTAATGTCCTAGCACGTAGGGACCATTTGTTACCTAAAAGGAGTGTATTATCCAATGGCGGTTTGTAATGCAGGGTACTGGGGAGCCACCCCCCTAGATACTTTAAAAAGCCATCCATCCATTATCCAACCCGCTATATCCTAACACAGGGTCACAGGGGCCTGCTGGAGCCAATCCCAATCAGCACAGGGCGCAAGGCAGGAAAGAAACCCCGGGCAGGGCGCCAGCCCACCTCAGTACTTTAAAAATTAATTACCTAATTAATTATTTTAAGATTTTTTAATATAACATAATTGGACAATCCTTGATGCATTATGTCATGTTGACATCAGTGGTTCACAGTTCACAACCACCTTTAACATTACTTAACTACAGATGAGCGAGCATAACTTTAAGAAGAAATAAAAGAAAATCGAGTTATTTCTTTAATGAAACACCCCTTCATAAATTGTTTACTTGATGAAATAAAGAAGATTAAGGACATTGGACTGGACCGACCTGACTTAAGAATACAGCAGAAGGCAAGTGATCAAGGACAAGCCGACACTCTAACTTTTTCCAGCTCTTGTTATGACAAATGGTAAGCTAACTATGAATAAGAAAGGGCAGGTCTTTGTGTGTGTATTATTTACAAGATCATTTTCTGAGATGTTTAAATTCCTGAGTTTTTAATACTGCTTTTAGGGAAGTATTATGTAAGTGATCTCTTCTCCAAACCATGCATTAAAAAGGTGGAGAATGCTGTAGTGCCTAAACTTGTAATGTAGCAACAGTTGCCTCGATAACAAAGGGCCTTTTTTTACTAAACATTGTCCAACTCCTACAACTACTGTATAAGCATTCAAAATGTCCATGACTTGGGATATTGCGATTCAAGTGGTTTGTCATTCTTGCAAGCATTTCAAAATCTGTCTGTGATGCGCTTGTCCCATGCTGCTGTGCAACTGCCTTTTTTTCATATTGTTAATAAAAATAGACTTTCTCTGACATCTGAAAATATGAACAAACTTGTGTGCCTTAGCAACTGGTTGAATGTTAAGAAGGAAAAATAATGATGACAGTGGCCTTGAGCAATGTTACAGACATGTCCAAAATATTGTGTTTTGTTGTCATAATTTTAACAAAAATTGAATTTCTGAAATCCTTGGAGAATTATTTCCAGTATATCATGATATTGATATTATTATATTTATAGCTGATCTGATAATGTAGTAACTGTACATGTTTACATAATTCTTAGTGTACTGTAGTGCTAAACATTGTACTGAATAATTAGAAAATGTGCAAAGGCAGTCTTTTCTTGTTATACACTGTGCGTTTCCCCTTGGGGATTAATAAAGTATCTATCTATCTATCTATCTATCTATCTATCTATCTATCTATCTAT
>JANRMT010062850.1:9212922-9273787 GCA_026402145.1 Polypterus bichir lapradei | reverse complement strand
ATCTATCTATCTATCTATCTATCTATCTATCTATCTATCTATCTATCCTTTGTTCCCTTACTATGCTTTAGTAATAGGTTTACTGCTTGTTAAGGTCATGCAGGTTAAGAGCTTGAGAGAGAGAAAAATATTCACTTTACAGTGTTGTTCACCGTAGGCTATTATTGGTATCAATAGGTTGGCTGCAATCATGCCAATTAAATTACTTTTTTTGTTTGTTTTGTTATTTGCATCATCACAAGGTCATACTTTTAATTTTCTTCTTATACTAGCCAAGAAGGACAGATTTTTACTTTTAACAGCTAGGCATGCATCTTCCAAAGTTGTATGCATTATTGAGCAGGGTTTTATTAGAGGATGTCCGTTGTTTGGCTGCTGATGGCCAAGTTCTATAAACCATTTAATCTGGGTGAAATTTTACTCACCCACCCAGTTTCATATATGCCCACCCACCAAAACATTTCTGGCTATGTTACTACTACTACTAATATAATTAATAATTCTTTATATTTATATAACACTTTTCTCAATACTCAAAGCACTATTTTCTCCTGAGCTATACAGTACTACTTTAGTTTGTCCTCCAAAAAACTGTGCCCCCACACAATTCTTTTTGACCAGCCACCACTAGTATTATCCTGGAGTTAGTGGAACTTACTGAGTTTATTAGGGATCAACCTACTTTTGCACCCTGGGCTTAACAAACATAAAGAAAGACACACACACAGGCTTATTTACTTAAGCAATGGCCACACTGAACAATTAAGATTTTGCTTCCTGAAAACTCTTGGGATTAATTTATGGATTTTGACCTGCTGATCATAACAATCATCCTCAGATTTTCTGATCACATACTGTTTTTGCAATCACCTGTTTTTGTGATTTCCTCTCATTTTATTAGTATACTTATAGAGTACAACTACAACTGGAACATCTGTGTTGATCCAAAAGTAGTAGCACAGCTACTAGGAACGCAAGTTGGATATACCAAGTACTGCGAATGGGACAGCCATGCTAAAGAGTCTCATTACATTAAAAAGATCTGGCCGCACTGTAAGCTGATCAACTGAGTCAGTTGATCGAGCTGCCCTGTGGGACATCCTGAGGGTTTGTGGGATCCCCTCGAGGTTGATGGATATCATGGCCAGCCTGTACACTGGTACTGTGAGTGCTATGCAGAGTAGAAACAGAACCTCTGCGTTTTTCCCAGCTGATTCTAGGGTTTGTAAGGGGTGTGTTCTTGCTCCTACTCTGTTCAGTGCTTGTATGGACTGGGTGTTGGGCAAGGTCATGGGGTCCAGTACCTGTGGGGCATCTGTTGGTGAAGAAAGATTCACGGATCTTGACTTTACTGATGATGCAGTGATCTTCGCGGAGTCAATGGAGGCTCTGATTGGGGCGCTTGAGAGACTGAGCAAAGAGTCTGAGTGTCTGGGCTTGCGAGTGTCCTAGATAAAAACCAAGATCCAGGCTTTTAATGACCTCTTGGGCACAGCCATCAGTAGTATGTCTGTCTGCAGAGAAAGTGTCAACCTTGTCGAGAGGTTTACTTACCTTGCCAGTGACATTCATGTCTCTTGTGACTCTTCCTATGAAGTCAGTAGACGGATTGGAAGGGCATGGTGGGTCATGAGGTCGCTGGAAAGGGGTGTGTGGTGCTCTTGATATCTATGCAAAAGGTCGAAGGTCCAAGTCTTTAGAGTCCTGGTGCTTCCCGTCTTACTATATGGTTGCAAGACATGGACGCTATCCAATGACCTGAGACGAAGACTGGACTCCTTTGGTACTGTGTCTCTCCAGAAAATCCTTGGGTACTGTTGGTTTGACTTTGTGTCAAATGAGTGGTTGCTTATGGAGTCCCGAATGAGGCACATTACCTGCTTTGTGAGGGACCATCAGTTACAGCACTACGGCCATGTGGTGCATTTCCCCGAAGGTGATCCAGCTCGTAAGATTGTTGGGGACTTGAGTGACTGGACCAGGCCAAGGGGTCACCCACGTAACACCTGGCTGTGGCAGATAGAGGGTCATTTCCGGAGGGTGGGACTGGACCACATGTCTGCGTGGGGGGTTGCCAACCGGGATCCTGAGTTGTATCATTGTGTACTGTACCAGTGCATGCTCCCCAACTTGACTTGACTGGACTTGACTTGCTCTGTAAGCATTTGGTTCCAGGGCAGAAAAGTGTGATGTAATAACCACATGCTGAAACAACAAACATATCTATGCCTCCTCTTCATATTAAACTTCAACTGATTAAAAATTTCATGAAAGTAATGAACAAGATGAGAGATTTCAATGTTCGAGTTGTTTCTACGAATAACCAAGGCAAGGGTTAAGGATGGCCTTTTTATTTGTACACATATCAGACATGTCATCAATGATAATTGATTCACAGATCTGCTATTGAGGTCAGACGAAATCATATGGAAATCACTTGAGGATATTGTTGAGAATTTTCTTGGAAACTGCAGATCAACAAACTACATTCAATTGGTGGACGGCATGCATCAAGCATATAAAACCATGAAGTGCAACAGGATGCTGAAGAATTGTTTTCAGCATTCACACTTGGACTTCTTCCCTGATAATCTCGGTGCAGTTACTGATGAATATGTAATAAGAAAAAAGTTTCACCAGCATATTACAATAATATAAAAGTGGGATCAGGGCGAGCAGAATCCATCAATGCTTGGACGACTGTTGTCGGAAACTGAAACAAGCAGCATCAGAGGCCGAGTCCAAATGAAAATCATCAGCAAAACATTTTTAGTTTATTTGAACTAATGCAATGCGTTAGCTTCATTAAATGATTAAACACAATAAATTCAATAAAAGGTCATTTAATGTTTCTCAAAATTTATATGTGATACATTGAATCTAAAATCTGTCTATCATAATCACCAAAAACATTTCAGGAAACAAAGTCCATAATTATGAGTGATGCCTGCACAGCCTCTTACTTTTCAGTACTCCACATAGGGACTCACTGGCATTAGCATGAACAACAAACGGGTATCCCCTGATATAACCTAGACCTAATGACCGGCACACACTGGACCCAGAAAATGATGAAGGACATGGAGGTTAATATCCTTTGGGCAATTCCAATTACCCACCAATGATAAATTACTCCCACTGTGCTGCCCTCGGTTGGGAGCGTCCCCCCTCAGCCTGCTAACCCTGTGAGAAATAAAGTGTCAGTCTCCCCACAGCAGGTGCCCTGTATCTATGTTTTAATTTCAATCACTTAATAATAATTCTTTGCATTTATATAGAGCTTTTCTCACTACTCAAAGCGCTCAGCAATTGCAGGTTAAGGGCCTTGCTCAAGGGCCCAACAGAGCAGAGTCCCTTTTGGCATTTACGGGATTCGAACCGGCAACCTTCCGATTGCCAGTGCAGCTATACAGTCAATTATAAAAGATAAAAAGCAAATACTGTAACTGTTTATTAAAATAGTAAAAGAGAAAATGGAATAAATAATAGAAAATATTTAGTAACAGTTAATTCAGGATATAAATTCATCATAAAAAATCAACCTTGCTTCAGTAAGAAGTAAGCATAAGTAACAAAAGCAAGAACAATACATTCCACAAACAAAAAGGACGGCTTTTAGATTCATCAGTCAAAATGATGCATGGATAGTGTTTCCAATGTGAACGGAGTCTTTCTAATGGATTAGTGTAATCTCACTCTCTCTCTCTCTGACATCTTTTCTAGTCTCTTGGATTAGGCATTCTTTACGCCAAAAGGTCAGACTCCGTGATGTTAATTGGCTAGCCACTCTGGTGATGGACAGCTCTGCCTGAAAGCTTTGATAACACAAGTATGTGTGACACACTTTATCTTGTCAAGTGTGCTATCTGCTGTATCTTCATGTCCCCTGGGAAGAAGAGATGCTTCTATCTAAAATAAAAGTTACTGGCTTTTTCTGGTAGATATCATAAAAATGAAAATACACAAAGTACATAGGATTAAAAGAAGATGAGAAGACACTCTAACAATGCCACAATTGCTCCTCACTGAGTTTCACAGCACTGCTTTGTTTCCTGGATAGTTCATTTATAGGCCATCAGAGCAATTCTGAGCACAAATGAGGCAGACTGCAGCATGTTTTTAATGTAGTGTCTGAAATCCTAAAATGATAATTGTTCAAAACCTCTAGGGGTGGCTCTCCTTGTCCCCCTAGCAGGATATTGTGATATCTGTTTACACATCTTGCAACAAAATGTTTCTCTCTGTAGACCAGAGCTCTTCTATCCTTGTTCCAGTCCTCACATAGAATGTCAAGCATTGCCGCTAACTACTAGATCACCTGCTTTCTAGTGTCCTAGTGGAATATTATAAACTGCCACTTAGGCCTCACCTCACAACTTTATGTTTTCTTTGCTTCTGTTACAGTGACAGGGCTGGCTGTCACCTGTTATGCCCTTTTTATGCATTGGTAAAAGGACTTGTTAAGCGCCTGCTCCTCTCTTCTCGGGCTTTGGCAATAACCGCCAATGTCTTGTGACACCTGTGGCTGCTTGCTGTCCCCTTATCTAATATAAGTATCAGAAATGAGCTGAGCCAAAGTGTCAAATAGGAACGCAAAATGATAAAAAAAAAAACCCAATAGGCAAATATGTCTGAAGTTTTAACTCTTTCAGGGCTGATGTTGACTTTTGTCAAGAATCGGGGGTAGAGGACAGTAATCAGCTATAAACTGCAACAAAACTCGTCCTTACATTTTAGTTTGACTCTCTTTGCTAGAAGAAAAGTTACATAGCTTTGTTGATTTAACCTCGATTCCCTACTTGTGCGTGAGTAGCGAAGAGCAAACAACCTCTAAAATGGCATCGACATCTGGCGAGAGACCAAAGCGAATGTGCAAAGCAAAATACTCAGTGGACCTTTTACGTAATTTCGTTGAATAGGACTCTGACTTGTCGGGCTCAGAGTTTGATGCAAGTGATCTGGAGATGGAGATCAAGAACGAAAGTGAGGTACCAGCATCGGCTGATCAGTCCCCAGCTGATCTTGGTGCTGAACACTTTCGTGTAACTGATGCGCCTACAGCAGCTTTCACCTGGGAGGACCACCACTTATGATGACAAGAGATACAAACCATACTGTGCCACACTGCGACTGCCACCGCTCCGCCCACCTGTTGTGCAAAGACAGCCAGGCAGCTGGTCCACTGTGTATTCCTGCTGACCATCGAGGTGCCCCACTGCCACCAGAGATGCCAAACATGTGCCAACAGCAGCCACAGCACATAGCAACAGACGTTTTACGTTGATTTATGTATGAAACCATTGCTCTGTGTGCTTTTCAGAAAACCGAGTTTATTGGAAAAAATATTCAGCCCTCAAAGAGTTAAACAAACAAGTCATCATAGAAGAGTACTGCGCCCTTTGAGCCAGCACCCAGTTCCTACATTTGAAATCTGCTATCAGGTCAGAGTAAATAGTAAAGGACATGGATGATCAGGAGAAACAGTTGTTTATTTGGTAAATCTGTTGAGGTTTTATTTATGATTGAACTCGGTGTCCATCGATTATTTTCAAAACCAGTTAATCCAAATCAGAATTGCAGGAATAGTAAGTTTTGTCCCAGGTAATTAATATTTAGAATGTTTGTGCAATTTGTCATTTTAAATACTTCAATATTATGTCATATATATCCATTTGCAGTGTTGTGTATGATTTGTTTTAAGTAATAATATGTTAGACTGGCGTTTTTATGTTTTTAATAACCCGACTGGCAAAGCAAGATTTTCCACTTGGGAAAATAAATCTGAAATTAATTGAATTTGGTGTGGGTTATTGGGAAAATAAATTAACAAATGTAAATCTTAAAAATGGATATTCTGTATATAACATTTGAGTGTCTTCTGACATGCTGTGCCACAAGTTTCAGTTAATTGACAGCTTTAAGACCACTGACAGTGAGAGCCATTTCTCTTCCATCAGACTCAGTTAATAGAAAATCTTTGACTATAAACTGACTGGCCTCTGTGTTAAATTCAAAGGCCCACTTGTCCATCCCACATTTGTGAATGAAACAAACAAAGTGACACAGGAATCACGATACAGAATAAATTGAGCAAATAAGTGCCTTGAGGTGCACAGAGTAACTGATGGACTGACAAATAGAAGGAAATACAAAATATGATTTTAACTACAAAAATAAGGTGACAAATGCCTACAGAGTAGTCAACAGGTCAGCACCTAAATATATGGAGACAATCGTGATGTCCTATGCTCCTTCTGCTGATGAATGTCATCTGATGATGTCTTGTCCACGTGGCATCAAATCTCAATCCAGACCCTTTTTATGTGTAGCTCCTAAGTGGTGAAATGAATGGCCCACCTCTGTTTGAAATTCTGACTTCCTCAATGAGTTTAAGAAGCGCTTGCTTGTTTGGTGAATTTCTGAAATAGGTTTTATTGTGCACTTTTGTCTGTTAACATACCGCTATAACATATTAGATCACATTTGTTTCAGCAAAATTTGAATTCGATATTTAAAAGGAATAAACAATAAAGGGCTCCCTATTTCAGTTCAACGGTCTGACATATCGGAACATTCAAAATGCAGTGTCACGTATTGTGCTCAACCAGCCACGATGGGTATATGTCAGTCCTCATTTCAGATCACTACATTGGCTCCCTGTAACAGTTCAAGTCCTTAATGCTTGCCTACAGATAAGTCAGTAGGTCAGCACTCATATATATTGAGACACTTGGGAGGTCCTGTGGTCCTTCCCGGCCACTCAGGTCTACTGGTGAACGGAATCTGGTGATATAGAGGAAGAGAGAGAGAGAGATAGACATGCATAAGTTTGGGAGACAACCTCAGGACACATATAATGGTTGTTGCACTCCAAAACAGAGGGTGGCACTGTTGCATACTGTCTTTTTCTCTTCCATCCTCTACAGAATGGAAGACTGATGGTCCTTCCACCTCTGACATCACTTCCAATTTGCTTCAGCCCTCCTGAGCCTGCTCCTTTCATATCACAGCATTGATTGTCAACTTCAACTCCATCTGACATGAAGATACTCCATTAGTTTGAAGAAAGCTCCCATCTGAATAAGATGTCATTGTAATTTTCTTTTTCAGTCCACTATTTTTTTCCCATCATTGTACAGTATATATAGGGTTCACCTTGGTGCTCTAAGCCCTTTAACCTATTTCCTTGACTCATTACCAAATATATATATATATATATATATATATATATATATATATATATATATATATATATATATATATATATATATATATATATATAACATCAACATGCAATTGAGAACAAGCAAGAATAGCTTAAGAGGGTTTAGACAAAAGATGGACTAATAAACTTGATTCTGCCAGATATATTGTTATTGAGTGACATGTTTGTGTATGCTAGCCCTACAACAATTCCAAAATAAAAGAAAAATGCATTCAATTAGGCTTATTTCAATTGTCAATTGTCATGGTGCAGACAAGTCTTGCAAAAGATCATTTAAGTGCATCTATAAAAGCGATCCCAGATAAATCTGTACTCCTCTTGGAGTGGTGGTAATGGAGTCTGCAGTACAAGTTAGCCACCTCTCAGCCAAGTGCTAAACCACAAACTCCCACTGACTGCAATTATTTTAGGAAGTGAAGACTAGAGTGGGTGGCAGCTATTTAGGCAATTTTGCTCATAGAGTCAGACTGTGTGCAAATATTTCCTTCAATATCCCTGATATAAAAGCACCAAGGGTACTTACTGAATGTGGAATTTAAGACATCAGCTTGGAAGTTATGGCCTAAACTGTAAATGGGGGCATTTAATCAGACTTTCATACTATAGATAAAGCAGTGAGAGTCTTCTAGTGGAGTGAAAGTAAAAGGCCCAAAAGCAGGTACATGTATAGCACTGCTGTCACCCAGACAGCATTAAGCCTCACCATTAGGAATAATTTCACTTGGAGTTGTCCTCTTTGGTATGATAACTCCTGGTTGCAATAATATGGGGAAAGATAAACTATGAATTGCAGGTTTTATTAGAAACACAGAAGGGCAACAAAAGGTGCAGGACATTCTGGGATCAACACATAATAATGTGGAATGATGACCAAAGGCGATTTCAAAGCTCAAAGCTAGGTGGTAATTTGTCAAAGTCAAAAATACTGAACACACCATTACATCAGATTCAGACGTGAGCAAAAAGCAAAGTGTCATGTGAAAGTGTTGCTTGATTTCCTGTCTCTGTACACGTTCAGGTGTATGAGCTGACTGAGTGAGATTTCAGCCTATTTTAGGGGTTTAAAACATTTTGGCATTTTTTTCAAGTAATCATGTGGTAAATTCTTCCAAGCTACTTCTTGCTATGTTTGAGAAAATAAGGAGTGTCCTCTCTTTCGTCTAAACCAAATCACTGAACCAAAATCCAAAGTCAAAAAATAGGTCTGTAACATTAATAAAGAATATCTGAAATATCTGATTTAATTGGATTTATCTGCAAACTCAGATAATCAGGAATTGTTTGGTGCCAACCTTTAATCCTGATGCAAGGACAACATGAACACTCTGTGCCTCCAAGTCTAATTGCATAACAAAGCCCTAACAATTAATGCTCAAAATGGTGGTGCCCATTAAAACAAAGACAAAGATAGTACTGCAAAAAGAAAAACCATTAGAAAACAACATCTTATCCAAAAAGACATGCCAAAATTGAGATCTGTGATCTCAAAAATGTATATTCAGATATACTGTATAATAACATAATAATTATGTGAATTTCCCCTTGGGATTAATAAAGTATCTATCTATCTATCTATCTATCTATCTATCTATCTATCTATCTATCTATCTATCTAACCAGAGCTCCAAGATTTCACATTGCAATTTTTTAGACTTTCGAATGCTTTTCATCCCTTACCCTTTCCCACTCGGTTCAATTATGTTGAGATTCCATCTGTAAACGTCCACTCCAGGTAGGTCTCAATTGTGTTAGCAGTGCATTTGGGATTGTCAGAAGGATGAAGTTTTTGTCAATAAATTATGTGCCGTATGATGAATCAAAAATTGATTTACATTTCTCAGCAGTCATCAGTGCCTGGGTTTTGACCAGATCTCTCCACATCCAAGACAATGACAGAGCTTTCGCTGTTCTTTACAATTGGCAGGAGGAAAACATCAATGTTCTGAACTTATTACCAGCTCTTCTTCTTCTTCTTCCAATTTCTTATTCTTTGTGATCCAAAAATTTCAAATTTGGACTCATTGCTCCATAAGGCATTTCTGCCTGTACTCGTCACTCATGCTTTATGGTCTTTCAAGTTCCACAGTCTTTCCTGCTTGTTGCGTTTTTCACAAGAATAGTTTCCCAGCTGCAACACATCATGCAAGACCATTTCTATTAAGAGTTCTCTCCATAGCCAAAGTGTGTACTTACAGTAGGCACCATATTGCTCTGCCAGAAGCTGATCAAGGACTTCACTGGATTTCCTTCTGTTCCCTTCTGTTCTGCTTATCAGATGCTGGCAGCCTTTCTGTCTTCAGCTTTGCCATTATCTTCACCTTTCTGTGCAACTCTTTGAAGGCCACATGTGCAAAATCTGGTTTGGTGCTCAACTACGTGCTGATTAAAGTCTTATTCATACAAACACTGTGACGTTAATTCTGTCAATTAGCCATTTCCAAACCTTTCTTTGAGACACCCCAATATATGTGGTTACCATTCAACGCACCCAGTTATTTCTTAATTTATTACTTTTCATGCTGTCAGTGCACCCTGCGGTGGGCTGGCGCCCTGCCCGGAGTTTGTTTCCTGCCTTGCGCCCTGTGTTGGCTGGGATTGGCTCCAGCAGACCCCTGTGACCCTGTAGTTAGGATATAGCGGGTTGGATAATGGATGGATGGATGGATGCTGTCAGTGTTTAATTGTGTTAATTTTACTTTAGTGTTTTTGTGAGCATATAAACACTTTTTGCCCAGACATCATCTTTGTATTTTTTTTCTTACCTTAATGACCTAAGACTTTTGCACAATACTATATACCTATTTACACATACAACACCATTTTTCCTGGCCCAGTATAGTAAAAGATGTTTTTGAATGGCAGCCCCACTACAGATAAGAGGTTAATTTCTTCTGCTTCCCCCCTTATCTTGATACAGTAACCAAAGCGTTACATTCTGAGATGACAGCTGCAGGGGGAACGATTACAGTTTAATTAGCCTAACAAAATGGCTGAAGTGGGGAAATCAGAGGCTTTATAGCAGGCCTTCAGGATGGCAAAATTACCTGTAGGTCTAAGGACAAACCCTATGCAGAATCTTCACTAAAGAAAAGCAGATTAAGCAGAATGGAGAACTCAATGTGATCAACCATTTTTTTAATGAGCAATTTGGGGATTTCTTTCAATTGATTTGAAGTTTCAGTACTGCAAGGTACTCATTTGCATTGTTTTATGATGTAAAATGAAATAATCAGACATCTATGAAATGGCCACTTTATCTAGCTCACACACATAAGATCAAAATGGTCCTCAATATCCTTAGAAAAAATCCGGAACTCATCAGAGAACGTATTCAACAAGGGCTAGAAGGAGTGGCACGTGGAAGCTGGTCCATGTCCACTTCCAAATCCTACAAAGTAGCTGATGGTGGATCCCTAACTCTGCTGTATTTAGGTATTCACCCCCTTGGACGTTTTCCCATTTTTTTGTTATATGACATGGAATATTAACGGATTTAATTTGGCTTTTTTGACACTGATCAACAGAAAAAGACTCTTTAATGTCCAAGTCAAAACACATCTCTAAAAAGTGGTCTAAATTTATTAAAGATATAAAATAATTGATCACATAAGTATTCATATCATATACCTAAATCACCACTGGTGCAGCCAGATGTCTTCTGAAGTCCCATAATAGTGTTCAATGGCGATCACCTGCCTGTTATTTCAATTGATTGTATTGTGACACCCCATGTACTGGGAATTAGGATACCCAGCCTACACTCTAGATGTCTAGTATGTGAGACCGAGCGTGACCAGGATGATGGTGTAAGACAGGGAGACATGGACACAAAAAGGGTTGGGTTTTTTGAAAAATAAAGTGAGGTTTTATTTACAGGTGCACTTAAAGAAAAGAAAAATAATGTCCTGCGAAATGTATATATCGATACACAGTCCAATATCGCAAAGGACACACAAAAACAGTAATTAAATGAAGTCCAAAAATGACTATATACAGTATTTACAGTGCTGGCTGAAAGTCCCAAATGAAAAAGAATGCTGCATACAAACTAGTGAAACCCATATATACACAAACCACTATGAAGTTGTCTTCCTCCACAGTGCTCCAAGTCAGGAAGCTGCTCCTTCAAACAGTGTATACAGGATTCACCAAAACAAAAATATTCAAAATACAGAAAAAGTGTATATACAAAAATAAACAGTGCACCAATAACCCCAACCCAAATAAATACCTCCACCAAAGTTAATCCAGAGATATTTATATACACAAGAAAAAAAAGAATATTT
Organism: Polypterus bichir lapradei; assembly: GCA_026402145.1. NCBI lineage: Eukaryota > Metazoa > Chordata > Cladistia > Polypteriformes > Polypteridae > Polypterus > Polypterus bichir. Next base: position 9,262,276 of record JANRMT010062850.1, on the reverse strand, counting down.
ACAATAATCATGGCACAAGCAGTAGTGCTTGGTAAATTCAAATCTTTGTTCTACCAAGTACCTTTCTCTAGCAAGATCTAGTCAGAAGAACCACCCTCTAGAGGCCATAATTCCTTTTTGTATTCGGCGCCCTCGCGCCGACCAATTATCCCTCCACAGGTACGCGATGACGTGAACGCGTCTGCAAAAAGACGCGTCTCCTGCCCTACACAATTCCTATAAAAAATTGAGCAGCCGGCGCGTGCGTGCGTAGCTGTGTCGGCTTTTGAGACGCGGACTGCCCTTCTTCCTTAAGTGAAAGTAAGTACTTTTACATTTTTTTTTTCCTACAGCTCAGACAACTGCCAACATGGGATCCCTTTTCTAAACTGCAGTAAACAAATATTAAGGCGCTTGGCACTTTCTTTTGCTTCTGTAGTGTTAAGCCGGAGTTATACTTCACGCGAGGCGACGCATGTTGCAGCGGACGCACCTGCTACGCAAGCGTTGTAGTGTTCATACTTGCACGCGTACTTTACGTAAATCTGGAGGAATCCACCAAGTGGCAGTGCGAGATATTATCACGGTGAGAACATGTTCGCCTTCTCTGTGTTGTGAATTGCCTAGAAAACCTATTAAATTCTGATGACACCTTACCGTAATATCTCTGAAAAGGATGTTTATTGATTAAATCCATCAATTCAGGGATGTGTCCATTCCAGCAAGCATTGGGCACGAGTGAGAAACAGTCCCTTGACGAGGCCTCAGCTCATCGCAAAGTGAATATAAGCACAAATCTGAATATCTTTGGAAGGAAACCGGAGCATAGTGTGGAATACAAGCAGGAAATACCAGCAACATAACTCCCTGCGAGACAGCAGTGCTATCGCTCCGCCGCCGTGTCACCCCCATGTGTGTAATTTTTCCCCCATGTGTGTAATTAACAGTATTCATTATTTAAACGAAATTATATGTAAAATGTAACATACACACTTTAATGCATTTCATCATGAAAGTGATATCAAGTATAAATCTAAAGATTCTAAATGTGCAGAGAGTTGGGATATCATACATTTAATTTGTTCTGCGTGGCGATCTATTGCTGCTTTCCGCTGCTGTCAGGTCCAAGAAGCTCGTAGCGATTAAAAACTGGGATGACGTTTGATGGTCTGCTTTAATGATAAAGTAAACTACGAGGTTAAAGTGGACATTTCGAGATTAAAGCCGAAATTTCCACTTTAATCACAAAATACACGTTTTCACCGTGTCCTTTATTTTTTCTCAGTGCCTCAAATATAACGGTATACATTATGTTGCTGTTGTTAAGTTGCAAAAATAAAAAAATAAAAAAGACGACACAAAAGATGGTATGTGAGACTTTTAAAATGTATTGTTTCATTACGTTCGGGAACTATCTACATGTGACAGAAAGCCTCTATGCAGATCCTACGGGATTAATGCTTCGATGTGGAGAAGCAAAATGCCGACATACAGATGCATTCATGGTGCTTTTATATTCAAGCGTCACATATTCCCAATCGTAATGACAAAATACATTTTAAAAGTCTCACATACCATCTTTTGTGCCGTCTATTTTTTTTTTTTTTTTTTGCAACTTCACATCGGCAACATAATGTACAGTATAGCGCTGTATTTGAGTCACTGAGAAAAAAATAAGAGACACGGTGAAAACGTGTATTTTGTGATTAAAGTGGAAATTTCGGCTTTAATCTCGAAATGTCCACTTTAACCACGCAGTTTACTTTATTATTAAAGCAGACCATCGTAAACGTCATCCCAGTTTTTAATCGCTACGAGCTTCTTGGACCTGACAGCAGGTAAAGAAAAAAAATAAAAAATAGACGGCACAAAGGATGGTATGTGAGACTTTTAAAATGTATCGTGTCATTACGATCGGGAATATGCGACGCTTGAATATAAAAGCACCACGAATGCATCTGTATGTCGGCATTTTGCTTCACCACTTTGAACCATTCATCAAACAGCAAAGTGCGCACATCGATCCCCGAAGGATCTCCATAGAGGCTTGCTGTCACATGTAGATAGTAAACAGAGACTCTGACGTCACGTTCCGACTTTTAGCACACTGCGCCCCCCGACTTTTTGCTGGTACTGCAACTCGCGCACGCGTCGCGTTAATTTCTGAGGACCTGCTCAGAGGACGTGTTAAATGAACGCTGGGAACGCGTGGCAGCCATGATGCGGGCGCGTACGCGTTCTGAGCGTGAAGTATAAATCGGCCTTTATGAGGTCGCGTGAGGTACGCGCACGAATGGAGGACCGACAATGCCATCCTGGCCGGTCAATGGCAAGGCTGTCTCTTCAGTCTACACGAGACACACCGCGACACTCCTCAAAAGGAGCTAATATGGTCAGCGAAGACGTCTCTCTGCACTCTAAAAAAGAAAATGGCAAGTTTCCTTTCTTTATACCTTTTTGTCCTTTTATTTCCCCAACAAGTGCCTTTCTCATAACCCTGCAGAGGACACTACACTAATTTTATTTAATTGCTGGTAATGTCAGTGAGGCACATTACCACATGTATCTTGAAAGTCCAGCTTGTGGCTAGACAGTATGGTGGCCTAACCTACACAATGAAGACAAGAGAACACTCCAAGCAGTTCTGTGAAAAAGGCCATTGAAAAGCATATGGACACAGTGAGAACATGCAAACAACGCAGGGAATCCCAGTCTCCTTGTTGCAAGGCAGCAACGTGACCACTGTGCCACCATGCCACCCACAAGTAGTACTAATGAAAGCAAAAAGGCAATTCCGTGCATTTTATAGCACGCTTTATGTTATAGAGTTTTTGGGAATTAAATAATCAACCAGGGAGAATGTATGGCCAGTCACAGATTAATGTAAAGGCAGGTGGGCACTAACCGGAAACAATAATGGAGTATTAAAAACAATCAACAAAGAGAACTCTGTAAACACTAAATGAAAATGGGAGAAAAATGCATATCAATAACTTGGAAACGTAATGGAATGGAAATAATATTTTTTTTAATTAAATATGGACAATTGTGTTGCACCAGTAGTCTGAAAAGTAAATGTATGAAACGCGTTTCTATTTTGTTAAAGAAAACGAATATAAGAACATTTTCGGTTAATTTTAATGGTGTCTGAAAACCACTGAGATTGCCTTTTTAATCTATGTTGTGCATGTTGTGTGAAACTGTATTCATGAATTAAACCAAATGATACGTCTCCAGGTATATTTTTAATTAACTGCTTAAGTGATGTGAAACCCTGAGTGTGTGAAGATCTTAATTTTGAAAAGGATAGAAGTCTTGTACATGCAATGTTTATGGCAAACCATCCATCCTTTATGGCATCAGGAGGTGACATTAGGTGCAAGGCAGGTACCAACATCCAAAATGTGCCTATCAGGAGCCCATTCACATATGGCGCACACACACACACACACACAAAGACAAACACACATTCATGCTGGGTCAATTCTATAGCTGAAGTGACGACTGTGTGTTGTGAATTGGATTTGGAAACTTTTTGTTCCATTTTCAGTTTTATTTTTCTCATCTTCTGAATATTTTTTCTTTTTTTTATTTATTTTGTTATGTATGTTACATCAGTGTGTCAGTATTTAAATTTTTCTTTTCTTACAGATGGCATAATTTGGGATCATTTTGCATCATTTTAAAATGGACTCCACATATTGTTATCCATGCCGTGATGTGCAGCATTATGTATGCTTGGCTTATGAAGTTAGTGGCTACTTCAATGTACTTATTGCTTGGTTTTATGTGCATTGCATATATTTTTTTCTAATTATACACCAATCAGCTACAACATTAAAAGCACTGACAGGTGACATGAGTAACACTGATTATAGCATTACAATGGCAGGATATATTAAGCAGCAAGTGCACAGTCAGTTCTTGAATGTGATGTGCTGGAAGCAGGAAAACTGGGCAAGCATAATGATCTGAGTGACTCTGACAAAGGCCAAATTGCGATGGCTAGATGACTCGATCAGAGCATCTCCAACAGCAGGTCTTCTGACATATTCCCAGTATGCAGTAATAAGTACCTAGCAAAAGTGGTCCAATGAAGGACAGGGTCATGGGCGCTCAAGGCATATTGATGCATGTGGGGATGTGGGGCTCTAAACCCACAAAAGAGCTCCTGTAGCACAAATTGCTGTAAAATGTAATGTTGGCAATGAGAGGAAGGTGTCAGAACTCCAAGTGTATCATGGCTTGCGTATGGGGATGCATAGCTGCAGACCAATCAGAGAGCCCATGCAACCCCTGTCCACTGCTGAAAGCGACTACAATGAATATGTGAGCATCAGAACTGAAACATGGTACAATGGAGGAAGCTGGGATGACCTGATGAATCACGTTTTCTTTTAGATCATGTGGATAGCTTAATGTGCGTGCGCCATTTACCTGGGAAAGAGATGGCAACAGGATGCACTGTGGAAAGAAGACAAGCCGGCACAGGCAGTCTGATACTTTGTCCAATTGGTAGACCTTTAGTCCAGGCATTCATGTGGATGTTATTTTGACACCTACCTAAAGATTGTTGCAAACCATCTACACTCCTCCATGTAATGCAGTGGTGTTCCCTGAAGGCAGAGGCTTCTTTTAGAAGGATAATTTGCCCCGCCACACTACAAAGATTGTTCAGGAATGGTTTGAGGAACATGACAAAGAATTCAAGGTGTTGACTTGACCTCCAGATTCCCCAGATCTCAATCTGATCGACCATCTGTTGGATGTGCTGGAAAAACAAGTCCCCAATTGAGGCCCCATTCCAAGTTACAGGAATTAAATGATCTGCAGCTAACGTCTTGGTTCCTTATACCACAGGAAACCTTCAGAGGTCTTGTGGAATCCATGCCTCAACAGATCAGAGCTGTTTTGGTGGCATGATGGAGGTCTACACAGTATTAGGCAGATGGTTTTAATGCTGTGGCTGATTGGTTTAATATATTAGTAAATATGAACAGTGCTCTGGGTTTCTAAATTGAAGCACACTATTCAAACAATAATTGAACTGAAGTCACGTAACATTCTAGCTCGTCAACTGAAACAATAAAAGCACGTTTGATTTGTAAGCTGCCTTGATAGGAGCATCAGCAGAATAAATTAAGCATCAGTGTAAGTATTTATAAAATCAAAGAGGCCTCCCAGTGTCTTAATCAGTCACTGAAGACAAGTCCCAAAGTGTGCAATGAGTACAAGTTTTGCTGCGACCCACACACTATGACACATTCAATTCACATTCTTCATACTCAGTTTCAGCCTGATTTCAGAGGTCGGCATTTCATTCTCACTAGTGGGACTCCATCAAACGATTGGGCTTCTTCCCAAATGAATGAAAAATGCTCTCTGTTTGCAGCACACACAGAGGCCTGCTTATTATGATGTCAGCAGTTATGTCCAACTAATTGCAGGGTCATCAATAAATTACTCAGCCAAGCCTGTCTGAATTATTAACCCTGTTTTCACCCAAGGGATCCAAGGAACAGCAAAGCATTTTTAAAAGGATTAGCTCAATATTATTATTTTTTGTTCTGTCAACCTAATTCATATAAAACAGGAGGGCATGTGATTAATTACTTCATAAAAAAGTCAAATTCATTTTTCAACTGATCTGTGGTCACAGCAACATCAAAAGCCCAAGCGCTAGCTGAGAGCAAGTGTCCATTTTTTTAAACTGCCTTCGGGGAAGTAGATAAACACTAAGTGGCTGTGAGGAAGCGACTTCCTGTGATGGAGATCGCTGTGAAAAGCACTTTAGAAAAACTTTGATTAACTACTTGAGAGACTTTAGAACACTGGGAAAATGGTGTCGAGAACTGGCCGTTCAGCCCAACAAGCTCATCCATCCAATTTACCTTGAATGTCCAAAATAACATCAGGTCAAGATTGAAAGGTCCCTAAAATTCTATCCTCCACTACACTACCAGGTCATTTATTCTATGTATCTTTGGTTCTTTGCATGAAGAAAAAAATTGATGATGATTCCTGCGAGCCTCCATCAGAGATGACTTTACCTTAGGCAGGCAAAACAACTTGGCAGTAGGGCAGTGGAACCAAGTGCCATATTTGAGTACCAAGAAGAGAAACAGAATAGGTGAGGGTTAGTAACAAATTATAAACATCATATTACTTATGTTTTAGTGCTAATGACTAACAACAGAGATGCAGTCTGTACAATTAATACTAGAATTACCAAAGCCTACAAAAAAGATTGTAATCCCATCCCACCTTAAATCCCTTTGCACCTCTCCATCAGCGTCTTTTGTGTTGTAAATGTGTTGATCAGCACAAACAGCAAGCAGCCTGCTATCCCATCCCCCGGCAAAACACCGCAGCTCAGTTCACAAAGAAGATTCTCAGTGCTCAGTGTTTATCTTGGAGTGAAATGCTTGGAGTTGTAGAGGGTAAATAATACATCTTCATTTGGAGTACATGCATTTCATGGGTGCTCCGTGTCTACAATGATCTATGTAAACACATTGCTAAAACAGAAATGTTGAACATGTTTTAGTAATAATTGACAAAATGTAGACATGAAGTGTGAAGCCTGAAGTCCAAATATCAAATTAACACCTTCACAAAAGGTACAAGAATATAACCGAAGAAAAAGAGGTTGCCTTAGGGTAAGTCAATGACATGACTGTTTGGGTGGTTCAGCAGTAAGAGCAGCAGTTTAGTCTGGATATGCCCAACTGAAGTAGTGAGTTGTCAGTCATTAGTGTGCCATATAACATAAGCATAACCTCCCTTGACTTGTACTCCATGCATCAAGGTGCCATATAACCTAATATCCTATTATGTTTCTTGATCACTTCTGCACACTGTCTGGATGTAGATAGTGATGAGTCTACTATGAGGTGTGCTTTCAAGTTTCAGACTCCCCATTGTGTATTCAGAACTAACATTTTTACTTAATACATGTACTTCTTTGCATTTAGTGAGATAAAATTTCATCTGCCACAAAACTGCCCAGCTTACATGCTTCCAGGTCCCTTTATATCAATTTAGCTAAATCAACATTATCTGCCCTTCAGTGTAGTTTTTTTATTATAATTTTGTCCAAATCATTTGTGTATATTAAAAAGAGCAGCAGCCCTAGCACTGACCTGTGCTGGATTCCACTCTTAACACCCACAGTTCACCTTAACTTTTTGTTAGCTAGTTTTGTACCCACACAGTCTATGCTATGGATTCCCACCTCTTTCAGTTTGATCACTAGCATTTCCTGGACTTTATTAAAAGCCTTATGAAAATCAAAATAAATAATATCATATGCACCTCTCTAATCGCATTCTTTTGTTGGTTCCTCACAGAATCTCATCATATTAGGGAAACACAATCTTACTCCTCTAAACCCATGTGGACTGCTCACTAACGCTCTTATTCTGCTCGATCTTCCCCATAATAATTCTTTCCATTAATTTTCCTGTGATGCACATTAAGCTTACTGGCCTATAGTTACTTGGCTCTGTCCGATCACCCTTTTTACACAATGGGATAATATCTGATCGCCTCACTCTGTTGTAATATAAGCAGTTTCAAAAAATATGTGCCAAAAGTCAAAGAGTAGGATTTCCCACAGTGGCAAATAATACACAGTATTTAAAAATAAAACTTTACAAAAAATTAGAATTTAAACCCACACAATCTTCTAGAACTATTATCATCATTCTAAATGAAGTGTAGTCTGGTTTTAATTACATGAATTTTCTCTCAATTTAAGACAATAAAGCATTAGTGTGCATATTATAGTTTGCCATTTTGGTGAGGTCATTCTCATTACTACGCCCATCTTAGTTGTGGCTTGAGTAGCCATTTGTGGTCACATGACCCTGACCTTGTGATGTGTGACATCATCACCACCAGCATATAAAAGATGGTGGCACAGCAGCCTTGCTGACCTAGCTAAATGTCCTCAGAGTTTTTCCAGGGTGTTTTTGTATGGCTTTGCTTTCTGTTAAGTTGCTTGTGGTTTTTTGTGTTTTTTCAAAAAACATTTTTGACTTTTTTTGTTTGTTTGTTTTTTTGTTTACCAGTACTTTGAGCTTGATCAGTTTCTATGACCACAATTTTTTTTCTTGCTTCTTAGATACTTTCTTATTCTCTGTTCACTTACCAACTTAAACCATATTCATTCTTATATGATAATCAATGCAAAAACTACAAGCAGTCAAATGGCAGCTCTCAAGATTAATCTGCTGTGTTCTGAACTGGAGCCATTTCACTTTAGTGAGTGTACTGGAAAAAGTCCAGCAGTACTCTGGGTTACTCGAGCACTTACGTATTTGATGAAGCTTTAGGGTTAACAGTTGAACTGAACAAATGTCTTCAAAATCAGCAAAATGAACAGTGAAGATTTTGGCTCTAAATCTTTCAAAAATAATAATGTTTCTAATAAAGATCAAAGGTTCAAAAGTGATAAGGCATATAAAGAGGATTATGTATTTATTGTGGTGTTTTGGGACATTACATAAATACCCTAAATTAAAGATGACCTTTTCTGCAGTGATTAGAAGAATAAAACAATTACTGAAAAAGTTTAATGGTGCCATCATTGAGAATTAATAATCATTTAGATATATTAGCCTTGAGTCTGTTGCTGCTGAGAACTTTAAGGGACAGGCTGGTACAACTATGAAATCGGTTAAAAGTTCCTTTGAAACTTCTGTGGAAATTGTTAGAATTTGTGTCTGGATTTTTAAAGTTCGGTCATTTACCATTTTTATTATGGAACTCTAACATTTATATGGTCTCCCTAAGATGAACATTTCTGATAAAGGCCTGAAATGTATTTCTAAATTCTGAAACCTTTCTAATCCACAATTGGTCTTTGATTAAATTTAACTTCTGGTAATGGCCAGACAAAGTGTGTAAATTGAGATGTATAATTGATTTTTCTTAAATTGAATTAGTATGATTTGCTTTCTTTGTCTGAGCTCTGTACCTCTTACTACTTGCACAGGATATTTTCTTTTGATAGTCATTTGGTGTTGTGTGCACATTACGGGAGTGTGTTAAGGTCTCTGTTCAAGAAGTGAAATAGCAGGCAGGTAGGTTTGGGCAAAATGCAGGTACTAATCTCTCATCCCCTAAAGTGGAGAGAAGCCCACTGAAAAACATTGACTTCACTTATGGACCTTCCTAGAAGTTCCAACCTTTTCACTCTCTACCCTATATAAGAAACGAGAAGACTGGAAGTCTGCATTCATTTATCTTTGTTCTTTTTTTTAGCTGTAATTTCAAATTAGCATTGTTGCTATTAAACAGGGACCTCCATGAGACACCCAAGTCATCTCCTGGCCCTGTCTCAGTTCTCTAGTGGAGTTTTGGTTCTGTTTGGTTCTCCTGCTCCTAGAGTAGCTGGATATGTTATCAATTAAATGCAAATTGGAGTGAGGCTAGGAAGAAATTGTTAATGATAGGTGACTTTGTCAAACATTTTGTGGATCACATAAGTGAGGATTCCATCTAACTTTAGAATTTTGTCCTGAGAATTACATCTACCCTCCATGGTTCTATACAACATGACAAGAAAGACCAGTCCAGTTCATAACAAGTAAGACCTGACCAATGAGTTGCATCCTTAGAAAGATTAATTGCAATGGAAAACACAGCCTATAGACTAATGTTGCACAGCCCTAAGCGCCCATCTTTGAAAGAGCATTTCTAAATTCTATTTTTGTGAATTATAGAGTAGTGGTTGGTAACATTGTCTGGAACATTTCTAACTGGCTTTGAAATAAAAATTCAGATTTTGCGGTTTTGGCTTTGAAATTGAAAACACTGGATACAAACTAATATGAAACCTCGAATACCAAATAATAGGTTGATGCATGAAACACAAAATCTTGAGTTAGAATAAGAAACATCAAGAAGGAATAAAAAGAATACTAAATTCTAGAAGAGAGCCATGAAGAAATAACAAACTTTGTGTGAGGATACATGTAAGAATATCAACGTAGACATTAAATCACCCCAAAGAGTGAAGGAGGACTTGAGTGTGTTTATAATTCCGTTAGATCAGATCATATCAAAAGACATGTTGAGCAGGATAAATCCAGACTATGCTATCAGATTAGAGCCAAACCCTCGATGAACAATGGATTTTCAGTGGGTATTCTTGTGATGTTTAGATCAGATCTAACAATTCAGCCAGACCACTGTGCTGACCTGAGCAGCAAACTTTTGCAAATTAAGCAGACCACACAGAGTTCCCTCGCTTAAAATTGCAAACTCAGGAGGTATTTGCAATGCTTCAGTTAAGTATATTATACAAAGACTTCAGTCCAGAAGGAATTCCTACAACACTCGTGCTTTACCCTTTAATAGGCTTTGCATTAAACAAAGAAATGTTAGTGGTAGAAAGAATGTTCATGGTGCGCAGATCTATATCCAGGCTTTATTTCATTATAGACATGGCAAACTGAAAATCCTGTTATGCCAATGTTTTTATGAATATTCCTGACTGAACATTTGCTCTGCACAGAGGGTGTAATATAATGAAGCTCACCATGAGTGTATTTAGCAAAGGAGAAATGCAACCGTTAGCCAGGTAAATGCAAGGCTAAAGAAGAGCCTTACTGACAGGGCACTCCGAGGGCACGCTTAACATGCTTGCTATCTAGGGAGCTTGTTTTAGGCTTGACTGCTTTTAGCTCTCCTGCTGCTCGTGTATCTGAATATCTTACCAATTATAAGGTTAGGGAGAACTTGACAACAGGTGCTTCTGTGTTTTGTCGTGGCAGGATCCTACGGTGACCCCGTTTTCCATTTTAGACTGTTTATTATGTAGGCCTGAACAGGATGCCCTAAATCATATCTGGAGATGTTGTATGTTCAGTCTTACCAGCCTGGTCACTGCCAGGATTGACAGCTACTGTAGCTCAACACTTCCCACTTCATTTACATGGAGAACCATAGGCACTTGGAATAAGCTACCAAGTAGTGTGGTAGATAGCAGTTATTAACGTTTAAAACAAGAAGAAGAAGAATTAGGTGGACTGGCATGCTTTGTTGGGCTCAATGGCATGCTGTCAACTAAATTGTTCTAATATCTATAACCCCTGGCAATTAGAGTCCCAGCACTGATAGGAGAGAAAGATACATGTTCTATTCATACATAAATAAGCCTAAGATTTTCAACTGTCCCCAAAATATAAGCAGCGGAAAATGAGTGACTCTTTCTCTTAGAATGTTGATTGGTCTCTGATCTACTGTGGTCCATCTTGGCCCTTGAATAAAACAGGAGAGGCCCTGCATGGCCCCTCTATGGATGTGATAGCAGACACATCAGTATGACTCTGCAAGCATCAATTTATCCAGTTCTTGACATTTCTCACCTTTTGAGCCAGTGGGGATTTAATATTTGCCAATGACTGAACTCTTTCATTAAGAATCAACCCCCATTTAAACTCTGGCCAGACAAGGGTTGATCATTGTTTTTAAAACTTGTCCTCTAAAACCACACCATTGATGTCCCACATAGAATATCGAAGCAGCAGTTCCCAACTCAGGATGGATGCTGGTTATAGCAAAAGCACCCCCACTGCCACAAACTGCACATTCCAGAGTGCTTGTTTGATCTAGTAGGCTCTTAAATGTGTTGGATCAACAACTGGCTTTTCCAGCATCTCCTTAAACATTGTTATTTTTAAAAGTAATAAGGATGGCTCAAAGTTTTTGATAAAGACAATTTCTACAAAAAACAACAAAAAGTATCAGCCTATATGCTAGATATTGTTGTATCCCAGCCAAGATTCTACCCCTGGCTGGGGTTCAAATTCATGTTTTTGTTGTCTTTGTTCATTTTTGATTCTTTTGTATGTATTAATTTTATTTTATTTTTTTTCTATTAATTGTTTTTATGCCTGTGCTATGTTTCATGTGTTTTATGGGTGGTCCCCCAAGGGGCAAGGCCACCTGCCAATCAACAGGAACTGTGGCTGATGCTCTGGATTTATAGGTTGAGGGCAGTTCCTGGTTGGTCACTTTGAATGTGCTTAGGTGTGGTGAGTTCTTGTGCTTATTTTGATTTTCTTATGATATCCTGAATATTTGAATCCATGCTCTGTTTTTGACTGCGGCTTGGATTCTGTTTTAGGACTTCATTTACTTGGGAATGCCTCACTGCTTTAGACAATTCCTTTATGCCTTTGTCCTCAGTGGAGCTTCATGTTATGTCTGAGAATTTTCAATAAGAATAAGCCTTTTTATTTTATAGCTATTGAATCGGGCCCTTTTGTGACTAGTTAGGGTTTTTGATGGTGTGTTACCACCCGGGGCATTATTGGAAGGGATTCGGAACTCTTAGACTTTAGCAGATATTACTCTTCATTACACCCTTTTCAAAATTTTGTGGTTTAAAAAAAAAAAAAAGGATTCCTTTTAACTATAGCGGTCTGTTCTGAGAATTAGACCTTCCCTAGATTAGTCCATACATCATTACTAGGACGGTCAGAGCAGTTTGCTTGTTTTAATCACCAATCATATCAGTTTATAACAAATAAGACCTGACCAATCAGATGTTCCCATGTACACCTTCAAGATTGGTTGCTTTAGCTCCACCCTTAAGCACCCTTAGATTAATTGAAGTGAAAAATACAGCCTGTAGAAAAAAATGAGAATCCCTAAACATCCAGCCATGGAGGATCATTTTTAAATTGCAATATTGTGAATTATAGAGCAGTGGCTGGAGACGGTCAGTAAGATTTCTGACTGGCTTTGAAATTTTTAGATTTTATGGTTAGTGGTGTGTTGTCTAGGGAGTGGTCTGTTTTGATTTTCTTCCAAGTTATTTTTAGTTTGACATGCTTAAAACATCTACTTCTGGACCATTTATTAGGAAGATACTGCAGTATAGGTCAATATATATATATACTCCCTGCGTGGAGTTTGCATGTTCTCCCCGTGTCTGCGTGGGTTTCCTCCGGGTACTCCGGTTTCCTCCCACAGTCCAAAGACATGCAGGTTAGGTGGATTGGCGATTCTACATTGTCCCTAATGTGTGCTTGGTGTGTGAGTGTGGATGTGTGTGTCCTGCGGTGGGTTGGTGCCCTGCCCAGGATTGGCTCCTGCCTTGTGCCCTGTGTTGGCTGGGATAGGCTCCAGCAGACCCCTGTGACCCTGTGTTTGGATTCAACGGGTTGGAAAATGGATAGATGGATGGAGATATATATATATATATATATATATATATATATATATATATATATATATTATAATAAAGAAACTGTTCATTACTTTATTTTGACCAGCAACCTGACTAGAAGTCTTCGAGTTAAAGATGCTAAGATTTGCACTGTATGACGAGGATGGATAGGATTAGAAATGAGGACATTGGAGGGTCAGCTCAATATGGACGGTTGGGAGACAAAGTCAAAGAGGCGAGATTACGCTGATTTGGACATGTGCAGAGGAGAGATGCTGAGTATATTGGGAGAAGGATGCTAAGAATAGAGCTGCCAGGCAAATGGAAAAGAGTAAGGCCTAAGCGAAGGTTTATGGATGTGGTGAGAGAGGACATGCAGGTGATGGGTGTAACAGAACAAGATACAGAAGACAGAAAGATATGGAAGAAGATGATCCGCTGTGGCAACCCCTAACGGGAGCAGCTGAAAGAAGAAGAAGAAGAACCTGACTAGAAGTCTCCATTTGAATGAGAGCCCTAGAAATATGGCACCTCACAGAGTTCAAGCTTAGAAGGACATATGCCAAACTTCTTTGCACTGTCCACACTTGTTGCACACAACACCTTCGGTAGCTGGTGACTGTTTGCACTCAGTGGGCGGCAGAATGTCCATGAAGTGGTATTCCAGAAGTTTTGATAAATTGGACGGCTTGTAATGAAGGGACAGCGATACGCATCAGTGCCACAGCCTACAGGTTCCACATCATCCGATTTATTGTCACTATCTCGATCTCTGTAATTCTTATCATCTGGCAACAAATCTAGTTGTTTCAAAACATCAGCATCTTTATATCTTTTTTGTAACAACATATAATCTATTTTTAACACTGTATTTTCCACAAGCTTTGGCATCTTAAATTTTTTTATGGCTTTCCTCTAGATGGCGGTTATAAGCAAACGACAGCCAATTCCTGACTCCATGTATATTGTAGTGGTTCTATGGAGTATTCTATTTAGTAGTTTACACCTTTTAAATTCAACATTTCTAAAGAAAACACCCAACCTTGGCTGAACAAATGTTTGTATTGTAGTGAAATCCAATGACAACACTGAAGCTGGCATTGTAATGTGAAGCGACTGCAATCTTACTGCTAGCTGAGTGAGAAAATGGTGGCAACCAGCACAAACCTCCTAGGAAAGACCCAAAAAAACACACAATCGGTCAACAGAATGGTAGTAGAGTGTAGCTAAGCTTACAATACACACTCGGTCAACTCAGCAGGATACCACTTGGCGGAAAGATTCACCAGACTGTATTTCCAGCATTTCTTCTGCAATTGTACAGGTGACTTGGGCTTTTTTTTGGTCCCCTCTAAGTCACAACAGCAAATTTTTAAGAGACAATGATGACTGCATTTTTTCACAATGATGGACTTTGTTCATAAAGAGTTTGTTCCCCATGGACGTACTGTGCATTAATGTCAGGACGTGTGCGGTACGCTTGGCTTTTAAGATGTCCCCACAGAAAAAAATCACAAACAGTGAGATCTGGGGATCTCGGAGGGCATGGAATGTCACCTTTGTGTGAAATGACACGCCTTCCCAACAATCATCAAATAACTGCCGTCGATTGTTGGGCAGTATGTGAAGTGGCTCCGTCCTGTTGAAACCACATGTTTTCGATATTCAGATGTGCAAAGTTTTGCAACCTTCGCACAAAAAATGTTTCAAGCATAGCAGCATACCGATCAGATGTAACTGTGGTTGCAATGCCCTCCTCATTTTCAAAGAAGTATGGGCCTATGACACCATATAATGACACATTACACCATACTGTAACTTTGGTGCTGTGTAATGGATGCTGGTGAAGCTCAAAAGGATTTTCCTGTGCCCAGTAATGGAAATTCTGTTTGTTAACATTGTGACAGAATTAGGGTTTCCTCGCACCCTTGTACCCTCAGACCACACGTCAGACACCAGATAAAAGTCCAATTATTATTTATTATAATAATAATGTGTACAAAGCACGCTCCTCTCCACAATTCTCAATAAACAATACAATAATCAATAAACCAATCCTCCACTCCCAGATGCTTAGCCACCCTGCCTCCCAACTCAGCTCGCCGTCTGGGAGCTCCCACAGTCCTTTTATATCTCCTGACCCGGAAGTGTTCCCAATCCCGAGTCCATGTGATTCTCAATCACTTCTGGGTCAGGTAAAAATTATTTTCTTCAACCCGGAAGCCCGTCGCTCTTCCTATGACGAACTTCCGGGTCATAGGGCACGAAGAAGTCTTCGGTCCTCCCTGCAGCTCCCTCTTGTGGCCCCCATGGCATCCAGCAGGGCTGTGTATAAAAACTCCATTGTCCATGATGCCCTGCTGGTCTTCTGGGAACCTCCATGCTGCAAGGAGGGCTCCACCTGGCAGCTTGGGGGTATTGGCTGGGATAAACGGCCGGCCATCCTCCACAACATATACATTAAGGTGAAAATGGACTTCGTCAGACATCCACAAGTTGTTATTGAAATTTGTGCCCTCGTTTACTTTAGCCAACAATTGTTCACAAAACTGACGCAACATGTGTCATTGGGTTTGAGTTCTTGTACAGTCTGCAGTTTGTAGGGGTGGAACTTCAACTCGTGCAGTATTCTTTGCACACTTCATCACCCCAACTGTAGCGATGATGCATGGCGTCGAATGGCAGCTCGAAGAGCCTTAATACTCCCTAGTATGCTGGTCGTTCGAACACCATCTGGGGACCTTTTTTTTTTTTTTTTTTTTTTTTTTTCCAGCAGACTGGAAACGATCATGACATCTTAACTGGTAATGACTCAGAAATTCCCGTTGAGCAGCTTTCACTCTATCACCATTCTTATAAAAGGCTTTCACAGCAAATGCACCACTCCACTGCTCCATTATAATTAATGGCAAGGGGTTCTAAACAAAGTCGCATTGGTCCCAAACAACTGCCGACGTCCCATGGTCTCCAACACCTAGTTCCAAAATTTCCCATTTCCCTGTGCCATCTTGTATTTAACTGCTGAGACATCTATGAGAAAGTATCAGGAAAAACCATCCAGAGAAAAGGCGTACCCAAAACCTGAGTTTGCACTGTGGACAACACGCCTGCATGCATCACGTTGTCAGCCAGAGATTTTCTCTCAAAAACAATATGGTTGTTGCTTTCCCACGCTGTGTTCACCAGATCTCACTCCCTGTTTTTTTTTTCTTCTTCTTTTTCTATTTTTTAAAGGTGGTGGGCAAACCAACTTAAGGTGCATTACCTCCACCAACTGGACTTGGGTGTAATGCCGAAAGGGAAAATAAAAACCCACTATGACTCGAAATACCTACATTTTCCAATTAAATGCTCTCAAATAACATTACAGTTGTTAAATAACAGAATATGGATCTATGAATTGATTTACACTCCTCTCCATACCTTAATAATTATTCTATTGTCAATTTGATATCATTTACTGTTAAATTCTGCTCTGTACTTCTAAAATTTTTATTATTATGCTTTATTAAGGATTTGTTCTGTTCTGTGTATTGTATTGTATTGAACCCCTTCTTTTGACACCCACTGCACGCCCAACCTACCTGGAAAGGGGTCTCTCTTTGAACTGCTTTTCCCGAGGTTTCTTCCATTTTTCCCTACAAGGTTTTTTTGGGAGTTTTTCCTTGTCTTCTTAGAGAGTCAAGGCTGGGGGGTTGTCAAGAGGCAGGGCCTGTTAAAGCCCATTGTGGCACTTCCTGTGTGATTTTGGGCTATACAAAAATAAACTGTATTGTATTGTATTGTATAATTTAAACCATTCCCAAGGATTTAACATGTTGAACTTTCTGTAATTTATATGCCACATACACTAATAATACATGCTCAGTCGTCTCTAACTGATTACACAATCTACACACTCCACACTGATGCTGCCCTGTCTTGAATTGTGTATAATTTAACCTAGTGTGCTCAGTCCTGAGGTGCGTTAATATACTGTAATTTCTTCTCTTCTTGTTTCGCCTCCTTATTTCACGGATCTAACTCAGAGTTTTGTGCTCTGTACGTATGCCTTCACTTACTAGATAGATAGATAGATAGATAGATAGATAGATAGATACTTTATTAATCCCAAGGGGAAATTCACATAATTCACATAATCCAGCAGCAGTATACTGATACAAAAAACAATATTAAATTAAATAGTAATAAAAATGCATGTAAAAGCAGACAATAACTTTGAATAATGTTAGCATTTACTCCCCCGGGTGGAATTGAAGAGTCGCATAGTGTGGGGGAGGAACAATCTCCTCAGTCTGTCAGCGGAGCAGGACAGTGACAGAAGTCTATCAGTGTCCCACATGTTTGGCCACATCTCCTCAAGTCTTTATTAGACTTTTAATGTCTGAATTATTGAATGTTACTTCTATGTCAATAAAAGGATGTTTATTTATTTATTAGACAAATTGTCAACTATTTTGTTTCCTTTAACCCCTTTATGTGCTGGGACCCATAAAAAAAACTAAAATATAAGCATATTCTGTAACTGATATATCTGTAATGCTTGAATTTCTTCCAGTA
Source organism: Polypterus bichir lapradei (assembly GCA_026402145.1). Taxonomy (NCBI): domain Eukaryota; kingdom Metazoa; phylum Chordata; class Cladistia; order Polypteriformes; family Polypteridae; genus Polypterus; species Polypterus bichir. The sequence continues at coordinate 9,244,554 of JANRMT010062850.1, read as the reverse complement.
GCAAGTCTGGCCTTGATGCAGAATTACCAGTTTTATTACTCTGAACACTAAATGCTGATCCTGTACTTCCCGTCATACTATCTCTGGACCTGTTAGTATTTTTTGATTCTAAAATTAAAATGTTGATTGAAGGGATGAAGATTTGCTGTTGTGGAAGAAATTCCTGGAAAAAATGCAAGGGACATGGCAACTAAATGATTGAATATCTTTATTGTCATTGCATAATTACAAAGAAATTGGATGCCATTCAATCAGTGCAGAACAGCAAGAAATTATAAAAACTACAAACATATAAATATCAAGATTTATAAAAGGGATTCTAAAAGTGGAAAAGCAAAACAAACTTCATACTACACAACATTTTTTTTTCACATTTTACTGGTATTCGTTGCTTAACTTGTTCCCAAAAGTTTCACAGCATGTGCATCATTTAGTGAAGTCACAGACTTTGGGTAAAAACTATTTTTTAACCTATTTGTCCGTGTTCAAACAGAGAGTGACCAGGGTGAGATGGATCTTTAATTATGCTCCAGGCCTTCTTCTGGCAGCAGGAACTGTAAAAAATCTTCCAAGAATGGGAGAGGGCATCCAATGATATTCTGGGTAGTGGTGACAACCCTCTGGAGTGCTTTCCTCTCCATTGCTGTGAAAATGGCAAACCACACACAGACACAATAAGTCGGTATGCTCTGCGTGGAGCAACAGTAGAATGAAAGTACAGGAAACATTTTCAGGAATGGGAGAAGCTCTGGGATAAGTGTAGGGCATCTCAAGGAGAGTATTTTGAAGGTGACTAAAATGGAATTGATGCAAATTTTATAATTTTATCTATCTATGTATCTGTCTATCTATGTATTTTTTGACAATTGTGAGAATTTTTGAGCACCCCTAGTATAACACTCAATTTTGGTATCCTTACTTATTCTTAAATCCTTTTTGTTTCTCCTCTTCAAAATGATATGTGTAATCATATCTTGAGCCTTACAGAGATCAGTTCAATAGGAACATCAGTAAAGAATTTTGGAATAGTGCTGTAACTTTCCAGTTTATTCTTTAAAAACTGGAAGAATTTCCTGACCTACTGTTGACTCCACCCAGAGGCGTATGGCTCTGAAGAACACTCAAGATGGTGTCACTTAAGACCAGCGTTTATAGAAAGCACACATGACCCAATTCCAAGTTGGCAAAAACTTGGGATTCCATATTTTGAGCTGGCTAGACTAGATAACTTGAAAAACCATTTGACTACTGCATTGTTGACTAGAAGTTTGCCAGTGTGAGAGTGACAGGACATCTGTGTGTTTTCATTCGCTGTCAAAGTTTCTGATGCAGGGTGTTCTTTTGATGCACACGTGGAACACAACAGGGTCTACACTTCAGACTGTACCGGTGTCTGGACCTTGGCAGGACATCACAAAATCTCTAACTGTTCTCTGTGCACCTGATATGTTCAGATTCTCTGGTGAGATGCTACTTGCAAATCCCACAACCAAGGAAATGACTACCAGTGACAGAGAGGACTGTTTCCCTCCCATAATTTTCATAACTCCCACTTACATTTTTTTTTGTTTGTTTTTTTTAGTTTTGGCTCCATTGAATGAATTAGCTATTTGTTTTATTTTCTGGCCACACAGCTCCCACACAATGTTACCAGCCTGCAAAGGAGAGGCGCTTTCCTGTGTGTGTGGGCTCACAAACTTAGTTGTAAATTAGTGACAAGTGTTGATTACTCATTTAATGCTGAGCTTAACATGTAATTCAATGGGTTCACTACTGCTAATTAATTATTTAATGAGCAAAAAACTTTTCAATGATTTAGGTAAACCATTACTCACTTAGTTTATGTTGATTAAATTGGTTGCGTTTTTCAACTCAAGTTGATTGATCTGAGTGTGTTTCATATTTTGTACACTGATTTAAAATATGATTGGTTTACATAATGTTTGGGGCAAAGACACTCTTTCTTAAACTGAGATATATATATATATATATATATATATATATATATATATATATATATATAGTGGTGCCCGGCCGGGATGCCCAGGAGGACCAGAGGAGGGCTTGTGCCTCCTCCAGACCGCGAGGGGGCGTCCGTCCTGGTTATGTTGGGGGCCTCGGGTGAAGGGCTTGGAAGCCCAGCCCTGTAGGGACCCGTGGCCACCGCCAGGCGGCACCCTGGTGCCGGAATATCCCGTGTGGTACCCGTCCAGGGCTGGAGCCCGGCCGGGATGCCCAGGAGGACCAGAGGAGGGTGTGTGTCTCCTCCAGACCGCGAGGGGGCGTCCGCCCTGGTTATGTTGGGGGCCTCGGGTAAAGGGCTTGGAAGCCCAACCCTGTAGGGACCCGTGGCCACCACCAGGCGGCGCCCCAGTGCCTGAATATCCCGGGAGCCCAGCACTTCCGCCACACCAGGAAGTGCTGGGGGGAAGACGACTGGGGACACCCGGACGGCTTCCGGGTGCGCAGCAGGCACTTCCACCACACTTGGGTGTGGCTATGGAGGAATGCCGGGAAGCAGCTGGAGCCCATCCGGGTTCCTATATAAGGGGACGCCTCCCTTCAGTCGATGGTGGATGTCGGGTGGAAGTAGACAGAACTGGAGAGAGGATTGGAGGCGGCCAGGAGAAAGGCACAAGGACTGTGAGGCCTGGACATTTGGGGGAACGGTGCAGAAGGCACTGGGAAGTGCACTAAAGCAAAAACCTTGTAAATATTGTAAATAAAAGTGTGTTGGGTGAACTTACGATGTCCGTCTGTCTGTGTCCCGGCCAGCGTCCACAATATATATTTTTTTCCTTTGCTCCACAGTTTAAAATTACAAATCAAACAATTCAGGCATCATTAAAGTGCACATTGCTGAAATTTTTTACCTGTCCCCCACATTTTAGGGCACCATAATGTTTGGGACAATTGGCGTCACAGGTGTTTGTGATTCCTCAGGTGGGTTTAATTGTTTCATAAGATGCCCCAGCTTGCTTCTACCCTTTGGAGTCTGTAGTTGTCATTGTTCAACTTGAGGATAAGAGCTGTGCCATTGAAAGTCAAAGAAGCCATTATGAGGCTGAAAAACAAGAATAAAACCATCTGAGACAACGGTAAGACCTCAGGATGACCAAAAATCAACTGTCTGGAATATCATGAAGAAGAAAGAACACACTGGTGAGCTCTGCAATCATAAAGGGGCATGCTAGGCCAAGGAAGACCTCCACTGCTGATAACAGAAGAATCCTCACTATGGTGAAGAAAAAGCCCCAAACGCCTGTCTGACAGACCAGAAACAGTCCTCAAGGGGCAGATGTGGACGTGTCAGAGATAACTATCAGTAGAAGACTTCATGAACAGAAACACAGAGGACACACTGCAAGATGCAGACCACAAGTTAGCCAGGATGGCCAGATTACAGTTCATGAAAAAGGACTTAAAAGAGCCTGCAGAATTCTGGATAAAGATCTTGTGGAGACACGAGACAAAGATTAACCTGCAACAGAGTGATGGCAAGAGGCAAAGTGTGGAGATGAAAAAGAACTGCCCGAGACCCAAAGCTGACCACCTCATCTGTTAAACATGGCCAGTGGGGGTGTTTTGGCTTGGGCATGTATGGCTGCCACAGGTCCTGGCACACTTCTCTTCATTGATAATGGAATTGCTGACAACAGTAGCACAATGAATCGTGCAGTGTAGAGAAACATCTGATTTGCTCAAGTTTCCTACAATAACATAATGATCCCAAATACACTGCTAAGGCAACACAAGAGTTTTTCAAAGCTAAAAAATTCAATTGTTGAATGACCAAGCCATTTACCCGATTTAAATCCAATTGAGCAGGCCTTCCAAATGCTAAAGAGGATTGCAGACTTCTTGCAGTAATTGCATGCAAGGCATATGTGACAAAGTACTACATATGAATGCTTTCATAGACCTGCCATTGCTGTTTCCCAAACATTATGGTGCCCTAAGATAGGCGGACCATGAAGAAAGTGTGGTCTTTTTCTACATGGTGTGACCAAAATGTATGCAAATACCCCTAAATGAAAGTCTGTAATGTAAACTTTAATCACATCTGAAATGTTTGATTTGTAAGTTTAAACTATGAGGTAAAGGTGTCAATCAAGAGAAAATGTGTTTTTGTGCCAAACACTATGGAGGTCACTACTGTTAAACAAAGCAGAAAACTGAAGCAAACCTCTATTTTGAAAAAAATAAGATCTTATTTTTAACGCAGGTTCTTTTTTATTCTCTGTTATTGGTAGCAACATATAGTAAACTGAATTTGGTATTTCTAATGGGGATACACATAATTAAATGTGAGGTTTACTAGTGTAAAACCCAATAATACAAAATGCAATAATACAAAACAGTAATGGGGAAGATCATTTTATTTCAGACATGCAGCGTATCTGCTTAAGGCAAGAAGCGAAGCCCAGAGGTACTCCTAAATTTAATTCTGGCAGAAGCAATAAGGCACCTATGAGAGAAGAGGAGCGACATGAGACCCTTTGCTTTGTCGGTGTTGGAGAGGTGCACTATGGTAAATCACCAATCCGATGTTCACATGGTCGCCGTCTAGTTTGGTTTAGGCATGACTGTAATTTAAGTGAAAAATATTCCTTCAAAATAAAAAGAGCAGCCCTACACCTCCAGCTACTGTGTGAGAAGAGCATTTTGAAATTCTGTTTTTTGTGAGTTATGGAGCAGTAGTGGGAGACATGGAGTTTGTGGTTAGTGGTTTGTTATCTATGAAGTGGTCTGCTACTTTTCTTTTTTTTTTTTGTTGTTGTTCATTTGACACGTGTAATGTGTCTAAAGTGTACTAACAGTGTAGCCTATGTGATCCCTGTGACCGTCTAGGCCATGGGTGTCAAACTCCAGGCCTGGAGGGCCGCAGTGGGTGCAGGTTTTCTTTCTAACCCTTTTCCTAATCAGCGTCCAGTTTTCACTGCTAATTAACTTCTTTTACCTCTATTTTAATAGCCCTGTTTTTAAGGATTAAGTCTTGTGAATTGATTCTTTTCTTCATTAAATGACAGCCAAACAGAAATGAGACATGAAACGAGCCAACAGATGACCAGCTAAATTGGGGCTTCAAACTCCAACCAGTCTCTTAATGAGAAGCTGATTCTTGTTGTTAATTAAACCCGTTATTCAATTCCATGGCTTGTTGCTGCTCTCTTTTTGCCACAGCAGACATTTCCAAAACTTTTAATATTCCGTTTTTTTCTAAGAACTCCTAAAATGTTTTGGTAACCTGAGGGATCAACCTTACTGAGACCTTCATCTTTATTTTCAGATTTTGTTTGATGGGTACAGGTGAGCTGGTCATGTCCTGCTTGTCTTATGTCTCATTACTGTCCGGCTGCTAATTAAGGAAAAAACAACTAAGGGGCCAGAGTCAAGCTAATTAAAGCTAAGTCTAAAGAAGTTCATTAGCATCAAACACATGGTCACGAATTAAGAAGATGGTTAGAATGAAATCCTGCAGCCACTGCGGCCCTCCAGGACTGGAGTTCGACACCCCTGGTCTAGGCACTAGGAGTTGTGTGGTCTTGTCGTACATCAGAACAGTGTTAACACTAGTGATGGCCTAGGACACAGTTCAAAAATATGAAAAGGACTCCACTGTTGAAGGGGGTTGATGACCAGTTGCCTGAGGTCCCTAGGACTCTGACTGTGCCTCACTTTATCTCTTGACTTTGAATGGTATAACTGACCATGGACACCCCCAGAGGTAAATTCTCTCCAGGATTGCTTCTGACTGGAGTCTTTGTTTTTTATTCTCCGCTGTTGTCAACACCCCATAGTTCAACAATTAATGACTAATTATTTAATGAACTGATGATCACTTATGTTAATCAATTTCACTCTACTTTGTCTTCCTGTTTTAAACTAATCAGTGTCTTTATGTCTACTCATTATGTAATTAGTAATTTGTAAAGACTGCATTTGTATTTATCTGATGTTGTGTTTAAGCCCCCCGACTTATGCCATTTTTTTTTTTATTGTGTATTTTTTATTTATGGTTCATTAATAAAATTTAAGTTAATATTATCATTTTCCTTATGTTAAATCTGTCAGTTTTATTTATTTTGTTTTATTTGTTTTTATTTAGTTTCTAGATGTTCCTTATTCTGTGGGTGGACTCCCAAATATGTGGGACCACCATTCCCTCAACACAAGGAACATAAAGGCAAGCTGTGAAAGTGAGTATTTACATTTCATTTGAACGCAATTTTGGTGGAGAATTTTTTTTATATTGTGAGTATTGCCTTTATTAACATTTATTTGGTTTGCTGGAAATTTGTTCTGTATTTGGATTTTGATTACTGGATTTTTGCATTGAGACTTTCCCAGTGTGGATAACCTGTTAGACAAATCCTTTTGCCTTACTATATTTGAAGTGTTGTCTTCTTTTTTTCTGTTATTGTTAATAAATTCACTTTTGTAAAGATTCTTTTTATTTCTCTTACTTAGACAGTCTGGGGGTTGACAGTCATCCCCTCCCTTGCGCAGCATTTTTAATTATTTTTGGGAGTTTGCCATTATTTTAAAGTTTCTGAAATCAAAGCCCCTTTTTGGCCTGGTGTAGTCTGAAGCTAGCCATCAGAGTAGAGGCTCAAGCTGTCTGGGAATAAATGTTACCAAGGCAGGCTAGTAGGGAGTCTGGTCTGCTTTTTCTGTAACTTTTAGTCAGTCTTGTGTACTGTGAATCATTACTTCTATGTATGTGTCACAGCACTCTACCTCTGCACTCAGGGAAGAGTGCTGTACAAAAATAAACTGAATTAAATTGAAATGTAAGCCCCTAAAACATCCTCAAAGAGCTGTCCTCAATTGGCTGTGGGAGAATCCCATCAACACTTCTCCTATGATGTTAGTCACATATCAATACAATTACTTTTGTTTCTGCACTAAACAGTCATGTCTGTTCAAACTGTCCAGCACTGGGTGAGATGTCCATCAATGCAAATCCTTACTGAGCTGGTGGTCACATTGGGATCTATTATATTGTGACATTAAATGTAAAGATTTGATGCACATTTTTTATTAAAGCTTAATGACTATTGCTCCATACTGTGGGATCTCATTAGTTAAGGTTCTGATTTATTTTGGTTCATTGTGTTTTTATTTAAAGTTGTTAATTATCAGAAAATCTTTTACTATCCAATTCATTTTCATAGGTATTTAGAATTTTTAGTGTTTTTTGCTTAGTGTTACTTTGGTTATCCTAAATGTTGAGCGTTCTTCTTTATGGGCACCACCATGCAGTTGATAGCTACGTGATGCTGGTCTCAAGAACAGACAATGTGTGTAAAGTATAATGGTGTGTACTGTCCTTTAAAGCAAGGCTGCTGATACAAACATGCAGCTGCAATTTGAATCAAACCAGTCAACAACTGTGACAGGATAAAGCTGGAGCACACGAAGAAAAAAACAAAAGAAAATGGCAAAGCTCAGTTTGGTTGTGTTTCATTTAGGCTTTTGGTTAGGAATTCTGGATGGTGTTTTTAGGACGGTGTTTTGATTGATTGAAGATGTGCCAGACCCCTACCTGCATAATGGCTGCTCTTTTGGCTTATCCTTAAGAAGCAAACTACTCTTTATCTTGGCTGCTCAGACTGTTCACAAGTCAATTTGGGGGGAAAAAAGACTTATTTGAAGAATATTACATCTTAAAATTCTGCTCCTGCAATAGAAAAGAACAACATTTGACAAGGCTTCTTCCTTAACTGTGAGTTTCTGAATATAGAGCCAGATTGCGAGCTCACTGGGGCTGTAAAAATTGCTAAATTATCTTTTTAGATGACTGTTTGTGATAATCACCTTTAAAAGCATTTCAGAACAATAACATGATCCTTATAATTCTTTTCTGAATTCTTTTTTTAATTATTTTTACAATATATATATCTTGAATTTATGACAACATAACTAACTTTAATAACTTTAATTAAAGCATATTTTTGTCTAAAATTAACATTGAATTACCTTTTTTTTATTTTTTAGTTTAGCCTTTTTTTTTATTTTTCATAAAGTATGATTAGGGTTGATGCGTTAAATAATGCAATCTGAGGCAAAAATGTGCCACATTTTTGTCTCTTACCCCACTCTCATGTATATCCTTAATAATCGTGATTTGATGCACTTAATTCACATACAATACAGGCTTTATAATATAATACTCTGACAATGCAGTACATCTTAAGAACAAAGGGCAAAAAATATTCAAAAGAATAAGCTTAAAATGTAATAAAATCCACAAAAGAGCCACAATATCTATATATAAATTTGTGCTTTTTTTTTTTTTTTTGGTCCCAAATATATATTTGTATTATGTTTTGAAACTCATCGCTACAGAGGTGGGACATAAACTGCAACTGTGGGTTTAAGGGAAAAGAGTGTGCATTTGAAAAGGGGTTTCTATTTTAAGTAGAGGTGGTGCCAAAGCCCTTCCATGGTAAAGCAAGTTGATTGAGAATTACATTGTACTCCATGCAGACAGTATGTAGACTATTACGCCACACTACACTAAGGAGTAACTTTATTTGTTTACTCCACTAGCCATACCTGCTTCTTCCAATTCAAGATGATGGACTTAATGTACCCAAATACAACACACAAAAAGGGCAGTCCAATGGCACAGTGGTTAGACATTCTGGCTCAGAGATTTAGCACCTTGAGGTTGAGTCGGTCACTGGCTGTAAGTCACCCCGTTGTGGGTTTTCCCCCCAGCACTTTGGTTTTCCTCCGAAATCCCCAGTGAAATGTGTGTCATGTTAATTTTGAATTACAAATTGGCCATAAGCGTGTGTGAGTGGGTGCTGTGATAAACAGGTGCCATGTTAAATTGCTCTAAATTAAGAAAATTGGAGAATAGAATTCTAAAATTAAAGGTCGCAATAAACAGTGGAGCATTTGAATGTTCCTGGCTCCTTTTTTGGACATTTTATTAGGCTGTTTTGATCAACAACATCAAACAAACATAAGTGAAACAGCCAAGTTTTATTTCAATTAACGTTTTGCAAAATTGTGAAATAGAAAGTTTCCTAAAGTTATGTTTTAGGGGGTGTTGAGTTTAAAATCTTTTTGAGAGGAAAGCAGTGAATATTATTCTCAAAAGATTTTTCCGCAGTTGCCCTCTGGCACTTCATTGCCCTTCCGCTGCCTCTTCCATGTTTCTCTTTCCCCAACTTTACAAGTCAAGCCAAGCCGGGGTCCTTCACGAGGCTCGTTGATGGCGACATACCCAAGTCAATGGATTTTTAGAAGTATTCTCTAGCCGCACACCCAGTCCATCCTCTGCGCCAGAGTGAAGTTTGCAGTGCTTCTGCACATGCCAAAAAAGGTTATAGATGAGATGAAATATGGTGCTCATGACTTGAATTTCACATGTGGTGAAATGCCATTTGATTGGTAATTTTTGTGAAGTGAAAATCTAAGGAGGCAGAAAAAACAATTAAAGAAGATTTGAACAAGTTTGAGAACTGGGTAAACACTTGGAAAATGTGGGTTAAGGTAAAAAAAAAAAAAGTGTGATGTGATACACGCAGGCAAAAGGAAGTAGAAGTTGTAGGCATCAGAAGTAAAATCCAAAACTAGAAGCTGTAGAGGTAACCTGAAAAAACTGATCTCGCGTTGGCTAACTGAGAGGGAATTTCTCTCTTTGAATTTCCCCTTGGGATTAATGAAGTATCTATCTATCTATCTATCTATCTATCTATCTATCTATCTATCTATCTATCTATCTATCTATCTATCTATCTATCTATCTATCTATCTATCTATCTATCTATCTATCTGTTGTAATTGACACCACCCATGTGTGGGCAGAATGGGTCCTAATTCCTTACCCGGGAGGAAGGTCACTAGGCTGGAATGACAGGATGAGACAACATGGCAAGGCTACATATTTGCCCAACACGATAGATGGCAGCATCCCCAGGCCACATTACCAGTATGGATAAGCACACCAGGCACTGGAGTCTGATACAGCAGCCTGGTCATGTCTTGTGGGTGCCAAGTGCTTGCATCGGGCTACGCCCTGGCACCGGAAATACTCCCAGGACTGAGGTAAAAGGAACCACCCTGCCACTTCCAAAGGAGTCGGGAGAAAGTAAGACAAAACTCACCTGGATGTGTGTAGGAGAGAAGAGAAATACTATTGTGTCTATTGGAGACCCATTGAGAAGGATTTTTTGTTAATAAATCAGTTTTTTTGACCCTGGGATTTGTGTCTGTGTGGTAGTCTCTGAAGTTTGGGGGTATCTATCTATCTATCTATCTATCTACCTTGAACTGTATTTTTTTCTGATTTATATAAATTCTAATATAGAGTAGTTATTAAACTTGAAATTTGGTGCCAATTGACAGCAAAATCAATTGAATATAGCCTGGATATGCAATAGGAACTGGGTAAACACTTGGAAAATGCAGTTTAATTTAGAAAAGTGCAAAGTGCTACACGTGGACCAAAGGAACTTCACTTTTAAATACAGAATGGGAGACACTGTCATGAAGGTAGCAACCTCTGAGAAGGCTTTAGGAGTTTATGTTGACACAATGTTTTCATTGCCTAAGCAATGTCTAGAAGCAATAAAAAAGGCAAATAAAATATAGGTTATGATAAAAACTTGAATATTATCGAGGGATGTTACACTTAGACTATATAATGCACTAGAGAGATCGCATCTGGAGTTTCGTGTGCAGTTCTGGTCACCACACTAGAAGAAAGACATAGCAGCACATGAAGCTGTGCAGAGGAGAACAGCTAAGTATATCCTAGGACTTAAGGACGTGTCCTGCTGTGACAGACTCTGAGAATTAAACCTGTTTAGTCTTGAGCAGAGAAGACTATGTGAGGACCTAATTCAGGTCTTCAAAATCCTCATTAAAAACTTAAATTCAGCAGAATTCTGAGTGCTTAGGGGTAAATGATGTACTCTAGGACACCATAAGAAATTAAGGGGAAATGACTTTAAGACTGAAGCCACAGGCCACTACATTATGCAAAGAGTTGTGGGAATGTGGAACAAAATACTGAGATGTGCATTTGAATCAGAAACTTTGAGAACCTTTACGTATCTGGATAAGATATTGGGACAGCTTAGCTATTAGCTAAAATAACGAGTTTGATGGACAGAATGGTTTCCTTTTTTTGGTAAATTTTCTTGTGCCTTCCACCATACATAAACACATTTCTAAGGAAGCAATCCCTGAAAAGGATTTAGAGGTTGTCACAGATGGCTGGGGTCCTAGTCCAGCCGGGACACCTCTTCACTGAGAGGACCGGGGGAGCAAGCATGGCCAGAACAGGTCCTCCCTTGGGACACTGGATAGCGGCCCCAATGGGTTGCAGTGGTGCCTCGGACTCCCGCAGGGCTTCATGGGAGATGGAGTTGGATGCAGTCCTGTTGGGATCCAGGGGCACCGCCAGGGGGTGCTGAGCCCCACAGAGTCCTACAGAGCAGCTCTGCCGCTACACCTGGAAGTGCTGCCAAAATTAGGTCAACAAGCACCTGGAGCACTTCCTGGAGCCAGCCAGCCACTACTCTGTGAGGCAGAGTCGGGAGGAGGGAGACTAAGTTTGCCAGGAGGAGTGGAAGAGAAAGAAAATAGAGAAGGAAGAGTATTGTGCAGTGTTCTGTGTATTGGAACTGTGGGAAACGAGGAAGGCATTTCTCACAAGGTGAAGAAAATAAAACCATTTCTGATTTATCAGTGTGCCTCTTGCATGTGTCTGTGATGGGTTAAGCTCTGATATAGTGTCATTGTCACAAGGTTTATGATAACACAACATTTGAATCATCTAAAAATGTATAGATGTGATTAAAAAGGCAACATAATGTTAGGGTATGTTATAAACTGTTGAATAGAAATCAATGGACATTATGCTCAGCTATGTAATGCACTAGCTAGACCACATCTGGAGTCTTTTGCAGAGTTCTTGTCACCACACTACAAGAAAGACATAGCAGCCCTTGAAGCTGTGCAGAGGAGACAAACCAAGTGCATCCCAGGACTGAAGGTGTATTCTCGAGCAGAGGAGATTGCATGGGGAACTAATCCAGATTTTTAAAATCCTCAAAGGCGTTGAAAATGTTTATCCAGCAGGATTCCTTCAGCCACATACTGAGGACACCAATGGAAATGAAGGGATAGTGCATTTGGGACTGTAGCCAGGAAGCACTTCTTTATATAAAATGGGATTCTGGGACAACCTACGGAGTTGTGGTGTTGAAAAAAAGACATTAACAACTTTTAAGAAGTGTCTGGATAAGACACTGGAACGCCTGTGCTCTTAGATTAACAAACAAGCTTGATGTACTGAATGGTTTCCTCTCATTTATCATATTTCTTATGTTCTTATAAGCTTTACTGTGAATTCAATTTCGTTCTTTGCTAGAGTCAAATGCAGCAGTACAGTTAAATAACGACCACGCAGAAGAACAAGCAATGCTGAAATGAAGGAGGGGGTCATTGACAACTTGCATGAGTTATGTGATGAGGTCTGAATCCAGCTCAGACACATTCAAGGAGTCATTTTGGTTTTAACCAATCATATGGCATTAAAGGTACTTAAAAACATTATTACACAGACTGAAGTAGGGCCTTTACTGTTTGCATATTGAAACCAATATTACAAAATTCTCTTAATCTTCTGAGTCCACAAAGGATTAAAACACAAGTAGATATTAAACTTTCTGTTGACGCTCACCATAGAATTAATTAGCAGAATTTCTAATTAAGTACACTGGGATGAGAATATTAGGTAAACACGAGCGGTAGAGGAGCAGCCGCCATTCCCATCGGAATATGAGGTCTATCATGCATGGAATCATTTCAAGGCTGTAGCTTCCATACAAGCACTTATTCTATTTTTTTTCCCACATCTCCAGATCAACGCTAACAATTTATTTACTTAGTGAATGACAGATGTCCGCTGAACAGTCACTCCTGTTCCTAGTCAAGGACTTTATTTTTCGCTTTTAATTTGTATAAACTCCAGAAAGGGGCTCCCAAAACAATCAATATTACAAGGACATATAATACAAATAATTTGCATAAACTTTGTTATTGAGACCCTTGTCTTTGTCACTTTTTTTTCTCTCTGTGTGACATCATTTATCAAAAATGAATGCTTCCTATCTGCTGTCAGCAGCTAATTTGTAAAAATTAATTAACACAATTTACTTGGGCAGCCAGATTAAACATTTCTCAAATTTTAGAGTCAATGTAGTTAATGTTTCACAAATGATATGCATCAGTGGCCCTTTCAAAAACAGGGATAGCATGGCGGTACAGAGGGTAGGTGCTGCATTACAGATCTTGGGTTCACATCTCATATCCAGTGGTTGTTTGTGTGTATGTTGTCTGCTTTCCTTCTGTCTCCTGTGTTTTTATTTTTTTTTTTTCTCCAAATTTCTAGTATCCCACCCAAAACATCACAGATGTGTGTTAAGCTAACTGGAGGTTCTAAATTAGCTTTGTGTGTGTGTGTGTGTTAGGGACACATGCAAGGTCAGTTTCTCCCTTAAACCAACTTACAGTGCTGATAAAAAGTGTTCCCCCCCTTGGAAGTTTTCATATTTTATTATTATGCTGTACACCTTATATCACAGTGGATTTAATTTGGGTTTTTTGATATTACTAGCAAAACACTCTTAATTTCAAAATGAAAATTGGTCTCTGCAAAGTGATCTAAGTGAATTACATATGTCAAACAAAGCAATCATGTGTGTCAAGTCAGTATTTAGTAGATGCACTATTGGCAGCCATGACAGTCTTGAGTCTGTGTGCTCGGGTCTCTTTCTCTATCGGGTCTGCACATCTCCACACTACCATTTGTCCCCATTCTCCATTGTAAAGCTGCTCAAGCTCTGACAGGCTGCATGGAGATTGTGAGTTAACAGCCTTTGTCAAGTTTCAAAGTTGTCAACTTTCTCAATTCGATTGAGATCTGGACTCTAACCCGGCCACTCCAGGACATTAACATTGTTGTTTTGAAGCCAATCCTGTGTGTAGTTTTGGCTTTCTGCTTGAGAGCGTAACCATGCTGGAAAACTAATCTTTCCCCCAAGGTGCAAGTTTCTAGTAGACTGCATCAAGTTTTCCTCCATTGTTTGCCTGTATTCATTTTATCGTCAACGCTCCCAAGACTTCCAGAGCCTGCTGCAGAAAAGCAATGCCACAGTAGGATGTTGCCACCACCACGCTTCACCGTGAAGATGGTGGGTTTTTTTTGATAATGTGCAGTTTAATGTGATGTTTGAGCTTTTTTTGGTGGTAAGACTAATTTAGGTCTCATCAGATAAAGGAACTCCTTGGTATTCCGGAAGTAGTTCTGGGTAAGTTTCCAGCAATGGTAACATCATCTAACTTGGTGTTTCCCAACATTTGTGGTGTGACAACCCAGTTTTTCACGTGCCAGTGAGTTTGCGACCCACCATTCTGTGAATTTAGCACAATCATCTGGGCAGTGGGAATAGGGTGGTCCCCCTCGAGGAATCGAGCACAATTGTCAAAGCAGTGGGGTGGTTGGTGTCCCTCATGATCACCCAAACATTATCTAGTGCAGTTGTCAATGCTTTTCCTCCTTGGTGAATTAGGCATGACTGTCAGAGCTGGGATTGGGGAGGTCATCCAGGATTTACTTTGAACCACCTGTGAGTCTGCCACTGTGAATCAAGACGGTGGATTGGTTTTCATTCCGGGTCACCCACGATACATCTGCGATGTTGCCTCTTTGAACTGGGTGCTGTTTTTGTTCCAGGGTAGGCTGTGGCTTACCATTGACCAGCAGGTTGGGAAAGACTGGTCTAATTAAATGCATAGTTGCGGAAGGAGACAATAGCTGCTAGTGCAAAAATACGCAAACATTTTGTTTTCACAATTTAATTGAAGAAACTTGTATCATCCCCTCCCCTGCATGCTGTTCTACGGTCCATGGAGCAGAATGACGAGTATTTGATAACTAGAAGAGGATATGAAAATGATGCATTCCATCTGGTAGCATGCTACGAACATGTTTCATCACAAAAACCTGCAGCCACAGTGTGCCCCCAGGACCGAGGTTGGGAAACACTGATCTAGGAGACTGGATAGAAGAGGGTAAGCGCTGGTGCTATGCTTCAAATCATTAAGATTGTGGATATATCCTGTGAATTTAATTTCACTGTATGATGTTGTGTATTTCCCGAACCTGGAGCTAGAGACAATCTCATTGACTGGAATTTGTATGACCTGTTTAGTGCAAATTCGTTTGTAAATGTGTGGATTTATTTTTATGCTGAGATTGGCTAACTACCAGCAGACATATATCCCACAATCCCCAGTGTTTTCTGCAGTTAAGCCTGTTTTTACCCACGACTTTTGATTAACATCTTCACCTACGATTTCTGGTTACCAGCTTATTTTTTCGATCTCTCAGTGTTGCCCCATTTTTGTTCCTGCCTTCAATACCATCTTGTGATCTTTTCATTCCTCCACAGTAATTCTTGGATACTTGTGTGTCTCTTAACATGAACACTGTACAAAAATAAATTGAATTGATTCCAGCAAAAGTTCATAGAGGCCACAGCTTATCCACGAAGCACCAGCTGCAGAGCAGAAGCAAAGCAAACCCTGCTTGAAGCAGCAATAGTTATTATTTAAAAAGGGTAAAATACTGTAGTACAAGTTTTCAGATAAAGAAACAAGTTTGTATTTACATATTTCATTCAGCTCTTTACTTATAATGTAATTTAAGACTTTGCCATGTGCATAAAGTGTAATATTTTTCAATTGTCTGTTGTCAAAAAAAAAAGCTTAAATGTTCAACATTTCTCTTCAGCTTATGTTCTTGATAAAATATCATCAGTCCATTTCTCTTCTTAGAATGTAAGCAACTCTGCCAAGAAAACTTGCAATCACATGTGTCTTGGGCGACCTTCAATGTACAGTATGCCATTTGTCAAAATGATGTGAAACAAATCTTTTTCAAATGCCTTTCCAAACACAAAACCAACAATACAATGGCAAGGTTAATGTACCTCTCTGAATCCAAAGAGCACAGATAAATGTTATGTTTATGAGATCTAGAGAAACTCGATATTTCAATAATGAGAACCGTATTGAGCAATGAAGATGATGCATTCCCATACTCCTTTGCATTGGCAGAAGGCCTGGTGCTCTCATATACATTTAATACAAAATGCATTTTCAGCTCTTAAATATTTTAATACCACTGCAGTTTATGATTCATTATAACTTGACCTTTTTATTGCATAAAGTAAAAAATGTGTGCATGTCTACTGATACACCAAAAAGTAACTCATCCAGTGAAGTCAGAGCTCCCCGTTTGTTTCTGCCTTTCAGCTGAGTCAGCACATCAGAGACGTCTACTGCAATAAATCTAACACTTTTTCTCTCACAAATCTGATGGGTCTGTCAATTTACGTATGATCCCTGTAGAAGGAGATGCTACAGCCGAGTAAAAAATGTATTTCCTCGATCTGCAAGCAATTGTTATTGCCAGCTGCATGAGATAAATGAAGCCAAATAAGCCTGTGCATCTAATGTGAATGGTGGGATCATGCAGAACCTAAGTGGCAGTGTTTGCTTGTTTGATTCTTAACTAAAAATTATTTTTCATGCTTTATTTAGTAGACATCTTTATCTAAAGTGATTTGTATGCAATATTAGTGTATGTATAATGCATTTATGCAAGTTGTCAGTTCAAGGTCAGCGGTGCCCCCTTTTGGTTAATCTTGCTATCTCTAGATTCAAGATTCTTTATTTGCCACATACTGTTATACAAGTACAACATGTGCCCTGAGCCATGCCATGAGTCTGTGCAATAAAGTTAAGAAATAGGTTAAATTAAATTAAGAAAAGAGATTAATTAATTTAAAAGGGTAGAAGTAAGGGGATGCGGTATAAAAGATATATATCCAAATAAGCATTACGGTTATAAACAAGTACGTATTAGAATAGTAATGTAGTAGAACAGAAAATCTGTGTACTGCAGTGGTTCTCAACCTGTGGGGCGGGCCCCCTTAGGGGGTCGCGAAGATGTGAAAAAAGAAAACAAAAATCAAAATTATGAAAAAAACATCTGTTAAAACCAAAAAAAAATCACTTAAACTACATTCTGATACTAGAACAATAAATATAGAGTTAGATAAATGTCGATAAAAGTTAAGTAGGTATAATAAAATATGCAGCTACATTTCAAAAAAATGTTAGGGGGGCGCGATTAAAACTGTTATGAAAACTCGGGTCACAAATACTTAAAGGTTGAGAAACGCTGAACTATATGCTTTTCATTAGTTTTAGTTATCGGTATTTCTACATGAAATGATATGCATAAATGGTCAGACATACCGATTATCCACGTCCTGCCTCATGTCAATTTTTAATCCTTCTGAAATCACCAAATCCAGCATGTGTCCTCCCTTGTGTGTGGGCTGGCTGATGTGCTGACTAAGATCAAGAGAGTGCAGTATGTTCATGAGCTCTCTTGTTTTTGTGTCACGTTGGTTATCCACATGAAAACTAAAATCGCCTACAATTAGGAACCTGTCATAATTAGTTATTATAGATTCCAAGTCTGAGAATTCCTCAAAAACCGCATTATATTTTGGATGTCTATAAACAGTTAATACGAGAGACTGTGACACTTCCTGAATTAACCACAGTAAGATATTCTAAAGATGCAAAAGAACTAAAACTGGCATCTTTACAGTTTTATTGGTTCAAGTAAAAACTTGCTAAACTAACGCTATTTTTGCTTTGGCAAACTGAATGAAAAAAACTATAATTCGGAGGTGCTGTTTCAATTAACACTGCCACATCAGAAGAGTTGAGCCACATTTCACTTACTGTAAGAAAATCGATTTTCCTATTACTGATAAGATTGTTTATATAAAAAGTCTTGCTGGTTAATGCTCTGATATTTAGTAAAGCTACATTTAACGTCCCAGAAGAGCTAAGCTGAGTGTTACGGCAGGTTGAAATGGTAATGAAGTTATTTGCGTTTATACCTACTTTGTCTGGGTTATTTAGTTAGACTATGGTTCGTTATCATTGTGCTAATACAGTGCACGTCTAAAGGTGAACTCTCTGCAGAATTATTAAATCATAACACAGCATTATAGAAAACATTAAAATAAATTACGTGGCCGAGAAAGACAGATTACCTTTGAGATATTGTCAGGGAGGACACTGAATCTGTTTGGATGCAGACCATTTTGTCTGAAGAAATGTAGTGTCTCCCAGAAAAGATCCCAGGTGTCCAGAAAACAGATGTTTTGTTTCTTGCAGAAGCCTCTCATCCAGTTTTTCAACGGCCAGCAGTTGATTGTGGCATTCATTTGACTTTCTAGTCAAGGACGAAGGGCCTGAAATGATGATTTTCATAGCTGGGGTCGTCCTCCTTCGTTGCTTGAATTAGTGCTGTGACGCCAGTCTTTAGAACGAACCTGACTATCAATATCGAATGTCGTTTACACCTGCATGTAGAACGATGGTCCCAACAGCCCTATCCTTGTGTTTCTTGATGGCTGTCACTCTTTTTGTAACATATTGTACTTGTGCATACATTTTATGATTAGGGGAAGAAATACTGAGGTGATGTGCAACTGAATCCCCAATAACAACTAAAGTCTATCAGCATGATAGGGGGGTTGAGAAGGTCAAAGTGGTTATGGATGGCGACATTTACCAGAAACTATGGCGGTGATCTGGCATTGAGCCCCACCTGCATTGCTGATTCCAACATTGTTGTTGTAGGAGCAGGAATAAAATTCAGTTGGCCCAGTGTGTGAGTGGCACAGCACAGCGTTGATGTTGCCAAGTCGAATCAAGTTGCATCAGTCTCAGCTACTGTTCCCTGAGGTGCGTCTGTCTAGGAAGGAGTTGCAGAATCTGATTCTCAAGGGTCTGGAGTTCATCAGCAATGCACCACAGCCCACAGACTGCCATCTTCCACTTCTGCATCATATCCTAAGAGAGTGATGTTAGTGTTTAAATTACAGATTGGTCTGTTCCTCTCATGTTTTATGAAAGTGGTGGAGGCCACAGTAACCACAAAAGGTCAATATGTACAGTTTGCCTTTCTGCTACCCACACACTGTCCATTTTATTGCACCAGATGAATGTCCCATCATAATTGACACAGATCAGGTTTATTAATATCTGTTGTGAATCTTTTTTTTTTTTGATTCTGCATCAGTTTAATGCATCATTTAGGTTTCACAATATTTTTTTAAATCCCTTTTTGCCACTCCCACTGCCTTTATGTGAAGATTTCTGATGCTAGCAGCCAGTGATTGTGATTGGCAAGGACGAGAAACTGGGTGACACAATGTGCCAACTATTTAAGATGGCAGATCAACAGGCTTACTATTCTAGCTTTAGAATAAAAAAGAGTGTGTCTTCATGATTATTTTTTGAATTGGGGACTTCTGAGCCTTTGACTATGATTCGTGCTTGGTCCCCTAAACTGTTTTGTCAGTTTCTTTTTGTAGGTTTTTGTTTGACCAGTGCAGTGTGTGGTCGGGGCCCTTGCCCGGGCAGGATGACTCCACGCTTGGAGGACCGGGGGAGTAAGCGAGGCCAGAGTGTTACCTCCCCCAGGACGCTAGATGGCAACCCCGCTGGGTTGCAGCAGTGCCTCAGACTCCCGCTTGGTTTCATGGGAGTTGGAGTTTCGTGTCACCCTGTTGGGATCCACAGGCTCCACCAGGGGGTGCTGCAGGAGGAGTTGCTGAGCCCTTATGGGCAGCTCTTCCCAAACCCGGAAGTGCTGCCGGAAATGAGTCATCAAGCGCCAGGAGCACTTCCGGGTGCCTTATAAAAGCAGCCAGCAGCCACTACTTGGGGAGCCAGAGTCGGAAATTGGAGGATGAAGCTTGACCGGAGTAGTGGAAGAGAATTGTTTTGTTTTTGTGCTTGTGCTGGACTGTGTTGAGCTTGTGGATGCAGGGAAGGCATTGCCCACAAGGTAAAAAGAGAAAATAAAAAATAGGTGTGTGCCTTGAACTTGTGTCCACCGCTTGTCTGTGTCTTGTTTAGGTGGCAGTGCCAGCCTGGGTGGTCCACAGCACATAATCATTTTTCTCAAAACATTTTTTGTGCAGGGTCCTCAGTCCATGCTTAGTAATGTCTGCATCCATTCTAAACAATGGACAGTAACTTTCATCCACATGGACTCTGATTGCAGTTGGTGTCCTCATTGCTTGCTCATCTGACCTCTCTTACTGGTTATGGCTTTAAATCTGTAAAGTACAGTAAGTTTAACTCTTGGAGCTATTGCTCCTAACCTGCTGGAAAAGAAAAACAAAAAAAGAAACAAAGAGTCTTACTGTCACCAGGCCAGATGTTTAACTGGAACATCAGTAGAGCCATAAAGTGATAATGCACAGCAGAGGCTGAAAAAAATAGAAGAGTAATGTTATCAAAGTAGATCAGGAGTGGAAGAAAGGTGCACGACCAACAATTACATTTGTTTTTAATGACTTTTTTATTGCTTATTTAATTTGTTAAAAAAAAAAACTTCTTCAATCTGATATTTTTTCCCCTTAGAACCTGTCAAACAGCATCTGGAAATAAAACGCCCAAGTGCTTTTTATAATTACTCCTAAAGGCTGAAATCTCCCATTCCACCTGGGCTCTTCATTAAAATGCCACTAGACAACAATCTGACTGCATCTCTGATATTAAAGCCAAGAGAAAACTGATTCTTTGGGTAATATTTGTCATCCAGTCATCTTATTATATAGAGATTTGTCTTCTGGCTTGGTGATCTTGGCAAGACATGGTCAGATGAAAAATTTGCTTTGCTTAAAAAACCTTGAGATTGATTAATTGATGGGCATACTGTGCCTTCAGAAAGTATTCAGAACCCATCACTTTATAAACATTTTGTTATGTTGCAGCCTGGTGCTAAAATCATTGAAATTCATTTTTTTTCCTACATCAAGTAGTACTCAACACCCTACAAAGCAAAAATTTAATTTTGAGAATTGTTTTGCAAATCTATTAAAAAATAAAATCTCAAATTGACACAAGTATTCAGACTCCTTGCTATGACAGGTGAAATTTAGCTCCAGGACAGCTCATTCTATTGATCATCATTGATTTGTTTCTACTGCTTGTTTGGAGTCCACCTGTGGTCAGTTCAATTGACTATATTGACTAGGAAAGGCACTCGCCTTACTGTAGAAGGTAGTCTCTCTGATCCCAGATGTGTATATATATGTGTATATATATATATATTGTGAACGCTGGCCCCGGCACAGACAGATGGACAACATTTTTGCACCCCACACACTGTTTATTCACTATATACACTATTTACATATGTCCAAATCGTGCACTCACGAACCCCAGTGCCTTCCGCACCGATTTCCCCAATGTCCAGGGCCCACAGTCTCTGTGCCTTCCTGGCCGCCTCCCGTCCTCTCTCTCCAGTTCAGTCTGCTGCCTCCCGACTTCCACCTCCTGACTGGAGAGAGGCGGCCCCTTTTATGGGAACCCGGATGGGCTCCAGCTGCTTCCCGGCACTTAATGTTGGCCACACCCCTGTGTGGCAGAAGTGCCGGCTGCGCACCCGGAAGCCGTCCGTGTGTCCCCTGTCGTCTTCCCCCCGGCACTTCCTGGTGTGGCGGAAGTGCCGGGCTCCTGGGATAATTAGGCACTGGGGCGCCGCCTGGCGGTGGCCACGGGTCCCTACAGGGCTGGGCTTCCAAGCCCTGTACCCGAGGCCCCCTGCATAACCAGGACGGACGCCCCCACTCGGTCTGGAGGAGGCACACGCCCTCCTCCGGTCCTCCAAGGCGTCCCGACCGGGCTCCAGCCCCGGCCGAGGACCACATGGGATAAACCGGCATCGGGGCGCCACCTGGCGGTGACCACGGGCCCCTACAGGGTAGGGCTTCCATGCCCTCGACCCGTGGCCCCCAACAGAACCAGGACGGACACCCCCTTGCGGTCTGGAGGAGGCACAAGCCCTCCTCACGTCCTCCTGGGCATCCCGGCCGGCTAGCTTTGAAAACACATCAGATCTCAACAGGAAACATATCCTGCTGGCTATCTCTACTGATATGGACTAGCTAATATATTAGGAATGAAAGGATGGCACGTTGTTTGATGGAAATGAAAATTATCAACCTGCAGGGGGCTGAATTCAAAGACACCACGAAAATCAAAGTGAAAAAATGATGCGGCAGGTAGGCTTGTACATTTTGCCGAAATTTCATTGCAGCAACTCCAACTCATACTCAGTAGTTTGCATTGCCCCCACGTGCTTGCGTGCATGCCTGACAACGTTGGTGGGGGGGGTATGCTCCTAATGAGACGACGGATGGTGTCCTGGGGGATCTCCTCCCAGATCTGGACCAGGGCATCACTGAGCTCCTGAACAGTCTGAGGTGCAACCTGGTGGCGTCGGATGGACCGAAACATAATGTCACACCCAGAGGTGTTCTATTGGATTTAGGTCAGGCGAGTGTGGGGGCCAGTCAATGGTATCAATTCCTTCATCCTCCAGGAGCTACCTGCATACTCTCATCACATGAGACCAGGCATTGTCGTGCACCAGGAGGAACACAAGACCCACTGCACCAGCATAGGGTCTGACAATTGGTCCAAGGATTTCATCCCGATACCTAATGGCAGTCAAGGTGCAGTTGTCTAGCATGTAGAGGTCTATACATCCTTTCATGGATATGCCTCCCCAGACCATCACTGAGCCAACACCAAATCAGACATGCTGAATGATATTACAGGCAGCATAACGTTCTCCACGGCTTCTCCAGACCCTTTCACGTCTGTCACATGTACTCATGGTGAAGCTGCTCTCATCTGTGAAAAGTACAGTATGGCAGTGATGGACCTTCCAATTCTGGTATTCTATGGAAAATGGCAATTGAGCTTCACGATGCTGGGCTGTGAGCACAGGGCCCACTAGAGGACGTTGGGCCCTCAGGCCACCCCCATGAAGTCTGTTTCTGATTGTTTGGTCAGACACATTCACATCAGTGGCCTGCTGGAGGTCATTTTGTAGGGCTCTGGCTGTGCTCATCCTGTTCCTCCTTGCCTAAAGTGGGTCTTGCTGATGGGTTAAGGACCTTCTACAGCCCTGTCCAGCTCTCCTAGAGTAACTGCCTGTCTCCTGGAATCTCCTCCATGCCCTGGAGACTGTGCGGGGAGACACAGCAAACCTTCTAGCAATGGCACGGAGGTATGTGCCACCCTGGAGAAGTTGGACTGTGCCACCTCTGTAGGGTCCAGGTATCACCTCATGCTACCAGTAGTGACACTGACCGTAGCCAAATGCAAAACTAGTGACAAAACAGTCAGAAAAAATGAGGAGGGAAAAATGTCAGTGGCCTCCACCTGTTAAACCATTCCTGTTTTGGGGGTCATCCTATTCTTGCCCCTCTAGTGCACCTGTTGTTAATTTCATTAACACCAAAGCAGCTGAAACTGATTAACAACCCCTTCTGCTACTTAACTCACCAGATCAATACCCCAAACGTTTCATTGATTTTATGCTAAAGTGTTCCTTTAATTTTTTTGATGTACTGTTGAAAAGTCTCCTAAAAAAATCCATTAGACATTGTAGCCACAAGGGAGCGCACCAGCTTCCCAAACCCGACACAGACAGACACGTGGTACAAGTCCAACAACACTCAGGCTTTATTTAGTGCGAAACACTTTTCAGTCGTTCCCACCTGCTCAGCACATTACAATGATGTACAGCAATACAGCAACAACAACATTTATTTATATAGCACATTTTCATACAAACAGTAGCTCAAAGTGCTTTACATAATGAAGAATAGAAAAATAAAAGACACAGTAAGAAAATAAAATAAGTCAACATTAATTAACATAGAATAAGAGTAAGGTCTGATGGCCAGGGTGGACAGAAAAAACAAAAAAAAAAACTCCAGATGGCTGGAGAAAAAAATAAAATCTGCAGGGATTCCAGACCATGAGACCGCCCAGTCCCTTCTGGGCAATCTACCTAACATAAATGAAACAGTCCTCTTTGGATTTAGGGTTCTCACAGAAGGACTTGATGATGATGGTCACGTAGACTTCTGGCTTTTAATCCATCCATCAATGTTGGAGCATCATGATGCTTTGAGTAGGTGGAGGCGCAAGCCGCCACCACAAAGAAACCAGAAAAAGAAACAGAAGAGAGAGTAGGGGTCTGCACGGATTTTAGAGCTTTACTCAGTACCTCATTGAAGCCCTTGTGTCAATATGATATTTCACTTTCTTATTTTTAATACATTTGCAAAAACAAAAATAAAATCCTGTTTCCACATTGTCATTCTGGGGTACTGAGTATTGCTTGACGTGGGTTAGGAGAGGAATTCAAATGATTTTAGCACAATACTGCAACAAAATGTGTAAAAAGTGAAGGGGTCTGAATACTTTGTGAATCCACTGTCATTTGGACAGGATGGAAAGAAAATCTGCATCTCTCTTCAGATCAGAATGTAACACTCCCGTAATGTAACTGAATATATGGGTCTGAAAATTGTAGATGGATGGTTGGACGTTCCACACTACATTTTGAGACCCAAGAGCAGCACTGAGCTGCTCAGCTCCTCCAATGATATCGATGAGGGTGATGATTCCTGGCGTCCCTTTTTTCACAGTTAATACGGGATGACGGGTTGTCTGCCTTATATCACATCATTTACACAAATTCACTGATGGCAGATCAAAGACCTCCCATGTTCATGAAGAGGTTTTTAGCATTCCTTAGATCTTCCAGCGTGAGGTCCTACACAGGCCTTGGTCTATTTATATCTGAAGGCAAACAAATTCATACGTGCAGAAAGCAGCAGAGCAATAATCCATAGGTCACATCTGAAGATGAAAAGTCAGTTTAGTCAAAAGATTTTCACAAATCGGGCAGGCTGATATCTAAGGAGGGATGCTCTTTGCTACAGGACAGAGGTGCGGCAAGATGACAACTGACCTCTGACAATAAGTCTTTTATTGTTGCGGTCTGGCATTTATCAGTAACTGTTTATTGAAGCCACAGACAACCACATTGATTGGGCAGCTTCTCCCTTTCTCTCTCTGCAATCTACAGTGCAGGAGGAGAGAGGGGGCAGGGAGGTGAACATAGATCAAGCAATTACTCTGAAATTACGGTATGTGTGAATAGGAGGTGGCGATAGCGGTACATCTCAAAAGCCTATTTTCTGCTTTCTGTGCAGTTCCTGGCCCTCAGGGTTTAGTGATATATACAATAATCCACTCTAATCCAAACTTCTATTTGAATCCTTTCATCGAGCCTCCTTGGAGTTCTTCCTTGTAGGTGAAACTCAGAACAGGATCAATTTATTTGTGTTTGTTAGTCATTACAGGAATCACTAGCCAGCCATGCTGTCTGTTACATTACTTTTAGTAATTCAACACTGTGAAATTCGGTATAGGGAAGAGGTAATAAAAAATATATTCTACATGAACCACTGATATGGTTACACACACACAAGTTTATTGCAGATGGTAGATGCCTTTGGCATTACTGGTAATTTGCAAAAGTATGCTCCAAACTGATTGACATGCCTGCTACAAAGGCTAAATATATAAGAAAAACAATGGGGGCAAAATCACCAGTAGAGTCTATGTGGTCTGTGTGAAGCTAAATTCATATTTAGATAAATAAGCAGAGGACACCAAAACTGGAGAGAAATATAATACCAAGGAGGTAGCAAAACATCTTAATATGAAGCAGACAAATGCATGGAAAATAGAGTTTAAGTGCAGGGTTTGGTTTAATTGAAAGGGAACACTGGAGCAAACACAAGCTCCAAGTGCAACGGTGGGAAGACAGAAGTCTCTAGGGGAGCAGCTTGCCACCAAAAACATCAGAAGGAAAAGAAGGAGAAGAAGAGGTGGTGGGAAATAAGGAGGAGGCATCAAGCGGCTGGAGTGACCACTGTGTTCATTTAATATGGCTGGGGTTTTAAGCCTTTATAAAGGCAAGCTGTGAACAAGGATGGAGAGCTACAGTATAATGGACTTCTAGGAGAAGCTCTAGACTTTTGAGTGCTATCTCTACTTGACTCAAAAGACACCCCAGAATAAAGCTTTAAGGCCATGTGGCAGAATTCCCCGAGAGTAATCTGGCTCACAGAATCCTTATTGAGGACCCGAGTGGCTGGACCAGGCCAAAGGGACGCCCTCGTAACACCTGGCTGCAGAAGACAGAGGGTCATTTCTAGAGGGTGGGACTGGACTGCGTGACTGACTGGGGGGATTGCCAACCAGGATCCTGAGCTGTTTGGTCGTGTGGTGGGTGCGGCAACACGCTGTACCAGTGCATGCACCCCATCCTGAGCCTGCACTTGCTGTCTTTACCTATGGAACTTGTGAGTGAAGATGTGAGATTGGCTATAATGATGAAAATGTTGGGGTCTACATGGAAAGATAAAGAGATGAGAGATGGTTATTTGTGATATGTGGGAAGTGAAAAAATGACGAGGCCAAACCTCCCATTGAGATTCTATGTACTGTATGTGTATAGCCATTAAATATGGAAATAAAGTAATTAGCAAGATGCAAGTAATTAGCAAGATGTAGTAAGAGATGGGTAGGAAGCTGGATGGCAAAGAAGGTAAACTAATCATTTGAATATGCAACTGAAAGAATCATAAAGAAGAAAACAAAGTTGAAGCTCTAGCTGAATACAGTGATCCCTCCTCGATTGTGGGGGAAGGCGAAGTAAAAACCATACATTTATATTGTTATTTTTATATTGTTACGCTTGGGTCACAGATTTGCACAGAAACACAGGATGTTGTAGAGACAGGGACTTTAAAACACTGCAAACAAACATTTGTCTCTTTTTCAAAAGTTTAAACTGTGCTCCATGACAAGACAGAGATGACAGTTCCGTCTCACAATTAAAAGATTGAAAACATATCTTCCTCTTCAAAGGAGTGCGCGTCAGGAGCAGAGAATGTCAGAGAGAGAAAGAGAGAGAAAAGCAAACAATCAAAAATCAATACCTGCTGTTCCGGCTTTTAAGTATGCAAAGCATATCGTATATCATTGAGGAGTTTTATTTAATACATAATACGTGCTCTGATTGGGTAGCTTATCAGCCATCCGCCAATAGCGTCCCTTGTATGAAATCAACTGGGCAAACCAACTGAGGAAGCATGTACCATAAATTAAAAGACCCATTGTCCGCAGAAATCCATGAATCTGTGATATATCTAGATATGCTTACATGTAAAATCCGTGATGGAGTGGAAGCGCAATATAGCGAGGGGTCACTGTACCTTAAACCCTCACAACAAGAGCGTGTGACCAGCAATGGTAAGAGACATTTCTGAGCCCATCAAACTGGCAAAAGTGGGTGCGTTGCAATGACATCACTGCCATACAGACAGAAATATTCAACAACCTGAAACACAAAATGTGCTAATTGAAGTCATGACGGTTCCTCAAAGAAATGAGTCAAACCAGTTTAGGAACACCTGAGGAAACAGCAAGTTTTTATGTTTTTTTGTGTCTTTAATAAGTTTGCATTCTCCCTGTGGTTATCCCCATTTTATTTCTACATGAAAGGCATCATTTCATGTTTAGAAGATGTCTCTCTCTTATCTTAAATGTAGTTAAGTCTTTAATTCAAATGAGCATCATTCTAGTTCCAGGGTCGATTTACTTGTCCAGAGGGTGGGCAACGTCATTCCTGGATGGCTACAGTGACTGCAGGTTTTTGTTCCAACTTAACTGCTTAATAAGAAGCGCATATACCGTTCAAGGAACACTTTACTGCTTCATTTTAGTTGTCTCACTCGTTAAGATTTTGAACTCTTATTGCTTATTTTAGTCTTAAAAAGCTGTATACTCAATTTTTAAATGCTCTTTTTTAAAAATAAGCTGCAAATGACATAAGAAACCAGCATTTCTCCATTTAGCTTGTTTCCATAGACACCAGTGTGTATTAGTCGTGCACTATTTGGTTTAATGAAATACTTGGAAGGAAAGTGAAGGACTTAGTATTACTCATCCATTTTAGTCTTCAAATATCCTTAGAAAGGAAAAAATATCTAGGATATGAGAATGACCTGACATTGCAAAGTTAAAGCACTATCAAGCTGTGAAATTAAATTATTGGCAAGGATTGTTTTCTAATTAAGCAACTGGCTTGGAACAAAAACCTGCAGCCACTGCGGTCCTCCAGGACTGACTTTGCCCACCCCTGTACTAGTCGATCTACATCCCTGTCTTCACCTGTGGTCATGAGCTGTGAGCAATGACAAAAACGATGACATCATGAGTACATACAGCAAAAATGAGGTTTCTTCGAAGCATTACTGGGCTGACACTCCATGATATGGTAAAGAGTTCAGCGTTTTGGGAGAGCCTCGAGAGGATCCATTGAAATGGATTGAGCGTGTCTTAAGGATGCCCTCCGGCTAGCTCTCCCTAGAGTTGTTCTGAGCACATCCAATGGGGTGGAAACCTTGTGGCAGATCCAGGACACGCTGGAGGGATTAAATCTCTTGTCTGACTTGGGAACGCCTGTGAATTCCCTAGGTAGAGCTGGAATCTGTAGCTGGGGACTGGGAAATCTGGGCTGTCACCACGGACTTTACCAGTAAAAGCAATTTCAGAAAATGAGATGAAAGGTGAGATCACTCACGTGCAGGAGACTGATATCTGGCAATGGTTTACTTAACAATATTTTAACCAAAAGGCATGCATTTGGGACATTGTGTGCATACAATTGGATACGTGACATGTGGATTATGGGACACAAGTAATTTAAGGTTTTTTTTAATGGATATTTTGATATTGTTTTCTGTTGTTCAAGCTGAGTCTCCACTGAAGCCCTGTGTACCAGCAATTTTGTAATCTCCATGAAAATATGACATTAAAAGTTTTTCTCAACAATTACTACAAGCAACATAAGGTAGCTAGCTATTTTTTGGGTAGACTGTTCCCTTAAGTAAAGTAAAGAATGTTTGCTTGCTTTCAAGGTTTTGATTTTTTGATATTTGCTAAGTCTGGAATGAAATCCTCTTGTTAATCCATCCAAGCTGTTGCTTCTGTTATATAGGAATTTTTTGATGACTAGGAGATGTACAAGTCAACTCGAGGTGTCTTTCAAGTCGGAGAATGATTGGGTGGTTGGGGGTCAAGGTCGAGTGTTGTGGCGGGAGGAGAAGTAAACACACCCAGACATGAGGTCTAGATCTGTGGTTTCCCAGCCACTGTTCCTATCGACAAAAATCATTGAGTTCCCAGGTCCTGTTTATTTTTATCCCATATAAATTTTTCAGATATCATTTCAAATGAAAAATGATGCTATGTTTTGTCTGGACATTCAAAACTTTAAGTAGGAACCCCCATTCCTCCTCTCTTATCGAATCAACACACATCTGTACACTTGAACGAGGACCATTGTCTCTGATCTAATGTTGCTAAATCTGGACAGTAAAAACTCTGCTGTAAAAAGAAATCAGATTTAAAAAGAGAGCACCAGCACTCCCAGCATTGGCAGGACAAATTATGATACAAAGTAAATTAGTTTTATTTTCCACCTCCCTGGCCTGTGAAAATTTTCAGTCTTCTGCCAGTCCACAAGTCAAAATAGATGAAAACGGCTGATCTGGATGATTTCAGGACCCTCTGTACATGTAGGATAGCCACAGACTATGGTGCTTTATTACACAAATTTGATACAGTTTTTAAAATGCTGCAGACATCCATCTTTTATACCATTTAGTGCACATTTTTCCTACTTTTCCAGATTCGTTTTATAATGTATGATATGAATCCTACACCTATAAGTTTCCTTGGGTAAAGACATATGAGTAATAATAGTCTGTCTTGCAGCAATCCAGTACCGCTTAGATTCACACCAGTGATTTGTTAATTTTTTTGGTAGGAACCTCAGGAACACATCCAGCTTTGGCTCACACCACAGAGACACGAAATACAGCAAATCAAAATAAATAAATAACATGGCGATACATTAAATGAAAAGGAAATATAAACACCTAATAAGCAGGCAGCCCTCCACTTTCCCTACGGTGACAGCGAATATTAACACACCACAATAAACACCTAACAAAGTCTTTAACACAGTCCAAATGCAGCGGTAATGGATGAATTGGAATGGAGGAAAAGAAGACGATTCAGGGAATAGCTTTCTGTAAGTAATGTGATAAACAGTCCTACCGGTAATCCTTGTACGGTGAAGGGTGATGAGATTTGGGAGCGCTCCCTCCGATGAAGCACAATGACCAATCCAACACAACTCGCACGACAGGCAGGCTTGAGACATTCCATAAATCCTCACAGGTTTGACGATCCAGGATAGAAACAATATTCCACATGTGGTATTGGAGACGAGACAGAGTTGCGGATACAAACACAAAACAGCGGGGGGTCCTAGCCACTTAGCCAGCTCGCTTTTAAAGTTCCCGCTGGCCCTTCTTGTCCCCAACAGGCCCTGTGCTCGTTGCAGACATCCAATCAGGGCAATAGCATCAGGACAGCTGGGAAATGGAGTCCATTAATCTGTAGCGCTGCTGCAAGCTTAATAAAATTATACTGTATATACAGTACTTGCATTTAAGTTATTCCACGGATAGATTGGGGCTTGATTTTACCATATAATTTCTGGTATTTTGTAATGTCGGTTGTATAAGTTGAATGCGGAAAACTCACACTATTGGTCCAAGGGATTATGACATGCTAACGCCCACCTGAGAAAGTAACCACAGAGCACACTGCCTTTTTTTTCTATGTATTGTGCCTACGTGACCACATGGTAATACCCGAACTATTCTGGAGCAACGTTTGCACCGATTTGTGTTTTTTGTATCCCATACCCTCATACACCTTTATCGTAACAGCATCCCTTATCTACGATGGAACATTTGATCAGAAGAAAATATGAAGCTGGTTTTAAATTAAAGGTCATTGAAGTAGTGAAAGAAATTGGTAACTGCACTGCTGCAACCAAATTTGATGTGTCTGAGAAACTGATGAGAGATTGAAGAAGGCAAGAAGATGAAAAAAAAAAAAAAAATTAAGTGTCGTGTTTTTGAATGGGCACATACTGTAAGTCAGAGTCTGATTTTATGATCGATTTTTCGGGTTTCAAGACCCGATTTATACGCGAGTATATACGTTTAAGTATCAGAGGGGACTGGGCGGTCTCATGGTCTGGAATCCCGGCAGATTTTTTTTTTTTCCCCAGCCGTCTGGTGTTTTTTTTTTTGTTTTTTCTGTCCACCCCGGCCATCGGACCTTACTCTTATTCTATGTTAATTAATGTTGACTTATTTTATTTTCTTACTGTGTCTTTTATTTTTCTATTCTTCATTATGTAAAGCACTTTGAGCTACACTTTTTGTATGAAAATGTGCTATATAAATAAATGTTGGTGTTGTTGTTGTGTGCCAGTCCGGTTGCTACATCTATGTCATTCCATTTGATGTGGCTTCGAAAACATTTTAAGTAATAAAATGCATTGCATTTCCCATTCCAAGAGATGGCACATCACAAACTTTAACCCTGCTTTTATGAATCCCATACCAAATGGCATATAACAGAAAAATATGTTAAGGTCTATGTGTATTACTTTGAGTTCTACCCATAGAT